>OY992878.1:83447808-84177917 GCA_963921405.1 Cepaea hortensis
GTGTGTGTGTGTGTGTGTGTGTGTGTGTGTGTGTGAATTGGGTGGCCAGTTTCCTTCCCCGTAACTTCCCCACCCCAGCTAATTTATAGATCATCACTATCATGTGCCCTGTCGATTGGATTAGAACTCACAATGCATCTCCACAGATCTCGGTCCTTGCTGTTCTGGATCTGTTATATTGATATTTCTCCATGTTCCGTCCCAATCTATTCAGCATCATTTATTCTGGCCTGCCCCTCCCTCTTCAACCACTGCTCTCTCCAGTTGTCACGATGTTGTCTAAAGCCCCACTTCTCATTATATGCCAAAATAACTGTCTTTGTCTCCTTCTAACATTTGTTGATAATATCCTACCTTGTTAGCTGTCTTCGGGGCATTCATTGTCAGGTTTTGTGGTATTCGCAACCTTTCTTAGATTATTCTGAAAATTATCCAGTACTCATTTTATGACATTGGGTCGACCTGAGAGCAGCACTTGTTGGGGGGAAACATCCTGTCATCGCTGGAAAGTGACACCGGACCGCTTTCGTGGCAGCAAGTGCACTGGCTGTTATTCTACTGCGGCTGTTGCGAGCTGCACAGATGTTAGAACTGTTTAGAAGTGACTAACCATGCGCGGTGAAATGTCGCGGCGGATATGTTTAATGCATGTGATTGTATTTGTGAGGGTAATATTAGTCAGCACAAGTAAAGTGGTATATGTTACGAAATAGGCCTGGGTGGTAATTTTATGAAATAGGCCTTGATGTATATCCATAGGCCTATTCATCCGGCTGAAAGGCAAACGTAATTGCGTCATTGCGCTGCCTTTGCTTTGATTGAAGGCAATATCAATACTTAAGAATGTTCAGTGAAAAATGAATGCATTCTATATCAAACAATAGACATGTTTGTTTTATTCCTTCACTCTATACTTTGTCCTCTCATGAGACAGTTTTGTACATAACCCACGCCATCTGAATTGCTATTATAAAGGTTTCTGTGTTATTTTATATGTGCAGTTTACCTTAGTGCCGTCCTCCCTGGAGAAGACGTTATTGACTTTCTCCGCAATCCCGTATATCCACATAAGGTAAGGCAGCTGCACGAGATTCGGTAGCGGATCGCGTCGTGTTGGTTACTTAAGGGGGTATGTGAGCCGGTCGCTCAGAAAGCAATGGCAAACTACTAAGCGTAATCTTGCCAAGACATCAACAATAGTTGTAAAATGATGGTGTTGACAGCGATGTCCTGTAAATAGGATATGCGACAAAAAGAAATTCCCTTAGTATGAACAACTCCTTGGGGTAGACAGACTTAGAATAGCAACTGCAAAGTAAGTAAAGCGCAGAAACCCCGTTTACACCACGAGATGTATTAAGTACAAGGCGCTAGCCCCATATTTGTTAGCCCGATAGGAACTGGATGTGGTCAACATCAAGCAGACCGCACTACTGTCCAGGAAATGTCCCGGTGCCGGATGTAGGCTGGGTCCACCTGCGAGCCCAGGTCGGTAAAAACACAATACCCCCGACTTGCAAGAGATTCGATCTCATGACTACCAGGCCGGCAGACAAGCTTGCTAAACACTGCACTAGCACCTCTCCCAACAAGCCCATGACAACAAACACAATGAACTCACCTTCGACAGCGAAATAAGCAAAAGTGCTGATAAAATTAGCTTCATTGACATTGTTGCAAAGGGACGTCAACCACACTGTTGGCAAGAAACTTCAGGTCGCTGTGCTTTCAGACAACAATGATTGCGTGAATCGTCAAACAATCGGGTCGTATTCGTGCTGTAATTTCTAGCTGCTCTAGACTGTTAGCTGGTCAGGATGACTGCTGTTTCAGCTGATGGTTCAGTGAAGGAAAGCTCCTGGCTTTTATTTCACCCAGACCGCCTACTTTCTGAAGTGGGCCCACAGGGATTGGTTCAGAGATGTCAACCCTTGAAAAGTTCACACGGTGGCCAGGGAGTCATTGTGATGACTACACTTTGCTCACGATGGGCGTTCATTGTGACGTAATAAAGTGATATGACGCGAGCAACTAATGTGATATTGTGTGGGATCACTCCCACCTTTGCCATCATCATTATCTTCTTGTGCACCTTTCTCTTCACGTAGCAGGTCTTTTTTTTACATCGCTCTCATACCCCCAAATCATTATCAGTTTGAGTGCAATTTCTTTGACTCTAGATACAAGGTGTATTTTTAATGACTGTGCAGTACTTGAAAACATTGCCGGTCCAAGTTTTATATTCACCCTCTGTAAAGTTCATGCAACATAACAGGTAAATACAAAACTTGGACGGGCAATATTTTCAAACACTGCACACTCATTAAAACTACACCCTGTATTAATGACCAATGTATCTTTAATGGCCCGTGTCCATCTTCTTGTTGGTCTGACCCAGCCTCTTCTACAGGAAGCGAACCTTCCGTCATCGTTCTTTTCAAACCCAATGTATCTCTATGTAAGGCTAACGCATTTCAGTATGTCGGGTGGGGGGGGGGGGGGGGTGCAAATAGGCGCTTTCAGTTAAGTTACGGCTATTGATGGATACTTATAGAAGGAGTAGGGAAAGGAGAAAAAAAGACCAGAGGGAACACTACCGATGCATTAGTCTGAGGCAAGTAAGGGCTTATGTCTACCGGAGTGAGTTTGCGTAGAGACTGTTTTCCTGACCCGCTGCCAAAATACGATCTCCGCGAGAAGGGTGTTGCAGAGCTCTCCAGGACCTCTCAGAAACCAACAGGAAGTGCAAGACAGCTATTGAAACATCACGTTTGTGTGGAGGCAAATTTATAAACATGTAATTTTTTCTTCACATGTTTTGTGTTTTTCATGTTTCTGCACAGTTTTTGTGTTTTTCATTTTGTCCAGACTCCAACCCGAGGGTCAGAGTTAGTTAGTTGCATATCCTTTACAGGACTTTTGTAGTCAACACCAGCATTTTTTGCTGTTGTTGATGTCTTGGCAAGTGTACATTCAGTAGTTTGCCATTGCTATCTGAACGACCGGCACCCATACCATTTCGTAAAAAAACCAGCGCAACGCGGTCTGCTGCCAAATCACGCGCAGCTGTGTCTCGAACACTGGCATGCGGGATCACGAACCGCGTCCGTAGCGCCTTCGCCACGGAAACCAACTTTTTGTCTGTCAATGAATCTGTTAATCCAAGATTGTTGACCGTCCACGCTTATCGGCATGGCACATTATGATGATGCGTTTGATACGTTAATTGATAACCCTGAAGTTATTGGGATTTCCCGACCAAGTGTCACGACAGAAAGACTTCCAGGTTTTAAACTTGAACCGACTAGCCAGAAGCACTTGTAACAATGGGAAACTGCTGCAGCAACGGAAAGTGTTTGTGGGCGGATGTATTGTTAATCTTTACAGCGGCTGGTTGCATTTTATGATTGTGGACATACTGCGATGTTGAACTGGGATTTCCAGTGGAGATGCTATCAGATTTCGCGTGGCACGTCTGCCTTTTGTGTTTATTTGTTGACCCAGTTCATCGGTCATTGTTTAATCTATAATGACAAGCCGAAGCATGTCATCTAGGCTAGACAACTCTCTGTCCACGGATGGACAGACAGACAGACATATATTGGTGTTTGTGAGTCCTCTGAAAGTTTGTCAAGTCCGATGTATTGGCATTCAAATGGGGTGGACAGAGCTTGTATTTATCGGCGTGAGATTAGTGCACTGGACTTTCTCCCTATCAGGTTCTAAAGTCATGTGTCTATGGAGATTATGTTACAGTTCTCTTCCTCCTATCCTTTTTTGTTTGTTTTGTTTTGCATATCCTTTACAGGACATCGCTGTCAACACCAGCATCTTTCAGCTGTATGTTAATTTCTTGGCAAGATTACGCTCAGTAGTTTGCCATTGCTTTCTGAGCGGCCGGCTCACATACCCTGTGAAGTAACCGATGCGATTCGAACCACTGCTGATTCTCACCGTCATCACGTTACCTACGAGAGTATACGAGATTACGGAGAAATGTCATAACCTCTAAGCCACGAAGCCGGCTCCTCCTCTCTACAAGGTAAAAATCCAGTAAGGTGTACAAGACCGGTACTGGAGCAAGACATTTGCTAAGTGGCATACAAAGATAAAACAATGTCTCGGCCCAGCATAGCACACAGGCTCGCTGGGAATAGGCTTCGGTTGGTAATCGAGTTTTACGTATTTTTCTTTGATCGCGCTATGACTGCATTTTATTAGCTGCTTAGAAATCGACAATGACGACGTGTTTATAGCCTATCGACTACACACGGATTCCTAAAGACTGATTAACTCTCTTTTCCACCCACACTGGTATACGTTCGGCCACTCGACTTGCTAACTGTCTGTCCGTTCTACCTATGTAAATTGCATGACACTCACACTGAAATTAATAAATGCAGTTTGATTTAGTGTACGGGAAACAACGATTCTTTTACAGATGGAGCAGATATAATTAATTTAGCAGCGAAGAATGTTTGGCGTACTGCTGGTTTTAGGAATCGCATTGTCAACAAACTCCATTCATATAACCAAAAATAAAATATATACATGTTGGTGTTCCTTTTTTCTTGATGCTTAGGCAGATTCTAATTCTGCCTATTGATAAAACTGCTTCTGAAGACTGAAATTAAAGAAACGTTCACCAGCTCCATGACATGTTATATGTGGGTATACTAGATTTTGCTGTGTGAATCAGATAGACGGTGAATGACTAAAACTACAAACCAATAAACTACAAACATTTATTAATTGGTGTCTGCACATAGTACACGGACTAATAAGTATGACAGTCATCAATGTGAAGCTGACGGGGCGAACTAAACAAATCCCAGGGAATCGGGTTAGGAGATGATCCTGCCTCTGGATAGGACACATCGCGATAGAACTGGTTAACATGATAACTAGAAAGTCCGTTCTCTGGAACACCAGGGCAAAATGAACAGGAGACTTAAATCACAGAGAAAAGTGTCAGGGAACGATCATGAGTAGCCCAGGAGGGTAAATGAAGGGGCCGCGGGAGACAGCAAATCATAGGAGGGTTTGTCGTGAGTTGGCTGAGATCTCCCTTAGAAGATAACAGGAAGAGGACAAAGAAAAAGAAGAAGAAGAAGAAGAAGAAGAAGAAGAAGAAGAAGAAGAAGAAGAAAAAGAAGAAGAAGAAGAAGAAGAAGAAGAAGAAGAAGAAGAAGAAGAAGAAGAAGAAGAAGAAGAAGAAGGAGAAGAATGAGGAGAAGAAGAAGAAGAAGAAGAAGAAGAAGAAGAAGAAGAAGAAGAAGAAGAAGAAGAAGAAGAAGAAGAAGACGAAGCAGAAGTAGTAAGGGAGACGACTTTTTGGCCGCTGACCTCGCTTTGTTACTAGGTCAGGGAACCCATCCCAAGCACCTAGCCGTAGAAGATACATGACCATGACCTGCGTTGGCGAAGACACCAACTGAAACCACGTGCGTTTTTCACCGCCATTAATAACATTGTCACACATTTAATGTGAAATGAGCATTCCCACGCCACTTTGGGAGAGTCAGTCTTGGGATTACCCATGCTTTAAGTAATCCATTAGGTAAGATTGCATAGTCCTGGGATGAAATGCCAACCGTGGCATTGAGGCTAGAGCACCAGTGTGTAGACCCAGTGATCTCAGCTTCAAATTCCCACCAAGGCGGGATGTTCTTGCCACGATATACTTGTATATGGCTGTTGGGTCAACCCATACTCATAAAACTGACCCGGGACAGTTTCCTTGGAGGAAGGCGGCCAGCATTACACTGAACACATTCTACAGCGTTTACCGTTTTGGCACAGAATTATGGGCCTAGTACAACATTGCCAACAGAATTATGGGCCTAGTACAACATTGCCAACAGAATTATGGGCCTAGTACAACATTGCAAACAGAATTATGGGCCTAGTACAACAATGCCAACAGAATTATGGACCTAGTACAACATTGCCAACAAAATTATGGGCCTAGTACAACATTGCCAACAGAATTATGGACCTAGTACAACATTGCCAACAGAATTATGGGCCTAGCACAACATTGCCAACAGAATTATGGGCCTAGTACAACATTGCCAACAGAATTATGGGCCTAGTATAACATTGCCAACAGATTTATGGACCTAGTACAACATTGCCAACAGAATTATGGGCCTAGTACAACATTGCCAACAGAATTATGGGCCTAGTACAACATTGCCAACAGAATTATGGACCTAGTACAACATTGCCAACATAATTATGGGCCTAGTACAACATTGCCAACAGAATTATGGGCCTAGTACAACATTGCCAACAGAATTATGGGCCTAGTACAACATTGCCAACAGAATTATGGGCCTAGTACAACATTGCCAACAGAATTATGGACCTAGTACAACATTGCCAACAGAATTATGGACCTAGTACAACATTGCCAACAGAATTATGGACCTAGTACAACATTGCCAACATAATTATGGGCCTAGTACAACATTGCCAACAGAATTATGGGCCTAGTACAACATTACCAACAGAATTATGGGCCTAGTACAACATTGCCAACAGAATTATGGGCCTAGTACAACATTGCCAACAGAATTATGGACCTAGTACAACATTGCCAACAGAATTATGGACCTAGTACAACATTGCCAACAGAATTATGGGCCTAGTACAACATTGCCAACAGAATTATGGGCCTAGTACAACATTGCCAACAGAATTATGGGCCTAGTACAACATTGCCAACAGAATTATGGACCTAGTACAACATTGCCAACAGAATTATGGACCTAGTACAACATTGCCAACAGAATTATGGACCTAGTACAACATTGCCAACAGAATTATGGACCTAGTACAACATTGCCAACAGAATTATGGACCTAGTACAACATTGCCAACAGAATTATGGGCCTAGTACAACATTGCCAACAGAATTATGGGCCTAGTACAACATTGCCAACAGAATTATGGGCCTAGTACAACATTGCCAACAGAATTATGGGCATAGTACAACATTGCCAACAGAATTATGGACCTAGTACAACATTGCCAACAGAATTATGGACCTAGTACAACATTGCCAACAGAATTATGGGCCTAGTACAACATTGCGAACAGAATTATGGGCCTAGTACAACATTGCCAACAGAATTATGGGCCTAGTACAACATTGCGAACAGAATTATGGACCTAGTACAACATTGCCAACAGAATTATGGACCTAGTACAACATTGCCAACAGAATTATTGATCTAGTACAACATTGCCAACAGAAATATGGGTCTAGTACAACATTGCCAACATAATTATGGACCTAGTACAACATTGCCAACAGAATTATGGGCCTAGTACAACATTGCCAACAGAATTATGGGTCTAGTACAACATTGCCAACAGAATTATGGACCTAGCACAATGTTGCCAACAGAATTATGGACCTAGTACAACATTGCCAACAGAATTATGGACCTAGTACAACATTGCCAACAGAATTATGGACCTAGTACAACATTGCCAACAGAATTATGGACCTAGTACAACATTGCCAACAGAATTATGGACCTAGTACAATGTTGCCAACAGAATTATGGACCTAGTACAACATTGCCAACAGAATTATGGACCTAGTACAACATTGCCAACAGAATTATGGACCTAGTACAACATTGCCAATAGATTTATGGACCTAGTACAACATTGCCAACATAATTATGGACCTAGTACAACATTGCCAATAGAATTATGGACCTATTACAACATTGCCAACAAGACATCATGGTGTAAAAATGAAGTGACTTTCGTGGGCTGTATTGTACTTGGGCTAGCAAATGTGCAAAAGTGGTATTTAGTTTCCCTTAGATATTTGATCTTCTTTCAGGTTTCTTTTTACACGCACGCACGCACTCACACACACACACACACACACACACACTCATACACACACACACACACACACACACACACACAGAGAGAGAGAGAGAGAGAGAGAGAGAGAGAGAGACAGAGAGAGATGTTGACAGTCAATACAGGGGTGAGACAGGGATGTATACTCCCTCCACGGCTATTTGATATCCACATAGACGGAATATTGAAAGAAGAAAGCCTTAACAGAACAGATTAAGAACATTTCGAACATTTTATGTGTATGCACGTACATTCATGCGCAGGCACGTGTGTGCGTGTGTACACATCTAAATTCGAGTGAGACCACAGTCTGCTCTAGCAAGGGAAAGGTGCTGAAGACGGAGGCAACCAGCCAGGAGGCGCACCACAGAAATCAGGATGCCACGCAATTACGCAAAATGGAATATGTCGACTGCTGCTAAACGTTATGGTGCTCGCCCTGCTTTGGACCCCAGGCAGGTGCAGTGCCGGGCCCTATGTCTCGAAAGGGTCCAACCCTAACTACTGGAGGTCCTTCTCAGATGTCCTGTGGAGCCAGGGGACATGAGAATAGAACGGCTGGCCATACTAAACAAAGACTTAAAATAATGCACTGGAATGCGGAGGGAGTCAGAAACAAAAAAAATAGAATTAGAAAACATCCTGGACCAAGAAAAAGTAAGCGTATGTTGCTTGCAAGAAACTCACCTCAACGAAAAAATAGCCTTCAAAATCAGGGGCTACCAATGTTACCGATCTGACCGAAAGGACAGGCGAAAAGGTGGGATACTGACCCTTGTCAAAAATAACATCACTGCTTCCCAAATCGAAGTCTACATGGAAGGGGCTGAGTATCAGACACTCAAACTTAAGACAGGCAATACAGACCTACATCTGATCAATTACTACTGTCCAAGCGACCGCCCACAGGCACTGGACACACTACCATTAACAGAAAAAAATGATTGTGTGTGGCGATTTCAACAGCCACTCGCAGTGCTGGGGCTATGATCACATGGACCAGATAGGAGAGAGACTGGAAGACTGGCAGGATGAGAATAGATTCATTTTGATTAACAAGCCGTCCGACCCACATACTTTCTACTCGAGATCATGGCACACTACAACTACACCTGACCTGGCTTTTCATTCACCAGACCTAGAGTGGAACATTACACGAATTGTTGGGAAACAACTTGGTGGCAGTGATCATCGGCCAGTCTTTCTAACTGTAGAAAATGAGCTTGTAAGTGAAAGCAGCACCCTCTCGAGGTGGAACTACAAGAAAGCAAACTGGGCAATGTACAAGAATCGCACCAGCATACTGGTTAAAAACCTGAATACTGAGAAAGACATAAATAAAGTAGTTGAAGAGTTTGGGAAATGCATATTGCAAGCAGCGCGAGAAACAGTACCAAGAGGAGCCGGTAAACAATATAAACCCTACTGGAGTAGTGAACTGGAACAGTTGCATAATGATGTGGAAGAGTGTAAAAAGCAAGCAGAGGCAACACGCAGCCAAGAGCACCACAATAAATTCCAGCATGCGAAAGCCAAATCCCAAAGGGGCCAAGCTGCAGGCTAGACGGAAAAGCTGGCAGGAGAAAACGGAGTCTCTGAACTATGAAAGAGACACAAGGAAATTGTGGAAGCTAATAAAACAACTTAACGAAGAGGGCACAGGGAGAAACTCAAAAATTGCACTACATAAATGAAAAACCAAGGTATAAACAGGAAGCAAGGACCACTTACTTCTGCTACGGTGATGTGAGGAGAAGAGCGCAAACCCTGACTGCGTAGGGCCAAAGAAGAAAATGAATAAAGAGAAAGAACCTCTCACCGTCCTCGGTTAACAAGAATAGAAAAGAATTAAGGTTTAAGAAGATCCCAGGGTGGGCCGACAGGGGATTAGAACAATATTCTCCAATCCCAGACAAAGAATTACTCCAAGGGCTGTTCTAACACCAATGACTATAACACTAGAGTCTATCAACTAAACAACAAAGTAAGGGTAACACAAGCATCATTTGTTTATTACACTTCTAAACTTCACAATAATATACAGACATGTAGCATCAACAAAGAAATTAGGATACAGCAAAAATCAAACAGCAAAGACACTAACCTAACAAACCAAATTCCTAAGTGTAGCAAAAACTTCTGATCCAGTAAAAGCTACAAATCTACCAAACACTAATCCACCAACAACTGATCCACTAAAACTAATTTAACAAAAACTTCTAGTCCACCAAAAAACTTCTAGTCTACTAAAAAACCTCTAGTCTACTAAAAAACCCAGGAAAATCTAAAATCTAAAGCTAGAATTCTGGCTTTTCCACTGCAAAACTTCAGGGTCTAACTACTAAACACACAATAGAAATAGGCATTGGCGCCTTGTCACTCTGTGCGGTGGACTACGGAAAAAGGGCCAGTTCTACCTGTGCAGGGCCTTTTATACTGGGGTCCCAGAGTTCCAGACCAATCAGACGCCCTCTTGCAGAATTCCACCATCATCGCGAGCCGAGTACATTATTCCCCATCTTTAACTGTTATCGTCCCGATAACTGAACATTACACCCTAGTGCCTTGGGTAAGGGAGGGATAATTTCTGACCCCTACCTTATAGTCCTCCACTATTGATGGAGCTCTAAAAAAAATGTCCTATCCCCAGACATCACTCATCAGGTAAAACACCCCAGAAATGTACATCAGGTACCAACAAGAATAATGGTCACATGCCAATACAAGGTACATTTACATTAATACCAGTCATTATTCATGACTAAACTGCTATCAGCAGAAAAAAAATAATGCGATCAACAGGGAGACAGTCTCCCGCCACCTTAGTGTTCACAATATTATACGAACAATTACAAAAACAATGAATAATTCCCCCTCTTTAACTGTTGTCGTTTCGACAACCGGACCATACGTCCCTGGTACACTTATCAAACAGGTAGTTATCTTCATACCTCTATGCTCTAACACCTGAACTGCTGGTTACATCCCTAAACAGTACCATTATAAAAGAATTTACTCATTATATCCAGATTTATAATGTGAAGCAGTATACATGTACATCACCAGTCATCAATAAGTCCAAAATAACAGTAATAACATATAAGCATAAGCCATTCTTATACTAGTACATGTTAATACTCAGTGACCAAATTAACATCAGTGAGGAGAAATAGCCCCTCTGCTACACGAGCAATCATAACAAAATGAATACAACCCTCACTTTTTACATACAAATAATTAAACAATCATAAAAGTTACACAAACAATAAATCAGCAACCTTTATACAGGTTACCACTTGCCTCAACACTGAACATTTGAAACAAAATGTATTCAAAAATAACATCATCTATCTCTTCTAAGACGGATTCTATCTGATCGCCTCACATTCAAGTCTCCTGGCTCAAACATGTACCAGTCACTTCTTGGTGGTCTATCCCGTGGTTCCTCAACCTCTGCCACGACAGGCAATTCGGGTAGTCTTATCGTCACCTCCGGTACCTCAATTACCGCATCTTTCTCACACCGCTTTAACTCGTGTCCTGCTGCTCTAATGTCAGGTCCATTCTCTCCCACTCTTCTAATAACATATGGGCCTCCTGAGGCTTTTGGGACCTGCACCACTGTATATTTATCTACAGACCACTGGTCTTTAATCTTGCACCTCTCTGTATAGTGGACTCTCTTCCTAACTACTTCTCCTATGGTTAGCAATTTAGAGGATGATGTCTTGTCACATCTCTCTTTCCTTACAGCAGCTAACTTTCTTAACTGTTCGCCTGCCCTAACATGCGCATTACGCAGACGGGAAAGATGTCCAGTCACCCAGTTCTCAACATTTGGTTCCCCATCATTACAATCACTATCATCACTAGCATCTAGCATGAAATCTACTGGCAATCTGGGTTCTATCCCAAACACCAAGTAGTACGGGGAGTAACCTGTGGAAGAGTGGGGCGTAGAGTTATAAACTAACAAAACCTCAGCTATATGTTCAGACCATCTCCTTTTCTGGCTGGCCTCTAGTGGCCTCAGAAGATCATGTAGGGTCCTATTAAACCTCTCGCACTGACCGTTCCCTTTTGGATTGTAACTCGTGGTACGGCTCTTTTGAATCCCGTACACTCTACAGAGTTCTGCAATCACAGCCGATTCAAAGTTCCTGCCTTGATCTGAATGGAGCCTATGGGGTACACCTAAATACAGAAACCATTTCTCCACCAGAACTTTTGCAACTGTCGAGGCCTTCTGATCCCTTGTGGGAACAGCAACTGTAAATTTGGTGAAAACATCTGTAATGACCAACACATTTTCATACCCCCGACTATCCTTCTCTAACATAGTAAAATCCATGGTCACCAACTCAAAAGGCCTAGATGCTAATAAATTACCTGAAGGACCCTGCAGTTTAATATGGGGTGGTTTAGCAATATTACACCTCTGACATCTTTTACAAAACAGCTCAACATCTTTTGTGATGCCAACCCAATAACATCTACTTCTAAGGATTTGTATCATCCTATCTCTGCCCTGATGGCCGGTGCTGTGCACCGATTCTAACACTCTCTGCTTCAATGCATCAGGTACCACTAATTGAGAAATCCACCCTCTACCTGGCCTCTTTAATTTCCTGTACAACAACCCATTAATCACACTCAACCTCTTTCGCTGCTTCAACAAGCTTTTGGTTTCCGGGGGTAAACCCCTCATCTCTATCTTACTCAGTCTCACACTCTCACTCACACAAGTTAACACTTTATACACATGGACATCTTCTGCTTGTAGTTTTATCAACTCTTCAGCTGAATATGATGGTAATGATAACAGTGGCACATTACCCACAGGGTTATTCTGTCTATCTACATCTACAATCTCTCCTATCCTAGCAGTTCTTAAGTTTGGACTAACTGGTGTGGCAGCTATGTGACTGATTGGAATGTCACCTTCTTCATCTGATCTTCCTGGGGCTTCAAAAGGGTAGCGGGACAAATAATCAGCATTTCCATTAGCACGACCTGGTTTGTGCTTAATGGTGTAGTCAAACCTTGACATCTGTGCTATCCATCTCTGCTCAATGGCACCCAATTTTGCCTTTTGCCACAAAGCTAAATTCCTACTATCTGTAAAAACTTCTACTTTAGTACCTAAAAGATAACTTCTAAACTTCTCAGTCATAGCCCACTTCAATGCAAGTAACTCAAGCTTAGAACTGCTTTTAGCGTTTCGTTCTGAGGGGCGAAGTGTACGGCTAGCGTAAGCTAAGACTCTTTTCTTACCATCTTGAATTTGTGAGAGGACAGCCCCTAAACCCTGGTATGAGGCATCTACCTCCAATATGAACTGTAATGAGAAGTCTGGAAAGCCCAAAAGGGGTGTTGATGTCAGAGCCTCTTTTAATCGATTAAACGCCTCGTCACACTCTGGAGTCCACAACCGCCCTATGGGTCCTTTCTTCTTCTTAGTATCACCGGTTTGCTGCTGGTTGAGTTGGCCCACCAGCTCATGTAGTGGTCTTGCAATATTAGCAAACTTTGAGACAAACCTTCTATAATAACTGGCTAACCCTAGAAATGACCTAAGTTCTGTCTGAGTTCTGGGCACAGGTGCTTCTTTTATGGCTGCAACTTTATCATCCATGGTTCCAATGCCTCCTTCTGAAATGGTGTGCCCTAAAAACTCAACCTTTTTCTGACAAAAGTTACACTTTTCAGGATTTAGTTTTAGCCCAATGGACTGCAGTCTCTCAAACACTTTCTCAAGCCTACTCAAATGCTCTGAAAAATACCCAGAAAACACCAAAATGTCATCAAGGTATACCAACAAAATCTGAAAAAAATAGTCATTCAGAGAGCATTGCATTAACCTCTGGAAGCTGCTCGCGGAGTTTGCAAGTCCCATTGGCATACGCGTATACTCATACAAACCAAACGGGGTGGTAAAAGCAGTCTTCTCTTGATCATCTGGCTTCATGGCCACCTGGTAATACCCACTGGCAAGATCTAGAGTTGAAAATAATTTGGCACCACCCAGGGCATCTAGATACTCATCTACTCTAGGGAGAGGGTATGCATCTTTCTTTGTCCTAACATTTACAGCCCGATAATCGACACATAACCTAAGTCTACCATCCTTTTTTCTCACGAGGACCACCGGAGAAGCCCAAGGACTGGAACTTTCCTTAATTATCTGACTATCTAATAAACCTTGGAGATGATCTTGTACTTCTCTGTAAAATGCTGGGGGAATTCTCCTATAAGGCTGCTTGATGGGGGTCTCATCTGTCAACTGGATGCTATGGGTTACTCTATCTGTATAGCCTATGTCAGTATCTCCCTTGGCAAAAAGACTATCATACCTAACTAATAACTCCTCTAACTTCTTCCTATCTCTATCACTACCCTCAAAACTGCTCAAATCTACAGGGCACCTAACATCATCTTTCTCTCCGGCATAAGGCCGTGTTGAAACCTCCACTTCCTGAGCACTTACCATTTTGAAATGGTTGGTCAAATCTACAGTAGCATCTGAAATATCCCCAACTTGAGTACCCTTCGACAATGATATATCTTCATCCCCCAGATTGACCACTTGGACTTGGCATACGCCCCGTCTCAAGGTAGTCAAAGTGTGGGAGAAAAGCAAACCCTTGTGCTCCAAGTCTCGAGTTGGGCTGAAAATGACATGCATATTTTCACGCACAAATCTTACACATTTTACACTAACTGCAGTGATGGAGCGGGCAGGTACGCAAACTCTATTGTCAACAAACACTTTAACTCCATCCAGTCCGACTCCAGGAATCTCCTCCGCTGTGCTGCTCCAATTAAGAAACCTACACAGATTCGGCACTGACTGTAAAATGTTTCATGCCAATAATGCCAGGCACTCTTCTCTCCCCATTGTCCATGTCTTTGGTGACAAACACCCCACAGTCCTTCACTTGTGTCCCACCCAACACAATGTCACACATGAAGTACCCCACATATGGAATCATTACACCATTTGCGGCCGTCAACCTAACGAATTGTCCTTCCTTTAGAACAAAGTCCTGGAACATGCCCTTGAAACAGGCCTCAGTAATGGTGGAAACCTGAGAACCTGTATCGATGACACACTGGACACTCTTGCCACCTATTAAAACAGTCTCTTCGGGCCTACCACCCACAATTTTAATGTCCGAGCCATGACGCTCCCCTTCTAATACCTGGCTCCCAGCCTTAGAGGGGTCCCGTTTAATGCTTGTCTGCACTCGCGTCTCAAGTGACCAACCCGATTGCATCGCCAGCAACGTGGCACTTGATGTTGTTGATCGCTGGTAGTGAGTCTGTTCAGCCTGGCACCAATCTCAGACATCTCCCTCTGAAGAAAGTCAATTTCACCCTGCCTGGAAGTGAACTCAGTTCTTGGTGGTACTCGAGCTGGCTCAGTATGTGCAGGCCTACATTTTACCGTTTGTGGGACTACCTCAGCCTGCACCGGCCCGTACCGCCTCTGCTGAAACTCAACTTTCACCGCTGAAGGTACGCTTGACTGAATTTCCCCAGTGTTCTCATTTCTGGCTCTCACCTCTACCTCTCTGATTTCAGCACCCGGTGGGGCCCGCACACCTTCCCATGTTTGTGCGCACTCCCTGACTTGAAGAAAAGTCACAGATGAATCTTGTGCTATCTTTTCTTTTAGGACAGTTTGGGTGAAACTGTCTCTTATGCCAGCCACAAACTGGTCTCGAAGGGCCTCCCCATCCAACACAGGGACACCTTGCGTTTCCTGGGCCTTCACTACCCTCTTGAACTCAGCATTGACCCTATGGGAGAAGTCATGGACTGTCTCCCCAGCTCGCTGGCGTATTGTGAATAACGTTGCCAGGAGCTCCCGTAGACTTTTCTTCTCACCATATATCTTTAGCAAGGCCTGCAGCATGGCCTCGGGATTTTCCTCAGAAGCATGGAGTTCCAACTCCCTCCTGACAGGACTGGTTATGCTGTCGAAAATAACATCCACCTTATCGACAGTCTCTAACATGCCAGCCCTCCAAGCTGACCTCACCTCCCTGACGTACTCTTCTACTGATGGCCCACCTTTCTCCCCAAAACACCGAACAGGCTTTCTGGTTGGTACTACAACGTACCTCAAAGCCTCAGTGAGCTCGCGTGGTGGAGCATCCACTGGGCGGGGATCTTCGGTTCCCATCGTAGAAACTGTCGGCGACTCATCTTGTTCAACTCTCACTGCCGCGCGAGTACTTCTGGTCTCCATCTTAAGGACAAGATACTATGCTACGGGTGGTTCTGCAATGGAGCCTAACTAGCTAACCTGGGTTTTGCTATCTCTAGAAGACTATTACCAACTATACCAAAAATGAACCGAAAAAGAAACCAACTAAAGACCTCAACTAAAACACTCATTTGGTACCAAAACAATCCTACCAGAATAATTCTAAGGCTGTCACTGACCTGGTACAGGCTCGCCACTTGAAAAACAAAGGTATAAACAGGAAGCAAGGACCACTTACTTCTGCTACGGTGATGTGAGGAGAAGAGCGCAAACCCTGACTGCGTAGGGCCAAAGAAGAAAATGAATAAAGAGAAAGAACCTCTCACCGTCCTCGGTTAACAAGAATAGAAAAGAATTAAGGTTTAAGAAGATCCCAGGGTGGGCCGACAGGGGATTAGAACAATATTCTCCAATCCCAGACAAAGAATTACTCCAAGGGCTGTTCTAACACCAATGACTATAACACTAGAGTCTATCAACTAAACAACAAAGTAAGGGTAACACAAGCATCATTTGTTTATTACACTTCTAAACTTCACAATAATATACAGACATGTAGCATCAACAAAGAAATTAGGATACAGCAAAAATCAAACAGCAAAGACACTAACCTAACAAACCAAATTCCTAAGTGTAGCAAAAACTTCTGATCCAGTAAAAGCTACAAATCTACCAAACACTAATCCACCAACAACTGATCCACTAAAACTAATTTAACAAAAACTTCTAGTCCACCAAAAAACTTCTAGTCTACTAAAAAACCTCTAGTCTACTAAAAAACCCAGGAAAATCTAAAATCTAAAGCTAGAATTCTGGCTTTTCCACTGCAAAACTTCAGGGTCTAACTACTAAACACACAATAGAAATAGGCATTGGCGCCTCGTCACTCAGTGCGGTGGACTACGGAAAAAGGGCCAGTTCTACCTGTGCAGGGCCTTTTATACTGGGGTCCCAGAGTTCCAGACCAATCAGACGCCCTCTTGCAGAATTCCACCATCATCGCGAGCCGAGTACATAAAGATGAACACATCTTAACAAGAAAGCAAGCAGCTGACCATTTTGCGGACTCATTCGCACAAGATAACAATATCAACATTAGTCCAGAGAAACAAAAAGAGATTTGAGAGAAACGGCAACATACAGGACAGAATGAAATAGTACATGAGGTTCTGGAGGCACCCATCACAATCAGCGAACTGGAGCTAGCCATATCAAAACTGAAAATGAGAAAGTCACCAGGAGCTGATGGTATCTCCAATGAAATGATCAGGAACCTAGGAACAGAGGCCAAAGCAAAGCTGTTGCAGATCTTTAATAACAGTTGGACCTTAGGCAGTGTTCCACAAGCGTGGAGAGAAGCAATCATGATACCCCTCCTAAAATCAGGGAAAGATAGTTCCATTGCCTCTAGCTACAGACCAATTAGCCTCACCAGCTGTCTCTGCAAAACACTGGGGCGCATCATCAATCACAGACTGCACTGGTACATTGAAAGTAAAAACATCCTTGTGCCACAGCAGGCTGGCTTTACGCAGTGCTACTCTACGGAAGATCAGACAACCTATCTCTCTCAAGAAATTGAGGATACATTCCAAGAGAAGAAACTGGTGCTTGCAGCATGGATAGATCTGAAGAAAGCCTTTGACAAAGTCTGGAAAGAAGGTCTGATGAAGAAACTGAGAAACTGCAAAGTCAATGGAAGAATGTACAAATGGGTGAAAGCATACTTGCACAACAGAAGAGCCCGAGTACAGATAGACGGACTCAAGAGCAAGAAAGTACTATTGCGTTACGGTGTTCCTCAGGCCGGAGTCTTGTCCCCCACACTTTTTCTGATCTTCATCAATGATCTCGTTGCTAATCTACCGCATGGAATTAAAGCAGCAATGTACGCCGATGACCTGGTTCTATGGAGCACAAATGAACATGCATCAGTGGCCACCAGATTGCTACCAAGAGCTGTAGATACATTTGCTGCATGGGCAAATAGATGGTGTGTCAGCATAAACACTGACAAGTGCAGCACCACTCTATTTACCCTCTCTCCAAAACAAAAGGCAGGGGTCATCTAGATAAATGGAACACCCATAAGAGAAGATAAAGAACCAACATACCTTGGAGTAACATTTGATGGCAGGCTGACATGGAGAAAGCACATCAACAAAGCAGTAGCAAAAGCAAGAAGGAAAATAGCCATCCTGAGAAAGCTAAGTGGAACCACATGGGGAGCCAGTTGGAAAATACTTAGCAAAGTTTATCAACAGAGCATACGACCACACCTGGAATACGGGTCAACTGCGTGGTGTTCGGCATCAAACACCACACCACAAGAGCTGTACAAGGTGCAAAATCAAGCACTTAGAGTCACCACAGGAGGGATGAGATCAACCCCTATAGTGGAAATGGAGAAGATGGGAGGACACAAGCACTGAGAGAGCACAGAGATACGAAAACGCTAATACAAGCAGAAAAGTTCCTTAGCTTGCCAGGCCACCCTATGAAGAACAGATTTGATAACCTAGCTATGGGGCGGTTGAAAAGAAGTAGTTTTATCCACCAAGCCAAACGACTCTGCAGAGAAACCACAGATCTGCCCACAGTTGGTATCCCTCTAACAACTATTCCGGAGTGAACTCCATAGAAAGATGAACATAGACTATCATTACAAATCCAGACAAAAGTGAGAGGAATATTTGACAAGGAAGAACAGAACAGTGTGCAGCGCAGAACAGCCACTCTCAGCTTCCGTGATGAAGAATACCCACAGGACCTCTGGGTCAGCACAAAATTCTGTTCGAAATGGAGGAGCAGGAGTGTACATAGAATACCCAAATAATACTAGGAACACAGCCAGAGTACCGACAGGAAAGTACTGCCATAACTATGATGCTGAAATTGAGACAATCAAGATAGCAACAGAGAAATTACTAAATACTAGCAATGGTACACAACCTGTGGTGCTATTGACAGATGCAAAATCAGTACTCGAGGCGCTTCTGTCTGGGAAATTGCCAGTACTAAGGACACTATTTTCTAAACATGGCAGTCAGCATAAAGTCACCATACAGTGGATACCATCCCACTGTGGAGTACCCGGAAAAGACAGAGCTGATCAATTGGCTAAGGAAGGAGCCAAAGAAGAACAGCCTGATGTGTCCGTTACATACCACCAAAAGAAAAGAACGATCAAATCAGTCAGAAAGCCACCAAAACCTTCTCAAGATGACTACCATGTTATGGATAGACCAGAACAAGTCATTATTCTGCGCCTCAGAACAGGACACAATAGATTACGCAACCACATGTATACAAAATTCAAGATTGGTGAATCAGCCATGTGCACATGTGGATTGGCGTTGCAGACAGCAGAGCATATACTCCAAGACTGCCCAAAATATAACATATCCAGGCAAACCTTCTGGATTGGAGAGACGACAGTGGAAGATAAAACTCTATGGACCGCTGTGTGATCTGAAAAAAGACTGTTAGATTCATACAAGATTCATACATTGCAGTTATAGACATATTTCAAGCGAACGAAAGAAGAAGAAGAAGGAAGAAAAACTAAATTCACTAGCAATAAATGAGCTTTTATTTGCAGTGCCTGTTTTATAGCGACGATGGCAGACTGCAAAATCATATTAATAAGTTGAGTTCAACATGCAGCTGATACAATATGCATTTAAATACAGCCAAAATTGAAGTAATTCAGTTAGCAGATCCCCTGGTCCAGCAAATATACTGATACATAGCACCGGTCTGAAACAAGTTAAAGAATTCAAATATCTTGGAAGTATGATCACAGAAGATGGCAGAATAGACAGAGAACAATCATGGAAGGGCATATGCCGGGGAAGAGGGGAAGAGGAAGGCCAAAGAGAAGATGGGTGCAGGATGTGGCGGGTGATCTCCAGATGGGTGTATCGGACGCATGACACTTTGCTTATGACCGAGAAGTTTTCTGGACGTTTGTTGTGGGAATGAAGTTCTACAAGAGACATGCTACTGAAGGAATGAATATGGAAGAACATACCAGCATAAATAAAGAAATAGTATACAAACGCAAAAAAGACTATAAAAATTTGACTGAATCAGAAATGCACGGAGACTGAGAGAATTCACGAGAAAAACTCAAGGAACCAGCAATAGGTCTGTGATGTGCTGGGACCACCACATGTTCTAGGCCTGAAAGTACGGAACAACAATATCTGGCCACGCTTTCCCTCACTTTAGCGGAGGGCGAGCACAGGCATCACACCCTCGTCAGACCGCGTTCATGGGATCAGCGTAGCCCCTCTCCTTTGCCACCACATTAACCCGCCCGCTCTCATTCCATATCATCATCATCATCATCATCATCATCATCATCATCATCATCATCATCATCATCATCATTATCATCATCATCATCATCATCATCCAGTGCCTTGTCGACTAACGTGGGCGATCATACCTCTCCACAAATTGCGATCACCGACGTCATGGATCATTTCTTGTTTGACTCCCTTCCGTGTCTTGACACAAGACTGCCAAGAATCTTCTAACACTGTCTTCCGCTATCTCTCTTTCCGCAAATCTTTCCGGTTGTCCAGTTTTTGTCTTGTCATAACGTGGTCAAAAAGAAAAAAAAAAAAAGAAAAAACGATAACTGCCTCTTTTTGATGTTTGTAATAAGTTGTCTTTGTGACTTAGCTTTCCTCAAATTGTCCAAATTGCTCATTTTAGTTATCCGATTAATTTTCAGCATTCTTCTATAAAACCACATCTCCAAAGCTTCCATGGATATTTTCGTCTGTTTACTAATTGTTCAGAATTCACAGTCATATGTTAAAATTGGTTCTATATAACATGCAAGAACTTACCTCTGCGTTCCACCAACTTATTTTCTTTTTCCGTATTTGGTGTTTTTTCGTGGTTCCACATGTTATTTGTGCAGTATTTAAAATGCTTGATTTGAACATCTCCCACCCTTCTTCCACTGTTTTTCTTTCTATAGATATTGTTACAAAGATTTCAGTTAGTTCTTTCTCATAATTCTTCAACACTGTCTTGTCTTTAAGTTTTGTAAGTTTACTAATTCGCATGGTATGTTTTTGCCAGGTCTTTGGTTTCTTCTTCTATTGGTTCTTATTGTGGCAATAACTGCTTTATGGTCTGTGTTTATACTTAAGTTGGGCACTTCCTTTGCATCTAATATATTTATCTTTCTGTTGTTTCTTGTTAATGTTTGCATATCCTTTACAGGACATCGCTGTCAACATCAGCATCTTTCAGCTGATTGTTGACTTCTTGGCAAGATTACGCTCAGTAGTTTGCCAATGCTTTCTGGGCGGCCGGCTTACATACCCCGTAAGTTACCGACGCGATTCGAACCACTGCTGATTCTCACCGTCGTCACGTTACTTACGTGAGTATACAAGATTACGGAGAAAAGTTGCTAACCTCTAGGCCAGGAAGCCGGCTTCTTATCAATATAAAAGCAGTTTGCCTTTTGGTATCTAGATCGTTCCATTTGTGCGAGATTCACATGTGTGAGTCTTTGTGCTCATAAAATGTAATTGTTATATAGAGGTCGTGTTGTAACTAGATTTTCTAAATTCCTACTGACATAAAAAATCCATGTTTACAGCTCTGTTAAGGAAACTAAGTGCTTAGGAATGTAAATATCATCGCATAATAAGTTGTATGAGTCATATGGCAAAACCGTTGCAGAGAATTATTGTGAAAAGAAAAATACACAAAATAAAATCAGAAATTATTGATGAATAGTGTGTATTTGTGGAGGGAAAGGGCACAGATAATGCAATGCACACTTTCAGTATATTATTAGAAAGAGCATTAGCAGCAACAACACATCTGTATTTATGATTCAAAGACTACACAAAAATCCTTCGACAGTGTTAAACATAAGAAAGAACAAATCAAATCAAATCAAATCAAATCAACTTTATTTTAAAAGGGTAACAAATTGGGCACGCAGGCCCGTCTTACATTCGGCCCTTCCAATCACTCGTCTTTCGTTCATCAAGAGCATTATACATTTACATAGGAAGAAAGATAAACAATGTGAAATGAATGTTGTAAACATAATCAAGACAAATTACCATGTTATGAGGCCCATCTCCCACCTACCCGTACATCACCCCACCCATACACACAACCCCCACCTACCCACACACACACACCCAGGGAAACATACATACCCCACCAACCAACCCATCCCCCTCCCGCACATCCCCCACCCACACACACTGCCCTCACCTGTTCCCCCAACCAAAACACATTCGCCACACACAAACAGCCCCCACCAACCCACACATCCAACGCCCACCCACATACACATCCTAACCCACACATCCTCTCCCCCACCCACACCTCCAACCACCCATCCCCCAGCCACATCTCCATCGACCACATATTCCCCAACCACGCACACACATCCCCCACCAACCCACACATCGCACATCCACTCACACATCCCCAAACCATACACACACATTCCCACCAACTGACATCTCCCTACCCCGACACACACACACACATCTCCCTAACCACATATACATCCCCAATCCACTCACACACACCCCACCACCCTCACATACATCCTCCACCCACCCACACATGCCCTAACCCAATCCCCCACCACACACACTCCCCACCCGCACATCACATACATCCTCTACCACGCAATATTCCCAACCCACACACCGCACACATATCCCTCACCAACACATCCCACAAAAAAAGTCGCTTAAAAGTCGACAGGGTCGACTTCATCGCACCGGGTTTTATCCCATATGGCTCGGTCTCTTTCCGCAGCACGGAAAGCGTCGCACAAAGCACGAACTCCGTAGCTTTTAGCGACGACCCACAGGAGTCTCCGAAACATTTTAACTCGTAAACCGAAGGGTGCGGCCCGGAATCGAACCCACAACCTTCGGAGCACGAGTCAAACGGCTTGACCACTTCGCCACAGAGACTCCCAATTTCACAGATGTGAACCACATTTCTAGAACCACATTTCTAGAACAATTAAACATTAGTAGCAAAGATTTACGAGTAATACTTAAAAGATTTAAAAAAAAATTCTATGCCCTTTGTGGCAGGATGCGATCAATCCCAATCCCACTATAATCTTCTACACAATTTTACGTTCAGTACTTTGCTATTGCCGGCTTCGTGAATTAGAGGTTATGACTTTTCTCCGTAATCTCGTATACTCTCGTCGGTAACGTGATGACGGTGAGAATCAGCAGTGGTTCGAATCGCATCGGTAACTTACGGGGTATGTGAGCCGGCCGCTCAGAAAGCAATGGCAAACTACTGAGCGTAATCTTGCCAAGAAATCAACATACAGCTGAAAGATGCTGGTGTTGACAGCGATGTCCTGTAAAGGATATTTTTTTTTTCTTTTTTCCGCGTTTCCATCCTGTTTCAGGATATTGCGGTCAACACCAGCATCTTTCAGCTGTATGTTGATTCCTAGGCTAGATTACGCTCATCAGCACGCCACGACTTTCTGAGCGACCGGCTCCATACTCTCATAAGTCACTTTTGCGATTCGAACCACTGCTAATTCTCGTCGCGTCACGTGACGAGAGTATTCGGGGTTACTAACCACTCGGCCACGGAGCTGGTTCCTGTAAAGGATATGAAAAAAAAAACAGAAAGCAATAGCAAACTTTTTTTTTTTTTTTTTTGCATGTCCTGTAAAGGATATGCAAAAAAAAAAAAAAAGTTTGCTATTGCTTTCTGTACGAGCAAGTCCAACTGATAGGTGTAGGAGTTCAACTGATTACCCCATCATCAGTGAACTGGAAATTTAAGAACGATCGTTCATAACCTTTCGCTTACATTGACCTTTAACATATGATGGCAGCAATTAGCAGCTATACGGATCAACAGCCATTTAAGAACATGTCGGTACAAACAGTGCGTTTCCTAATTTTTGGGAACATCTCTGAGAAACAAGAGAGCCGTGGAAGGTAACTGGTTTTGGGCTACCCCATAATATCATGACCTAGAATATGGGAGTATCTAATACTTCATTATGACATGACCTAGAATATGGAAATATCTATTACTTCATTATGACATGGCCTAGAATATGGGAGTATCGAATACTTCATTATGACATGGCCTAGAATATGGGAGTATCGAATACTTCATTATGAGATGGCCTAGAATATGGGAATATCTAATACTTCATTATGACATGAACTAGAATATGGGAATATCTAATACTTCATTATGACATGGCCTAGAAAATGGTAATATCTAATACTTCATTATGGCATGGCCTAGAATATGGGAGTATCTAATACTTCATTATGACATGGCCTAGAATATGGGAATATCTAATACTTCATTATGTCATGGCCTAGAATATGGGAATATCTAATACTTCATTATGACATGAACTAGAATATTGGAATATCTAATACTTCATTATGACATGGCCTAGAAAATGTTAATATCTAATACTTCATTATGACATGGCCTAGAATATGGGAATATCTAATACTTCATTATGACATGACCTAGAATAAGGGAGTATCTAATACTTCATTATGACATGACCTAGAATATGGAAATATCTAATACTTCATTATGACATGGCCTAGAATATGGGAATATCTAATACTTCATTATGACATGACCTAGAATATGGAAATATCTAATACTTCATTATGACATGGCCTAGAATATGGGAGTATCTAATACTTCATTATGACATGACCTACAATGTGGAAATATCTAATACTTCATTATGGCATGGCCTATAATATGGGAATATCTAATAATTCATTATGACATGGCCTAGAATATGGTAATATCTAATACTTCATTATGACATGGCCTAGAATATGGGAATATCTAATACTTCATTATGTCATGGCCTAGAATATGGGAATATCTAATACTTCATTATGAGATGGCCTAGAATATGGGAATATCTAATACTTCATTATGACATGATCTAGAATATGGAAATATCTAATACTTCATTATGACATGGCCTAGAATATGGGAATATCTAATACTTCATTATGACATGACCTAGAATATGGAAATATCTAATACTTCATTATGACATGGCCTAGAATATGGGAATATCTAATACTTCATTATGACATGGCCTAGAATATGGGAGTATCGAATACTTCATTATGACATGGCCTAGAATATGGGAATATCTAATACTTCATTATGACATGGCCTAGAATATGGGAATATCTAATACTTCATTATGACATGGCCTAGAATATGGGAATATCTAATACTTCATTATGACATGACCTAGAATATAAAAATATCTAATACTTCATTATGACATGGCCTAGAATATGGGAATATCTAATACTTCATTATGACATGGCCTAGAATATGGTAATATCTAATACTTCATTATGACATGGCCTAGAATATAAAAATATCTAATACTTCATTATGACATGGCCTAGAATATGGGAATATCTATTACTTCATTATGACATGACCTAGAATATGGGAGTATCTAATACTTCATTATGACATGGCCTAGAATATGGGAGTATCTAATACTTCATAATGAGATGGCCTAGAATATGGGAATATCTAATACTTCATTATGACATGAACTAGAATATGGGAATATCTAATACTTCATTATGACATGGCCTAGAAAATGGTAATATCTAATACTTCATTATGGCATGGCCTAGAATATGGGAGTATCTAATACTTCATTATGACATGGCCTAGAATATGGGAATATCTAATACTTCATTATGTCATGGCCTAGAATATGGGAATATCTAATACTTCATTATGACATGAACTAGAATATGGGAATATCTAATACTTCATTATGACATGACCTAGAATATGGGAGTATCTAATACTTCATTATGACATGACCTAGAATATGGAAATATCTAATACTTCATTATGACATGGCCTAGAATATGGGAATATCTAATACTTCATTATGACATGACCTAGAATATGGAAATATCTAATACTTCATTATGACATGGCCTAGAATATGGGAGTATCTAATACTTCATTATGACATGACCTAGAATGTGGAAATATCTAATACTTCATTATGGCATGGCCTATAATATGGGAATATCTAATAATTCATTATGACATGGCCTAGAATATGGTAATATCTAATACTTCATTATGACATGGCCTAGAATATGGGAATATCTAATACTTCATTATGTCATGGCCTAGAATATGGGAATATCTAATACTTCATTATGAGATGGCCTAGAATATGGGAATATCTAATACTTCATTATGACATGATCTAGAATATGGAAATATCTAATACTTCATTATGACATGGCCTAGAATATGGGAATATCTAATACTTCATTATGACATGACCTAGAATATGGAAATATCTAATACTTCATTATGACATGGCCTAGAATATGGGAATATCTAATACTTCATTATGACATGGCCTAGAATATGGGAGTATCGAATACTTCATTATGACATGGCCTAGAATATGGGAATATCTAATACTTCATTATGACATGGCCTAGAATATGGGAATATCTAATACTTCATTATGACATGGCCTAGAATATGGGAATATCTAATACTTCATTATGACATGACCTAGAATATAAAAATATCTAATACTTCATTATGACATGACCTAGAATATGAAAATATCTATTACTTCATTATGACATGACCTAGAATATGGGAGTATCTAATACTTCATTATGACATGGCCTAGAATATGGGAATATCTAATACTTCATTATGACATGACCTAGAATATAAAAATATCTAATACTTCATTATGACATGACCTAGAATATGAAAATATCTATTACTTCATTATGACATGACCTAGAATATGGGAATATCTAATACTTCATTATGACATGGCCTAGAATATGGGAATATCTAATACTTCATTATGACATGGCCTAGAATATGGGAATATCTAATACTTCATTATGACATGACCTAGAATATAAAAATATCTAATACTTCATTATGACATGACCTAGAATATGAAAATATCTATTACTTCATTATGACATGACCTAGAATATGGGAGTATCTAATACTTTATTATGACATGGCCTAGAATATGGGAATATCTAATACTTCATTATGACATGACCTAGAATATAAAAATATCTAATACTTCATTATGACATGACCTAGAATATAAAAATATCTATTACTTCATTATGACATGACCTAGAATATGAAAATATCTAATACTTCATTATGACATGACCTAGAATATGGGAGTATCTAATAATTCATTATGACATGGCCTAGAATATGGGAATATCTAATACTTCATTATGACATGGCCTAGAATATGGGAGTATCTAATACTTCATTATGACATGGCCTAGAATATGGGAATATCTAATACTTCATTATGACATGGCCTAGAATATGGGAATATCTAATACTTCATTATGACATGAACTAGAATATAAAAATATCTAATACTTCATTATGACATGGCCTAGAATATGGGAATATCTATTACTTCATTATGACATGACCTAGAATATGGGAGTATCTAATACTTCATTATGACATGGCCTAGAATATGGGAATATCTAATACTTCATTATGACATAGCCTAGAATATCGGAATATCTAATACTTCATTATGACATGGCCTAGAATATGGGAATATCTAATACTTCATTATGACATGGCCTAGAATATGGGAATATCTAATACTTCATTATGACATGGCCTAGAATATGGGAATATCTAATACTTCATTATGACATGGCCTAGAATATGGGAATATCTAATACTTCATTATGACATGACCTAGAATATGGAAATATCTAATACTTCATTATGACATTGCCTAGAATATGGGAGTATCTAATACTTCATTATGACATGGCCTAGAATATGGAAATATCTAATACTTCATTATGACATGGCCTAGAATATGGGAGTATCTAATACTTCATTATGACATGGCCTAGAATATGGGAGTATCGAATACTTCATTATGACATGGCCTAGAATATTGGAATATCTAATACTTCATTATGACATGGCCTAGAATATGGGAATATCTAATACTTCATTATGACATGACCTAGAATATGGGAGTATCTAATACTTCATTATGACATGGCCTAGAATATGGGAGTATCGAATACTTCATTATGACATGGCCTAGAATATGGGAATATCTAATACTTCATTATGACATGGCCTAGAATATGGGAATATCTAATACTTCATTATGACATGGCCTAGAATATGGGAATATCTAATACTTCATTATGAGATGGCCTAGAATATGGGAGTATCGAATACTTCATTATGACATGGCCTAGAATATGGGAGTACCTAATACTTCATTATGACATGGCCTAGAATATGGGAATATCTAATACTTCATTATGACATGACCTAGAATATGGGAATATCTAATACTTCATTATGACATGGCATAGAATATGGGAATATCTAATACTTCATTATGACATGGCCTAGAATATGGGAATATCTAATACTTCATTATGACATGGCCTAGAATATGGGAATATCTAATACTTCATTATGACATGGCCTAGAATATGGGAGTATCTAATACTTCATTATGACATGGCCTAGAATATGGGAATATCTAATACTTCATTATGACATGGCCTTGAATATGGGAGTATCTAATACTTCATTATGACATGGCCTAGCATATGGGAGTATCTAATACTTCATTATGACATGACCTAGAATATGGGAATATCTAATACTTCATTATGACATGGCCTAGAATATGGGAATATCTAATACTTCATTATGACATGACCTAGAATATGGGAATATCTAATACTTCATTATGACATGGCCTAGAATATGGGAATATCTAATACTTCATTATGACATGGCCTAGAATATGGGAATATCTAATACTTCACTTGGAAGAAGGGAAATATCATAATGTAATAAATATACGGGTAAATTGGAGCATTCTGAAATAACTGAATCTGTACAACTATCCCGGAACAGTATAACATCTAATGGGAGATGTATTGAAGAGATTTGAACAAGAATCGTTATGGCAAGTGTAACCTTTTAAAAGATGGAAAACATAGTGACCAATAACAAGATGTCAATTGCAACAAGAAAAAGAGTGTTGAGGTGCTACATAGAACCTATATGTTTATATGGATGTTCAAACGTGGATGATGAGCAGACGAGATGAAATAACGTCTAGTGGTAATGGAAATATGGTTTCTGAGGAAAATGCAAAGAATACAATAGACAGAAAAGCCAATGAGCAAGTCCCACAAGAGGCAAATGAAAATGTAAATTGATTTGTTTGACGTAGACAGTCAAACGTTGTTGGGCACGTTATGAGAAGAAATAAACTAGAGAACTTGGTGACAACAAGCAAGATTGATGGGAAAATAAAAAGGGGAAGGCAGAGAAGTAAATATCTGGATGGCTTACCCACGTGGTATGGTCGGAACAAGAACACAGAACTGATTCTCGACTTTGGTGATCGCGTGAGATGGCGAAACATGACCGCCCACGCTTACCGGAATAGCGCATGATGATGATGAAGTGCAGCACAGTACACGAACTCCGTACTGCCAGGAAAGAGCCCCAAGTGCTCTCAGAAAAAAAATGCACTCATGAACCAAATATACGGAGTACGGACACGAGGCAGACGTCTAAACCACTTGGCCACGCAGACCCCCTTCTTTGTTTTATTTGTCCAAAAATTGGATTTTATCAGAAACTGAAAACAATTGTTAATATATTCTTACTTCTTCCTGGTTGTGCTGTATCGTTCAAAGAAATTGAGAACATATGGTACTGTATTCTTACTTCCTTTTGGATGTTTTGCATCCGTATACGAGGAAATCGAGATTTTTGCGCCTTTTCACGAAACATCCGTCTTTAGAATAACATTTATATGACTAGGGTCTTACTTCCCAATTCGATTCCCTACTCTCTAGACCAGTAGTTCTCAACCTTTTTTGCCCGTGCCCCCCTTCACCATATTTTCAGAACGTCATCCCCCCCTTTCGTATTTCCTACCAAATAATTTGGCCCGTTCCCCCCTTCATCATATTTTCAGAACGTCATTTCCCCCTTTCGTATTTCCATCTAAAAATCCCGACCCTGCCCCTACACAGTATACGTAATAATGGAAGCTAAATTTAATAGCACATACTAAAACAAGTCTAGACGTCCACATAAAACATGATTTGTGGGTCTACATACTTTATAAATTGAATTTTAGAAAGGTGAGACTTACAGAACCGTACAGTATGAAGATAAAAGCAATATCACGTAATCGGTTCTTATATTAACGCGATCTTGATATAATCTTAATTTCCCCCCCCCCCCCGGAAACCCTAAAATTCCCCCTGGGGGGGGGGGGGGAATTCCCCACCGGTTGAGAACCACTGCTCTAGACAAATAGATTTTCGTGACAACTAGATGCAAGTTTAGTAAGGCCTTTCTTTATCTGCCATGGTTCTATGACCCCAATGCAAGCAGTTAAGCCATACTCCACTAACTTCATGTATCTATTATGTTGGCATATACATACATCCATCTGAATGTCAAGTGCCTGCTCAATATCTGTGAGTGTAATGTAGACATCATTTCACCGAACGAATCAACACTGCCTCTTCTATGCCAGGTTTGTGTTTGTTTCGTATTCTTATGATGATGATGATTCTTAATAATATTTCTGTCATCTCATCTCATCTTGTTCCTCTTGTACCTTGCCGTGTCGAGGTCATATATGCGAAATTCGTAATCCCGCATATCGCGTTCGAAACACAGCTCCAGGCGATTTGCAGCAGACCGCATTGTGTTGGTTTTCATACAATAGTATGAGTACCGGTCGGTAAGAAAGTAATGGCAAACTACTGAGCGTAAACTTGTCAAGAAATAACAAACAGTCAGAAATGCTGGGGTTGACTGCAACGTTCAGTAAAGGATATGCAACTAGTGTTACCTAGTGTGTCCTTTGGTATCTAACTCTTTTCTTTACTTCGACAAGTGTCTATCAAAACCTTTGCACGCATATCTCATGAGCCTAATTAATGTGTGCTCTTCAGAATCCATTAATTTTGTTTAATTGTAATTTGCGATGGTAGCTGTTTCTTCTCTAAGGCTGTACCAATTGCTGCATATATGTTTCACATTGTTTGTAGATATCTCTGACTGATTACTCAAGGGTCTATTATTATGCCGTTTGGTCATGTTCCCATTCCTATTTTTCATTAGATTGTTTTGTGAATAGCAGTCAGCTGACTGAATGATTGATTCATTCCTTGGAATGGACGTTTTGGGTGTGGCTGAGAGGTGACGGCGTCAGCCTCAGCCTGAGAAGCTACCAGTTCAACTCCAGGCTTAGGGATTTTTACAAGAACCATTGGTTTCTAGTGGTAGCACACTCCACTCTGTCTCTTGGGTAATGAGATAGGATTTCTAGTCTTCTCGGACAAAGGCAAAAAACAGGAGGTCTCGTATGCAAGTTGTGCACGCTAAAATTCCCACGGCAGTAGAAATTCACACAGAGAAGGTCGTAAAGAAACCACCTTGTCAAAATTTTTAAGAAAGAAAACATATCCACGGGAAGTTACAAGCCCATAACCTTGCAAACATGTGACTAGAGGAAGCTAACTTTAAACATACGCATGTGAAGTCGGATACTCTAACCTCTCGCGTGCATAACAAGTGTGACGCTCACTTCTTGCAAGATGAACACAAAAGAAGAATGGATTTTTCTATACATTTAATTAATTAAGCCTTAACGTGATGGTTGTAACTGCTTCTCTTTGGTGAGGCGTGTGATGTTAACTGATATTCATGATGTTGCTGTTAGATGTATTCATGATTGTTTATAAAGCTCCTAGATTTATTGAATTTCGAGTCCCATCTTCGGCATTGCCAGACGAAATGTTTACATGGATCTTATACTGCCAGGCCTGCTCCGTGGCTAAGGGGTTACGGACACAGTTCGAAATCCGATATACGGCGTTCGAACACAGCTGCGGGCGATTTGGCTTCAGACAGACTTGCGTTGGGTTTTTGTGAAGTGGTATGGGTGCCGGTAGTTCAGAAAGCAATGGAAAACTATTGGACGTAAACTTGCCAAGATTGATTGATTGATTTAGGAACCGACTTCACAGCATGCGGGGCATTCCCATAAGCGCTCCGTCCCCATCATCAGAAGCCAGCGAAGAGTTCCAATCCCAATAGTACCAGTAGCAATCTGATTATATGTGCGTCACGCCTTTCCTCTAAGCGTCGAGCATCGGCCAGATCCACTCGTCACTCCTCGCTGTCGCATTCTTGTCAGACCATGGTGATCCATTTGCTCCTCCGAGGTGTACACGTGCTCTCACAAGGCCGCAACCACGTCTGCCTTATCATGCATCAATACTCCACCAAGTATTGCAGAGCCAGTCAAACTGTCTGCCTGTTCATTCCCCAGCACACCAGCATGCCCCGGAGAAAAGATCCAGACGATGCTTGCCACCCGTGACTTCCGAAGCGAAGCAAGCCACTCTGCACGAAGCTTGCCTGTCCTCACCCTACTCAGCATGCTTTCCGAGTCAGTTACAATCACGATGTGTGTGTGTGTGTATCGTATTCTACATCCAGCGGAAAGCTGCACTGACTGCCTCCACCTCCATTCTTAAGCTAGATGTTGTGGTATCATATGCCAGGCTCTCCTGCACCAAACGTCGACCATTAGCCTTTGCCAAGAACCCCCAGGCACAACTACTACCTCTCAACACCGAACCATCTGTGTAGATAATCACATCACCCGGGCGAGCATTATCCTGAATTAGTTGCTGGATTTCCACTTCCGTGGCCCCTGCTGGCCACTCCCTGCACTCCCAGCTCAATGTGACAAGTCTGACTGCTCCGCTGGCACTCTGACCCACTCTTCTCCTCGCCTAATGTTCTCCAAAGGGCACACCTGTCTGATCGTATCCTCCGCCTGAGCCATCTATAATTTCCCTCTTATCAGTCGCTGGCCCTTAACTCCGTCCAGAGCCTCATGCAACGGGTGAACTGTGTCAGCAGCTACTCTAAGGTATGCCTTCGCCTCCATCACATTGAGCCTACCGGCAACAGTCGGCAAACCAAGGATGTACCGCATACACACCATTGGGGTGTCTCTGGTGCATCCCAGAATGACCCGCTATAACCTCGTTCAGTATGCGCTCCAATCTCACCAGCTGACTCTTTGAGACAGTGAGCAGTCCTAGTCCATAATCAATCACTGAGAGGATCAAGTTCTGGTATAGTCTGAAAAGCATTCTCTGCTCTATGTCCATTGCAGCCATAGTTTTAAGTGCGTTGAGTCCCTTTTGAGATCTTGTCACAACCGTCTCCACATGATCCTTGAAGGACAGGCTCCTGTCAAATGTGATTCCCAGATACTTCAGTTTGTTCTCTCTGTTGACGCTTCCACCATCTATCGTAAGGCTTGGAACATCAGCTTGGAACATCAGCTCTCACAATCCTGTTGTCCAGAGAGCACCACAAAACAGCTGCCTTTTCCGGGTGGATGACAGCACTCATTTCAGTGCACCAGTCAATCACTTTGTCTACTGTCGCCTGTAGCTCCTGGGCTGTTTGCTCCCTATCTCTCCCCTGCCTATATGCAATAATATCATCTGCAAATGTTAGTATCCTTCCAACCCCTGGTGCTTCTAGGTTTGCAATCTTGCTCGTATACACATTAAAGAGCACCGGTGAGATTGCAGATCCCTGTGGCTGTCCCGGGGTTAAAATATGTGGCTCTGAAGTCCATGCACCCAGACGGAGAGCAATCCGACGAGAATGTAGGACGGCCGCTATCCAGCTCACCAAACAGGGATTGATCCCCTTCTCCATCAGTGCCGTCATCAAAATATCATATCGAACTCTACTGTACGCATCCTCGAGATCAAGCGCTACCGCCATCGTTTCCTGTCTACTCTGGAACCCCCCATAAACGTCAAAGGCAAAAGTGGCTGCATTTGACCAAGTATCTTTTCCTGGCCTGTAGCTCCCCGGGCCTCTTGGAAGAAGCTTCCCCCTTTCCAATAACTCTTGCAGCTTGACAGCGGCTATCTTCTCTAAAACCTTCCCAAATGTATTTTGAAGGGTGATGATCCTAAAGCCGCTAAGCTTTGAATGATCCAACTTGCCAAGAGATCACAAACAGCCAAAAAATGCAGGGGTTGACTGCATCGTCCTGTAAAGGATATGCAACTAACTTTGTTATACTTCCCGAGGGCCGGACGATCCCGCCCATGCCGTAGCTCATGCAGCATGTTGTTATTATTTTATATACTTTCTTATGTTTCAGCAGTAATCTCCTTGTTCATAAGGATGTGGTCACAGCAACAGTTATCTTATGTCCTTATTTTGACTGACAGCAATTTATTATTGCATCTCTTGGAATCAAGGATGTGTTCTTCTTGTTCTTCAGTTTGGCGATGTACGTCATTTCCACATCCGTGTACCGTCTTGGCTTCTTGACTTCCAGAAGTTTCAGCAGCTTTCTACATCGCGGGGATGTCATCACCGCAAGAGTTAACCCCTGACCTTGTATTGACTGGTAACATTGCGGATCTCTTCTGAACTAAAGACGTGTTTAACTTGGTTATGAACATTTTTTCCACTTGAAACTAGGGAGTATTCTATGTGGCTATGCTCATAATTTCCGCATCCGCCCAGGATGTTGTTTTCTTCAGTTTCTTACCTTTCAGCAGTATTCTTAGCCTATAGGGATGTGATCTACACGTAACCCCTGTTTTAAAAAAAAAATATTAACGTTGTGGTATCTCCTCTAAATCAAGGATGTAACCAGTTTGGCTATTTACATATTATCAACATCCGTCTATGTTTTGTTTTATTACACGATGTGTTTTAACAGCCATGTCAGTAATTTCCGTTTTTCTGTTATCACATCTACTCAATAATTTTCATCGGCCGTAACCCAAAATTTGTTGCTTCTAACTTCTACATTGAAACCTCCCATTAAAACAGGTTCCCGTTGATGAATTACATTCCAACATCGCCAAATATTTTCTAAATCCCATCTCTCTCTCTCTCTCTCTCTCTCTCTCTCTCTCTCTCTCTCTCTCTCTCTCTCTCTCTCTCTCTCTCTCTCTCTCTCTCTCTCGCATACAGAGACACGCACCACGCACACAGACACACGCACACAGACACACGCACACATACACCACATAAGAGGCTACGCCAGTAAGGAATTCTTTTAGCTGCATGTGTGACCCAACCAGTGATTTATAACTTCGCCACGGGCAAACACACCAAGATATTTCTGATCATCAGAAGTCTTTCCCCCTCACCCCTTTAACTTCTTGACCCGCTCAGGGAGCCGACCCGCCCGAGTCATGACACCCGGCCGTTTCTCTCCTATCCTGCGTAGACACCTTCAAAATGTTCATGATCGTAAATATTTCCCTTATCGTCATCACTAAGTGTGTCTACCTAGAAGCTATCCCACCATCGGGTGTGAACATTGGGCACCCGGTGCATCTACCAGCGTTGACACTGCACAACAGTAACTGACAGCGGGCTAGCCAGTTTCTTCTCCCGCCAGTCTTTATCTCCACGTTGGTGGCTAGGTATGACCCAGTCAGTAGACGTAGTTGATGCATTGTCCTTCTTCGTACAACGTTCACGGTTTGCGGCATCGCCCTCCTGCACGATCCCAGCGGAAGCCAACTCTTCCACTGGGCTAATTCTATTAAAGCTAAACTCTCAACCACCCGACTCTCGTTATCTCAACGAGGTGTGGTCCCTGCAAGAAGTATTATTCCACAACAAACGGTCGTTGCCAGCACTTGGCTGCAAAAATTCCACCTCGGAAGACATTTCCACCCCTCTGTAACGACCAACATTGGGTGCACTGTTCTTGCCTGCTGGGGTGGCTCTTGGATCGGCACGAGACCAATTCTGTTGTCTTGCAGCCCACCTAAGTTGAACCTGAAGGTCCAGTGTGTTTCAGTGGTCATCACGTGGAACTAGGTCGGGCGAGAACGGCCGACGTGGAAAACACTCACACTGTAGGTCGCTATTCTTTGTTACCGTCGCACTGACAGTATGGTGTTTGCTTCTTCTTATTTCATCTTCCAAAGTCAGTATGAATTAACGCAAAGAAAGCAGCAGTCAGCCTGAGTTTGTTGAAATCAAATGAAGCGGATTTACAGCAACATACTTTTCTCTGTTCTGCATATGTTAGACACTCCCGCAACACATGTTTAGCTGTCATTTTACCTGTTTCACAATTACATTCACTAGTATTTCCTATTTTTAGTTTATTAAAAATGTGGTATTTCATACTGTTGTTTTATGTGCGGATATGAATATTGTTACTTATTCTTGTCAGTTGAGTTAGTAATATGCATACGCTTTCTGGTGACTAAGATGCACTGATTTCCACTTGGTTCTGTAATTGCTTCTTATAAATCTCTTGGCCTCATCTTATGTTATTATGTCTATACTCTTTTTTCCGGTCAAGATGGCGGCGGGCTGTTGAGTTTGTTTGAGGCCATTCCCTTTTTCGCGTAGGAGATGGATTATTTCATCTCTTGCGTGTAATCTGTGCGCCAGGATGTAAAACCAGGAGTTTCTTCGCAAGATCTGCGCCGCTTCTAAGGAGTTCGTGCATTGAGCGAAGCAATCCTTGAGTAAATTTTCGCAGCGTGTGTGTTTCTGTGGTGTTCTGTTTTTCAAAATGGCCGAACAACGTTTGTGCTCCGTGGGGAGGGCAGTCAACCTAATAAGGCGGAGGGGACGGCGGGGTGGCCGCAAACGGCAAGGCATACGAGGTGGGCAAGACGTTTAAGACTTAAGTGTGACCGTCTGGGCCTCAGGGATACCCGTATTCTATATTGGAACTGTACCAGCGTAAAACAACGGGGCCCTTTTGTAGAAAACCTGGTATACAGGAACGACCTCGTAGCGCTCCAGGAGACGAGACTGGGCGATCAGTTACTCCAAATTGCCGGCTTCAATTGCTTCTAAAACAGGCGGCATCTGGAAATGGTGATTCTCATTCGCGACAGCATGGTGGCGTCAGAGCTAGACATGTACAGCTGGGACAATGACGACATACAAATACAGGCGGTAAGAGTTCAATCCGGTCTACCATTCTATTGGTTAATGTTTATGCCCGCAACGCGAGTATGGATTCCCAGAAGTGGCAGTGCTTAAGTGACATATTAGGTCATGAGAGAAATGTATTTTCTGTGACGATTCCAACGCTAAAGGCAGATCATGGGAAAACATTTCCTCCAACACACAGCAAGCCGTCCAGGTGATGAGGACAGTGCTATTGATCAGGCGCTGGTTTCTTCTTCACTCACTACAGTGTGCAGATGGGGTGGCCTAGGATACCACGGCAGCGACCACCACCATTGCAGCATATTGGTGGAGAAAGGCAGAATCAGGCAGAACAAGTCAACGGTCAATACTTTCCAGTATGACAGTAGGGGGCAAGATGTGAGTAAAATAAGACGCGACAAGCGCAGAAAGCTTCAGGGCAGGAAAAAACGCTGGGTGCAGCCATCGTGGTGGAATTTTGAGGTGGAGAATGGCCTGGGTAGATAAGCGTGGTGCTGTAAGGAAATGGCAAAACAGCAAGAAGAACAGAGTTGCCCACCCCAGTCCCTGTATGCACGTAGAAATAGAGATGTACACAAAAGTAAGATATTAAAAAAAAAAAAATAAGGTGGTTAAAAGTGAAAAATGGGCAGAGGTATGTTAAAGAGTAAGCATAGACAAGTCACTTAAATTGTTCTGGTGACTACATAAAAGTATGAGTGGGGTAGTCAAGAATAAGAGAATTTCTGACTTTCAAGATGCTGGCCTCATCTGACAGAGGACTGACGAGGACAAGGGCAAAGCCCTCTTCGAACGCTATCTAGAGCAGAGCAACCAGACAGACACGAGAGGCCGAAATCTTGTCAAGGAGGTCACCTCAGACAGGTGCAAAGCCCAGAACATTTCTGATGGAGACACAGTGACAGTCAAAGACATCAAGGCTGTGCTTCGACGATTAAAAAAAACACAGCGTTCCAGGGCCAGATGGCATACGATACGACGACATCAATAGGTGTTCCCTACAACGAGCTAGAGAAACTAGCAGACATGTACAACACCAGTATAGGGAGTGCTAGCATCAAGGAGGAATGGTTACACAGCTATCTGATTCCCTTGCCGAAGCCTGGCAAAGACCACACAAAAATTCAGGGAAATCGAGTAATAACCATGCAGAATACAATAGACAAGCTGCTGGAGAAGTTAATTGTGAGAAAAATATCAAGCCAGCTAGATAGGCAAGGTGTTTCCCCACCTACCATTGGAGGGTACCGTCCAAAAAGAGAAACTCGGACCAATGCAGCAGTGTTTGCCCACGATGTCTTTGAAGGTGTCCACTCAGGCAGTGAAACCTTTGCTGCAGCGATTGAACTTGAGGATGCGAACAACAGAATAGCATTGGATTTTTTAATGTTTCAGCTTCTTGAACTAAAAGTAAGTCCATTCCTCCTTAGTTGGATCGCTGTAGCCCTCTTCAACGGAAAGTAGTGTTTAGATGTGGCAGTTGGACTTCGGAACCAACAACAATATATCCTGGCCTACCACAGGAATCACCATTATCTCCGGTGCTGTTCAACGCCTACACTGTGAAAATCACCAGCAAGGACCTGGGAGGACATTGTCATATGCCGACGATATTTTAGTGTATCGTCAGGGTAAGGATAGAGATCAGGTTGCTGTGGAACTACAAACCGAACTCAGTCGCATAAGTACTTGATGTGTTGACGCTGGGGCAATGGTCAACCCAACAAAGGCAACAGTGACATGGTTCTCGTTGAATAATCATATTGTCAACACTCCAACACCAACTGTAAATCTGTGTTCAGAGACTGCGGAAAGAACGCAGGCAATGAATTACCTGGGGATTAGTTTTGATCGAAGCCTTGCTTATAATGAGCACATAGACCAGGTGATAACAAAGGTCAAGCGGGGTTTGGCTGCGATGCGGGTGATGGCAGCAGCAAACTGTGAGCAGCGCCATCTATGTCTTCTATACGAGGTTCTGGTCATGTCTTTTTTGCGTATGCGATGGCGATCCTGAATCTCAGCCGTAAGTAGATAGAAAGGATGGAAATGATACAGAACGAAACTATGCGCACTATTCTTGGATGTACAAGAGATACAACATGCAGGGCGATGCACTACCTTCTTAATTTTCCAACCATTGAAGACAGAATACATATTTGCAGAACACGTTCCTACCTCAGAGTTAACGCAAACACACAACATCTACTGCATAGTGAAATTATGAAGGTGAAGGGCAACAGGTTAAAAAGAGGAAGGTCGTGGATGGGTCAAGTCGAAGACATTCTTCAACAGGTGTGTTCACTTGAGGATTTAGAATCTGGCGAGGAGTGAGTACAAGTGTCAACAAATTTCTGTACGCCCTTTACAGCTTGCATCCAACTAGACAGAAAATGCAGACAAGAAAATCCGGCTGCTGTGGAGGCGGAAGTACAAGCTTTGATTTTCGAGAATTCGTTAGACAATGATGCTGTAATTTACACAGATCTGTAGGTCGTCCGACGCGTGAGAAGCTCATGGGCCTTTACGACTCAGGCCGGAGGGAGAATTGTGAAGGAAGACTCTTTGTGGAGACCACAAGTAACCTGACTATGGAAGTCATGGCAGTAAGTAAAGCGATAACATGGCTCGAGACACAGACATTCACTAGGGCATGTTTCCTTAGCGACTCAATGAGCATGCTCAAGAGGATAGAGATGGGGTGGATCCGAAGATAGTGGTTGCTGTCTCTGGAGCGGTCTCGGCTGGCAAAGATTAGTTTCATCTTCGTGCCAGGGCATACGGGAGTACAAAGAAATGAGCGGGCTGACAAGTAGGTAAGGCTACTGTGGAGGGCGAACGCGCCTTGGACCAAGCTGATATTCTGAATGCTCTACGAGAAGCAAGACTTTGGCGAGAACCAAGTGATAACTGTGAATCTACAACCATGGTCAGACTGCGAGAACAGCAAATTAAAAGAGGTGTGGCCAAACAAGAGCACTACGCAGGAAGCCAAAGAACATTGATAAACCAACACAGACCTGGTGCTGTTAGCCGCTACACGCTGCGGGATTTGCCGAGGAGGGGATCCGAGCACTTATGGACTGAATGGTTCATGTGCAATGAGGATGATATGTCGACTAACTAACTAACTATTATGTCTATATCAGACTTAAGTAGTCTTCCACCTTCTTTAGCCAGTCAACTTCAGTCGTCTTCTTCATTTCCAGATAAGTTGCATTGTGAAGTAAACCATTGTATTACTATTACAACGATTTTGTATTTTCTGGCACAGTTTGTGTAGTTCTGTCCTTAGATCTGCTAGTTATGCACTGTTTCTGCTCCGAGTATTGAAACAGCAGACTTTTCATCCATAAAGAGATCCATGTGTTTCAATTGTATGGGAGTGTGTTCACACATCGAAAGTCGTCTGGACTTCTTAGTCGGTGGGAGATGGTTCCTCAAAAGATCTGTAAGGATGGTGCTGGAGACAGTTCTCCGACTGGCTATGATGCCCCGCTCACACCACACGGGAGTTTCTATCAGCTTCACTACTAATGGTGGGAGCAAGGCTAGCGACATGTCTATAATATATAGAACTCTTGCCGGCCTCTTCTTCATTTGTCACGTATTTCTGTCTGATCTACCACCCGAGATGTCATGACCCCAGTGTTTGTTTTATTTTCTATCAACAGTATTCTCAACATTATCCAAAAAAAAAAAAAAAACACAGCTCTACTGCCTCTAACTGTATATCCCAAAATGTCTCTAACTAAGGCATCGGGTAGGAGTCTGTTGACAAAGAAACACATCAAACCAACGTAGGAAAGATTGCCAACCTGGACTTAATCCCACCGAGCCCATGTGTGACGTGCTGAATCATGACCTAGTTACATCCTAATACAGTGGTTCTCCCCAGGGGGAAATTTTAGGGTTTCCGGGGGGGGGGGGATTAAGATCATTTCAAGATCGCATTAATACAAGAACCGATTACTTAATATTGTTTTTCCCTTCATACTTTACGGTTCTATATATCTCACCCTTCTAAAATTCATTTTATAAAGTAAGTCGACCCTCAAATCACGTTTTATGTGGACGTCTAGACTTGTTTTAGTATGTGCTATTAAATTTAACTTCTATTATTACGTATACTGTGTAGGGCCAGGGCGGGATTTTTAGGTAGAAAATACGAAAGGGGGGAATGACGTTCTGAAAATATGGTGAAGGGCGGGGGGGGGGGGACACGGGCCAAAAAAGGTTGAGAACCACCGTCCGTAATATGTCTCTCTACAGATGTGGAGTCCCAGTACCGATCTTGGACGCCCCGCAGTTTTATTTTAAGGATTGGAGATTGAAAGGAGGGCGCTGCAACAGTAACCGTACTTTAGTACTTGGTTGGAAGAAAAATGTGTGCATCAACCTGACTGCTATAAATGCCAGCCCTTGCTAGGCACAGGCAACCTGAACACAGTGCATCGGGCACAAAGGATAACACTCAGTGTTGCAGAACATTGACCAACCATCCATCCAACTCAGCTACCCACCAACCCACTCACCCATCAACCCACTCACCCACCAACCTAACCACCCACCAACAAACCAACCAACCAATCCCCTAAAATTAGCGCGGGTAATGTGTGTGTGAGTGTGTGTGTGTGTGTGTGTGTGTGTGTGTGTGTTATTTTATTCTTTTTGGGCAGCGTTTGCTGTGACTCAAAAATGTCAAGAACGAGATATCTAGTACTAAGTAATTCGGCTACGTGTGTAGGCGCTGTGACCTGGTAAACTGAGAAAAAATAAAAGCAATAGCGACGTCTCCTTCATTTTTAGAGTAACCTACATTTACAACCACCTACGTAGTTTTTGTGTGTGAGTAAAGATAATTGTGTACTTAGAAGTTAGTCCACCTAAAGAAATGGACGATGTTTATCACTGCCAGCAATTTCGGTAAAACCGACTGTAGTGGAGTCCTTGACAATTACTAGAATAGAACAATTGACGTCAATGGCGACTTTCTTTAAAAAAAAAAAAACATAACTGTAGTATCCTACCATCCTACTTGAACTTAGAGCAGCGACGAGTAGATACATGTGTAGTGATGTCCTTATATGGAAAAGCATTGTTCCTTATATGGAAGAACAGTGTCAGTGGAGAAACTCTCCTTTGAAGCAGAACGAACATTCAATGTTTGCTGTACTCTAGTGATGCATGGTTGGTTGTTTGGTCGGTGGGCGGGTGGGTGCGTTGATTGATTGATTGTTTGATCAATAGGTAGGTGTGTGGGTATGTGTGTGGGTGGTTGGTTGATAGTTTGGTCGGTGGACGGATGGGTGCATTGGCTTGTTAATCGTTTGGTCGATGGGTGGTTTATTGGTTGGATGATTGTTGAGTTGGATGGTTGGTTGGATGGTTGGGTGATTGCTTGGTTGGTTGAATGGCTGACTGGTTTGTTTGTTGGTTAGTTGGCTGGTTGATTTTTTGTTTGGTTGTTTAGTAGGATGATCGGTTAGTTGTCAACCCTCTGAAATGCGTTTTTATCTCCGAAGCCCGAGGCATCTATAGGTGTGAGGTTTCTATAGAGACTTGTCTCTGGAGCCGGGGCCTTAGTAATGGATTTTATATAAAGGGTCAGATGTACAGAACACAATAACAGAACAAAAAGCGGTAGACGTCACGTTGAGAGGCTTTCATGGTCAAACACACACACACACACACACACACACACGCACACACACACACACACACACACGCACACGCACACGCACACACACACACACACACACACATATATATATATATATATATATATATATATATATATATATATATATATATATATATATATATATATATCAAGTGCCGTCTCCGCAATGAAGGTTGGCTGCAATGTATCTCCAACACTATATGTCTCTTGCCCTGACTGTACATTGTCAGGCTGATGTTCGTCCATCTCTTGATGTTATCCTCCCACTTGTATCAGTGTCTATCTCTTGCTCGCTTGCCCTCAACCTTGCCTTCCAGTATGGTTTTTATAAGAGTATCATGTCTTTTAACGTGGCCAAAATATTTCACTTGTCTCCTCTTTATTTCTTTCATCAACTCTCTCTTCATTCCCAGTTTTACAAGGACCTCTGCATTTGATTGTTTTTGTTTTCATGAAATGCGACCTATTCGTCTGTATATCGACATCTCCAGGGCTTCTATGCGACTTTCTAGTTGCTTGTTGAATGTCCAGGCTTCGGAGCTATATAGTAGCGTTAAATATACGTAGCATTTGACAATTCTCATTTTTAATGCGTTATTAATCTCTCTAGATGTTAATAATGATTTCATGCCGTTGAAAGAGCTTTTGGCCATTCCTATTCTCTTTTTGATTTCCATTTCACTTCTGCCATCATCTGTTAATATATATCCAAGATAAGAGAAACTTGTTACTTGTTCTATTATCTGCCCGTTTACTGTGATGTTCATTGATGCCCTTTCCTTTTCACTGCTAATTATCATAGTTTTTGTTTTTTGGATGTTAATATATAAGCCGCATTCTGCACTGTGCCTGTTTACTTGTTCCACTAGGTCTTGCAACTCTTGCTCACTTTCTGCTAGTAACACGGTATCGTCAGCATATCTAAGATTGCTTATGATTCTTCCATTGATGCTGAGTCCAGGCATTTCAGCTTGTTTAAAAATTATTTCTGTGTATAGGTTGAAGAGGCTTGGGGACAGTATACACCCCTGCCGTACTCCTCTTTTTATCGCTATAGGTGACGAATAGTTATTATCGCATCTAATAGATGCCACTTGTTCCAAGTACAAGTTACTAATCAGTCTGATGTCCTTTCCTGTCTACTCCTATATCTTGAAGGCACGTAATTAGTCGTTCATCGTGTACTCTATCAAAAGCTTTCTTGTAGTCTATAAAACAAACATATATACTTTTTTGAACTTCTATATATTTTTCAATTAACATCCTCAAATAGGTAATTGCTTCTCTGGTGACGCTGTTTTTGCGGAATCCAAATTGTTCTTCAGCTACTTCCTCATCTATTTTATGTTGAATTCTTTCTTGTATGACCTTGAGTAGTATCTTAGTTATGTGGCTCATTAAGCTAATAGTTCTGTAATCCTCACAATCAACAGCTCTTGGTTTCTTCTGTAGTATGATGAAAATGGATGTTTTCAAGTCCTTGGGAATGTTCCCAGTATTATATATAAGATTACATAATTCTGTGATAGTTTCAATGCCAAAACTGGATAAGGATTTTATCATCTCTGTTGTTATCTTGTCAGGACCTGCAGCCTTTCCTTCTTTCATCTTTTTAATAGCCTTCTCTACTTCAGCATTTAATATGTTTGGTCCATCTTGAGTATTATATAATGTTGGTCTATTGACCCTGTTGTCCCAGAATAAATCTTCTGTGTACTCTGTCCATCTTTTTATTATGTCAGTGTTATTAATTATAATTTCTCAATTTTTTCCTCTGATACAACCGTTTCCTGTTATATTACTTTTCTTCTTTGTAAATCTTTTTATATGTTCATGTAATTCTTTCGAGTTGTGTTTTATTTCCAGATCCTCCATTTCTTTTCAATGTTTCTGCAGCCACTCTTCTTTGGCAACTCTGCACATGTGATGTATTTCTATATCTATTACTATATACTCTGGTGTGTTCTTTGCTTTCTTTCTTTGAGACATTTTACTCTATATTTCATCGGGTATCCATAATTGTTTTTTCTCATTAATTTTCACTGGCAAGGTGGTATTTGCAGTCTGAATACTGGTTTTTATAGTTTCCCATTTTGTATTAATTTTATCCTCGGGATTTTCACGTCGATATTGTTCCATACTTTCAATGATTAGCCCATCATATCTATTTTTGACTTCAACTAGGTATAGTTGTCTTATATCTGGTTGTTTCAATGCCGATATATCTACTTGGGGTGTCTTCGATTTCCTTATTCCTGGGTTTTTAAGTGTTATTTGTAATTTTAATACTACAGGATTATGGTCAGAGTTGATATCAGCACCAGGGTATATTTTGGCATTTTTAACATTGTTTTTAAATCTATTTCTAATCATAATGTAGTCAGTCTGGTTTCTTGTTCTATCTCCAGGGCTTTTACATGTATACAGTTTCCTAGTGTTATGTTGAAAGAATGTGTTGCAAACAATAAGAATGTTTTCTTCACAGAACTGTATCAGCCGATCTCCTCTGTCGTTTCTCTGTCCCATAATGTATTGTCCTACTATCTGCTTATATTTATTGTTACCGACTTTTGCGTTCATGTCTCCCATGACAATTAGGACCTCTGATGATTTTACAACTTTCAGTGTTTGTTGAGGTCTTCATAGTATTTTTCTAGCTGTTCATCACTGTAATCAGTTGTTGGAGCATATGTCTGAAGAATTACTGTGTTGAATGGTCTTGCCTTAATTTTGAGAAGCATCATCCTATCTTTATGAGTCCAGAATCCGCTAATATCTTTCTCTAAATCTCGTTTTACTAAAATTCCTACTCCTCTCTCGTGATGACCTCCTCCTGAATTAATGAATTCGCAATCTTCTCTCCTTATATAACCTGCATCAGTCCATCTTGTTTCAGATACGCCTAAGATATCCAAAATCATGTTTTTTTTTGCCTCTGCAATAAGGTTATAAAACTTTCCTGCGTACGTTCCACGTAGCAATTCTCAAACTTCTCTTTCTACTTTTCAGGTAGGTATTGTCAGAATGCGCCCTTTCAAAAGAATATGGGGGTGCAGTCGTCATTATGCACTTCCTTATTCACTATAGGAGTTGTCTCTTCCATGTGAATATTTACAACAGGCTCATCTCCAGGGAGGCCAAGAATTACCTGTATCGCTTTTTTCTTGTTGTTGAATTACCATTGCTGTCTTTGGGATATTACATGGTGAGGTCCCAATCTCTTCCTCGATGGCCAGCCATGTCCACTATCGTGTCCTGAACACGCCTCATGTGTGCCACACACTCTGCTGTTTCGCTTTCGAAGCCGTTTAGATTCATCCGCCTTCTCCACCGTTCCAGTCTTTGTGTACTAGGGATGGACATTCCCTTAGTAGCTGTTACCCCTACTTCACTCATGTAGTTTAGCCAATCAGCCAAGACTGTTGCCCGTGGTGTGGCAACCGCCGTACACAAGTGGTATTCGTGGAGCCATACATGAGCTAGGTAAAGAGATGGGAACCAAATAGGATCCTGGTCTATCCCTTGGGATATGGCTGCCACTCACCATATATATATGAAACAATATTGTTCGAATGAAGGTATAAGAAAACTGGATCCTTCTCCACGCCTTGAGACCTACTGGTTATATGGTGCCAGTCCCATATTTTTATAGCCCTATGGTTCTCAACCTCTTTTGGCCCATGTACCTCTTTACCATTTGTTCAGAATGACATTCCTCTCCTTTCGTATTTCCTCCCCATAAATCTCTCTCTCTCTCTCCCCCCCCCATCCCCCCTCCCCCGCCCCTAGACAATATGCGTAAAAATGGAAGCTAAATTTAATAACACGTACTAGAACAAGTCTAGACGTCTACATTTGCGGGTCTACTTACGTTATAAAACGAATTTCAGAAGGGCGAGAAGTACAGAACCGTAAAGTATGGAGGGAATAACAATATCAAGTAATCGGTTCTTGTATTAACGCGATCTTGAAATAATCTTAATGTCCCCCCTCCCCCCGGGAAACCCTAAAATTCCCCCCCCCCCCCCCCGCCTTTGGGGGGGGGGGAGTGAGTGGACTCCTCACCGGTTTAAAACCACTGTTATAGACCAATTGGCTCTCGATGGGTGATGTGGCCGCTTTTACTCTCCAGAAAATGTCATGATACGCATTACAGGCTGGGACCGCCTAGGAAACCATTAACATTTCTATAGTTAATAACATACATTAGTCGTCACCATCATCACCCAGTGCCTTGCCACAAATTACAATCTCCGGCGGCATGGATCAATTCGTGTGTGGATCCCCTTCCGTGCCATGACACAAGACTGTTAATAATGTTTTATCGCTGTCTTCCGCTATCTCTCTTTCCTCAAATCTTTCTGGTTGTTACAACATGTTCATAATGTGCCCCCCCCCCTCTTCCCTCCACACCCCCCCCCCCCCAAAAAAAAAAAACGGTGACTGATTCATTCTGATGTTTATGATAAGTTGTCTTTGCGACGCAGCTTCCCTCAAAACGTCCTGATTGCTCATGTCGGCTGTCCAATTAATTTTCAGGATTCTTCTATAATTCCACATCTGTAAGGCTTCCATTGATTTTTTCGCCTGTTTACTAATTGTCTAGGATTCGAAGCCCTGTGTGTAAATTGGTTCTATGTAACATGCAAAAACTCTGTTTCTAACTTTCTAGGTCAATGACGTGTTGCACAAAACATTTTTCATTTGATGAAATGCAGTTTTTGCTTGTCCTATTCTGTTCTTTAACTTGGTAATACATCTTCAATCTGATGTTATCAACGTGCCTAGATATCTGAATTTCTGCACTTGCCCCAAAATAACCTGATTTTCTTTAATTGCACATTTAGGCACAATGTGTGTTTTTTTGTTAAAATATCACAATGACTTCTGTCTTTCTATTATTCCAACCAAGGTCCGATTTTTTTTTCTCACTTTCTACAACCACTGTATCTATAAGTTTAGTCATATGTGGGGGAAACACTAGGCAAGAGACTCCCGCAATTCCCCGACGGGATTCTAACATATGACCGCCGCGCCGACAGCTATCTGTGTTAGACATTGTAATACCACGGCTCCTAAATGGGGTATGATATTGGTAACATGTATTTATTGTATCCAACATTTCTCTAGTCTCCTACTGTCATCAAGTATATAGACATTGATATTGTGTATGTTATTTATTACTGCCTAGCCATTTGAACATCTGTTTATGTCATCATGTGATTCTCCTGCCTAGTATTTCCCCTACATATGACTAATTTATGCCATTAACGATGACCTAAATGTTTAAATAGCTTGCTATGCCTTCATCAGCTCGCTTTGTGGCAAAGGAGTTACGAATGCAATGCTGGCGATTTGGAAGCAGACCGCCTTGAGTTGGTTTACATACAATTGTTTGAGTGCCGATCGTTCAGAAAGCAATGGCAAACTATTGAACGTAAACTTGCCCATAATCCACAAACTGCCAACAAATGCTGTAGTTGACTGCTACGTGCTGTAAAGGATATGCAACTAACTTTTATATCTTCTTCAGCCTCTCTTGAGCAGTTTTATTCCTCACAAGGCTATTGGACCACTTCCGTTGATATGCCACATCAATTTAATTTCTTATTTTCCTTGTGGTTTTTATAAGCGATCCAGCCTTAGCTGCAAATACGGTAATACCCCAGCGTTTGTTTTCTTCACCTTCCTCGATGTTCTCAACAGCTTTCGCATGTCATTTATAGCATAATCATGTATGCATAATTTGCCACAATTGCATACACAAGTGTAGATGTTGTCACTTGCTCCTGACAGTAAAGATTTACTGTCATGCCACTATCTGTTTATGGCTCAGTCTTTCCATCAAGTATACATTGCTAAACACAAAGCGGATGTGAAGTATGACATGTAGCAAGTCACGTAGGAATCTGAACCACAAGCGAGCATTAAAGCAATGGAGATGATACACACAAGTACGCATACACAATCATCTTTGACTACATCAGTCATCATCAGTCATCAGTCGCGGTTCCAACTTCAAGGCAACGGATCATCCCCATTATGCTCCGTTCCTGTGCCAGTGAATATCACACAAAATGCTCCTCTATGCCCCATGTGAAAAGTGGAACAAACAGGAGTCTCGACAAACCAACAGTCCGCACAGGTACACTCCATAATGCCGCCGCCAGAATGCCAACACAAAAGTCCTCCACGAAAAATACACATTAGTTCATTGTTGATGAAAGCGGCATACACACTATGGTTATGTAGTATGACATGAAGTCACCAAGGAATCTGAACCTACGGGAACATTCAGCCATGTTTGGAAATTGCATATACACAGACAGAAAAACCAGTAAACAAGTCCTACAAGACATTAATCTTCTTCTTCTTTTCGTTCATCCGGAGTGTTTTTTCAAATGTGATTGCGGTGTGCGTTAGGCACCCTTGGGTCACACATCCGGCGTTTGCGTGCATTTTTGACTAGGTTAGCATTCCTGGGAGACTCTCACTTTTGTGGTACCGTCCACATCCCAGCTGATCAAGTTGGAACAGTCGAGGACTTCGGTCATCCCTCAAGAGAAGGAAGGGACAGTCCATAGCATTTTCTGCCATCCAAGGTTGCTTCCATAGTTGCAGGGCCGACACATAGCGCCCTGGTACTGGGCTCACCGAGGGAATCGTCACGTCCTGCTCATGGCTACTTTAATTCCTCACTTCAATATATTGGGCATTTCGTTCGCCCCGGGCCGTTCCCGCACAAACCAGAAGGTCTGCAGACGGTATCCACTCAGCGAGTTTTCGGACATGTGCTTGTCGTTGCGCCCGTCAGAGCTGTTCCAGACACGACAGACATTCGGAAAACTACCTTGTCAGAGCTGTTCCGAACAAGAGCGGCATTCGGAAACTAGGTAGTCAGAGCTGTTCCTAGCACGGGAGACATTCGGACGAGACATTTCACTCGGATGTAAATGCGTAGTGCCAATTTTTAGTTTGCCACCCCTAGAACGGCACTTCCGACTTCAGCGGGCATTTTTTAATGAGGTTAGCCTTCCACGGGTTTCGAGGCACGTTAGACTTTTTGTTGTGATGTCGCCCACATCTCAGCTGGTCAAGACAGAACGATCATCGACATCACGGTTAACCCTCAAGGGAAGGCAGGGGCAGACCATGAGCCTATCCAAGGAGGCTTCCATAATTGCAGAGCCGGCACATATTGCTCTGAGACTGGGCTCACCCGAGGAGTTGCCACGTCCTGCTCATGGCTGCTTCAATTCCTCACTTCCATGTGTTGGGCATCTCGCTTGCCACTGGTCGCTCAAGCACACACCAGGAACGGTCAGACTGCGGGCGACATCCACTCGGTAAGCTTTTGCTTTTGACTTTGGACTACGCAATAGGTTCGCTAGCCGCGCGTTCCATTTCGTGTTTTTGAGACGTTTTTCCACTTTTGTCTACACTCTCTTCTATGAGTTAGATACAGACAGTTTTCGTAACAATTTCATTCGACTGGGGCACTTTTCTGACTTTTTGTACTCGCTCACGAGGTAGGCTACATGTGCTGCCGGCTCAGCACCTTACCTTCGTGCATTAGTGAACGAGAAACGGCCAGACCCTCTCACCCGGGAATCCCTCATATCCCCCAGCTGAGAGCCTTCGATCATGTATCAGACCTGTGAGCATGTAGCTTGCTCAGTATCTCACCTCTATTTTTCGGTAGGTGTGTATCGGCCCGGCTCTCATATCCGAGGGTTTGTGGCTTAGAGGCGTTCAGCCACAGCCCTCGACAGAGAGCCTTAAAGTATTGTCCGGACCAAGGTCTTCTGTCTTCGTGTACCTGATTTAATCTTTTGACTGCTATCCTCAGTCTACCTGCAGAACAGCAGGTTGTGTCTCTCTTAGTCTGGCCCCTATCCCATAAGCTGTCCGATATGTAGTTTTCATCCATCGGCAAGCAGATGGGGTCAATGGGACACGCAAGCTCCCCCACCACGGCAAGGTGGAGACACATCGGCGGAGCCACAAGACATTAATGAAAACCGTAAACTAATTAGGGAAATTAGACGTAGACAGTCAAGAATGTTTCGTCACGTTAAGATAAGAAATACACTTGAGAACTGTGGGACAACTGGCAAGATTGTGGGGAAAAGAACAAGGGGAAAGCAGAGAAGTAAATATCTGGATGGTTTGACCACATGGCATGGTCGAGCCAAGACCACAGGGTTGATCCACGACTCTGGTGATCGCAGAAGATGGCGAAACGTTCCCACACTTATCGGCATGGCACATGATGATGGCGATGATATACACGTTTACGCATACAGATAGAGAGTATGTTGCCGTGGACACTATATTTGTGAAGTATGACATGACGTCATAAAGGAATCTGAACAATAAGGGAACATTCAGGCAATGAAGATTGTATCCATACATCTACAATACACACAAGAGTTTTTGAAATGTTTTGCGTATCCTTTTACAGGACTTAGCTGTCAACAGCAGCATCTTTCAGCTGTCTGTTGATCTCTTGGCAAGATTACGCTCAGTAGTTTGCCATTGCTTTCTGAGCGGCCGGCTCAGTATCCGCAAGTCACGAGCGGGGGTCGAACCACCTCAGTTCTCGCTCCGCTGCGAGACTCTGCGTGATAAACGGGATTACAGAGAGAAAGTGTTGTAACCCCACAGCCAGAGAGACCGGCACACACAAGAGTACTGGCATATTATAATGAGTTGGAATATGACCGAACAAATTAGAAAGATGTGTTTGTTATTTGACGTATGCTGGTTTAATATGAAATTCTGAGACCTATGGTGCTCTTTAAATGGTGAGATACGAATTATGTCCATGTTCCATAGTTGTGGGTTCATGTGGATAATATACCTGGCTAATTAAGACACTTTTTTTTAAAAGGGGTGTCTAGTTGGTCATGCGCGGAAGTACACTTGATCCTACAACGAGGCTCTGTCTTCATTTTGAGGTAACAGGTTCGAATCCGTGTCGGTAACTATAGCATTCAAAATTGTATGTTGTCTAGTGCGTCCTCTAATCCCCGCTTCTCCCTCTCTCTCTCTCTCTCTCTCTCTCTCTCTCTCTCTCTCTCTCTCTCTCTCTCTCTCTCTCTCTCCTTCTATGAGCGCTAAACAATGCATGTCTGTTTATTTATGAAACTTAGGAAGAGCTTGATGGCAACTGGGAAGTGGTTTCTGAGACAAACGTAATATTTTTGACTGAGAGAGTAATTAATAATGATTGCCTCGTAGAGACTAATAAAAGTACAACATTATACGCAACTATAAGAACAAGGCAAAACACGCTCTTAGATCATATGAGAAGTGAGGCATAGTAGAACATCATAACGCCTGGAAAGATCAACAATACACGAACAATAGGCACACCACGAACTATGAGCCGTATGATATAAGACGGCTGCATGGAGGAATAACATCAACAGACGTGAATAAGTAGACCAAGGACCGAGATCTGTGGAGAAACATACACGTCTACACTGTTTGGCATGTCACATAATGATAATTGTGACGATGCATACACATAATCATTATTTGCGCCATTTCCCTCAACACGCTCTGAAAATATCGTGTAGATCCTTATGGTTATCATCATTATTGTCATGCCGATAGACGCGAACGATCACGCCTCGCGATCTAAGACAATCACCTGAACCTTGGATCAGCTCTGTGTTCGTGTCCCAGTTATGTCATGTGGTCAGGCCATTTAGCTATTTATCTCTGTGTCTATCCATGGCTCTCTTCCCATCAAATTTGCCAATTGTCACAAAGATTTCAAGTTTAGTTCTCATAACGTGTTGAAAGCATTTTAACTGCCATTGCCTTTTTTCTTCATTGAATTTAATTTTTACTTGTTTTGTGAAGGACTTTCTTGTGCATTTTTCAGTCTGTCCATGGTATTCTTTACACTTTCCTCAGAAACCATATTTTTATTGCCAGCAAATATTTTTTAATTTTGCGTGCTTATTGTCTACATGCCTACAACAGTTTAGGCAGGACATATTTTAACAATCTTTTCCTTCCAGCAGATGACATCTTTTTATTGGTGAATGTTTTTCCATCTTGCAAGAGGTTAATTTTGTCATGGCAATTCTTGTTCTAATCTCTACAAGGCATCTTCCATTAGACTCTTCCACGATAGTTGTGCCGATTCGGCTGTTTAACAAATGTCCCAATTACTTCGATGTCACATTGTTGTGTTTCGATCTTCTTGGAGATGATCATAGTTTCTGTTTTCTAGTATGCAGGCGTCATGTCTCAAATGTGGGATGCAGTGTGCTGATGTGCCAGCGTCGGAGTTCGTACTTATCAACACATCTCCTCACCTCCACACATGGTATGCTGGGCAGACATTAGCCTTGTTAACCAAGAGGGGATCCACCATGGTTTTCGCTGTCAGGACTACACATTTTTCATGCTGCAGGATTGCATGAGAGTCACAGTAATCACTCTAGGATGACAACAGGCAGCTAGTATCGAAGATGTGCGCCCACTTCTCGAAGCACATAATAACATGCTCAGAGTGTGTGTGTTGCTTGCCTACAAGTCATCAACAGTTGCCATTTCTATAAATAAAAAAGAACAACTCGAATAGAAAGGGCTGTACAACAACAACAACAACAACAACAACAACAACAACAACAACAACAACAACAACAACAACAACAACAACAACAACAACAACAACAACAACAACAACAACAACAACATGTCTTAAATGCCAGTTTTCATATCATTAATTGGTGTATGGACGAACACAGAGACCTAATGGTATAGTTATTGTCAAATTGTACCGGGTTTTTCCTCATTATTACACTTGCCGAAATAGCACCGAGAGGAAACAGAGAACGCCAAATTGGGCTTGGGATATTTCTCTATCGGCGCGGTAATGTCTTGCCAAACTGAAATGCTACCATGAATTAATTAGTAGTGGAAATAAGGCATGCAGACCGTTGTGGGAGTGGCACCACAACGACCTTCTAAATTATGTGTGAGGGAAGGAAAGTAGGAGCAAGTGGGAATGGCATGATATTCTTATTATGTTTGTGTTGAAGTGCTCCTATGGCACATAGTGCCATTGGGAAGTGAAGTGCTATTCCAGGCCACGATAAAAATGTGTTGAGGTAGTCCTCCTTTATGAAAAGAACAAGAGGAAGGCAGAGAAAAAAATATCTGGATGGGTTGGCCACACTGGTCCAGATAAGAACACAGGGCTGATCCACGACTCTGGTGATTGTCTGCGATGTACGTCCTTTATGGCCTAGTGGTTCATAGACCCGCGTCAACCCACCCCAGGCTGTCCCGTCTTTTGCTTTCTCTTGTAGTACCGCCCATATCCACCCCATGTTATTTGTTTCGTGGGTATCTCCAGACGTGGTCCAGTCTCCTCCCGTAGATTACACAAGGAGAGTTTCATTACAATGCACGAACTCAATCGTACCGGCAGGAATTCACGCGTGTATACAACATTATCACACACGCGGCACATTTTCAATTGTGGGTGGTTTTGTATGTAATTCTAACATCCGTCAGCTCAGTCCAAGCTGCCCTATCTTTTTCTTTCTCGGGCCACTGTCCATCGACTCTCCTCCTCCCCCAAACCCCCACTTTCCCCATATTTTTAATTCCTGCCTCTAATTGAGGGGAAGAAAAAGAAACAGGTGACACCCAAATGTGAAATAGAGATAGAAGGGAAAATTCTTCACCAAGTGGATAGTTTTAAATATCTAGGGACATTTATAACATCAGATGGAAGATGCACAACAGAGATCAAGAGCAGAATAGGACAAGCAAAGGCTGCATTTAAAAGAATGAAGAATATCTTATGCTATCATTCGCTATCATTGAATGTAAGAAAGAGAATGCTGAGATGCTATATAGAACCTGTTTTGCTGTATTGCTGTGAATCTTGGAATATACATGAACAAATTAGGAAGAGATTGGAAGCAACAGAGATGTGGTTCCTTAGACAAATGTTGCGAATTCCTTGGACTCCCAAAGTAACAAACAACGAATGCCTTAAATGCCATTATACACAACAATAAGAAAGAGACAAACAGCTTTTTTTGGTCATGTTATGAGAAGAGAGGCGCTGGAGAACATCGTGACAACTGAAAGATCGAGGGGAAGAGAAACAGAGGCAGACCATGAGAAATGATGCTGGATGGATTGCATGGACGGTGGCATGGAGGAATATCAACGGCATAGTTGATCCAGAAAACCAAAGACCGAGATCTGTGGAGAGCCATGAACGCCTACGCCAGACGGCACGACACTTGATGATGATGATGATGATGATGTCTGATCCACATACTAGCACTGATTCATTGTAAGAGTTAAATATTCAAATTTTATTGCTAAGTTTAATTTAATTTGACTTCCATAAATTTCCCATGCTATAAACGCCCCATTTGCCGTTGTATTCTTGCTTTAATTGTGTATGTTCCCCCGTCGTTGTCTACACAACTAAATTAATGGAGGTTTGATTTTGCCTCTGGAAGTGAGGTATCACCAAGAGAGATAGAGTTATTATTTGTTTGTGCTGTTCTCATTATCTCTGTCTTCTCCCTACGAATGTTTCGTCCTGTTTGTTGCGATCTCCAATCCAATGTGATTAGTGTAGCTTGCTTCTGATTTCCTGTGTGGGACAGGAGGGAAATGTCATCAGCGAAGTCCAGAAAGGTTGGGGGGAAAACAATACAATTGCGACAGAACAGAGAAGGGAGAAATAACAAATAATAGGCGTCACATTTGGCAGGTTGCTGTTGCTTTCATAATTGTACCCTATGAAATAATTAGCATTCCTACACCACACCATGCACTGCGAATGACACAGTCTATACGGGTGTGTCCCTGGTGAAACAGTGCTGATTGTAATTAATCAATCATTTCCAAAAATATACGTCTATTGTGTCATTGTGTTATTTTAAGGCGACGTTACCAGAAGGCATAGATTCTTTCTTTCTTTCTTTCTTTCTTTCTTTCTTTCTTTCTTTCTTTCTTTCTTTCTTTCTTTCTTTCTTTCTTTCTTTCTTTCTTTCTTTCTTTCTTTCTTTCTTTCTTTCTTTCTTTCTCTGTCTGTCTGTCTGTCTGTCTGTCTGTCTGTCTGTCTGTCTGTCTGTCTGTCTGTCTGTCTGTCACTATCTGCCCTCATTTCTCTCTCTGTATGTATCTCAGTCTTGTAATTTCTGTGTGCTGTACCTCTCCTTTTCTTCTTCCCTCCCTCCCCTCTTTCTCCCTCCCCTCTTTCTCCCTCCCTCCCCATCTTTGTTTGTTTGTTTGTTTGTTTGTTTTTTGTTTGTTTGTTTGTTTGTTTGTTTGTTTGTTTCTTTCTTTCTTTCTTTCTTTCTTTCTTTCTTTCTTTCTTTCTTTCTTTCTTCCCCCTCTTTGTTTGTTTGTTTGTTTGTTTGTTTGTTTGTTTCTTTCTTTCTTCTTTCTTTCTTTCTTTCTTTCTTCTTTCTTTCTTTCTTTCTTTCTTTCTTTCTTTCTTTCTGTCGTCTGCCCTCGTTTCTCTCTCTGTTTGTCTCTATCTGGTAATCTCTGTGCGCCCTGCCTCTCCCTGCCCTCTCTCTCTCTCTCTCTCTCTCTCTCTCTCTCTCTCTCTCTCTCTCTCTCTCTCTCTCTCTCGTTATCTCATTTCACGAATTAAAATGTTTGATAATCATAATCAGCATTACAAAGTGTATTGCAAAGTCTTGTTCATGTTGTAAAATAGCGAACGACTTGAAAACTGCCACAAAACTAAGTTACCACCAATCCCGACTTCTTCCTCTTGTACAAGAGCATTCTATTTGGAAACCAATAAATAACCCACAGAAAATATCAACAGTATATTATCAGTAGAATTTCATCAACATTGAATCAACGACTGCAGATATTGTTAGGACGGGAAACATCACCATGAAAGAAGAAGGAAACAAAGAGGGGATAATATATACTGTTAAATAAAAAACAAACAAACAAACAAACGCAACATTTTTAATGTTACTTTTATATTAGGAGCGTTCATTTGAAATCCGTTCGTGCCGCACCGAGCGTAATTGCGTACGTTGAACATGATCATGTCATAGTCATGTGATAAGTACTGACCAATGAATAAAAGAGCACGTGCTTATCGTCCCACGATGCATAGGTTCAGTTTCTGACCGTTGAGAAAATGGCCGGGTTGATCCAAAATCCGTCCAAAGAAGCTCAAAGAGCGGCGATTCAGTTTCTTTCATTTGAAGGATACCAACCAGTGGACATTCATCGAAGAATGCAGGCAGCGTACGGTAACAAATGTGTGTCGAAGACAACCGTGACAGACTTGGCACGAATGTTTCGGAAGGGACGTCAGTTCACGACAGATCTTCGACGGCCGGGTCAAGCGCAACAGAAAAAAAAAAACCATCTCCAAAATTTATGCAGCATTTCATATAAACATATGTCGAAGCATACGTCAGTTAGCGAAAGAATTTGATGTGTCAACTGGGACAATTCAAAAGGTCGTTTGTAAGAAACTGCAATATCGGAAGGTGTGTTCACAGTGGGCAACACGGATGTTAACCGACCACCAAAAAGAGGAACGCATGGGATGGTGTTTGAACCACTTGCTGCATTACAGAGTGGAGGGTGATGCATTGCTCTTCCACACAGTGGCATGCGATGAATCATGGTGTCGCTACTTTGAACCGAGCAGCAAAAGATAGAGAGCATGTAATGGAAGCATGCTGGATCATCAAAAGCCAAAAAAAATTAAAGTTACAGGTTTCCGCTGGTAAGGTTATGCTGAGCGCATTGTTTGACCATGAAGGGCTATTGTTGGCCGACTTTAAAGAACCTGGTGTCAACATCAACTCTACCCACTACTTGCAATCACTAGACAAGCTGCAAAACGCCATAAAGAATAAACGACCCGGCATACTTTCTCTCGGTGTGATTTTGTTGCACGATAATGCTCGTCTGCATATTGCAAAGATTGTACAGGAAGCATTGGCTTGGAAGAAGTGGGAAATTCTGCAACATCCAGCCTATAGTCCAGATTTGTCCTAATGTGATTTTCATTTGTTCGGACCTCTTAAAAAAAAAAAAAAACTCTCAACGGGCAACGATTTCACACAGATTCAGACGTAATGAACGCGGTAAATACTTGGTTCAGTGAGCAACCACAATACTTTTTTGCAGACGGCATTCGCCGCCTACCTAAGCAATGGGATGCTTGCCTGAATGCCAACTGCGACGTCTTCTGACCAACCCATGGTGTATAATTCATTCAAAATGAATGCTTTGTTTAATTCTACCACACCTGTTAATGTTTCTTTCATGCTTTTGTAATAAAGCAATTGGACCGGGTTTCAAGTGAACGACCCTTATGAAAGATATTCGCTGTTTGGACATTGGTCAACCTATCGACTGTGTCCATCTGGTCATTAACTTCTTCTTCTGCGTTCATGTGGAGTGTCACAGAATACTGGAAGGTTGTCGACCCTACGATAAAAACAAAACAGAGATCGCCTCCGTCGCGAGGTGATTGAAGGTTGTTGACCCTAAGATCAAAGAACAGAGATCGGCGATCAAAACAGCTACCACTTGTTTGTTGTGAGACGGGGGCCGATAAACCACGATCACAACGCTTTGAACACAGAAGACGGAGTCCCGAGAAAACACGATCGGAGGTCTTTTGAAGTACGGGAACGTATGTCCGTGATCCAGAGAAAAGAGTCGATATCAAAGGATAATCATTGATGTCCCGAAAAGATCGTTTATCAAAGGAGATTGTCGGCATGTTGTTGATAAAGATCAAAAGACAGGAGAAGAGAACAGGGGGCTACTTGGTGGAGTATACCAGTATAGTCCTAAATAACCAAAGTATAAATGGTCTGAATATACAATTTTAATTCAGTGTGCTACGAGGTCTACATCGAGAGGAAGTGTTGATCTATTCTTGGTCTAGTACGAAAAGGGATTTACAATGTTCCGCGTTGGTTGAAAACAACGGGCATTTGTACTGGATGTGCATATGTATTCCCAATTCAGGCTGAGGATAGTGATTATAAGGTATTAGTGATGTAGAGTAGAACTCGAGCATAGTGAATTTGCGTGTGTGACCCTAGTATCGAGTGTCGGCAGCATTTAGCTGAGGAGTAACTTAGTGGGTCGAGTAAGGTGTCAGGGCACTCGATAGAATAAGTACTATGACACGAGAAGATAGGCAGAAGGGGAGGGGGGGATAAGGATAGGTCTATGTTGGGAGATTCTGGTAGAGGTGTTTACTGGGATGCCTGAGCTTTTCCTGTGACTTTTCCTTCTTTTACCTAGTCTTAAGTCATGTGAAGGACTCCTATGTCTTATGTCAGAGGTCAGTTCTCTGAATATATAGAGGTTACTAACTGAGAACGGCCGTAAGCCTGCTCTAATGAGTCTGAGTTAGGTTGATATCACCTGGTATTGTCTCTTCGACAGGTTCCCATTGAAAGAGCAATAGCTACACTCCTGAGAAGAAGGAAATTACTATATTCTGGTGCAGTGATACCTAACATCAAGATTTGAATATTGTATCATAACTAAGGTAATTCAGTTCTTGAACTAAAGGAAACTTAGAATGCAGTCATGATAAGAGAGACTGACAGCATAAGATATTTCAAACAAACAAAGAACTGAATGCCATAATTGTTCACTTGAACTATCATATAAATGAAAAGGCTGTAACGCGAGACATTTTCCCAGCGTAACAGAACATTTCGTGAACTAAATGAAAGCAGTGTGTCGGTGCTATATCTCTAGACAGTGTTTTGGTTGTTCGGTCATACATAGACGATAGTACATTCAAGTGTAACGGATGTGTAGACATTACCTGGACTATAATAACTTTCATTTTATTGGATGTATAAAACTGAAAGACACGACCTACAAAATTCCCTCAGTGGGGAACATACTGTTTCAAAAGTTTTCAAGGAGATATTGTGAAGAAATCAACATCATTCAGAGAGACACTTCACTGGGTGAGCGCATTCCAGTTCTGTGCTGTTGTGATATAACATGGCCGTTGCGTGGTGAGAACTGTGATGTGGATCCTGGACTGTCAATCTTGTCTCACTTACTTGATAGAATACACTACAGATGTCTTTACACCTACACTATACACACCCATGACACATTTTATTCTTTAAATAATTTTGTATTTATTGGAGGACAGTGTTGTGTGGGTATGTTCTGGAGGAATGTGAAGAGGGGTATGGTCTTGAGGTAATAGAGAGATAGTGAATAAAAGACGGGAAAGGGGGCGTGTAGACAAAGGTCCGGCAATAGACCCAAAACTGAAAAAGGGAAGTTTGAAGTGTGCTTGTTGATTCTACTGTCCCCCCCCCCCCCCCCCCCCCCAGAGACGACAAGTGACACGGAGTCTTTTTTTCGGAAGTGATTGCGGTGTGCCTGTTTACAGCGAACTGCGATGCTGCGCCTTTAGGCAGACACATCCGACTTCTGCGGGAGTTAGTTCACCAGGTTAACCTTCCCGGGTGGTAATTAACTTCTCGTGGTTACGTGAATTTCACTCACCTCGTGAATCGGGAGGTCATGAAAGAGTTCAAGGTCAATACAACATTTTTGACAATAACTCGTGACAGGTTCATGATAAACTCGTGACACTTACTGAACAAAACACCCTCTGACCTTATTATTGAATGCCTACAAAAGATTGGCGTTTCTCGAATAAATTCAGTTGAAAATTCAATGCCCAAGTATGGCTAAACTCACTACAGAACAACTCATCATCATTGGACGTTTACTGGCTGGACAGTCACAAAGTATAGTAGCCAGGAATTTAATGTGGTTAGAAGCACCAGTAGTCGCCTTTGGCGGCGATTTCAAGAAACTGGTTCAGTGGTAGACCGACGGCTCAAAGGAGAACCCAGAATCACAACTGCTACCGAAGACCGCTTCATACGGCTGCGTCAATTTAGGAATTGATTTGCATCTGCATCCTTCACAGTCCAGTCAATGCCAGGAGCTCTTCGAATTTCAGATCAAACGGTCAGGAACCGGCTGCACGACGCTGGTCTTTGTGCAAGAAGACCCTACAGAGGTCCCGTTTCTTACGGACCGGCATCGCCAGAACCGACTGCAGCGGGCGAATCAGCATCGTCAATAAAACAGTTGGTACAAATTTGCAATTGACATTGCAATAATGTTGCGTTTCTTTTTTTTTCTTTTTTTTAAACAGTATGTATAGTCCTCCCCCGATGGTGTTTCCACCTTGTCGTGGTGGGGGAGCTTGAGTTTCTCAATGACCCTGAGAGCTATGCCGGCTGTAGCGTAGCTACCAGCAGGGCCTCCCAAGCCGGACAGGTCATAGGGTAGAGAACAGACAAAGAGAAACACCCTGGTCCTCCAGGTTGGGGGTTGAAGCGTGGGGTTAACATCCCCACCTTTGTAAAAACCTTTCTTTGTTACGAAACAAATACATGAGCCTCGATATCGGACTGACTTATCTGGACAACGACCTTGGAACGTTAAAGGACTTTTGAGATTTGGAACATGGAATGTACGGACACTATATCGAGCGGGAGCGGCCGAAGAACTAACCCGGGAGCTGGGTGAATATCAAATGGATATAACAGCAATTCAAGAAATAAGGTGGCCAGGAGAGGGTACTTTAGAGCAAAATGGAATGATTATAATATATGGAGGAAACACCCAAAATAAACATGAATTAGGAACAGGATTTGTCATCAAAAAAGAGTTATGGGGGAACGTTTTAAACTTTAAAGCTTTTAATGACAGGATTAGTAAATTACGAATAAAAAGTAAATGGAAAAATATAACGATGATTAATGTACATGCACCTACTGAAGAGAAAGAAGATGATATTAAAGAAGACTTTTATAATGATCTGGAAGATGTCATAGAAGAAACCCCCAAACAGGACATCCTGATTGTGCTGGGAGACTTCAATGCAAAAATAGGTAGAGAGTAAACTAATAAAAAAGTGGCTGGTATGGAAAGCCTACATACAACTTCAAATGATAATGGATGGAGAGTCATCAACCTGGCAGAAGCCAAAGGCCTGCAGATTAGCAGGCAGTACCAGACTACAAAGAAAGGATATACACAAACAAACTTGGAAATCATGTGACAAGAGAACCTATAATCAAATAGATCACATTTTAATTAACAACAGAAATGCATCAAACATACAGCAAGTCAGAAGTTATAGAGGAGCTGAATGCCACAGTGACCACTTCCTCGTTGGAGCAAAATTTAAAATAAAACTTAAGAGAGCTTTCTATACTAAATTACAAAGATTACACCCAACATATAACAGAGAAAAACTGCAAGACATTACAGTCAAAGAGAAATTTACAGATGAAATAAAATGTAAACTTGAAACTCTGCAAAACCCTTTGGAGGAAAGCGTTGACCAAACTTGGTTGAACATCAAGAATACAATTCAGTCTACCGCAGAAGAATGTCTCGGTGTGTTAACCACGCATAGAAAGAACAGATGGTTCAATCAAAAATGTGAAGAAGCAGTCATTAGGAAGAAGAATGCCAGACATGTATGGTTAAATGACATCAATAACATCCAAAAGGAAGAGCATTATAGAAATGAATGTAAAGAGGCTACAAAAATAGTCAGAAAGCAGAAGCGAGAATATATGAGTAATATAATCAAAGATATGGAAACTAATCACCAGAAAAATGAATCCAGAAAATTTTTTAAAGAACTGAAGTCAATGAAACGAGGGCACCAACAAAACACATACGGTTTAAAAGACAAAAATGGGAATATGATAAATACCAATGAGGAAATGTGCAACACATGGAAAGAATATTTTATTGAATTACTAAATTGTGAAGCTCCAAGTCACATTTTCCCACAGGAAGAGGTTCTAACATGCGAACCACAAATTGAAGAACCTACATTTGAAGAAATCCTATATGTAATCACACGACTTAAAAACAATAAGGCAACTGGGACTGATGGAATTGCTGCTGAATTTATAAAGGCAGGTGGCCATGCATTACATCTAAAGCTATACGAACTAATAATAAAAATCTGGAGGACAGAAGAATTACCCCATGACTGGAAAGAGTCATTATTGATACCTATCTTTAAGAAAGGAGACAAGTTCCAATGTGGAAATTATAGAGGAATATCACTACTGTCCACAAGCTATAAGATACTATCCGCAGTATTACTAAATAGACTAAAACCATATTCAGAAGACATATTGGGTGACTACCAGGCGGGTTTTAGACAAAACAGATCAACAATAGATCAGATATTTATCTTACGACAAATAGCCGAGAAACAATAGGAATATAAAAGAGATCTCCATAACATTTTTGTGGATTTTAAAAAGGCTTATGACAGTGTCCATAGGAATAGTCTATGGAATGCTATGCAGGAATTTGGAATACCAAGGAAGTTAATCAACATGACCAGACTATGCATGGAAGATACTTATAATATAGTAACATATAAAGGCAGGAAATCAGACCCCTTCCAAATAACATCTGGTTTGAAACAGGGTGATGCACTATCGCCGCTACTCTTCAATCTGGCTCTAGAGAAAGTTGTAAGGAAGGTAAAGGAGGAATGTGATAATGGAGGAACATCCAAGCTGCTTGGTTATGCAGATGATATAGATATTATAGGGCAAAGTGAACAAAAGACATTGGAAATATTGACTCACTTAAAGGGAAAAGCCCAACAGATGGGGCTGGTTATCAACCAAGATAAGACAGAATATATGGTAATTTCAAGAGACGGAATGGCTAGAAACTCTGGCCACATACAAATAGATAATATGACCGTTAAAAGAACGGAAACATACAAATACCTGGGTACAATCTTCAACTGCTCCAACATCATAAGGGAAGAAATACAAACTAGAATCAACTCTGGAAATAAGATATACTATGCACTACAACATCTACTAAAATCAAAGGCGCTATCTCGTAACACCAAAATCACAATATACAAAACACTGATCAGACCAGTTGTGCTGTATGGCTCTGAAACCTGGAGTACAACGAAAGGAGACGAAGCCTTGTTACAAACCTTTGAGAACAAAATTTTAAGACGCATCTTTGGACCCATTAGGGATACACAAAGTGGAGAGTGGAAAAGAAGAAGTAACAAAGACATTTATGATCTGTTTAAGTCTCCGCTAATCACTGGTATCATGAAGGCTAATAGACTACAATGGCTGGGGCATATAGAAAGAATGGAAGATAATAGGGAAACAAAACTCGCTTACACTCAGGAAATAAATGACCGTAGACCCCGAGGTAGACCAAGAAGGCGGTGGAGAGATAATACATGTACAGACCTACAAGCACTTGGAATCAACGACTGGCAAGAGAAGGTCCACCAGAGAGACGAATGGAGACGGATTGTATTTGCAGCAAAGAACCTCAATGGCTCGGAACGCTGAAGAAGAAGAATAAGAAGTATGTATAGTCCGAATAAAAACACAAACTATGACTAGGAAACCCGACAGAAGTTTTCCGTTGATAAAGACTTTGATCGTGACGTTTGCCCGTATTATGTGTGTTTTCCACCCATAAAGCTTCTCAGCCATATCGGGACTTCCGTAAGAGCTTGGCAACAGAAAAATCCCCCCTTTTCCATTCAATTTTGAACAAAATTTAGAGCCTGCAAACAAAAAGAATGAGTGGCTGTTGGCAAAATAGGCAAGGACACAGAAAGAAGGGGTGACAAGAAGACATTTACTGAAATCAGAATAGAAGCTTTGTGAGAACATGGCTCTTTATGAAACATTCTATATCGAGCACGAACGTATTACAATAATTAGGGAAAAACCCAGCACACATTACATGTTCATGTTTATATAATTGTCAACGTAATCCATCCGAGATGATTGTTATTGTAGCTACCATTAACATCACCCACGACGGCGGCTATTACCAAACACCGTAATATTCTCTCATGCCAACATCACCATTATTATGTCAACTACACAAATTGTCAGGGGTTACGGACGGAGTTTGTAATCCCGCATACGACCTTCGAAACACGGCTTTGGGCGATTTGGCAGCAGACCGCCATAAGTTGATTTCGTATGAAATGGTATGGGTGCCGATCGTTCAGAAAGCAATGGCACATTACTGAAAGTAAACTTACCCAGGAATCATGAACAGCCAAAAAATGCTGGAGTTGACTGCGACGTCCTGTAAAGGATATGCAATTAACGCTACTTGTGCGACCCTAACATCTATTGCTTCTGCAGTAACACTAACGTCCTCTACTTATATTGTTGCTAAATTTCTACTACTACTACTACTACTACTACTACTACTACTACTACTACTACTACTATTACTACTACTACTACTACTACTACTACTACTACTACTACTACTACTACTACTACTACTACTACTACTACTACTACTGCTGCTGCTGCTGCTGCTACTACTACTACTACTACTACTACTACTACTACTACTACTACTACTACTACTACTACTACTACTGCTACTGCTACTACTACTACTGCTACTACTACTACTGCTACTACTACTACTACTACTGCTGCTGCTGCTGCTACTGCTACTACTACTACTGCTGATGCTGCTGCTGCTGCTGCTGCTGCTGCTGCTACTACTGCTACTACTACTACTACTACTACTACTACTGCTGCTGCTGCTGCTGCTGTTGCTGCTGCTGCTGCTGCTGCTGTTGCTGCTGCTGCTGCTCCTATTACTACTACTAGTTTAACTACCACAACCACCACCACCACCATTATTACAACCACAGTCACCACCACCACTACTACTACTACTACTACTGCTACCACGACCATCACTGATACTACCACCATTACTACTTGTACTAGTTGACCCAGGTTCATTTATAAACTTCACCCCCATTCAAACCCACGATCACAGAGCCGGCAGGCGAGAGTACTAGCCACCAGCTACCGAGGCCACCATTCTAGAATTAGTAGCAGGAAATGTCCTGGCAACTAAAGACAGCCGGGTGATACAGACAATATCTCACACTGAGCGCCAGTAGGTTTAGAAAGATGTGCGGTTAGCACCATTATCCAAACATGCCACAACTACGTGTAAAGGGGCATAACAGAAAGAAAACAAAAAAGGGACAACTTGGACCGTCCTAGAAATACAAACGGCTACGGGAATATGTTCACAACATGTGTGTGAATTGTCTGACTGGGAAAGACGGAGAAGGAAGGAGCCTGCCTCATTTGACCGTGGCATAACACCTCACACCTCGACACAAGTATCTGCATGAAACTAAATGTACTTTTAACGCACGCCACCCAGACATTTCCTGCATTCAGTGTGAAGTAATCAGTCCCTATAACAGGTGTCCAACAGAAGAAGATTTCCGTAAACATGTGTACACAATCGCAGAAGAAGCGTGTTGTAAACATGTACAGAAAATGGCGCGGGAAAGTGCTAAAACAACATCTGCGATCCGCAACTAATGGAACAGATGTGCATACAGTTTAGTTCATGACTCATGCACGTGTGGGACAGCTAACATATTTGGTAAGTAGCAACGTAATGAGGAAAGGCCAAGACAGACATGGCAGCAAGTGACTGACGCGTGGAGTGCCAGAAAACCGCATAATTAGGAGGGGGGGGGGGCGGAGTTAGGCTAATGTCCATCCTCAAATCTCCCGGCCAGTCAATTTCCAGAAGGTTCTAACAATTACCAGGGGCTCGGTATATGCGGGGATGATTGGTATGCTTGCTTGCCGGCTAGATGTCATTTTGTGGAATCCCCAGCTAACAGGGATTTTAAAAATAAAAATATCTCCTAGACTCCCATGTCTACACAGCCTAAACTGGGTCAAGGGAAACACATTTGGCTGACTTTAGAAGAGCTGGACAGAGTATCTCTGAGAATGTCTCGAGTGTAATTACGTAGATTCTCAAGTTCAGTGTTTGGTATAGAAGATTATGTTTGAGCGTTGAGAAGGAAAGGAGAAAGGGTGACTTTATTACACCGGGTTTTATCTCTTATGGCTCAGTATCCTTCCCGAAAGCTTCACACAGAGCACCAATTCCATAGCTCCAGTGAGCACCCGCCGAGGTCTCACAGCACTGCACTCGTGAAGCGAATGACGCTGTCCGGAAACGAACCCACCACCTTCCGAGGTCGAAGCAGGCGGCTTAACCACTTGGCCACAGTTAAACCAGTACAGTCTGTGTGCAACTAATGACCTACATGACAGCACTGCTGTTCTTTCTGTGCAAGTTTCTTGTGTGATCTCACAATCTGTAATAAATATTACTGCTGTCCTTTCTGTGCAAGTTTCTTGTGTGATCTCACAATCTGTAATAAATATTACTGCTGTCCTTTCTGTGCAAGTTTCTTGTGTGATCTCACAATCTGTAATAAATATTACTGCTGTCCTTTCTGTGCAAGTTTCTTGTATTATCTCACAATCTGTAATAAATATTACTGCTGTCCTTTCTGTGCAAGTTTCTTGTGTGATCTCACAATCTGTAATAAATATTACTGCTGTCCTTTCTGTGCAAGTTTCTTGTGTGATCTCACAATCTGTAATAAATATTACTGCTGTCCTTTCTGTGCAAGTATCTTGTATGATCTCATAATTCTTAATAAATATTACTGCTGCACTTTCTGTGCAAGTATCTTGTATGATCTCACAATTCTTAATAAATATTACTGCTTTCTTGTTACTTTAATATATTTATATGTGATGTAATAACACCATTATTACATTATCTCCCCTTACGTATGCAGCATCAATGCAGAAAATGTAAAGAGGTGTAAAAAATTAGTTTAGTCGACGGATGAACATCACGGCACACGGGTGCAACCCATAATTGCTCAGTTCTTCTTCTAACTCAAACCTGAGTCTGGAGACACTAAGCTCAGTGCACGAACTCCGTAGCACCGGCGAGGATCCTGAAATACTTTGGGTAGATTTTTAACACGAAATTTTGCCCGTTCAGCGCCGTTAGGCTACACTTTTTCGATTTCCAACCGCCAATGGATTTTTTACGTGCGCAACAATACACACGGACATCCGATCTCACTACCCAGAGACCAGGGGAAATTTTATCACTAGAAGTCCACGTGATAAAGTGCCGGTCCTCACCGGGGCTTGAACCCGGGCCCTCCAGCACTCGAGGCGGACACCATACCTCGAGACCACGCAGCCCCCTTAAAAAATAAAAAGGATTAAACTTGTGACAATTTTTATCTCTTCATAATTGGTGGGAATCAAATTCCAGAACTCATTTTTAGATGATTATACTCTCATACAGTCAAAAGGGATTAGAACAGTTAATCTTTACTTTCGAATTGATGCAGTGAAGATTAGCATCGTTTTTTTTAAAAACTGAATATTTGAAAAAGCAAAAATAATGTCTAATGACAAAACTACATAGTACTGATAAAAACATGTTTAAATGACCAGGCAAAAGTATAAAAGAAAGCCACAGCAGAAGCAAATCTCAAGATAATGAGAACAAACAAGATACATGGCAATCAGATTACTGTTTGTGTAACCCCACTTCTTCAAGATGTGAACCATGCATAAAGTTTGTAAAACACGTAAGTACAGGAAGGACCCTTTTACATGCCGTCAGACACATTGGACATATGGTTTTAGACCCATATTTTATAGACCAATCGGCTCTACGTGTGACGCGGTCAGCTTCATCCGGACCCCTTGAATTCCCAGTACATTTCCTGGTACTCAATTTAGGCTGGGGGAGGGGGGAGCTGGGGGAGCCAGGCAAACATCAAAATCAGTCTCATCCGCAACAACAAAACTGCATGTTTACAATCTTCGATGATCTTGGTGTAATTAACAACATCTGATTTTTGTCAAAAGAAATGAAGAGGAGACTGGCCGCATTAACGCAGAGGTTAAATAATAAGAACCTTTGACACAACAAAATCAGGTAAATTGAAGTAACAATTATGAGATCATGCGTCTATGGCCACATAGGGCTGTCGGTCATGGACACAAACACTACAGACGAACACCGAACATTTTGTACTTAAATGTTACAGAAAGATTCTTTGGGTATTAGAGCATGGAATAAATAATTCAAACATTAAAACAAAAACCATTGCAGAAACTTCCCACAGGTCTGTGATGAGCTAGAACAATTTGTAAGCCTGGATGCAGGTTAGAATAGGTGGCCTCATTTAGCGGTCTCGAACGTAGGCGTCGAACCCTCGACTGTCGGAGCTCATATCAAGATTGTCGTAGCTCCCTCACGACCACACTAACGCGCTAGCTAAACATGTTACTAGAAAACTGGCACACAAAAGGCGTCATCTCTCGGAAACTAAAGTACGTTTGGTCATATCTAAAGTCACATTCATTTAGAAAGAACACTCAATATGGTTATTGTTCCGTCTCCTTGTTTATGAGTTGAGTGTGTGGAGCGATACTGTGAGCTATAGATTTCGTGTGGATTGCCATTATATCTGTTTGTGTCATGAACTGCATGTTCGGAAAAATGGCGGCTGCCGGTTGCTGAACTAACTGGGTTGCCTTATGCAGAAATGTGTGGCGGTTGGTTTTCTAGAGACTACCGCTTTAATCGACGATGAAATGTATTTTTCGTGGCCGACTTTTGTGTTGACATTCTGGCAGTGGCATTATCATAGTATACCTATGCGGGATGTTGGTTTGTCGAGACTCCAAGGGACAGTGAGGAGCATTTTGTGTTATATTCACTGGCACAGGAATGGAGCATTAAGGGGGAACCCTTCGCTGTGACGTTGGAACCGCGACTAACTAACTAACTAACTAACTAACTTACTAACTAACTAACTAACTAACTAACTAACTAACTAACTAACTAACTAACTAGCTAGCTAGCTAGCTAACTAACTAACTAACTAACTAACAAACTAACAAACTAACTAACTACTAACTAACTAACTAACTAATTAACAAACTAACAAACTAACTAACTAACTAACTAACTAACTAACTAACTAACTAACTAACAAACTAGCCAGCTAGCTAGCTAGATAGCTAGCTAACTAGCTAACTAACTAGCTAACTAACTAACTAACTAACTAACTAACAAACTAACAAACTAACTAACTAACTAACTACTAACTAACTAACTAACTAGCTAGCTAACTAACTAACTAACTAACAAACTAACAAACTAACTAACTACTAACTAACTAACTAACTAACTAACTAACTAACTAGCTAGTTAGCTAACTAACTAACAAACTAACAAACTAACTAACTAACTAACTAACTAAATAACTAACTAACTAACTAACTAACTAACTAACTAACTAACTAGCTAGCTAGCTAGCTAACTAACTAGCTAACTAACTAACAAACAAACAAACAAACAAACAAACAAACTAACTAACTAACTAACTAACTAACTAACTAGCTAACTAACTAACTAACTAACTAACTAACTAACTAACTAACTAGCTAGCTAGCTAGCTAACTAACTAGCTAACTAACTAACAAACTAACTAACTAACTAACTAACTAACTAGCTAGCTAACTAACTAACTAGCTAACTAACTAACTAACTAACTAACTAACTAACTAACTAACTAACTAACTAGCTAGCTAGCTAGCTAACTAACTAGCTAACTAACTAACAAACAAACAAACAAACAAACAAACAAACAAACTAACTAACTAACTAACTAACTAACTAGCTAACTAACTAACAAACTAACTAACTAACTAACTAATTAACTAACTAGCTAGCTAGCTAGCTAACTAACTAGCTAACTAACTAACAAACTAACTAACTAACTAACTAACTAACTAGCTAGCTAACTAACTAACTAGCTAACTAACTAACTAGCTAACTAACTAACTAACTAACTAACTAACTAACAAACTAACAAACTAACAAACTAACAAACTAACTACTAACTAACTAACTAACTAGCTAGCTAGTTAGCTAACTAACTAGCTAACTAACTAACAAACTAACTAACTAACTAACTAACTAAATAACTAACTAACTAACTAACTAACTAACTAACTAGCTAGCTAGTTAGCTAACTAACTAGCTAACTAACTAACAAACTAACTAACTAACTAACTAACTAACTAACAAACTAACAAACTAACTAACTAACTAACTAACTAACTAACTAACTAACTAACTAACTAACTAACTAACTAACTAACAAACTAACTAACTAACTAACTAACTAACTAACTAGCTAGCGAGCTAGCTAACTAACTAGCTAACTAACTAACAAACTAACTAACTAACTAATTAACTAACTAACTAACTAACTAACTAGCTAACTAACTAACTAACTGACTACCTAACTAACAAACTAACAAACTAACTAACTAACTAACTAACTAACTAACTAACTAACTAACTAGCTAACTAACTAACTAACTAGCTAACTAACTAACTAACTAACTAACTAACAAACTAACAAACTAACAAACTAACAAACTAACAAACTAACTAACTACTAACTAACTAACTAACTAACTAACTAACTAACTCAATATGGTTACTGGAAGACGACCTCTCTCCCCCTCACACACCCACCCACGTCCTTTACAAAATATGTCATAGGTAGATTCTAACAGAATATCTGGCGGCCTGATAGTTGGCATTCCCGTGACAGTTTCTGCATTGAGAGCTCCATTCTTTACTAGTTCTATCAAAACTGTCATTTACTGCCAATATAGTACCTTGCGGTGTATGGCATGGGGGTCTTTGAGCCTGAGGAATTAAGGCCGCCTGGCTAGTGCCATCGCCGCGAACTGTGCAGGTTAGGATTTTCTTTCTGCCCCCGACAGAAAAAAATCCCACACCTTACCGATGGATCGAACCCGGGTCTCCCGAATGAGAGTCCGGCGTTCTAGCCACTAGGCCAGCCGCTCCTCCTAGTTCTAGTCGCTAGTTCTATCAAGAGACATTAATATGACGCCACATGAAGCCTCTTGTTGTAGCTTTTAATCCTTAATATTGTTTAGGGTGTCATCTAATATCTAATTATTACATCTACTTATCTAAGTGCCGATTAATACCTGCCTATCTATCTACCAGGGGTAGGAGCCTATCCTACTTCTAGGCGCGTCCACCGGGTGGCGGATGATGGAGTAGCCTCTAGATATTTTGTCTAGGGGTGAGCTGTGAATATGTGAATAAGTAGCCGTGGACCAACACAGGCGGTGGTCACTGAGAGGAGGCGAGTTAGTTCTTGGGGCAGCTATTTCTATAAAGTACCTCAACACAGGCGGTGGTCACTGAGAGGAGGCGAGTTAGTTCTTGGGGCAGCTATTTCTATAAAGTACCTCAACACAGGCGGTGGTCACTGAGAGGAGGCGAGTTAGTTCTTGGGGCAGCTATTTCTATAAAGTACCTCAACACAGGCGGTGGTCACTGAGAGGAGGCGAGTTAGTTCTTGGGGCAGCTCTTTCTATAAAGTACCTCAACACAGGCGGTGGTCACTGAGAGGAGGCGAGTTAGTTCTTGGGGCAGCTATTTCTATAAAGTACCTCAACACAGGCGGTGGTCACTGAGAGGAGGCGAGTTAGTTCTTGGGGCAGCTATTTCTATAAAGTACCTCAACACAGGCGGTGGTCACTGAGAGGAGGCGAGTTAGTTCTTGGGGCAGCTATTTCTATAAAGTACCTCAACACAGGCGGTGGTCACTGAGAGGAGGCGAGTTAGTTCTTGGGGCAGCTATTTCTATAAAGTACCTCAACACAGGCGGTGGTCACTGAGAGGAGGCGAGTTAGTTCTTGGGGCAGCTATTTCTATAAAGTACCTCAACACAGGCGGTGGTCACTGAGAGGAGGCGAGTTAGTTCTTGGGGCAGCTATTTCTATAAAGTACCTCAACACAGGCGGTGGTCACTGAGAGGAGGCGAGTTAGTTCTTGGGGCAGCTATTTCTATAAAGTACCTCAACACAGGCGGTGGTCACTGAGAGGAGGCGAGTTAGTTCTTGGGGCAGCTATTTCTATAAAGTACCTCAACACAGGCGGTGGTCACTGAGAGGAGGCGAGTTAGTTCTTGGGGCAGCTATTTCTATAAAGTACCTCAACACAGGCGGTGGTCACTGAGAGGAGGCGAGTTAGTTCTTGGGGCAGCTATTTCTATAAAGTACCTCAACACAGGCGGTGGTCACTGAGAGGAGGCGAGTTAGTTCTTGGGGCAGCTATTTCTATAAAGTACCTCAACACAGGCGGTGGTCACTGAGAGGAGGCGAGTTAGTTCTTGGGGCAGCTATTTCTATAAAGTACCTCAAAATTCTATGACGTGGCCATCGGTGGGCAAGAGGCGTCATATAAACTCCCTCCCCCACCCTCACCCCTGCTGTCTTGCAGGATCTGCCACTTAGACAAAGGCTAGTGAAGTCAATCATACACAAACCGGTGGAAGGCAAGTGGAATCCACCGCTGTACTTTCCCAAAACAAATCATAACAATTAGTAAACAGGCGAAAATATCCCTAGAAACATTGGAGATGCGGTTTTGTAGAAGTATGCTGAAAATTGGAGAGTCAAAATGAGCAATTTGGACATTTTGAAGGAAGCTATGTCACAAAAACAACTTATCACAAACATTAGAAAGAAGAACTCATTTTTTGGCCACATTAAAAGAAGACAAAAACTGGTACATGATGTGACAACCAAAGATTATAGAAAGAGAGAGGAAGAGAGCGTGAGAAAATTCCTGACAAGACTTGGACATGGCACGGAAGGGAGATAACACACAAATTTATCCATGCCGTCGGAGATGGCAATGTGTGGAGAAACATGATCGCTCACACCAACCGACAAGGCACTAGATGATGATGATGATGATATTTATCTCTTATGTTATTTCAAAGGCCTCAAGAGTTCCTCCAGAATGAAGCTATTAGTTCTGTCTTGGGTATTGAGACAGGACACGTAACCTTCCCAGATAAGGGTGAAAAACAGGAGGTCCCATGCGCAAGTTAATAAACCCTCGACAGCTGGAAATCACAACGGGTAGGCCTTAAGCAGCTGCCCTGGCAACATTGCAGCAAACAGTGAACCCACCCAAGGTAGACAGACACGTTACCTTGTGTGGAATCTGGCTAGAGGAAGTTATTTTCCTTCTTCTACACAAATCCCTTGGACTGCCAAAGTAACTAACAATGATTGCCTGAAACAGGCTAATGAAACTAGACCACTATATACAACAATAAAAAAGAGAAAAACAGCTATCTTCGGTCATGTGATGAGAAGAGAGGCATTGGAGAACATTGTGACAACTGGAAAGATCGAGGGGAAGAGAAGCAGCGGCAGACAAAGACAAATTATGCTGGATGGTTTGAGACGGTGGCATGAAGGAATATTATCAGCACAGTTAATCCAGAATACAAAGACCGAGATCAGTGGAGAGCCATGAACGCTTACGCCAGCTGGCAGGGCACGTGGTGATGGTGACACGAATTCCTACCAAAGTCGGACACACTGACCTGTGAGGTGCATAACTGGGTGTGACGCACTAGTAGTTATAAATGTGCAATTCGGTTCTCATTTGCCGGATTAATCCGGATTGACCTTGACCTCGGCTGATTTTCACTCCCCCTCGGTCATGTAGTTGGGTAAGGGGTAATATTTAACTCTTATATTTTGGGGTTGTATAGTAAAAATGTGTGTACCACATAATCAACATGAAGCACCCTCTTGGAGTTGTCAACAAGAAAACAGACCATTCATACAACTAAAAAACCAAACAAGAGTTCGTTTTCATAGCTTTTATTTTTCATTAATTGCATGAATTTTCAATAATGTGTAGAAGAGTCAACAAAATATTTTTATTGACATCACATACGTGTATTTTCATTGACATAGTACATTCATGTTTATTGGTCATGACTAGTGACAAATGTGACATTGAGTCTTTTATATAGCCATTTCATACATATGACTACTTTAATAGAACATATTATAGACACCAATCAGTTGAAAACATATATACATAAGTACACTAGGACGTGTTGTATGTCTAGGGGTGATGTAGTGACCTTGTCTTTGTGAACTTGACGTTTTATGTAGAAATAGGATAGCGAGTTTCGGTGTTGTGTGTATGTGTAGATAGACGTGTCTTGTGTTTTGAAACCTAAATTTGTCCCTCCAGTCGCTGTCTGTGTGTCAAGTACATCTAAAAATATTTGTCTGTCTAGGTGTGTGTTGTGGTGTTTGGTGAGGCCCTTTGTGCTTGTTTTATTGTAGTCTCCGAAACAATGGTATGTTTTACTACATAAGGATACCATTCCATCCCCTTCGTATTCTAACTTGAAAAGACCAGGGGTTCTCTTTTCATAAGCTTTGATAGTCTGGCAAGCCTTACAGGTATCAGTACTAACTATATGTTCAGAGCAGACTTCAGCCGGAAACCACTGATTATAAACTCTATCATACTCTGCTCTAAGATGGGGTCTAACTGCTTCCGCTAGGTTAGGTGTGCTAAGCACTAAGTAAAGAGAGTCAGTGTCCATTTCACAAAGCTGAAAGTCGTCTTAAGAGATAAATTTGTCTAGAAAATCATAATAAAAAGCCAACATTCTTAATTTGGCATACTGATAAACGAAAAAGCCTATTTGAAGGGGCAGATCCCAGACTGTTGTCTTTTTCCCTTTTACTACTTCAAAGATGTCGTCGGTCAGTGGCGTCATCTTCTTCAATAAGGGATTATTTATTAACTTGGTTGTGTCTTCAGCCTTACAATAGGAAACATTGGTGTGCTTGGCCTTATTGGTTAGAGTTTTGCCGTATGCGGCATTCCCCAATAATTTCATGGATTCTGCCTTAACGGTAGAGGCCGTAATACTGTCACCTTCTCTTCTGGCATCAGAAACCATATCACCAAATTCTTGGAAGCAGCTAACTGGCTTATATTCAATGATTTGGTACACATGGGTGACCTCTAGCCCATGTTCCAGATACCATTTTAATAATGGTGTGGCCAACATGATCTTTTCTCCGATATAGCTACCTATAAGTGTCCGTCTGGCACTTGTCAGCAGTTTATGTGACTGGGCTTACTGCCTCATAAGGTTACCGATATCCTCTCTGCCCACTTCAATATTTTTGAATATTGGTGTCATCTCTGAGAATCGCGCTTTGTATTTGTCTGGCACGTGGATATCACACTCTATCAACCCAAACAAACTCTCAGCTCTTACAGCCTTTAGAATCCTTTCTTTGTTAATGGTCTTTTTATTATGCCATGGTTTGACATATGGGAATCTGCCCTTGACAAACCCCTTAATGTCACTATTGGTCTTTTTAAGGTTCCGCCACTCACATTCCCACATTTCTACTACTTTAACTTTCACCTCGTTAACCAAGTAGTCGTGAATGTCACAGGTGTTGTCATATAGTTCTGTCAGAGGTATCTTATTTACTGGATTTATGTCAATACCACGAGTCAGGGGACAGTCTGGGTGACCGTGGAATAGACATCCGTGAAACTGATACACGGTTGTATTCACCCTATCCCAACCATCTACTCTAATATGACGCGGACCCAGCGCCATCTCCCGCCCATTGAATTGTGTCCTCAACTCTATATTCTCACTATGCTCTATCCACGCTAGCCACTCTCTGCACTGAACAGTGTAAAATCTACCCTTATGAGTCTTGAACTCATCTTCTGCCTTTCGAATGACAGGAAAACCCGTGGGCATCTTTTGCATTAGAGCCCACAGGTAGAGAGCGTTAGCGTCATACCCTTTCAAACTCTTAACTAACTTACCCCCTCTGATGCGTGTCTGACCTATCTCATGGTACCTATGAAAGATTATGGACGGCCCTCCTACAATATTGTCTCTAAGTGTTTTGTGCAGGTCTTTATCGTTCTCAGAACATAGTGAAAACACTACGTTGTTGGGCAGAGTCCTAAAAAGATATTTTAAGGTTACTCCAGGGACGGAAATGGCATCCTTACACATGTCTACACCTAACTCTTTGTAGAAGGTAACCTGTTTATCTAATGCCTTAATAAAAGGCTGTACATCTTTGTTATTATACCACACTAGAAAGTCTTCTAATGTGACCATCTTATTTTCTACCCACACTTTCTGACACACTTTATACTCTGCCTCAGTAATATTACAATTTCTTAGTTTTGAAAAGAATGCCTCGTGTGGGGGTAACTGTGTTTCTTTTAGTTTTTCAAGGTTAGTTATAAACTCATAAGGGAAATTTCCCTTAGTTTCTTTAATTTTGTAAGCGGCTAGGTACTTTGAGTAGTTGAAACCTGGCGCTAAATAGTTACTGATATCAAGAAACTTCAATTGATCTGTGGCAATACACATAAAATTATTGTTTCTCTTGACAACAAAATTGCACGACACGCCCTCTGATTTTATGAAATAAGAAAATAAGTATGGCTTGATGAGGTTGATATCGTTCTTTCCAGGGTTGAACCCTAGGGCCGGTAACCCTTTCAAGTACGCATCGAACCTACCAATTAAAGTGTTCTCATGTTTCTCCTCTAGTGCAGTGTACACATCTTCGAACTTAGCATGCAGTTCTGAATACGCCACATCAGCGATTCGGGTCAAATGATCAAGCATCCTATTCACCAGATTTTGGGGATCACCCGCTGTGATGAAGCAGACCGTGGCCTCGAACCCAGGTACGTTGGAGGCAACTGAGCACTACATGGGAACATGTTTTGCTAAAAATGTTGTTGAATTACTATCACTAGGAAGATTTGAAGCCTCAAAGAAGCATTCAAAATCGTATGTAGCCCTGTACGGGTAAACATACTTAGGATCGACTGAGATGCCTTGGTCAGCAATTAGTTCCCAGACGGTTTCAGGTGGACTGTAAACCCCTCCTTTAAAATGCTTTACAGTTTTACCTCCGTTGCAACTGTTTTCATGACGTTCCATGTCCCTAAAGATCTTCCACAACTTCCCACATTTTGGGCAACTAAAAGCGTGAGCTGCTTTGTCAATATCTACAATATGCATGAAATGGTCTTTAAAAAACAAAAGTCTTAACGTTTCTTCGTATATTCCACTACCTCTAAGATTTGGTACCAGTGAATGGTTATCATCATACTCAAAAATGTCTACATTGAGAGCAAAGCATTCTTCTAAATTGGGGACATCGAGTAGTTTAATACCTGGAAAATTAGTTAGGGACTCTATGTTCTGATACTCTTTCCACTTATTAGCATACTCTTTTGTGCGTTTCCTAAGATTCCTAACATCTGATCCTTTGTGTACGGCTAGTGCTCTAAAAAAACAAAGGTTATCAGTGTATGGCTTGTTGTGTGAGTCGTGTTGTAATATATTGATGGCTTGGTTGTGGGTAATGTATTCGGGAATATCAGCCAGGCAGCAACCAATAGGAAAATCAGGAATGTGAAAAAGGTAAAATGACGTAGCAGCTACTGTCTCTACACTGTATTTGGTGTCTGGTCGTTGCTGCATAGCGTATGTAAGGATGTCGTGTTGATGAACTGTCTTGATGAAGTCGTCAAAGTCATGTCTGTTATTAATTAAAGCTGGAAATTCTAAAACGGCAGCATTGTTGGAGGAAGCATGAAAGAATCTAAGGTCCTGTGTTTCTCTATGTCTCAGAATTAAATGGTGGGAATAATTGATCTTGAATCGGTTTGTCTGAGTATTGCAGATCTTGTTTAGGGTATTTGTCCAATCGATAGGGTGCTGTGTCTGAGGGCTAATGTAGTATGTGTAGACTGACATGTGTTTACCACACTTGTGATGTGTCCTAATACTATCCCAGTTTTCTCTATAGGTGGGTTGGATTTCCTCAGGGAGGTTGTCTGGTGTTTCTGGTTCAAGTCTCTGTTTTTTAGGTGTATGTGTGTCTGTGGGAGCTTTCCTTTTACGTGATGCGAGTGTGTCTGAGCATGTAGTGTCTATGTTTGATGTTGATGGTGTGGTGTCCATTGATGGGGTAGTGTCCATTGATGATGTCTGGTGATGCTTTTTAATGTGGCACTTTAGGTCATCTTTTCTTTTGTATGAGTTATAACATATGTGACACTTGTGAGTTGTGGTGCTGTGTACGTTGTTAATGTGACGTGTTAGATTATGATGTTCAGTGAAAGCTTTGTCACATGTAGGACACCAAAAGACATTCTGAGTAGTGGCCATAGTGATAGACAAAATGTGGTAATTAGTCAAGATTCCGATGATGTGATAAGCTCTTGTGTAGCCAAACTTTTCCAAATTACAGATCTTGGTAGTAGATAGTGTTATTCACCAAAATACACTTTTAACTTCCGGTATTGGCTTGGTAATATGAATCAATAGTTTCGGGTAGCTGATAAGGTGATATTAAGATCTTGTGTAGTTGGTAGCTTTTCCTGTTATTATAGTTCCCGGTAATGGCTTGATAATGTTAGGCAAAATAATAGTTTCCGGTGTTGGCTTTGGTGATAGTAGGACTTTGTTTGGCTCCAACAGATATCGTCTTGATAGTGAAAAATAGTTTGTAGGTTCCTATCGTTCCACTCTTTTATAAAACGGGTGTAAGCACTGGACGGCAAACAGCTGTAGAGAATAATAAACATCATTATAGATATTTCGCAACCATATGATACCATATCTACAGAAAATATTTTATTAGACAGACCAAAAGGAAGATATAGCAACTGAGGTTATGCCGTCACATAACACTTATTTCATATTTTCATTTTCTCTGTTTTCTTCGCATCCAGTCCTTATGTAGTCACCAGAAGATGAAGACAAACAATGACCCTTTTTTTTTCTTTTTTTTTTTAAATTTGTAATTGTATTTTCTGTGTTATTTTATATTGGATGACACAACTGTGGTATACTAAGGAACATTGCTGAATATGACCGTCAAGGAACAGCATTTAGGATTGAAAATATTTAGTGATGTGTAATATGAAAAACGTTGAAGGCATACCAGTGGTAGACAGTTGCCTTCTTTTCCTTGTATGCAATAGCCTCGAGCTTGTACTTCCTTGTATGTAATAGCTTCGAGATATTTCTGTGTCAGCAACATTTCAACCTGGTGAAAGGATAAATATTATAGATATAACAACAAAGTAAAATAAGATAGGGATGCTTGAAACAACTAATGGAAACAAAGATAAATTTGGCTAATATGAAGATAATCACAGAAAACTCAGAATATTATATAAAACGTCAAAGAAACATGACATCAGTGCTTAGAAATTAAAAAAAAAACAACGCAACAGTAAAATACGAAACTAATAGCAAAAGAATTCACCCACTTACTAATCAAAGATCAGCAGAAGGCTACCTAAAGACAACAGATGGATAAAATAATAGAATAGCTTTTACACGTATGATCGGAATATTGAAAAAACCTTTATGAAGTTAACAGAGAAGAATATAATAAGGAAGGGCCACCGTTTTGAATGTGGAGGCTCTAACCATATGAAAGCTACCAAAAGCCCGGTTCAGACAGCCTCATAGCATAAATGCTTAATACTTTAGAACTGATGATCTACAAACGGCTGGAAAAGACCTTAGACATGTAAAAACATATAATGAAAACTACAAGCTACCATAAAAATTGATAATGAAGTAGACCAATTTCAGCCTATTGAGAGAGGTGTGAGATGGGTATGTGTAATGTCGCCTTGTACAATGAAACTGTTTTCAGAAATATAGAAGACATGAAAGGAAACAATAACAGATATGCAGATGACACAGTCTGATTACAGACAAGGAAGAGGACCTGCAACATTTAGTAGACCCACGCAGTCAATAACTAGGGGTGGAACTGAATAGTAAGAAGACACAGATTATAGCCCTTACTGGAAAATAAGTACCTTACACAATGTAACAATTGAATTTAATATCCGTTGAATCAAAACACCCTTCTTGGTTGAATGCGAAAATGAGAAAAAGACTTGGCCTTCGTTTCGTCACTGGTTTTGATACTGTCTGCGTGAGAGAGGTGTATATCTGAAATGAACAACATCAATCAACCAATCAGAACACAGATAACACTAAATCACATATGGCATATTTCCTGTAGTGGTCTGAGGGACATTTTGAATCAACCAATCAGAAAACAGATAACATCAAATCACAAAGGGTATATCCCCTGTAGTGGTCTGAGGAACATTTTTGAATCAACCAATCAGAGAACAGATAACATCAAATCACAAAGGATATATCCCCTGTAGTGGTCTGAGGGACATTTTTGAATCAACCAATCAGAGAACAGATAACATCAAAATCACAAAGGGTATATCCCCTGTAGTGGTCTGAGGGACATTTTTGAATCAATCAATCAGAGAACAGATAACATCAAAATCACAAAGGGTATATCCCCTGTAGTGGTCTGAGGGACATTTTGAATTAACCAATCAGAAAACAGATAAGAAATTAACACAAATGTTCTTTCCGAGATGTAGGTCATGTGACCGGAAGCCCACTTTGGTCATTTATGTCCATGTGTTCCAGATGTATGTCTGCAACCCGAAGCACCACCTTTGACCTGGTGTAAGTCCCTTTAACATGTGCTTGGTTGTAAAATCGTCACAACCCCCAAAACAGAGACTTGTATCTCTAACAGATCGTCAATGGTATGATTATATTTAACCCATATAGACATCACTAACCACCATTAAAATACACCATTGGTTACAATAGTTATATATCGAAAAAGTCCCAAGTCGGCTTCTGATGTATCAACTTCTAACACGTGGCACTATTTTCACTTTATACAGGAAACAAACTATTTTAGTAATTAAAGTTTGTTTTAAATGAAACCAGAAGTATTCTAATGTGTGAACTTTGAAAATTAATTGTCTTAAGTCTTGTTGCGACCCCACATAAGTGTATATAAGAAAATATTCCAGGTTCCTGGTTGATCCAGAAAGTCAGGTGTATTCATACATGCCTTACTACTTACTACCATTCAGTAGCATGTCCTTTGCAGAATCTCGTTCACATAAAAACCCGCCAAAAATATAGAAGGAAAAAAAACAAAAACAAAAAAAAAAAATTAAAAATTAAAAAAAAAAAATTCTTGATCACAAACAAGATGTCCAGTACACCCATCTGGAGATCATCTTCTTTTGGGCCTTCCGTTATTGCTCTCTCCAAACTTTCATGACGTTTCAAGTGACCAAAACACCAATTTTCTTTGCTTGTCTTTAAAAAACCATCTTCAATATTCTTGAAGTATGGATGAGTTTGTTCTTTTGACCCAAGATATTCTTAGAACCCCTCTATTACATTTATATTCAAGTGCCTTTATGACGTGTTTAGTAAGTGTCTCACAGGCGTAAGTTGAATACTCTTAAAAACATAATTTTCTGTAGTTCTATCTGTCCCACTCTATTAAGTTGTTTTAGTCTTTGAAGAGCAACTGACAGTCGTTTTAATTTTCTTTCATTGTGTCATTGTTGGTAATCAATATATTCGAAAGTTCCCACCACCTGGTTGTTATGGAGTTCTTGGCAAGCTTTGCCGAAAGCACATTACTTTCCTTCTGGACAGTGACTGTTTTAATCTGTGACCATACTGATGATCTATCGGTCCAGACCATATCCAACAACAATATGCTGTTACACTTCATCCACCTGCTTCCATTGCTTCACATAACCCTGATTCGGGTACTCCACCCAAAAGTGCTCCATAGAAGAAAGAAGGATACCCTGTAATCGGGACTACCATACACAAGTAAATTTTAGGCCAATCTCTCAGAATATCACACGCACAATCAGTCATACACACTCTCATTGTGAGTTCTTTATAGGCTGTCTGATCGTTGTGCTAACATTAGAGGTCTTAGAGTGACCAACAACAACAACAACAACAACAACAACAACAACAACAACAACAACAACAACAACAACAACAACAACAACAACAACAACAACAACAACAACAACAACAACACACATATAGGTGGACACGCAGTCATAGATCCCAGTATAGCCACATAGAGAAACAGAAACCCAACGACAAATAACCAGATACACACAGACATACAGACAGACAGACAGCCAGACATATAGATAGACATACAGACATACTTTCAGTCATAGGCGCAATCACTAACACAAACCATTAACAGATAAATGAAACAACAAACATGAAAACACGGCCCGAAAGTTCCCCAATCACATTACATTCTTACTTTTCAATCCTTGTGCTCATAATATGGTGAATTTTAGATTTATTCTGATGACATCATTTTGATTATCATGTGGTTACACATCTATCCATACAGCATGTCGCTAGGACTTTTCAATCTTTGTGCTCAGAATATGGTGAATTTTAGATTTATTCTGATGACATCATTTTGATTATCATGTGATTACACATCTATTCATCCATCATGTCACTAAGCGGTCATGTTCTACCATTTCACTCGATCACTAGAGTTGTGGATCTGGTCTCGACCATACCCCAGTGATCAAGCCTTCCAGGTATTTACTTCTCGGTCTGTTCCTCTCGATCTTGCCAGTTGTTACCATGTTTATTTCTCATAAAATACCCAACAAATTTTTTCTATGTCCAATTTCTATAATCTATTTACGATTTTCATTTGTTTCTTGTAGGTTATTTTCTGCCCGTGGTATCTTTTCTCCACATTTCCATTCGGTGTTTTTCAGCCTGGTCCACACATCGATACAAAAGTAACACTATGAAGCACTTCAACACTTTTCTTTTTCGTTTCAATTGCTATCTTTTTGGTCAGTATGTTGTTCATCTTGCTAAAGGCTACATTCACCGTGGCGATTCTTGTAATCTCTTCAAACCATTGCCCAACAGAACTGTTCCGAGATAATTGTACTTGTTTTCCTATTTACTTGTGGTGTTTCTTTTTTCCTAATAATCTGTGTCGTTTTAGTTCTAATCCTAGTTGTTCCCAACAAACGCATGTACTAATTGTTGCAGGTCCTGTTCCTTGTCTACAATCAAGACTGCCTATCTATTGATGTCCCGCAATGATCTTTTCATATATTTCTGGTGTACAGGGGGAAAAACATCCCTGTTTCACACCCATTTTAATTGGCTGATATTTACCTATTTCATTATCAATCCATATGACAGATCTGTTTTCTATGTTTTTCTTCCCCCACCAATTTGTAGATTTTCAAACATAGCTAATTTGCCGTACACTATTGCCTTATCAACGTGATAACATTCACAACTGTTTTTGTGTGTTAAAAGTATTGTGTATTGCTTCGTGTGTTATTTTACATTCCTTTGAAATGAAGGTACCGAAAACAAGTAAAAAACGAAAAGAGAGCAAGTGAAAACAGACCTTGTGATGCGTGAGCCCGCCTTTTCCTGTGCTCGCGTGGGCGCGTGCCTTGGGGAATTTATATGAGAAACCAGAAAGAACCCACAAATACTATTCGGAAGATATAAAGACACAGTTTTGGGGGATAGATAATGCAACAGATTTATAATTGTTGGACATTGTAGTAATATGGAGTGCTCTATCAAGAAAATATTAATAATGGTATCAAAAGAAAGTGAATGTTTTGTTTTACAGGACATCGCTGTCAACAGCTTTCAGCTGATTTCTAGGCCAGATTACACTCAGTAGTTTGCTTTCTGAACGATCGGCTCACATACCCTCATAAGTATGCACCAGTGCTGATTCTCACAGTGGTCACGTTACTTACGAGATTACGAAGAAAAGTGTAACCTCGTGACCGGGGATACCAACAGTGGTGACACCAAATGTGACATAGAAACATTCTTAACCAAGTGGATAAATTACCTAGGGGGAATTATCAGATGGATGATATACAAGAGATTAATGTACAGGACAAACAAAATTTTAGAAAATGAAAAAGTAATGTAAGAGAGTGGTAAATAGTTTTGGTGTGCGGGAGTGAATGTTGTAACAAAAAATTAGAAGCAGCTGGTTTGTAAGGTGAATTTCCTGTCTGAGTAACAACTAGAAAAGAAACAACTTTCTTCGATCATGTAAGAGACGCATGAACATCGTGGCAAGTGTTATCTCAGTAACATACCGAGATTAGAAATTATGGTAGTGGTATGTCAGCAAAGTTGATTTCAGAACACCAAAGACAACGGCATGAATTCCTACACCATTTGATGATGATAGTGTCAGCCAAGTTGATTTCAGAACACCAAAGACAACGGCATGAATGCCTACATCATTTGATGATCCCAGTGTCAGCCAAGTTGATTTCAGAACACCAAAGACAGCGGCATGAATGCCTACACCATTTGATGATGATAGTGTCAGCAGAGTTGATTTCAGAACACCAAAGACAGCTATGTGCGGCGTGGTGCACACGCGAAAGAAATAAACAAGTGTGACTTTTGTACAGAGCGAAACGAAAAAATATAACCATTCGTTCACTCAAAACATGGCGAAATTTAGATTTATTCTGATGATATCAAAATTAAATCTAATTATCGTGTTAGTAAAACACTTACAAGGCGAGCCTCAGTTTGGTTGGGCTGGCGAATAAACACACCGCAGTGTTACCGGTGTTTTGTTAACAAGCGCGACCATCCGAGAAAGCTTGCCAACACGCCCCCCGGACAAAATTCGTAACGGAACGAAATTAGCCACAAATGTGCAACATGCTGAGTTTATAATATAAATATCTCTTGCTATATTTCGCAAATCAACATCAAAATTGGTTTTTGAAATCAACGACATCATAATCTTTCATTTGACTATAAGTTTTAATACTTTGGACCTGTAAAAAGTTATTTTATTACACATTTAAGGCGTCATTCGACGCGTACTTGTTCCGATTGTGCATACATAAATAATTTTTTAAAATATATAAGAATGGTTTATTATGCTATATTGCCTTTTAAAATACTTAAAACTTGGTATTATTAAATATTACAAGGTTCATTTTTCTGATATTTGAATAATTTTGTCTAAATCTGACTTTCCCCCAAGTAGGCATAGCACAGTTTTACATATAAATTATGTTACTTTTTATACAACTGAAAACCATACTTTATTGGTGTTTAAACATAATGAGGGAGTAATTTTTGTCTAACCCGTATATGTTAATAAATGTCTGTTCTAGAAATATGTTTTGTCTATCGCTGTAATTCTTATTTTTATCATCTCCGACAGTCACACTTGAAACGTTGCTGTTGTATCTTTGCTTTGTAAGATCAGTGTTACCAGAATTAATAGCTTAGTTGATAAAGCACCCGGCCCGTGTTCGGGTGGAGGTGGTTCGATCCTCAAAGTGTAAATTTTTTTTTTTTTAATTCGTTCGCACGCTTTAAACCGCTGTTCATCAAAATACCGTACCGTTGTCTACTATTTTTCTTTTTGGTATCTCTTTCGCTTACGCACCACAGATAAGAAGATAGACACTTTGTAACGCCGAAAAAAAAGAATACATTATATATCATTGTGGTAACCGGTCTGGGTCTATCATTATCATGTGTCGATTCTTCTTTCGTTCGCTTGAAAAATGTCTATGATTGTGATATTGTCTCTTGTATAAATTTAACGGTGTTTGTCGATAAGACTTCTCACTCAAGTTTGTAACGAAAAGACATAACATAAAACTACCAGCTTAGTTATTAATTTTAAATAAATTAGATGGGGTTTTTGTGTAGGGTAGTAATTCTTCAGTCATCGTGTGCCATGTCGGTGGGCGTGACCAAACGTGGTACATTTTACCATGTTGATAAGTTTAATAAAACAGAGTACAACAGACAAATCTGTCAATAATTGAGTTGTTTAAATCGTTTCTTACGGGAACCCTCACACCTTCCTTGGGGTTCTTTGAGTGAAAACCAGATAATTGAGGCTGTAAAGAGTGATACATTTTTCGGGTTGGTGGAGTGCGATATAGAGACCCCGACTGATTTTACAAGAGTCCTTTGCCGAAATGCCCCCCCCCCCTATTTTTTAAGAACACAGACATGTCGAGGGACGATATTGGGGAATTTATGAAAGAATACGCCATAAAAAATAAACTACTGAGTACCCCACGACGGACTTTGATTGGTGGTTATTTCGGGAAGAAAATATTATTAGCCACCCCTCTTTTAAAGTGGTATCTAGCCCATGGGTTGGTGGTTACACACATCTACCAGACAATAGAGTATCGCCCGGTTAGTTGTTTTAAACAATTTGGGGAAACAGTTTCTAATGCCCGTCGCCAAGGGGACAAAAATCCAGCTGACAGTATTACGGCAGAAACAATGAAATTGTTAGGTAATGCCGCTATATGTTTTCAACTGATTGGTGTCTATAATATGTTCTATTAAAGTGGTCATATGAATGAAATGGCTATATAAAAGACTCAATGTCACATTTGTCACTAGTCATGACCAATAAACATGAATGTACTTTATCAATGAAAATACACGTATGTGATGTCAATAAAAATATTTTGTTGACTCTTCTACACATTATTGAAAATTCATGCAATTAATGAAAAATAAAAGCTATGAAAACGAACTCTTGTTTGGTTTTTTAGTTGTATGAATGGTCTGTTTTCTTGTTGACAACTCCAAGAGGGTGCTTCATGTTGATTATGTGGTACACACATTTTTACTAAACAACCCCAAAATATAAGAGTTAAATATTACCCCTTACCCAACTACATGACCGAGGGGGAGTGAAAATCAGCCGAGGTCAAGGTCAATGCGGATTAATCCGGCAAATGAGAACCGAATTGCACATTTATAACTACTCGCACTTCCCTCGACACAGGCACGAACGAGAAGACGTATAAGAAATGCTGTGTTTGTCCTTATCATGCATGCATGTGCAATGCTATCACATTAGCGGGTTTAATTAACTCCAGAGCCAGCATTGAGCGGGTCTTTCTCTGTTAATCAAGAAAGTGTGCGTTTGTCAATCTCTGAAGGAGGAGGGGAGGTTTTGTGTTGTATGTGTACGCAACACTGGGTGAAGTGTGAGTGTGTACGTATGTGAGTGTGTGTTTGTGAGTGTGTGTGTGAGTATGTGACTGTTGGTGCGAATGTTAATGTTAGTCTGGGTGTATGTGTAAGAATGTTTGTGTATATGTGAATCTGTGAGCTTGAACGCGATGGTGTTCGCCAAAATGCAATTTTTCTCCTCCACGTGACGTTACAAGAGATAATAGAACACATTTCTCCTTCTTGTTCTTCGTCTTCCACACCTTCTCCTCCTTTCCCCCTCTCCCTTCTTCTTCTTCGTCTCCATCTTCCCCCATTCCCCATCCTCATCCCCTTGTTGTTGTTGTTGTTGTTGTTGTTGTTGTTGTTGTTGTTGTTGTTGTTGTTGTTGTTCTTTTTCTTCTTCTTCTTCTTCTTCTTCTTCTTCTTCTTCTTCTTCTTCTTCTTCTTCTTCTTCTTCTTCTTCTTCTTCTTCTTCTTCTTCTTCTTCTTCTTCTTCTTCTTCTTCTTCTTCTTCTTCTTCTTCACATTTTCCTTCTACCATATCTTCCTGTCTCTCTTCTCACCACCTGTTTCTCCAATTCATCATCATTGTCATCTTCTTCTCCTTCTTTATCCCCTATCGCTGCTCCCCCCCCCCCTCCCTGTTGTTGCTGTTGCTATATCGCAACATTGGAACACTGACACAACTCTGGCTTGCGACCCACACATAAGGTAGTGATGTCCGTTGCCTCAATTATGCCTCTTATCCATCATCGGAAGGAAAGGTAGTACGCAATCTCCACCCATCCCATCGCTGTCCTGTCATATCAGCTCATACCTGTATTGTGAGATACTCCTTTCTGAGGAGCACTTCCAATTGTTCTGTTGATACGTTGCACAGTCATTTTACACTATATCTTTTGATAAAGTCTGACTCTGATATGACACCAACTTATTTCCAACACAGCTATGCAGCTACGATAATAGCGATGTTAGTGTTGTCAAAAAGAAGCAGGGTGGACAGTATTAGAAAACATTTACGGAAGATGTAATGTAAAAAAAATAAAAACACGTGAACAAGATATAGTTTGTGACAAATGTATTCATCACCTGGCTGATATCTAACAAGTTAATCAGACTGCAATAACATTGTCGCTCCATTACAGCTAACATGGGAGAAAGCGACTGTATCACACACCAGAAATAAAGAACTAGCGAGAATAAATAGCTACATAAAGCGTCAAGATATCATAAATCACGGTGGCGTGAACTAAATATTACGTATTAAATTACATATTAACTCTGGGTTTTTATGGAGCCTTGACGGATTAGTACTTGCGACGTACTGACCTGGGCGTCAGTCTCTAGCCGCGGGAGAGTCGTCACTAACAGGTTAAAGTGTGCTTGGACAGCTCGTGTGACATTATAAGAAAGGATAGCATCAACATGTTTGTGGAGCCTTTCAGCAGAAACATGTCACATATTTTCTGTTTAAATGTCCGTGTAGTTAGCTATAACAATGAAACTATTTTTACAGTTCACAACCACACAATCATACAGTCACACACTCACACACACACACACACACACACACACACACACACACACACACACACACACACACACACAATCATACAGTCACACACACACACACTCTCATTCACACACACACACACACACACACACAATCATACAATCACACACACACACACACAATCTCATCTCATCATATTCCTCTTGTACCATGCGGTGTCGAGGTGAAGTATAAACAGCGGGAGAGTGCCCGCTTATGGGCTTCATGTATCGATATTCCCATGAACTCTGTTATTCCCTGCGCCCATTGTTTACGTGATTGGCCTCTTCCTCTGCTTCCCTCTGGTCTGTACATCATTGCTTGTTGTGGTATACTGTTAGTTGGTAACGTACTTGCATTAGGATATATGCACACACACACATACAGATATATATATATATATATATATATATATATATATATATATATATATATATATATATATATATATATATATATATATATATATATATATGCAAAGTAACAGCGTCGCTTGCCTTGTTGTTTCCACGAGAATATATAAAACATGTTAAACATGCATACACACATTTAAAATATACGTAGCTGCATACTTACACAAATACATATATACACACGTGTTCTTCGTACACCTTCAGCTTATTATAGTGTGCCCTCAAATGGAGCGAGTGTAGGCCAAAATATCCGATTCGATAAAAGGGAGAAATTGTCCACCTCGTTCAGCCTACTTTCTCGGCCTTGGTTATAAGTGAGGTGGTCCCGTAGATACTATACTACCATAGAGCTGGAAATCGGCTGTAGTGGTTTTCTCTGGTCGGCGTATGTTCGGAACCTCCGCAACAAATGTGTGGCTAACATTTCACCAGTTCCATAGTTACACTCATCAGTATTCAATATCTTTAGTTGATTAAATATGGGATATTTCAGTCCATTGTTTCACGTACATATATATATATATATATATATATATATATATATATATATATATATATATATATATATATATATATATATATATATATATATATATATATATATATATATATATAATGTTTAAAACACACACACATGTACACAGAAGTCTTCGTGGCAGCGGGGCTGAATGAGCTTGTGTTACACTTACTGTGCGCTGACTGCAGAGGTAGCGGGTTCGACCCATACACTGGTCAGTTGGACTTCAGCGTTGACTACTCGTTATGAAGACATTGGCGAACTAGTGAAGGTAAAGTTGACTAGCAAATCACCCTGAGGTTGGGGTTGATCGCAACGTTCTGCAGATGGCGGCATGAAACAGTTTATATATAAACTGGTTTGAAGTGCAAAGGAGAGTAGGCCAGGTCTGCATTAAATAATGATGAGACCGGAAACCAGTTTGATATATTTATAATTGATGGCAATCCCATTCCAGTACTCTGATATGCAGATGATATGTCTCTACTCTCAAACAGTGTCAAGCGATATGATGAGTTAATCCTATCTGTAATGACATGTCAACCAAATGTCACAGTACGCAATGAAGACATTGAAAATGTCACAATACACAATGAAGACATTGAAAATGTCACACTACACAATGAAGAAATTGAAAACGTCACAATACTCAATGAAAAAAATTGAAAATGTCATAATACACAATGAAGAAATTGAAAATGTCACAATATACAATGAAGAAATTGAAAATGTCACAATACACAATGAAGAAATTGAAAAGATCACAATATACAATGAAGAAATTGAAAATGTCACAATACGCAATGAAGAAATTGAAAATATCACAATACACAATGAAGAAATTGAAAAGGTCACAGACTTTGCATATCTTGGCTCAACAATTAACAACAATGGATACCGCTGAAAAGAAGTCAGTCGTAGACTGACCCTGACAATGCAGTTTCCTTGAATCTCCCACAGCCACACAAGCAAATTACATTCTATAAATATTATTGGGGTGTTGGGTAAGGGGTATACCCATCAAAGGCACACCTTTCGCCACGCTAGCCTACAGGACATCCTTGGGCGAAGAGAAGTGTCCGTTTAACCCATCCTCCCAAAACAGGGCAACGTGAAATCAAGTCAGCAGGTGGTGGATTTGAGCTTGAGAGCAGCCGGCAGATAGTTGTTGGTCATGGTCTCAGGCTGAGGACCGTAGACAGAGGATCTCTTTAAAGAGAGAATGGCTTCTGTCACCGTCTAGCAAGGTCACTGTCGAGAAGTAAAGCAATGGCAGACTCTTTCTGTACAGATGTCTAGAAAACTATTGCAGTCAAAGGAAAATACAGAAACAGGTCAAAGGAAAATACAGAAACAGGATACCGGTTTTAAGATCAGAGATGAATATCGAAACACTGTGATAGAAGAAAAGTTCTGCACACGACAAAACTCTGGATCATTGCGACGTTTATGTTTTTTTAGGAATGTTGCAATAACTGCGATGATTACAGCCCAGTCTTCTTGTCTTCCAGGTTGTCTAACTGCCAAAGTATTTTCAATATGCACTGTACACGTTTAGTATCTCCCCTCCTTCCCTTACCCGCTCTCTCTCTCTCTCTCCGGGAACCCCCCCCTTTCCACACACGCCATTAGCGAAGAAATATAGACAATGGATCCATGACCCAGGCAAGCTGAAATAGGATCCTGGTCAAACGGCGCTCATAACATTGTCAGCACAACGTCCAAACATCAATTCTGTTTGTTAGGCGATTTCTGGGTAAGTTTACGTTCAGTAGTTTGCCAGTGCTTTCTGAAGGACCGGCGAGTTTTGTATGCAACACCAGCGCAAGGCTGTCTGCTGCCAAATCGCACACAGCTGTGTTTCGAACGCGGTAAACAGATGACGAAATGTGTCCGTAACACTTTCGCCGCAGAGCCGGCACCCGCTAATATGTTCTCATAGCCTTATATTTATTGACCCCATACACATATATTTATTTACCCCATACACATAGGTTTATATTTATTGACCCCATACGTATAGGTTTATATTTGCATTATGTTTCTTGTTTTCACGCCCAAATGCTCATTTTTGAACATCACACCTCCAATTCATTTCGCCAACCTTCCTCTACGTCTTTCAGTCTGTGTCCTATGGCGCTGGTGATAGTGTCTATCCACAGCCTTCTATCTCGTGTTCCGCCTATCATTTCTAACAACCGATGTTTCTCCGTGTCTAGATGTCACATTGTCCAGCATCTTTTCACTTGGTCTCCACCTGCCTCCCATTCTCTCTAACTTTTCCGTTGCCATGATATACTCCAGCATTACACGTCTCAGGACATGGCCATGATATACTCCAGCATTACACGTCTCAGGACATGGCCATGATATACTCCAGCATTCACCGTCTCAGGACATGGCCATGATATACTCCAGCATTCCACGTCTCAGGACATGGCCATGATATACTCCAGCATTCCACGTCTCAGGACATGGCCATGATATACTCCAGCATTCCACGTCTCAGGACATGGCCATGATATACTCCAGCATTCCACGTCTCAGGACATGGACATGATATACTCCAGCACTCCACGTCTCAGGACATGGCCATGATATACTCCAGCATTCCACGTCTCAGGACATGGCCAGGATATACTCCAGTATTCCACGTCTCAGGACACGGCCATGATATACTCCAGCATTCCACGTCTCAGGACATGGCCAGGATATACTCCAGCATTCCACGTCTCAGGACATGGCCAGGATATACTCCAGTATTCCACGTCTCAGGACACGGCCATGATATACTCCAGCATTCCACGTCTCAGGACATGGCCAGGATATACTCCAGCATTCCACGTCTCAGGACATGGCCATGATATACTCCAGCATTCCACGTCTCAGGACATGGACATGATATACTCCAGCACTCCACGTCTCAGGACATGGCCATGATATACTCCAGCATTCCATGTCTCAGGACATGGCCAGGATATACTCCAGCATTCCATGTCTCAGGACATGGCCATGATATACTCCAGCATTCCATGTCTCAGGACATGGCCATGATATACTCCAGCACTCTATGTCTCAGGACATGGCCATGATATACTCCAGCACTCCATGTCTCAGGACATGGCCATGATATACTCCAGCATTCCACGTCTCAGGACATAGCCAGGAATGTAGTATGTCTTGTTCTGGTGCGAGTAACCAGTTCTGTAACGTTAACGAAGTTGATAGGAAGCAACACTGATAATGTCATGAGCGTGTAGGATGACGGTTCGATGTCTACCGTCGTCGTCTCGCTAAGTGAGTAAAAGACTGGCCGCCTTATCTTACGTGCATTCAGGCCCACAAAATTTGATGGTTCCATCACATCACAGATCTATAGCATTTCCTTCTTCAGGACATGTTGTTTATATACCTTCAGACAGGAATGCAGAATGTAACACAGAAAGCGGCTTGGCTGAGAATATAATAAAGTCAGTCTTGCTAACATCAAAGGGAAGTTATTAGTGGGGCACAAGGTTTCACGTGAAACTACGCAGAAAGCCGTACAAAATAACTTGCATGTAATGCAAACTGACTAGAATATATTGCTTTCTTATTTCAGTGTTTTAGCTGATTAACAAAGAGGATAAAGATAAATAAGAAGTGTACAGTTGTAAGTCAGTCATGTTCTGTTATATCAATCTTTCTTATCTAAGCCAGACAACATTGTCTATTTAAGTAAGATATGATTTGTGTAAGTAAGACATTGTTTGTTTAAGTAAGACATTGTTTATCTAAGTAAAACATGGTTTATCTAAGTAAGACATTGTTTATCTAAGTAAAACATGGTTTATCTAAGTAAGACATTGTTTGTCTATCTAAATAAGACATTGTTTATCTAGTAAGACATTGTTCATCCAGCTAGACATCGTTGATCTGAGTGTTTATCTAAGTTAAGCATTGTTTGTGTATGCAAGATATTGTTTGTCTAGTAAGACAATGTCAATGTGGTACTTCATTTTTAATTCACCGCAAAGGAATTCCGGGAGTTCCTGGGAAATTACGTGATTCCATAGTGGATGTAGGGGTGTGTTGATATTAATTTCAGATACAGACATATTTCACAAGTAGAAGGCAAGCAAGTGCTATTGTGTAATGTATTTACTGAAATAAAGAATCATATAAATTGAATGTGCTGTCGATCATTTCCGGTTGAGTGTGTGATGGACTGTTAGGCCGATCGATAGATGCAATAAATATTTCTTGGCCCGGAGGGCCCTCACTGTCGTCCGAGTGTGTATCCATAGCCTGTGCTACTCGTCTTATCTTGTGTATGTCCTACCTGTCTGTGCCCATCTTTGATGTATCTGGGGACCAGTTTGAGAAGACAATGATTTGCGGTTTTGGGTACATCTTGTTGCAAACACACTTATCAATCGACCACGAAGCGAATCCCGATATCCCTATTCTGAAAATCGACGATCCCACCAGATCTAGTTCAGTGCTAAAAACAGAACTGGTGTCATTAGCCGCTACACGCTGCGGGATTTGCTGAGGAGGGGATCCGAGCACTTATGGACTGAATGGTTCGATGTGCAATGAGGGTGATCTGTCGACCAATCAACTAACTAACTTTTGGGTCTGTCCGAAGACTAGTGATGAAGACTTCTTATCAATACAATCCCTGATCCTATTCTTTCTTCAGCACAGCATATGTGCGACGTGACATTGACCACTTTAACCTTGCGGTGATGACTTGTCTATAATAATATGGGCCTAGTGCCATATGCTAAGTACGCCTTAAGGCGTGTAAAAGTAGTGTTTACTTACTTGCAATACAAGTGTATGTATATACGTGTTCTGTGTGTCTGTTTAATGTAGCGGTTTCTTAGACGTTCTCTTCTATTCTATTGGAATTAGCCTTCCAGTACTGTCAATAGGCACAAGAAACCCTCTTTGGACAAAAAACACCTTCAAATTATATCATGTTAACAGGATTATTAATCTGAGCTAGTGATGGACCCTAATACAACTTCTCTTTGAGGTTAGCGGTACAGGGGTAATCGAATCGGAATCGGGAACTGTCAATAGTAGAGCCTTCATGTTTCACATATATCCGCATTCTATACGTAAGTAATGGTTAGCGGAGTAGGGGTATCCCCTATCAAAGGAGATGTAAGACGCCTCCTTTCCTCCGTTAGTCTACGGGACACCCTTGGGCAAGGTGGAGTACCCGTTTAGCCCCCCGATCAGGGTTACGTGAAGCCATGGAAGCAGATGGTGGATGGAGTGTGAGAGCAGCCGACAGATTGTTGTTGGTTATGGTCTTGCACTCTGCGGCGATAGGCAGATGATCTCATCAGTAGAGACAATGGCTATGGCCACCGACTAGCACAGTCACTGCCCAGAAGGAAAGCAATGGCAAACTACCTTCTGCAAAACTTGTCAAGAAACCATAACAACCATGAAAGAAAACATAATAAGAAAGAGATCTGGTGGCGAGAACCCCAGGCCAGGCAGATCAGATAACACTTGGAAAGAGTGTGACACAGGGGCCAGTACTAGTAACGCGATGACGGAGTTAATCCCGACTGAGTTACCAAGGAAATCCCCTATGTCGGACTAAGAAATAGAGTGAGAATAGGAACGTGAAATGTGAGAAGTCTGTATGAGGGGAAGCTTAAAGTAGTATGTGATGAGATTGAGAGGTTAAATATTCAAATGTTAGGAATTAGTGAACATCGCTGGTGAGGCAAGGGACATTTTAGAAATGAAACTGGAAGTATTGTCATATATTCTGGTAGAGACGTCGGAGGCCAGAGCGGAGTGGCATTTTGTTTAGATAAAACAACTGCAAAAGCTTTAAAGGGATATAACCCAGTTAGTGATAGAGTCCTCACTGTCAGGCTTAGGGGCCGTCCAATAAACGCGACTCATACATAATTATGCACCTGCTTCGACAACAGAGGAGGACGAAATTGAGGGTTTTTGCAGCACACTGCGGGACACATTAAATAAGATTTGTCATAATGATATAAGAATAATAATAGGAGATCTTGGTGCTAAAGTGGGTACAGGAAGAGCTGAAAATGAGAGACACGTTTTGGGATAATTTGGATTGGGAGGTGGAAATGATGCAGGTGACAAATTAAACTGAATTTTGCACGGAAAATTAGTTGGCGATATCCAACACCGTTTTTGAGCAACACCCAGGGGGGACTCGTTACATGGAAGCCCCCGGACAGTGTTGCCAAAAATCAGATGGATTGTGTTTTGGTACAAAGAAGATGGAGATCAGGCGTGACATCTGCAGAAACCCTACGAGATGCAGACTGTGATACAGATCGTCAGTTATTGGAGGCAGATCTGAAATTAAAACTCAAAACGCTTGCCCGAGGACCAATGCCACTTTGTTCTGATCTCACGAAGATACCGGATGCATACAACATGGAGGTGAGGGGTCGTTTTGGGGTTTTGGTGTCTGTGCAGGAGGAGATGGCGCCAGGTGAGCTGGCAGTACGGGCTAGAGATGTCTTGATAACAGCAGCCAGGGATCTGGTTCCGACGGGGATTGGACAACATAGGCCATGGATTGCATCAGGCACGTTGGAGTTGATGGAACAACGGGGGGAGCTGAAAGGGAAAGGAGGTGAATCTGATAACAGCAAGATGAAGTATAAATCTTTACCTCGAGAAATGGGAGGGAGCACATGAGAGGACAGGGGCCAATGTGTACAAGATTGTTGTATTGAGACGGAGCAATGTCACGGGGATGGAAGAAATTGCGAAATGTTCAGGGAAATGTGGTTGTTGACAAGATATGTTCGGTCTCAGTTAAATGTTGTCTGTGACAGGTTGGGAAAGACCTTGATAGAATCTGGACAGGTTCTGGAGGGATGGCAGGAATGCTACAGTGGACTGTGTGATATGGGTGACTGTGAGGATATGAATGATGTGCATGAGCTCATGACAGCGGAGGCGGATTCTGGGCCCTCGTTGGATGAGGTTGCATGGGCAGGAAGAGCCTGGGGAGTGGTGGGTCACCAGGGTGTGATGAGGTGACAGCTGAGCTGGTTAAAGCGGGAGGTGAGGGGAGCGTGCAAGTCTGTCGCGCACTATGTGAAGAGATGTGAAGATATGTAGTGTGGCCAAAGGATTGGAGGAGAGCTGCCTTCATTCCAATACCAACAGGGGGCAACCTGAGATTGTGCACCAGCTATGGAGCTGTTGCCCTGATCTGTCATGTAAGTAGGGTTCTACTGGAGATCGTGATGGGAAGACTTCGTGAAAGAATGGAGGGAGTGACTGGCGTGGTTCAGGCTGGGTTTGGACAGGGAGGAGGGGCGGGGGATCACGTGCTTAACTTGCGTTTGGTGATAAAGAGGTGCAGAGAATTTAGTGTATACCTATGCTCGTGTTTTGTGGATTATTCAAAGGCATTTGACTGTGTACAACATCAGAAGCTTTGGGAAATCATGAGGAATACGGGCTTTCCATCAATGTGGTACAATACATAAAAATGCTCTATCTGAACCAACAAACGGCTGTTAGAATAGATGGCGAGACATCAGACTGGTCTGACATCAAGCAGGGAGTCCGTCGGGGCTGTGTGCTGTCACCCTATTTGTTTAACCCGTACGCCGAAAATATAATGAGAAATGTCAGAGATGATATGGCCAGGGAGCAATAGGATGCCCTAAATATCAGTGGTCATGAAATACCAGAGTTTCAATAAGCTGATGATACAGTGTTACTCTCAATGTCACGGAATGGTATAGAAAGTTTGGTTGCCTCGGCCCATGGAGCTGGTGAAAATCAAAGCTTGTGTCTTAGCATAGCAAAAACAGGGATAGTGCATGCAGACAGAGCTACTGTGGAGAAAGAAATGTATGTTGGTGAGGAAAGATTGGGGGTGGTAGAGAATTTCGAGTGTCTTGAATCATTGATTACCGGTGGTTGTGACACGGTGAAAGAAATTAGACGGCGACTGTTGGTTGCTCTTCAGAGACTGGAATAGCTGAATGAGTTGTGGAGTGGGACAGATGGAACTACAGGAACTGGATGTTTTATAGCATGCATCTTTCCCGTTGCAACATGCGCCTGTGGAATCTGGACACTTGCTGAATGGGCTGAACAGCGCATGGGTGCCTTTGAATGCGGATGTTATAGGCGGGTTCTGGGGATATCTTGGATGGGGAAAGGAACTGGTGAATCCATGCTTCGGGAACTGAATATTGAAGAGGGTTGGCTATTGAGGGCGATAGAACAGTGAAAATTGAAATGTTTTGGTCACTTGGGACGTCGTGAGAGATTGGAGAGAGCATTGGTGGAGGGGTGTATGCCTGGGGGAGAGGGGAAGGAAGGCCAGGGGGAGGATGGGTGCAGGATGTCGCGGATGATCTCCGGATAGGTGTGTCGGACGCGGGGCATCTTGCTTGTGATCGAGAGGTTTTCCGGAAGGTTATGGGAGCGAGGTCCTGCAAAGGACATGCTACTGAATGAATGAATAAATGAATGAATACGTAAGTAAATCTGAAATTATGCTTACTATTTTTTTGCCAAATTATTAAAAAAAAAAAAAAAAAAAGCAAATAACATAAACAGGTAATTACCAAATATAATTTAGCTGGTGTGTTTGTGTAATGGTGAGGACGTTACACTAGTATGAGAGCAGTCGTACGAGGGTTCGATTATCAGCTCACGCCGTTCGCTACGGGAATGAAAGATTTACAGCCTATTTCTCCGTGCTCTCAGGACTACAAAATGCGATGGTCCTAACACTTCACATACCCACGCCAGATTCCTGCTATAGTGACTAGCTTTCTGTGTGGTTCCGGAAGTTCTCAATGTTGTCTGCTGCTGCGCCATGGAAAGATTTACAGCAGTGGCTCCGGAAGTGGACAATGATGCCTCCTATAGTCCATTAACAAATGATTGCCCTCATTCACGATCAAATTTTTTTTTTTTGGAAAACTGTCTGTTGCATCATTATGAAATTTTTCCTGGCGTCTTATATTTACCCCCACCTAATGAATTTTGTCTTTGATAGGTCCAAAGACAACTTAAATTATGGAAATCAGTGGCATTTCTTTGATGTTTTGGCTAAAATGTAGTGAATTCACGCTAACATACTTGTTTTACAGTATTGCAAGTCAATTAGGTGTGGGGGACAGATTTAGAACAGTGGTTAGAGGTCAGAATGGCTGAATGGGTATTAGAACTCGCTCGTAAAGTTTCGGTGTGCTGATACATAGGTAGCGGGTTCAACCCCTTCACCGGTCAGTTGGACTAAAATGTTAACCTCTTGCTCTTGACATGGGGACGTAAATTACAAGTACCCCTGAAGTCTGAGTGGGTTCGCCTGATGACGAGGGACAATGGTAATATGGAAAGATAACCCACACGCAATAAATTTCCCAGCGTACTGGAGATAGTAGCACGTGTGGACTACGTTGAAGTTCAAAGCGAGCGAACGCCCCCCCCCCCCCCCCAAAAAAAAAAAAAAAAAAAAAAAAAAAAAACACGACCAGTAGTTCTGGGGGTGGATAGATTTAGAGCAGTGGTTCCGAAAGTAGTCACCACTGTCTCCTGGGTGCTGTGGAGAGATTTACGGAGTAGAGAGCTCAGAATGAGAGGCAAACTTAATGCTCAGAACGAATTACATTTGATTACAAAAATACAAGAAAAAAGATGTGGCTATGCAAGAAGCCTAAGAGATCAAAGGACTAAAGGGTAAGTTTAAGTTTCATAATTACTTATTTAAAGAATGAAGCCCATCTATGTGTACATTAAAGACGTTCAAAACTGTTGTTTAAGTTTCAAGTATATTCTATGTGTACATAAACCACGTTCATTCCATCCATCATGTGCCATGCCGGTAAGCGTGGGCGGTCATGTTCTGCCATCTCACTCGATCAACAGAGTCGTGGATCAGCTCTGTGTTCCTGTCTCGACCATGCCACGTGGCCAAGCCATCCAGGTATTTGCTTCTAGGTCTTCTCCTTGGACTCTTCCCTTCGATCTTGCTAGTTGTCACCAAGTTTTCCAATTCATTTCTTCTCATAACATGCCCAAAAATGTTGACTGTCTACGTCTAATGACTCTGATCAGTTTATAATCTTCATTTGTTTCTTGAAGGACTTGTTCGTTGGTTTTTCTATCTGTCCGTGGTATTCTTTGCATTTTCCTCAGAAACCACATTTCCACAGCCATTAGCTGTTTTTCAGCTTAACTGCTCGTTTCAATTGATATCTTTTTGTTGGTCAGTAGGTTTTTCATCTTGCAAAAGGCTACCTTCGCAATGGCAATTCTTGTTCTAATCTCTTCAAAGCATCTCCCATCAGATGTTATGACTGTGCCGAGATAACAGTATCGATTCACTTGTTTAAGAATATATCCATCTACTCTTATATCACATTGTGGTATTTCCCTCTTCCCAGTGACGACCATAATTTGTGTCTTCTTAATATTCAGTTCTAACCCTAGTTGTTCACTGTGTGCAACAACCGCATCTACTAAATTTTGCAGGTCCTGTTCATTGTCTGCAATCAAGACTGTATCATCTGCATATCTAATGTTATTGATGTATCGTCCCCCAATGTTGATTCCTTCCATATCTTCTATATTTCTAAATATATTTTCACTGTACAGGAAAAAAGATCTGGAGACATTACACATCAGTGTCGCACACCTCTTTTAATAGGCTGATATTGACCTACATCGTTATCAATTCTTGTTTTTTTTAATTGTTGTATATAATGTTCAAGTTTCATGAGTCTCTTTCAGGCAGTTGTTGTTAGTTACTCTGGCAGTCCAAGGAATTCCCAACATTTGTCTCTGGAACCACATAAATTCTGATGGCAGATTGTTGTTTCCAATATATGTTTTTTACAAGTCTAAGGTCTTTTCCATCAATTTTTAGATCTTCAAGCATCCTTATCATGTCGACATGTCTCACTTTATCGAAAGCCTTTGTGTAGTCAATAAAGCAAAGATATAGATCTTTGTTTACTTCTATAAAACGCACAATTACTGTTCTCAGTATATACACAGCATTTCCTGTGCCCTTGCCTTCTACAAACCCACATTGTTCTTCTCCTATTTCGGGTATTTTCTTCCTAACTCTTCGCATGATAATTCTCAGCAGAATCTTTGTGATGTGGCTCATTATACTAATTGTTCTATGTTGATCGCATTCCATGGCTCCTGATTTCTTCGGGATTGCAATAAATATAGAATTACATAATTCAGGAGGTATATCCCCAGTATCGTATATTGCGTTCAGCAGCCTGGTGACTTGGTCAATTCCATATTCTTCTAAGGCATTGATCATTTCTACTGTGATGTTATCTGTACCCGGGGTCTTGCCAGTTTTCAAATGGTTAAGAGCATTCTGAACTTCTATCTTCAAAATTGCTGGTTCTTCATTATTATTCCGATGATTATATTGTTCTTCTCTTGTATCATCATAAAGGTCTTTCACATAATCTGACCACGCATGTAAAATCTGATCTTTTTCTATTGTGATTTTGCCATCTTTGGTTTTTAGGCAACCCGTTGATGTATGTGTGCTTTTGTTAGTGATGTCATTAATTCTTTTGCGCATTAATTTGGTATTCCGGGTGTTGTGTTGATGTTCAATTTCCTTGCAATTTTCCTCAAGCCATGTTTCTTTAGCCTATTTGCACAGCTTCCTAATTTTCCTGTGAATCTCTTCATATTTTTCCTTGTTATTTTTGTTATTTCTTCTTACTTCCATGAGTTTTAAGATGTCTTCCGTCATCCATTTCTTGCGTCCTATTATCTTTATTTTTTGGGATGGTTGTTTCTGCAGAGTGGTTGACTGATTTCTTTAAAATTTCCCTTTGGTCACTGATGTCTTGAAATAATATTTCCATATCGGACAATGCATCGAATCTGTTCTTTACCTCTACGTTTAATTTATCTTTTATTTCCTCACTCTTCAGTGCTTGTAGATCAAATTTTATGTTTCTTGGTGAATATTTGACTTTCTTTAATTTTATATGTAAATTGCTTAAGATTAATCTATGGTTGCTGTAGCAGTCTGCGCTTCGTATAGTTTTTGCGACTTTTAAGGCATTTCGAAATCTTCTGTTGATGAGGATGTAATCAATCTGATTTCTGACCTTTTAATCAGGACTCCTCCATGTCCATAATCTCCTTGGGTGCTGTTGATACCAGGTGTTTCCAATATTCAAATCTTGCTCGTTTGCCCACTGTACTAGTCTGCAATCTCTTTCATTCTGTTTCCCTAATCCATACTTGCCTTGCCTAGCAGCATCCGTCCTGTTGCTTTCCAACTTTGGCATTCAAGTCACCCATTATGATATTTACTTCAGAATTCTTGCATTTCTTGAAGGCTTTCTCTAAATCATTATAAAATTCATCAATGCTGTTATCACTACTGTCTGCTGTTGGTGCATAAACTTGTATGACGTTGACATCCGAAGGTCTTCCACTCAACTTCACCAGTAACACTCTGTCTGATACAGTCCAATATTCTTTGATCGATTTCGCTCTCTCTGTATCCATTATAATTGCTACTCCTCGCTGTTGTTTCTCTCCACCAGAATAGATTATTCTATATTCCTCAGATGTAATAATGCCCATTCCTGTCCATCTGGTCTCATATACACCTAACAGGTTAATATTTAATCTTCTCATTTCAGTCTTAATGTTATCAAATATTCCATCCCCACTCATAGTTCTTACATTCCAAGTTCCTACTTTCAATGTTGATATTCTTTTGCACTCAGTCGCTTGATGACGGTCTGGAGTCACCTTGATTATCAATAAGACTGCAGTACATGATATTCTTGGCATCTGTAAAGAAGGTAGTTTGCCATTGCTTTCCTTCCTAGCAGTGACCATACTGGTCGATGACCGTAGCCATTGTCTCCCAAAATAGAGATCCTCTGCCTACCGTCGTGAAACTGGAGACCATAACCTACAACTATCTGTCGGCTGCTCTTCAACTTCGTCCACCACGTTCATTAATGATATTTTATATTTAAAATCCGGCTTAAATGTACATAGACTACGTTTATGAGTGTTATTTTATATTATCCATCTGGCCTATGTGTACATAAAACAAACAAGTAAAAATAAATAAAGAGGTCCTGAACCAGGAGCCCGCGAAGGGTTTGTGGTTGCTAGACCCATCGCACTTTGTTGGCCCGGATGTACAAATGAATAGGTGACCAGTCTTTCCCTCATTTAGCGGACGACGAAGGCGGGTATCAAATACTCTTCTGACCGCAATCATGATATTATCAGCGTAACCCCTAGCGATTACACTAACGCGCCCGCTTGTGTTCATAAAACACATACACAATGGTCTATTTCAAATCTGTCCCGTGTGTACATAGAACACATTTTTTTCATATCTTTTACAGGATATCGCTGTCAAAACCAGCATCTTTCAGCTGTACGTTAATTTCTTGGCAAGATTACGCTCAGAAGTTTGCCATTGCTTTCTGAGCGGCCGGCTCACATACCCCGTAAGTTACCGATGCGATTCGAACCACTGCTGATTCTCACAGTCATTACGTTACCCACGAGAGTATACGAGATTACGGAGAAAAGTCATAACCTCTAAGCCACGAAGCCGGCATAAAACACATAAATGTTTTGCGTATCCTTTTACAGGACTTAGCTGTCAACAGCAGCATCTTTCAGCTGTCTGTTGATCTCTTGGCAAGATTACGCTCAGTAGTTTGCCATTGCTTTCTGAGCGGCCGGCTCAGTATCCGCAAGTCACGAGCGGGGGTCGAACCACCTCAGTTCTCGCTCCGCTGCGAGACTCTGCGTGATAAACGGGATTACAGAGAGAAAGTGTTGTAACCCCACAGCCAGAGAGACCGGCATAAAACACATACATAATGGTATATTTCAAATCTGTGCTTCGTGTTTATAAAACAGTTAACACAGATATTATATTTGAAATCTGTCCTATGCGTACATAAAACAATGTCACACATATTATATTTCAAGTGTGTCGTATGTGTATATAAAACAAATGCATACATGTTATCCTATATTTCAAATCTATAATCCTTTTACATAAAACAAAAACATAAGTGTTATGTTTCACATCTGTTCTGTGTACATAAAACACATGCATAAATGTTAACTTATATTTCAAGTCTGTCCTATGTGTACACAAATGCATACATGTTATCTTATATTTCAAATCTATAATGCGTGTACATAAAACTCATACTTCAATGCCTGTCCTTTGTGTTCATAAACAGACAAAAATTTTACTCTTTGTCTTTTTCTTTTGTACTACTACTTTTGCGTGAAGCGTAGCAGAGAGAGAGAGAGAGAGAGAGAGAGAGAGAGAGAGAGAGAGAGAGAGAGAGAGAGAGAGAGAGAGAGAGAGAGAGAGAGAAAGAGAGAGAGAGAGAGAGAGAGAGAGAGAGAGAGAGTATATAACATATAATTTCCTCTTTTTCTCTCTTTCGCATATCTTGTTGCTAGTGCAAATGTTAAATTGGATTTCTTGAATGTCTCTTTTACTCTATCTGGCCAACTCACCATAGGCCGTCCTCTCAGCCTTGTATACCGATGTTATCACGTAGAACAACACTCCAGTCGCTGTTTCATTTGTTTCCATTCTAGCTAAATGTCCAACTAATTAACTCTTTCTTGTTATATAAATTACTGTACATAAAAATATGTCTTATGCATATATAAACACGGTTGTCTATTTGAATAATGAAGACACTATATTGCACAATTTATCGGCTGGCATACGTTCCTGTATCTTATCAGGTGCTTGCTAAGAAACAAAGTTTATCGCAATGAACATTTTTATTAGCAATCAGTTCTATGTGAATAGAAAACAATAATAAAAAATAATACCGGCAGATGTTTTGTATTTACAGTTCACCCGGTGTGGGCATTAGCGAGTATGTAAGCGTAGTTGAAAAGAAGCTGCGCTGATAATGCCATGAGGGCGGTCGGGCGAGGGTTCGACGCCTGCGCTTGTTGTCTCACTAAGTAAGGGAAATGTTACATAGAACCTGTCTTACTGTGTGACAATCAATCATGGAGCGTGAATGAACAAATTAAAAGGAGATTGGAAGCAATGGAGATGTGGTTCCTTGGACTGCCAGCGTAATCAACATCGACTGCTTGGAAAGGGATAATGGAAGTAGAACATTATATACAACTATACGAAAGGAAGACGTATTATATACAATTGTAACAAAGAGACAAAGATTATATACACCTGTAAGGAAGAGACAAACATTATATACAACTATAAAAAAGAGACAAACATTACATACAACTATAAGAAAGAGACAAAGATTATATACACCTGTAAGGAAGAGACAAACATTATATACAACTATAAGAAAGAGACAAACATTATATACACCTGTAAGGAAGAGACAAACATTATATACAACTATAAAAAAGAGACAAACATCACATACAACTATAAGAAAGAGACAAACATTATATACTCCTGTAAGGAAGAAACAAACATTATATACAACTATAAGAAAGAGACAAACATTATATACACCTGTAAGGAAGAGACAAACATTATATACAACTATAAAAAAGAGACAAACATCACATACAACTATAAGAAAGAGACAAACATTACATACAACTATAAGAGACAAACATTACATACAACTATAAGAAAGAGACAAACATTACATACAACTATAAGAGACAAACATTATATACAACTATAAGAAAGAGACAAACATTACATACAACTATAAGAAAGAGACAAACATTATATACAACTATAAGAGACAAACATTACATACAACTATAAGAAAGAGACAAACATTATATACAACTATAAGAGACAAACATTACATACAACTATAAGAAAGAGACAAACATTATATACACCTGTAAGGAAGAGACAAACATTATATACAACTATAAAAAAGAGACAAACATCACATACAACTATAAGAAAGAGACAAACATTATATACAACTATAAGAAAGAGACAAACATTACATACAACTATAAGAAAGAGACAAACATTATATACAACTATAAGAAAGAGACAAACATTACATACAACTATAAGAAAGAGACAAACATTACATACAACTATAAGAGACAAACATTACATACAACTATAAGAAAGAGACAAACATTATATACAACTATAAGAAAGAAACAAACATTATATACAACTATAAGAAAGAGACAAACATTACATACAACTATAAGAAAGAGACAAACATTATATACAACTATAAGAAAGAGACAAACATTACATACAACTATAAGAAAGAGACAAACATTATATACAACTATAAGAGACAAACATTACATACAACTATAAGAGACAAACATTATATACAACTATAAGAGACAAACATTACATACAACTATAAGAGACAAACATTATATACAACTATAAGAAAGAGACAAACATTATATACAACTATAAGAGACAAACATTACATACAACTATAAGAAAGAGACAAACATTACATACAACTATAAGAGACAAACATTACATACAACTATAAGAAAGAGACAAACATTACATACAACTATAAGAGACAAACATTACATACAACTATAAGAAAGAGACAAACATTACATACAACTATAAGAAAGAGACAAACATTACATACAACTATAAGAAAGAGACAAACATTATATACAACTATAAGAGACAAACATTATATACAACTATAAGAAAGAGACAAACATTATATACAACTATAAAAAAGAGACAAACATCACATACAACTATAAGAAAGAGACAAACATTATATACAACTATAAGAAAGAGACAAACATTACATACAACTATAAGAAAGAGACAAACATTATATACAACTATAAGAAAGAGACAAACATTACATACAACTATAAGAAAGAGACAAACATTACATACAACTATAAGAGACAAACATTACATACAACTATAAGAAAGAGACAAACATTATATACAACTATAAGAAAGAGACAAACATTACATACAACTATAAGAAAGAGACAAACATTATATACAACTATAAGAAAGAGACAAACATTATATACAACTATAAGAGACAAACATTACATACAACTATAAGAAAGAGACAAACATTACATACAACTATAAGAGACAAACATTACATACAACTATAAGAAAGAGACAAACATTACATACAACTATAAGAAAGAAACAAACATTATATACAACTATAAGAAAGAGACAAACATTACATACAACTATAAGAAAGAGACAAACATTATATACAACTATAAGAAAGAGACAAACATTATATACAACTATAAGAGACAAACATTACATACAACTATAAGAAAGAGACAAACATTACATACAACTATAAGAGACAAACATTACATACAACTATAAGAAAGAGACAAACATTACATACAACTATAAGAGACAAACATTACATACAACTATAAGAAAGAGACAAACATTACATACAACTATAAGAAAGAGACAAACATTACATACAACTATAAGAAAGAGACAAACATTATATACAACTATAAGAGACAAACATTATATACAACTATAAGAAAGAGACAAACATTATATACAACTATAAGAAAGAGACAAACATTATATACAACTATAAGAGACAAACATTATATACTCCTGTAAGGAAGAAACAAACATTATATACAACTATAAGAAAGAGACAAACATTATATACAACTATAAGAAAGAGACAAACGAGACTTATACAACCATAAGAAAGAGACAAACATTATATACAACTATAAGAGACAAACATTATATACAACTATAAGAAAGAGACAAACATTACATACAACTATAAGAGACAAACATTACATACAACTATAAGAAAGAGACAAACATTACATACAACTATAAGAAAGAGACAAACATTATATACAACTATAAGAAAGAGACAAACATTATATACAACTATAAGAAAGAGACAAACATTATATACAACTATAAGAAAGAGACAAACATTACATACAACTATAAGAAAGAGACAAACATTATATACAACTATAAGAAAGAGACAAACATTACATACAACTATAAGAAAGAGACAAACATTACATACAACTATAAGAGACAAACATTACATACAACTATAAGAAAGAGACAAACATTATATACAACTATAAGAAAGAAACAAACATTATATACAACTATAAGAAAGAGACAAACATTACTTACAACTATAAGAAAGAGACAAACATTATATACAACTATAAGAAAGAGACAAACATTACATACAACTATAAGAAAGAGACAAACATTATATACAACTATAAGAGACAAACATTATATACAACTATAAGAAAGAGACAAACATTATATACAACTATAAGAGACAAACATTACATACAACTATAAGAGACAAACATTATATACAACTATAAGAGACAAACATTACATACAACTATAAGAGATAAACATTATATACAACTATAAGAAAGAGACAAACATTATATACAACTATAAGAGACAAACATTACATACAACTATAAGAAAGAGACAAACATTACATACAACTATAAGAGACAAACATTACATACAACTATAAGAAAGAGACAAACATTACATACAACTATAAGAGACAAACATTACATAAAACTATAAGAAAGAGACAAACATTACATACAACTATAAGAAAGAGACAAACATTACATACAACTGTAAGAAAGAGACAAACATTACATACAACTATAAGAAAGAGACAAACATTATATACAACTATAAGAGACAAACATTATATACAACTATAAGAAAGAGACAAACATTACATACAACTATGAGAAAGAGACAAACATTATATACAACTATAAGAAAGAGAAAAACATTACATACAACTATAAGAGACAAACATTATATACAACTATAAGAGACAAACATTATTCCAGGGACATGTAACGAGAAGATAGGCACTAGAAACACCGTGACGACTGGAAAGATCAATAGGGGAAGAGGCAGAGGCAAACCGAGAGAAATGATGCTAGAGGGACGGAGGTTATGGCATGGAGGGATACTCTCAGCAGAGTTGATCCAGAGCACCAGGGACCGAGATCTGTGGAGAGACATGAACTCCTACGCCAGCTGGCAATGCACACAATGATGCTAATAATGATGATAATGATGACCCACACTATAAATAAATAATATAATAACACATAATAAATATACACTTTTCATTAAATATTACATTCAAGGTTTCTTCGCTGTAGCCATATTCTCACAGCCATTATCTCAGATCTTCTGATAAGTGGTGACCAGCGCTAAGGATAATAATATCCAAAATAGTGTTTTCCCGTTGTGAATTTGAATAATGAAGACACAAACAATATACTGCACAATTTATTTCATTGTATCTCGTCAGGTACATGCTACAAAAACAAGTTCAAAATATAACGAAGTAGCGTAATGAATCTTTTCAACCGAAATAAACAAGACACATTGCCATATTTAAGCAGAAAGACTTGAGAGTCTCTTTAAAACTATCGTAATGACGTTGAAACGTATGGCAATGTATTTTGTTTATTTCGTTTGAAGGGATTCATTACGCTACTTCATTATATGTTGATATCAGACTGGTCCATTGCTAGTTCCTTTTCTACAGTAGCCCGGCCCTCAAGCATCTTGCTCATTTCCTCTCACACCGGCTGATATGTTGGATGCCGGAGGAGAAGCGGGGCGATTAAACGAAGTTAAAGACGACTGCGAAAATGCAAACATGATCAGACTTCGAGAACAGCAAGTGAAAAGGGGTAAATTAAGACAGGGGCGAAAGATTAGCCAGTCAATAAATAACTGGTGTTTTCGACCACTACACGCTGAAGGAAATACTGAGGAGAGGAACCGAGCACTTGTGGGCTGAACGGATCGATATTCAATCAGAATAATCTGACGACTAACATATGTTGAGCTCTCATGTGTAGTATACACCTGATAAGATTCAAAGAAACACGCCAAGCAATAAATTATGCAATATATTATCTCTGTCTTCATTATTCAAAAATAATACATCCCTCAGCAGTTCACACTATCAAAAACTGTAAACAATGCCAGCTGACAGTGTAATGTAATAAATACACATTGAATACCCATCGAGATCACGATGGGAATGGCTCACTGCGCATTGCTTAAACTTCGTGGCTTTGACGGCTTGGATGAGTAGAACGCATACAATGGCGTGAAGACCAACTCGCCACAAGTATGCTCTGTATCGTCTTTATCTTTGATGCTGACTTTGCTAAAGAACGGGCATTCTTCATAGGTGGGGTTTCCTGCGGACGCAATTGTACAACTATTAGGCCACACACTACTAGTGAAGTCATTGTTCATTTGTAACATGATAGAATCCCTGTCATGCCACTTTAAAGTTTCTTTTCTGATGTATAATGTTTCTTTATCATTATTTTCTTTCCTATCTTATTTATATAATTATATAAATATTTATAACACACACTTATCTGTAGGTTTGTCTGCCTGCATGCATGTCTATCTGTCTGTCTAAATAATACCTGGCACATCTGCTTTGATGATCCAGTTATCCTGGAAGTACCACACAACCGATGCTGAGTCTGGGTTTATAATGGCCCCTGCGTCCCTGCACCACGCTGCCACCCTGTTTACTGCCACCTTTAAGTTTTCCGCCAAAGTGGCATTGTCTCTGCCCTGTCTGTACACAGCACATAATCTGTAAATGTCAAGATTCTACCCACACCTGGTGTCTTAATAGCTGCAAATTTGCTGGTGGAGACATTGAAGAGCACTGGGGACATGGCAGATCCCTGTTGCAACCCAGGTGTAATAGTACAGGGGTCAGAAGTCCAGGAACCCATGCGCATTGCAACCTTACGCTCATATAGGACCGCCGCAACCCATCTGACAAGAAAATAGCAGACCTCCATGTCCAACAGTGTGTATTCCAACCGATCATACCTGGCCCTGTTATACGCATCCTCCGGGTCAAGAGCTACAGCCACTGACTTTGTTTATCCTGGAAGCGCTCGTAGACATCAAATGCAAAAGTTGCAGTATTGGCCTAGGTGTCCTTCCCAGACCGGTAACTCCCGATACGGTCAAGGGTCATAGACTAAGACGAAGCAGGTCGTAGATGGCACTGGCAGAACTATCTATACGTCAGGTGTGTGATCTGGAGACCATCAATCATGAAAAAGAGTGGGTTGAAGTACCGGAAGACATGACAGACTGACACAATGTAATAGTAACACTGGGTCGTGAGTGAAGAGAATGGGCAGCGGGCTGGACTTAGTTTGAAGTGCAACAACTGATCCAGAGTAACACACATCAAGGTGACATAATCATCTACACCGATGGGTCAGTGGTGAGAAACAAACATTGTGGTTGGAGTTTTATTGCAAAAACGAGAGTCTGGCATATGAGACTACAACCTCCAGCATGAGAATGGAGGCGGAAGCAGTAACAGCGGCATTCCGTTGGTTAGAGGAGACTACTGTATCACACATTGTATTCATTGCGGATTCAAAGAGCATGCTTAGTAAGGTGGAGAAAGGAATGTTTCGTGTGGAATGGCTATCGTCGCTTCAGAGGTCACAGATTGTGTGAATTTAATGTATATTTCTCACCTGGCCATGCGTGGTGGGAAGAGAGGAAGAGGAAGACCAAAGAGAAGATGGGTGCAGGTTGAGGCGGATGATCTCCATCTCTGATGGGTGTATCGGACGCGGGACGTCTTGCTTATGATCGAGAGGTTTTCCGGAAGGTTGTTATGGGAGCGAGGTTCTGCAAAGGACATGCTACTGAATGAATGAATGAATGAATGCGTGGGTGCGGGGGAATTAACAGGCTGTTAGGCTGGCAGGGAATGCACCGCTTTGTGGTACATTGCCTATGGACAAGGGGGAGGTGGTCGTGCGCTTGTGGGACCAGGTGAAAAAGGCGGAGGAACGGATTAAGAATCCGTATGTGGAACGATTGAGATTGCGGGGGATCGGCAGGGGTCCAGGAAGAATCTCAACACTGAGAGGAAAGACCAGGAGAACTTTAAATCAGACAGCGGTTGGATCGATTAGTAGTATGACTCTTCGCTGGCTGTTTAACAAGGGGACGGAGCACGTATGGGAATGTCCTGAGTGCAGTGATGTCGGTTCTTATCTCAACTCAACTCAACTGTCTTTATATCTTTCCTATCATATTTATGTACAGTAATTATTAATTATATAAATATTATGTATAACATACACACATATCTGTCTTCTGTCTGCCTGTCTGTCTATATAATTTCTTTTCTATATGCACCTTGTTGCCATCACTTTCTCATGTACTCTAAAATCGGCCTACCTTCGGCCGTTATTATGGCGTCTTTGCTAGGCATGCCGGCAACAATGGAATCGTGTCTTCCCACATTAGTTGATGCTTTGGCTGCAGGCCTAGTTACCAATGGCAATGTGCCAATCACGATCTCGTCTTCAAAGTCAATCTCGTCCCAGGTACAGCGATCGTCTGACCCACCACAGAACTGTAGACAAACACAATAAGGACGCCAATGTTACTGCTGTTTTAAATAGTTGCTTCATTCCTTTATTCTTATTTTCATCCACCCCTTGCTCTGCTTTATTTCTGTTCCTTCTTTCATTCTCTCGTTTTTATTCCACTCTTCAGCACTCTACAACCTCTATTAATTAATTCATTCATTCATTTATTCCCACATTCTATTGCTTTATCTGTTTGTTCCCTTCGTTCTTTCTTTTATCGTTCGTGGTTCATGTCTGTTTTTGTATTTTCCTTTCTTTTCTAACATTGCTTTGGTTTCTGTTTAATCTTTAACTATTTACTGTTCCTGACTTATTCCTCAGCAACTCTATCTACTTATTGGTTTGCTTGTCTCTTAATATTCTATTTTGATTTCTTTCATTTATTGTTATCTTTTCATTTTGTTTCATTACTTTCTCTCTCTCTCTCTCTCTCTCTCTCTCTCTCTCTCTCTCTCTCTCTCTCTCTCTCTCTCTCTCTCTCTCTCTCTCTCTCCATCTCTCTCTCTCTCTCATTTTCTTCTGTTACTGTATTCATATAATGTTTCCCAATTTTGCCAATTACCTTTACCGGTACATTTGGAAATATATCTATATCCCTTCTATTAAAACTGATTTCTCGATTCTTGTTGGTCGCGGGATCCGCACAGAGTCAGGTGGGGAGTCTGACGGTAGTACACGCTTACATTGGCCCAGGCGCAGGTCCAAACAGTCGATCTGAGCCCCCAGCTGCGGGATATGGCTGAACGCCTCTAAGTCAAATACCACGGATGTGACGGTCTGGCCACCACTCACCTCATGCTCTTGGAGGTCAGATCCACCTCTTGCTCTTTGAGGTTCCATGCTGAGCTGCCAGCGTCTGCCGCTTGCCTTGTTCCAGACGTACTGGTTATTCTTTTCTCTGGAGTAAACAAGGCAAGGCCGAGAGAGGGAACATGCTGTATGGGCAACACATGTTCTCTGAATCCATGCCCAGGCATTGTGCAATGGAATTCTGGCCTAATTCCAATCCACATAATTTCGTCTGTAAAGACGGCAAGGTGCCACTCACTCACTTATGCCACAAACAATATTCATCATCATCATCATCATCATCATCATCATCATCATCATCATCATCATCATCATCATCATCATCATCATCATCATCATCATCATCATCATCATCATCATCATCTTCCATTTCTGCTGTCTAGCGTCGTGAGGTGGAATACTTTGCACTCCAGTGCCCGATGGGTGGCACTGGATAGTGTCATTCCATATGACTGTACAATGTCTTTGATGTCGTCAATCCATTTTCTTCTTGGACGTCCTCTTGGTCTCGTCGCAGATGATCTTTGATGTAAGGCCAGTGATGGTAGTTGATGGTGTTGCATTCTAACCACATGGCCAAACCACATGGTCTTTCAATAAATGTGGCACAAGATGTTGATCCCACTGTCTGTCTGATAACAGCATTTCTTACTCGGTCTCGGATTGTTAAGTTGGCAGCTCTCCTCAGGCATCTCATCTCGCAGGTGTTGATTTTGCGAAAGTGTGATTTGGATAAAGTCCACGTTTGAGATTGGTAGCATAGGGTTGGTGTGAATATGCTGTTTATTATCTGTCGTTTTGTGGACATTGGTATATTTGGATATTTCAGTAAGGGTGATAGTTGATATGTAAGTGCACTAGCTTTTTAACATCTGATTTCGATTTCTCTGTCCAATCTGCCATCTTCTGTGATTATACTTCCAAGATATTTGAATTCTTTAACTTGTTTCAGAGTTGTGCTAATATTAATGCAGTAAAATAACTGATCATATGTCCACGAGGAAGGAACACATCTCTCTCTCTCTCTCTCTCTCTCTCTCTCTCTCTCTCTCTCTCTCTCTCTCTCTCTCTCTCTCTCTCTGTACTAATATATACTGGTGCAGATATACCTTCATGTCACTATCTGAAAATAATTAAAAGTAAGATGAAACTCAAAACATACACAAAATTGTAATCATAGAAAACAATCGAATACAGGTTACCCTAGAAACTAGGAAACAACGGAACAAAGGTCGCGAAAACTATGATAATTAGCAGTGGAAAAGAGGGGTCATCAATGGACATCATGGTATACGGAGAGACACTAAAACAAGTAATAAGTTTCTCCTATCTTGGATATGTAATAACAAATGATGGCAGAAGTGAAACAGAAAACAAAAGGAGAATAGAAATGGCCCAAAATGTTTTCAACAGCATGCAATCAGTATTAACATACAGAGAGATTAACAACGCATTAAACATGAGAATTGTCAACGTTATGTATATTCAATACTACTATATGGCGCGGAAGCGTGGACATTAAACAAGCAATTAGAAAGTTGGCTGTTATGTATTTTTGTATAAGAAAGTACATTATTTTCGTTAATGTTATTTGTTGTAATAACCACTGTTGTTCAATAAGGAGTTCTTGCTGGATAGATCTGTACTGGTAATAATAATATATGAAGGAACAGGTGAGGTAATGATAACAATAACAGATGGTAACACAAATACGATACTGACAACATTAACAGATGGATATACATGTAAGATACTAGTAAAAATAAAATAGATGAAAAAAAAAATAAGATACTGATAACAATAACAAATGGAAACACAAATAAGATACCGATAACATTAACATATGGAGATACAAGAAAGATACCGATAACATTAACATATGGAGATACAAGAAAGATACTGATAACATTAACATATGGAGATACAAGAAAGATACCGATAACATTAACATATGGAGATACAAGAAAGATACCGATAACATTAACATATGGAGATACAAGAAAGATACCGATAACATTAACATATGGAGATACAAGAAAGATACTGATAACATTAACATATGGAGATACAAGAAAGATACCGATAACATTAACATATGGAGATACAAGAAAGATACTGATAACATTAACATATGGAGATACAAGAAAGATACTGATAACATTAACATATGGAGATACAAGAAAGATACTGATAACATTAACATATGGAGATACAAGAAAGATACTGATAACATTAACATATGGAGATACAAGAAAGATACTGATAACATTAACATATGGAGATACAAGAAAGATACTGATAACATTAACATATGGAGATACAAGAAACATACCGATAACATTAACATATGGAGATACAAGAAAGATACTGATAACATTAACATATGGAGATACAAGAAAGATACCGATAACATTAACATATGGAGATACAAGAAAGATACTGATAACATTAACATATGGAGATACAAGAAAGATACTGATAACATTAACATATGGAGATACAAGAAAGATACTGATAACATTAACATATGGAGATACAAGAAAGATACTGATAACATTAACATATGGAGATACAAGAAAGATACCGATAACATTAACATATGGAGATACAAGAAAGATACTGATAACATTAACATATGGAGATACAAGAAAGATACTGATAACATTAACATATGGAGATACAAGAAAGATACTGATAACATTAACATATGGAGATACAAGAAAGATACCGATAACATTAACATATGGAGATACAAGAAAGATACTGATAACATTAACATATGGAGATACAAGAAAGATACTGATAACATTAACATATGGAGAAACAAGAAAGATACTGATAACATTAACATATGGAGATACAAGAAAGATACTGATAACATTAACATATGGAGATACAAGAAAGATACTGATAACATTAACATATGGAGATACAAGAAAGATACTGATAACATTAACATATGGAGAAACAAGAAAGATACTGATAACATTAACAGATGGAGATACAAATAAGACACTTATACCATTATCAGATAATGACAGGAATCAGATACTGATAACAATAACAGAGGGAGACACAAGTAAGATACTGATAACATTAACAGTTAGAGACAGAAATAAGATAATAATAACAATAACAATAAAGACACAAGTAATGTACTGATAACAATAAAACAGGTAGACACAGGTATGATACTGATACCAATAAAACGGGTAGAAACAAGTAGGATACTGCTAACATTAGTAGATGGAGACACAAGTAAGATACTGATAGCAATAACAGGCGGAGAGGCCAGATAGAGCCGTTACCATAAATGCTTAAAATGTCGCTTAGAAGTCGAGAGGATCGTCTTCATAGCACTGGGTGTTATCCCATATGGCTCGGTCTCTTTCCGCAGGGCGGCCTGACGAAAGCCTCGCAAAATACAAGAACTCCGTAGCTCCAGTGACGACCCCAGGAGTACCAGAGAAAAATGCACTCGTAAACCGAAAGACGTTGCCTGAAATCGAACCCACGATCATCGGGGCGCGAGGCTGGCGGCATGATCAATACGCCATGGAGACTCCCTACCATTAAGACTAAAAAAAAAAAAAAAATCATAAATTGAATCTGTCTAAAGGAAGCCAACCTTACACAAATACTTGCCAAAGTCTGAAACGGTGACCGTTGAGGTGCATAACTTGGTGTACGAGAGAGAGGAACGAAGAAGAAGAAGAAGAAGAAGAAGAAAGAAAAGAAGAAGAAGAAGAAGAAGAAGAAGAAGAAGAAGAAGAAGAAGAAGAAGAAGAAGAAGAAGCAGAAGAAGAAGAAGAAGAAGAAGAAGAAGAAGAAGAAGAAGAAGAAGAAGAAGAAGAAGAAGAAGAAGAAGAAGAAGAAGAAGAAGAAGCAGAAGAAGAAGAAGAAGAAGAAGAAGAAGAAGAAGAAGAAGAAGAAGAAGAAGAAGAAGAAGAAGAAATGAAAGTGCAAGATGGATGTGGGTAAAATCAACAGGTAGAAGTAAGAGCGAACTAAACCACCAAAAGGTAACGAGAACTTTCTAGCGTTGAGATATTGCCGAGGTATGCATGTTCTGCTATACCCGTACACCGTTGTTCTCGTCCAGAGATCGTGTATGAGAACTCATACAGCTTGTCTACGCATGATTAATGACGAAAGATAAACGCACTCAACACGCGTAAACAACATCAAAAAGAAAACATACACAATATATAACTTTTCAAACTTTTAACTAATCAAAAAGAGAACCACATACGTAAATTGGAAAATGATAATTACTGCTCCGAATATGTCTGCGCCAAGAGATCCTGTTAAAAAGTTAACACCCGACAACATACAAATATACTTGCAACTCATATTATTGTTAACGTTGAAAGGAAAAGGAAACAGGTATTTAAATTCTGCAATAACAGAACGCGACTCATGCACGCTGACATAACACAACAGCAGTTACCTGTAAAATATATTTGCAGTCAATTAACTTGCAGCCTTTCAAATGCGATGGAGGAAGCGGTGGGACTTGTATTCGATCCTTCCAGACGTAGTTCTTTCCCCGGGGAATCTCTTCTTTACACAAAGAACTGATAACTTTCTTCTCTTGTTTGAACTTTCCCTCAGCCTGGTAAGTTATATGCTGTCGGAGAAAAGGTCGTGTGGCTTAAAACAGCCATTGTAGAGAGTAACTCAAGGGCAGATAATTTGGTTATAAACAATTTCCTTATAAACAATGCAGGAACTGACGGTTTCAGTCTCAGTATGTCAGGAATACTAACCATTAGACATACATCAGCACACCAGACTTCCACTGGTTACTGCGTACATTAGACATACATCAGCACACCAGATTTGTTGGGGTTGACTGCGACGCCCTTAAAGGATGTGCAACTAGCTTTTAACATTTCTACCCCAGGCTATAGTTACTTTAGAGTGTTAGATGTGTGGGTCACGAGGAGGTTCAAGATTACATGTACGGATTAGATGTGGTAAAGGTTCCCTTTACACGCTATAACCATAGATAACCAGACCCATATCTTCATAGATCAAACGGCACTCAGTGGGTGATGTAGTCGGTACCACAGAGGCTGAATTGATATATATAAGATATATAGAAAATGTGTGGGTCAGAAGGCGTTTCAAAATGACATGTGTGGCTCAGGAAAGGTTTTAATAATACCTGTGTGGTTTGTTGCAGTTATACGCATGAATGAGTGGATCAGTAGTAACTTACGATAATACGTGTGTGGGTGAGAAGGACGTTACATTAATAAATATGTCCGCCAGAAGGAGGTTATAATAATGAATGTGTTTGTCAAAAAGAGTTTCCATAATATATGTGTGGGTTAGATGTAGTTACACAACTAAATTCATGGGTCATAGAAAGGCTACAATAAACATATAAGAAATTACAATAATAAATGCATTGTTCAGAATTAAATGGCAATAATAAATGTAGGAGTCAGAAGGAGCGTACATAAACAAATGTGCAGCTTAGAAGACAGTTACAATAAGAGAAGAGGCTACCATAATACATGTGAGAGGCAGAAGGACATTGCAATTATAAATGTGTGGGTCAAAATGAATCGTAATAATGATTTGTAGATTTGATGTAGTTATACAATTGAATGTGAGAATTAGAAGGTTATAATAATAAATGTGTGGGTAACAAGGAAGTTATAATAATAAATGTGTTGGTCAGAAGAAAGTTATAATAATATATGCGTTGGTCAGAAAGAGATTACAAAAAGGAATGTGTGGGTGAAAAATAGTTTCAATAACACATGTTTGCATTAGATATAGTTACAAAATTAAATGCATGAATAAGGAGGTTACAATAATACATTTGTGAGGTCAGAAGTAGTTATAATACTAAATGCATGGATAAGAATGAGATGTCAATAATAAATATGTGGTTAAAAATGAATTATAATAATACATTGTAGAGTTCATGTAGTTATACAACTGAACGTGTGCAATTATAATAATAAATGTGTGGGTCACAGGGAAGTTATAATAATAAATGTGTTGGTCAGAAGGAGATTAAAATAAGGAATGTGTGGGTCAAAATGAGTTTCACTAATATATGTGTGGGTTACATGTAGTTATAAAAATAAATGTATGGTACACAAGGAGGTTATAATACTAAACGCATCAACACAATATTGTAACAATTAAGGATAAAGACAATGACAATGGGATGACACACATGTGCCAGAGATGGATCACTAACCATCTTCAGTGTGATCTCAGCCCAGCATGTTGACCCCGTGAAGTTTTCTATATCCGAGTTGAGTCCTATCTCAGTGCCGGGCACAAAACCCTTTCTGGTGGTGGAGAGAGATCCTTTATATCGCCCAGAAGGCAGACAACAGCAACCAGTTCGCAACTCACCTCGATACTCAATTGGCATCTAGAAGGATATTATGTCAGTTTAAACATAAATACATATAAAATTAACATCCCTTTATGGAAGGGGAAATTAACACATTTAAATGCCCTTATTGAAGGAAACATAACCACATTAATTTCATAATAATAGTATTTTGGGTATTTGGTAAGCTACATTAATGGAGAACATCGTGACAACTGGAAAGATCTAGGGGAAGAGAGGCAGAGGCAGACCAAGAGAAATGATTCTGGATGGATTGCGACGTGTCCTGTCCCCTCTCTTGTTCATAGCATATATAGACAACATATGTAAAGAAACCAGTCAAATAGAGACAGCAAGAATACCACATGACGAAAACACAGAAGAAGATCAATCAATCATGTGCCATGCCGGAAAGCGTGGGCGGTCATGACTCGCCCTTTCACTCGATCACCAGAGTCGTGGATCAGCTCAGTGTTCCTGTCTCGTCCATGCCATGTGGCCAAGCCATCCAGATATTTTCCTCTCGGTCTTCCTCTTGGTCTTTTCCCCTCGATCTTGCCAGTTGTCACTGTTCTCCAGTCCATTTCTTCTCATAATATGTCCAAAATATTTTGACTGTCTACGTCTAATTTCTCTAATCAATCTACGATTTTCATTTGTCTCCTGTAGTACTTGGTCATTGGTTTTTCTATCTGTCCATGGTATTCTTTGCATTTTCCTCAGAAACCACATTTTTGCAGCCATCATGTTTTTCAGCTTGACTGCTCATTGTCCAAGTTTCACATCCATAAAGAACAGGCTCTAAGGGAAGCAAAGAATAGCAACACTGTAGCCTACCACGCATGTCGTAAGAGGCGACTAAGGAGGCTTGATGGTTCCGTCGCCCTGCTACTGAGTGAGTGCGTGGCGCGACACTGTGAACTGTGAGTTTCGTGTGAAATGCTTTTGAATCTGCCCGAGGTTTTTTGAAATGTGACTGCATGTTCGGAGCGATGGCAGATGGCTATGTCCCAGAGTTGACCGGTTTTTGCCTTATGCAGAAATGCGTGGCTGCTGGGCTTCTGGTTGACTGCCACTGCCATCGGCGATGAACTGTATTTTCGTGGACTGTGTGGGTGAACATCTAGGAAATATCCAGATAAGAAAATGACGACTGCTGATTCCATCAGAGATGAACTGGGTGTTTCGTGGGGGACTGGTGTGTTGACATTCTGGCGGCGGCATTATGCACAGTGTATATGTGTGGGCTGTTGTTTGTCGAGACTCCTGTCTTTTCCACTTTTCACATTGGGCAGTGAGGAGCGTTTTATGTGATATTCACTGGCACAGGAACAGAGCATACTGGGGACGACCCGTTGCTGTGAAGTTGGAACTACGACTAACTAACTAACTAACTAACTAAGGCTCTATTTATCCCCTCAACACTCTTTTTCTAGTTTGAAATGACATCTTCTTATTGGTCAGAATGTTTTTAATCTGGCTAAAGGCTGCTTTCGCCATGGCGATGCTTGTTCTAATCTCTTCAAGGCATCTCCCATCAGATGTTATAACTGTTCCGAGATATACCATCAGCCGCACTATTTGGACAAACTTTTGTGGACAGCCATATTTCGCCATTATCTTCCTCAGTCCTTCTCTGCTGACTGTATCAAAAGCCTTTATAAGGTCAATGAAAGTGGAGAACATTTCAGAGTTCTGTTCCTGACATTTTTCTTGCAGCTGCCTTCAGCGAAAATCATGTCAACCGTTCCTCGTTCTTTTCTGAAGCCATATTGACTCTCAGGAAGAAGATTGACAGAATATTAGATATCACACGATGACAATTAGAATATTAGATATTTCATGATGACAATTATACTGTTGATTTATACATTGACAATTAGACTATTATATATCATATAATGACAGATTATTACATATCACATGATGACAATTATATTATTTCTTCTTCTGCGTTCATCCGGAGTTTTTTTCCGGATGTGATTGCGTTGTGCCCGTTTACAGCAGAGCTGCGTTCTTGCGCCGTTAGGCCGACACATCCGACTTCTGCAGGCATTTGTTGACCGGTTAACCTTCCCGGGAAATTATATTATTTGATATCATATAATGACAGACTACTAGATGCCATATGGTGACAGACTGCTGTATGACATTTGAGGAAGGTTATACTATTTGTTATCATATGTTGACTTTTAGACTACTGGATATCATTCTATGACGGTTATACTATTGGATATTCCATACTTACTATTAAAATAATAGATATGATATGATGACAGTTAAACATTCAGGTATCAACAGTTAGGCTATTGGATATCGTATAATAATAATTATACTATCGGATATCACATGATAACAATTAATCTGTCGGGTATCATATGATAACAGTCAGACTATAGGGTTTCATATGATGACAAAGATATTCATGGGTATCGTACAAATTAAACCGTGTCATAATTAGAAGGAGCAACAGACACTGACCTCAACCCCAGGCAGCAGGTTGATGTCCATGGTCTGTATGACTGTAAATGCCCGTTTAGTGTGGTGGTCAAACTTCCATGGCTCGTCTATGGTGGCTTTTATCCAGTATCGAATATAGCCAAACGCCCCTTCAAAAGATGGTGGTAGGTCGGATGGAAGCTGAAACTCGAATGGAAAAGTGTACTGCCCAGCTCCCAGAGAGTTGTTAGGGTCATCAGAGCTTTGTTCTTTGCAACGTGAAAAGATAATTAAAGAAGCGAAGTTAAACTCAATGGAAACGTTTTTTGTTTTGTTTGAAATAATATTTAGTCTGTGTCATGTAGCTAGAGTTCATTATGACTGAAAGACGAGACCTAAAAAGTTGAAGACAGTTACACAACAGTTGAACTGAGACAGTGAGACATTAATACGTGACAGACACAGACAGCCAGTGAAGCAGCTAGCCAGTGAACGCTAGTGATAAAAACCTCGGGTTAGCCGCGGCGAAAACTCACGACCGTCTTTCCAAATCGGGGAAGAAAGCGTGCCTCATTCGGGCATGATGCAGCTTAGCAGCAACAAGTCATACACGAGACGCAAATATGACGAACATTACACACGTCTAGATCATGATACTTCTACAACAACTCGCATATTATTCAACCTTGACACTATCAACCATCGTCCTACATCATAAGATGAATCGCAAGTGACATTCTTTTAATATTCTGATGACGTAAATGTGTAAATAAACACTAGGATGAGCGATGGAAAGTTCCAGTAGTTGATGGCAAGGTTGTTCGGCGATTGTAATCAGCTGTAAGTGAAGAGTGAGTTATAGTTCATAGTGCATAAGACAATGTAATAATCTACTGATCTATGTCAATAGTGACAGGGCGACAGTACGGTGTATAGAGGTTGATACGTCGAGCTATGTAAATATTATTGAAGAACATCACGTGTACTGCCCAGATTTTAAAGATGGATGAGTACGACTGTCTATTGCGACTACAAATATCTCAGCCTGTTGTGGGAGCATATGTGATGTGCACCTTATGGGAATAAAAGTTATTCCAGCTGCCGCCGTGAGTTTTTCTTGATCCATTCGTCTGAGCTTCTGCCAGATTCTTGTTTGTACGAGCCATTGTTTCAAGTAATCATTGCCATCAGTATTATCTTCAAGTCACCGCCTTCACATTAACATCATGACAGTCTGTGTGAGTCATAACAAAGTTAAAAACGCTGCAAACGTTCAAATGTGTGAAATAATACTTAGTCTGTATGAGTTGTTAATGAATTTAACTTCATTACAAGGTTTGAAACAATGGATGTTTGGACCTTGATGTTGTGGATAACGTTTGTTGATGATATTCCTCCATGCAATCTCAGTCCATCCAACATCATTTCTCTTGTCTGCCTTTGACTCTTCCAACGCCGATCGTTCCAATCATGATGTTTTACAACGCCTCTCTTATGATTCTTTTCCTCCTCCTTGTTTGTTTAAAATCAGATTATATCTGCAGTTTTCTTTCAGGCATGGTCTTCTGTAGATCCCGCAGGCTTCCGTAGAGTTTGACAGCCGGCCATCCAATATTCCTTTCTGATCTGTATTTGTACAGTGTATTTGTAGAATATGTTCTGCATGTTTAGTTGCTTGTCATTTGTGCACATTGCTGTGGAATCTATCTTTAGCTGTGTGTGCATGTGACTATTGAGTCTGTTGTGCCCTTTTCTGAGTCTAAAGACATTAACTGATTCAGCACCAAACAAAAAATTCAGGACCATACAAGGCACAAAGTCAAATGAACAAGTATTATAATTCAAATTTCCATTCACTGAGTATTGAAATTGGGGAAGATACCATGAAACAAAACAATACAATAACCCTAGTATGGCGTTATATCGTTCTGTCCACATTGGAGATCACATGTGACGATATACTATCCTTCGACACTGGATCAGTTAACCTTTCCGCTCTGGGTAGTGAGATCGGACGCCTGTGTGTATTGTTTGCACGTAAAAGAATCCATTGACTGTTGGAAATCGAAAGAGTAGCCTAACGGCGCTGCCCGGACACAATTTCGAGTTAAAAATCTACCCAAAGTATTTCAGGATCTTCGTCAGTGCTACGGAGTTTGTGCACTGAGCTGAGATTCTCTGGACTCAGGCTTGAGTTAGGAGTAGAACGGAGCAATTATGGGTTACACCCGTGGGTCGTGGTGTTGATCCGTCGACTAAACTAAACTAAACTAAACTAAACTAAACTAAACTAAACTAAACTGAAACAATGGAAATAACTCTTAATCTATATGTGTCGTAACGAAGTTAAACTCCCTGGAAACATTACCATGTTCGAAACGTTAACATTTGTGAAATAATTCTTAATCTATGTGAGCTATAAAGAAGTTAACTCACTGGAAACGTTACATGTTTGACATAATAACAATGTTACACTAATTAGAAACCCTTACATTCTTGATATAATGCTTAGTGTTATTTATGGGTACCACGCCTACGTCGAACTCCAGATAACCGGGAAGGAATTAAGCTGAACGTGTCAAAATGGTGGCTACATTACAGAACACATACTGTAAATGTACCATCTCCTTGGTGATTCTAGAGCTCGAATCTGGCTCCCGGGAGACTAAAGTGGAAGAGAAACTGTGGGTGAACTTGAGACGACTTCTAATTGAAAGCTTAATTCATTCATGCAGGCGAGTCATCTCTTTGTATAGTGCCGGGATAGAAATATTATTGCAGAAAAGGGAGCAAAGACAACGAATGCATCTGGCCGAAGAATAAGAAGGAAAAGAGGATGAAGAAGACTAACAAGAACAAGAAGAAGAACAAGGCGAGAAGGAAAAATAAGGAGAGGAGGAGGAAGAAGCAAAAGATAAACAAGGAGAAGAAGAGGAAGAGAATGAAGAAAAAAGAGGAGAAGGAGTAAGAGGTGAAGAAGGAGGTGGAGGAGGAGGAGAAAAGAAGCAACAGCAGCAACCTGTATAGTACAAATATTGATATTGCGAAGATTAATTTAGACTCGGCATGAGAATATAGACACTGTAAATGGCCTAAAACCTATGATAGTTGTGCTGCTTCTCCTCCATTCTCAGACTTGATGTCGTGGTATCATATTTCAGACTCTCCTGACTAAACACCCTCTATTAACCATCGCTACGAATCCACATGCACTTCTTTTGCCTCTTAGTACACAGGCATCCATGTAGATGATTTACATAACCTAGGTACGAATTGTCATGAATCAGTTGTTGCACCTTCCGTTGAGCGCAGCCTGCAGGTCAATCCTTGCACTCCCTGTCTAATGTACGAGTAATTATCAACCTGCATAGGTCTGAATGTTCCTTTAGAATTCTGACCCACTCTTCTCCCAATGTTCTGAAGCATGCAATGATGATCGCAACGATAAAAATTAAGGAGAGACGAAGGTTACAGCGAACATAAATTATTACTATCATTCATCATGTGCCATGCCGATAAGCGTGGGCGGTCATGATTCGCCATTTTACTCGATCACCAGAGTCGTGGATCAGCTGAGCGTTCTTGTCTCGACCATAACTTGTGGTCAAGTCATCCAGGTAGTTACTTCTCTGCCTTCCCCTTGTTCTCTTTCCTTCTATCTTGCCAGTCAGTTGTCATCAAGTTCTCCAATTTATTTCTTCTTATTACGTAACCAAAAACTTGTGAATGTCTGCATCTAATGTCTCTAATCAGTGTACGACTTTCATTTGTTTCTTGTAGGACTTGTTCATTGGTTTTCCTGTCTGTCTATGGTATTCTTTGCATTTTCCTCAGAAACCACATTTCCTCATCCATCAGATGTTTTTCAGCTTCTCTGCTCATTGTCCAAGTTTCACATCCATACAAAAGAACATGTTCTATGTAGCACTCAACACTCTTTGTCTCTTTGCAATTGACATCGTTTATTTGGTCAGTATGCTTTTCATCTTGCAAAAGTCCACCTTCGTCATGCCGATTCTTGTTCTAATTTCTTCAAGGCATCTCTCATCAGATGTTATGGCTGTTCCGAGCTAATTGTACCGATTCACTTGGTTAAGAATATTCCCATTTACTTGTATATTACACTTTGGTATTTTCCTCTTCCTAGTGACGACCATAATCTGTGTCTTCTAACAATTTAATTCTAAGACTAGTTATTCACTGTGTACAACAACTGTTTGTGTCAGGTCTTAGTCAGATATGACTGAGCTACCGTATAACAGTAGACGGTACTACCTGCTTTCTGTTAGCGCCGAACGTTGGGCGGCGCTTACCAAACCCGACACCCCACATTGTGCCAACGGCTTCGGGCGGAAGAGCGCAATTCGGAGGGTACAAGCTTTACCCTGGTGCGAGGAAATGCAACATAAAGACAAAGTGTCATGGCAGGGCAGACCAGGCCCTAAGCCTTGGTTGGCGACTGGTCTAGGATCGAAGCTCCGACAGGCGGACAATTAGAGCATTGCTTTGCTGATCCGGCAGCTTCTGCAGCTTGTCTTGTTCCAGACGTATTGGTGTTACCTTTCCCCTGGAGTGAACTAGGCGGGCCGAAAGAGGGATCGTGCTGCATGGGCATCACATGATCTCTATATTTTAGCCCAGGCTTTGTGCTATGGAGAGGCACCTCCACCTCCTTCTTCACCTCTCCCTCCTGCTTTTTCTGTGGCTATCTTGATTGTCTGTTGTTATGTTGCCTGAACCGGGGGTCTTGCCAGTGATCATATGGTTAAGACCATTCCGATTCTTCACCTTTACTTCTTCTTCTTCTTCTTTCGTTCACCTGAAATATGTTTATAACTGCAATGTTGTCTCTTGTATGAATCTAACAGTCTTTTTTAGTTCACTCAGCGGTCCATAGAGTTTATCTTCCACTGTTGTCTCTCTAGGCCAGAAGGTTCGCCTGGATATATTGTAGTTTGGGCAATCCTGGAGTATGTGCTCTGCTGTCTGCGACGCCAAACCACATGTGCACATGGCTGAGTCACCAATCTTGAATGTTGTATACATGTGGTTGCATAATCTATTGTGTCCTGTTCTGAGGCGCATAATAATTACCTGTTCTGGTCTGTCCATAACGTGGTAGTCGTCTTGAATAAGGTTTGGTGGCCTTCTGATTGATTTGATCATTCTTTTCTTTTGGTGGTATGTAATGGGCACATCAGGTTGTTCTTCTTTTGCTCCTTCCTTAGCCAATCGATCAGCTCTGTTGTTTTCGGGGACTCCACAGTGGGATGGTATCCACTGTATGGTGACCTTACGCTGACTGCTAAGTTCAGAAAGTAGTGTCCTTAGAACTGGCAATTTCCCAGATAGGAGCGCCTCTATTACGGATTTTGCATCTGTCAATATCACCACAGGTTGTGTACCATGGCTGGTATTTTGTAATTTTTCTGTGGCTATCTTGATTGCCTCAATTTCAGCATCATAATTATTGCAGTACTTTCCTGTTGGAACTCTGGCCGTGTCTAGTATTATTTGGGTATTCTATGTACACCCCCGCTCCTCCATTTCAAACAGCATTTTGTGCTGTCTCATCAGTGTAGACTCGGATACAGAGATCCTGTAGGTATTCGCCATCAAGGAAGCTGAGAGTGGCTGTTCTGCGCTGTTCACTGTTCTGTTCTTCCTTGTCAAATAATCCTCTCACTTTTGTCTGGATTTGTAGCGATAGTCTATGTTCATCTTTCCACGGGGTTCGCTCTGGAATAGTTGTCAGGTGGTTACCAACTGTGGGAAGATCGATGGTTTCTCTGCAGAGTCATTTGGCCTGGTGGATGAAACTACTTCTTTTCAACCGCCCCATAGCTAAGTTTTCAAATCGGTTCTTCATAGGGTGGCCTGGCAAGCTGAGGAACTTTTCTGCTTGTATTAGTGTTTTTGTATCTCTGCGTTCACTTAGAGTTTGTGTCCTCCCCATTTTCTCTATTGCTACTGTAGGGGTTGATCTCATCCCTCCTGTGATGACTCTAAGAGCTTGATTTTGCACCTTGTCCAGCTCCTGTAATGTGGTTTTTGATGCTGAACACCACGCAGTTGACCCGTATTGCAAGTGTAGTCGTATGCTCTGTTGATAAACTTTGGTAAGTATTTTCCCATTGGCTCCCCAAGTGGTTCCACTAAGCTTTCTCAGGATGGCTATTTTCCTTCTAGCTTTTGCTACTGCTTTTTTTATGTGTTTTCTCCATGTCAGCCTGTCGTCGAATGTTAGACCAAGGTATGTTGGTTCTTTATCTTCTCTTAGGGGTATTCCATTTATCTGAATGATCCCTGCCAACAAGAGATTCGAGAGAAATGGCAACATACAGGACAGAAAGAAATTGTACATGAGGTTATGGAGACACCTATCACATTCATTGAACTGGAGTTAGCCATATCAAAACTTAAAATGAGAAAGTCACTACGAGCTGATGGTATCTCCAATGAAATGATCAGGAACCAAGGAACAGAGGCCAAAGCAAAGCTGCTACAGATCTTTAATAACACATGGACATTAGGCAGTGTTCCACAAGTCTGGAGAGAAGCAATCATGATACCCCTCCTAAAATCTGGGAAAGACAGTTCATTGCCTCCAGCTACAGACCCATTAGCCTCACCAGCTGTCTCTGCAAAACAATGGAACGCGTCATCAATCACAGACTACAGTGGTACATTGAAAGTGAAAACATCCTTGTGCCACAACAGGCTGCCTTTATGCAGTGCTACTCTACGGAAGATCAGACAACCTACCTCTCTCAAGAAGTTGAGGATGCATTCCAAGAGAAGAAGCTGGTAGTTGCGGCTTGGATAGATCTGAAGAAAGCCTTTGACAAAGTCTGGAAAGAAGGTCTGATGAAGAAACTGAGAAACTGTAAAGTTAATGGAAGAATGTACAAATGGGTGAAAGCATATTTGCACAACAGAAGAGCCCGAGTACAGATAGACGGTCTCAAGAGCAAGAAAGTACTATTGCGTCACGGTGTTCCCCAGGGCGGAGTCCTGTCCCCAACACTTTTTTAAAATCTTCATCAATGATCTTGTTGCTAATCTACCGTATGGAATTAAAGAGGCAATGTACGCTGATGACCTGGTCATGTGGAGCGCAAATGAACATGCATCAGTGGCCACCATATTGCTACAGAGAGCTGTAGATACATTTGTTGCATGGGCGGATAGATGATGTGTCAGCATAAACACTGACAAGTGCAGCACCACTCTATTTACCCTTTCTCCACCTTTACAATTGATGGTCCTTCATTATTATTTCGAATATCATATTGTTCTCTGATATCATCATAAAGGTCTTTCACATAATCTGACCATGCATGTAAAATCTGATCTTTTTCTAGTATGATTTTTCCATCTTTTGTTTTTAGGAAGCCTTTTGATGTATGTGGTCTTTTATTAGTAAAGTCCTGAATTATTTTGTGCATTAATTTGGTACTTTTGCTGTTGTGTTTTTTTTTTTTTTTTTGGTCCAATGTTTATGCAATTTGTCTCGAGCCATGCTTCTTTTACCTCCTTACATAATGTTCTGACTTTTTGTGTGTGAATCGCTTCATGTTTGTCAGGATTATTTTTGTTGTGTCTTCGTGTTTCCATTAGTTGTAAAATGTCTTTAGTTATCCATTTCTTACGACCCACTTTCTTTAATTTTGGAATAGTTGTTTCTGCAGCCAAACTCCTTTCGTTCTTCACCATTTCCCAGTTGAGTTGAGCTGAGTTGAGTTAAGAACCGACATCACTACACTCAGGACATTCCCATGCGTACTCCGTCCCCTCGTTCAATAGCCAGCGAAGAGTCATACTACTACTAATCGTTCCCACCGCTGTCTGATTAAAAGTTCCTCCTGTCTTCCCTCTCAGCCCTGAGACTCCCCCAGAACACTGCCGACCCCCCGCAATCTCATTATTTCCACATATGGGTTCTCAATCTGTTCCCGCGCCATCTCCACCCGGTCCCAAAAGCGCACGACCACCTCCCTCTTGTCCACAGACAACCCACCACCAAGAGGTGCACTCCCCGCCAGCCTATCAGCCTGCCCATTTCCCCGTATCCCTGCATGGCCAGGGCAAAACATCCATACAATTCTCACAATCCGTGACCTCCGAAGCGACGACAACCATTCCACGCGAAACACTCCCCTCTCCACCCCACCAAGCATACTCCCTGAATACGCAATGAATACAATGTGTGCCGCAGCAGCCTCCTCCAGCCAACGGAAGGCCGCTTCCACTCCCCCCACCCCATCCTCACGCTGGAGGTCGCAGTCTCACATGCCAGACTCCCGCTTCCCAAGACTCGTCCACCAGCCTTTGCAACAAAACCTCAACCACTACTTCTGCCTCTCCCACTGAACCATTGGTGTAGATGACCATGTCACCTTGATGTGGGTCACTCTGGATCAGCTGTTGCACCTCAAATTCGAAAAAAACGCGACTGTAACAGCTATAGGGGTATCTCACTTCTGTGTATTGTTTGGAAAGTATTTGCCAGAATTGTTGTGCGCAGACTTCAAGTCCTAGGAGATCAAATCTACCCCGAACAACAGTGTGGCTTCTGGCAGAACCGGTCTACCACTGATATGATATTCTCATTGCGACAAATGCAAGAAAAATGCCGTGGTCAGAATCAACCACTGTTTATTGCCTTCATCGACCTCACAAAGGCATTTGATTTGGTCAGTCGTGAGGGTCTGTTCAAGGTGCTAAAGAAGATTGGCTGCCCACCAACTCTTCTGTCCATTGATGGAGTCTCTGTGGCGAAGTGGTCAAGCCGTTTGACTCGGACTCCGAAGGTTGTGGGTTCGATTCCGAGCCGCGTCCTTCAGTTCACGAGTGAATTTTTTCGGAGACTCCTGAGGGTCGTCGCTGAAGCTACGGAGTTCATGCTTTATGCAACGTTTTCCGCGCTGCGGAAAAAGACCGAGCCAAATGGGATAAAAACCCGGTGCAATGAAGTCGACAATGTCGACTTGTAAGCGAGTTTTCTTCTAGCCGAAATTTTAAAGCCAGTACGACAGTCCTTCAATCCAGAAATACTCAGAGATACATTCCAACTGGTGGAATTATTGGATACTATGGACATAAATAACAAACACATGGCATCCATGGATATAGCCTCCCTATTCACTACCGTTCCATTAGAGGAGACAGTGAAAATAATAAGGGAACACATTGAAGACAAACAACTAAAATTAGGCATACCAACACCTATTCTGGAGAGGCTACTACTACTATGTACCGCCAACATACAATTCAATTTCCTAACTAAGTCATACCGCCAAATTGACGGAGTGACCATGGGGGGGGGGGGGGGTGGGGTCCTCTTGGTCCTATTCTAGCGGACATCTTCATGGCACATTTAGAAGAAAAGAGATCCTCAGACATCAATAACTTGGCCTTTTACCATCGTTATGTGGACGATATACAAATTATCACCACAGACGAGCTACAAGCAACATCGTTCCAGGCCACAATGAACAAGACGCATAAAAACATCTCTCTATCTATGGAACACGAACACAACGAAGCGTTGCCGTTCCTAGATATTCTAATGAGACGTAGAGCAGACGGCACAATTTAAAGATCGGTGTATCGCAAAGGAACATGGACTGGCCAATACCTAAATTTTCAGAGCTTCACACCTGTCCAGTACAAACGGGGCTTAGTACGGACCCTGTTTGACCGTGCTAGAAAGATATGCACCCTGGACACACCGACAGAGGAATTTGAAACTCTGAAGAATGTCTTAAACAAACCTGAATGGGTACTCCACAGGATTTATAAAGCGCCACTGCCAACAGCCCAAACCAAAACCAGACGTAACTAGTCCCGAAACTCAAGGTATTCATCCAGCTAACCTTTCGAGGGGATGACGTAATGCAACGTCTACAAGATCGGCTTACTACAGCAGTAGGCCGAACATTCTGTGCTGCAACTCCAGTCATTAGATATAAAACCGTACCGATTCCTACACCAGCAGTCAAAGAGCCTGTTCCTCTGTACGCCACAAACAATTGTATTTACCAATTCACATGTAGATGCCAGGCCTTCTACACTGGTAGAACAGAGAGACAGCTTAACAAACGAGTGTCAGAACACATACCTCAATGGGTCAACAAGATACAACCCACAGGAGATGCTAGCCTCGTGGGGCCGACACACCGGAAGCTGCCGGCGTCTTCAATTGGTAGGCATATTATCGAAAGCGGCCATGTGGTGGACAGGGACACTGCCTTTCGCGTGTTGTTTAACACACACAATACTCGCTTGTTAAAGTTTGCAGAAGCAATTATGATCAATCAACGCAAGCCAGAATTGTGCAAACAGAAAGACATGTTAGTCAGCTTAAAATTACCGTGGTAGATAATTGACATTACTGTGCGAATATGTGTATATTTCAACTTGAAGGATTTATCTACTTAATTCACGTAAGTTGTGTGATTTCTGCAGTATGTACCTGAAGAGGTGCAGCGAAATATGCCAGACAATAAATCGTGCAATCTATTGTTTGTGTCTTCGTTATTCAAATTCACTACGGGAAAACATTGTTTTGAGTTTTCTTCTATCTATTGTGGAATTGTTCCACACAGGCATGAAGGATATAATCAAGTTTGATGGTGCAAATTCAGGAGAGTTTGAAATCAAGAGTGGGGTTAAGCAAGGTAGTGTACCAGCTTCCACTCTCCTTGGAATATACTTTTCACTTCTACTGAAATATGCCTTTCGTGATCAGGATGGTGGTATATACATTCACTCAGGCTCAGATGGCGGCCTCTACAATGCTCAGAGATTGAAGGCCAAGACTAAAATTAGGAGGGTACTAATCAGAGAGTTGCTTTTTTGCAGAGGATGCTGCAGTTACGCGCACTCTGGGGAAGAATTACAACGTCTACTATCTGAATTCTTCAATGCTTGTTCTGAATTTTGTTTAACAATTAGCAAAAAGAAGACAAGACACAGATTATGTGACAAGGTGCACGTGGGGTGCCATCAATCTTTGTTGACGACGCTGAACTGGAGATGGTAGACCATTTTACATATCTAGGATCAGAGGTGAATAGCAAATTATATATAGATCAGGAAATAAACATCGGGATTAGTAAGGCAGCAACAACAATGAACAGGTTAACAAAAGGAGTCTGATAGACCAGGAAGCTTACTGCCAAAACAAAAGTACTTGTCAATCAAGCTTGTGTCTTTAGAAGCCCGGTCAACTTACTCACACCAAGAGAAACATTTAAACAGCTTTCATATGCGGTGTCTGCGAAGAATACTTGGTATTAAGTGGCAAGACAAAATCACAAATACTGAAGCATTGGCAAGATCAGGTTGTTTGACAGATTGTTCCGTGCTCAGTCTTCGTAGAAATAGATGGATAGGACACGTTAAGAGGAAGGATGATGGCAGAATACCAAAGGACATCGTTTTTCGTGGATTACAGATGGGTAGGAGATCTCAGGGTTGGCCTCTACTACGATACAAAAATCTGTGTAAGCGGGACATGATTGATACAGGTATTGATACTGCACATTTGGAGCAAGTCGCCGCTGAATGTGTTGCATGGAGGGCAAATATCAGAAATGGAATAAAGACAAAGGAGAAAATGATTGCAGATAAATCACACACCGAGCGTGCGTGACATAAGATGGTGCAAGGAGGTGGAAATTACCATGTGTTCACATGCATCCACCGTGGACGAACATTTACAGCGCGAATTGGCCTTATCAGTCACATTCGCCACCGTCATGGTTTGTAGTTATTATGCCTTTTTGAAGCACAATGTAAAAAACAATCGTCTGTCAAGACGGCAAGGTGCCAATGAATATTCAGTCAATAGATGTCGTGGCTTCATATGTCAGGTTCTCCTTTGATGTCAAACCAATCTGATGTCTTACAATCTATTGTAACCGTTGCTTGTTGGTCTAGATCAGTGGTTCCCAAGCTTTTCAAGCAAAGGACCATATCTACTATTTTCGGTAGTTAAGCGGGCCACAACGTTATAAAATTATAACAGTCGTGCAATATCATTCTTACCCTTCTTAATTTTCGTCAACAAAATTCTAAAACTTTAAATGCAGTCAGTGTCAGTACTACACTGCGGTCATATGTTGGTTTAAAATCAAAAGTTCATTTAACAATAAATTTTAAACCAGTTTCGAAAATCCCTATTACTGTACTTAAATTACAGTTGTAACTGTTCTTCATAACCAGTTACTTAAGTTCAGATGCCAGTATATCAATGCCTGGGCACAGATCTGTTGTGCCCAAAGTCATAAACGCAGCGAGGTTACTGTCGGCGAGTTTGGAACGTTGCTTGGTTTTGATAAGGGTCATTGCGGAAAATGACTGTTCGCATCTGTAAGTCGAACCAAAACGACAAATGTATCTCTGGGCGAATGAATGCAAGTGTAAAAAATTTTTGACAGGCAATAGTCGCCAGAATGAAATCATATTATCCGCTGAAGGTGAAGCAAGCAGCTCCAGAAATTTACATCTCAGTGCAGAATTGCATTTCAAATTAGTTACTTCGTGATGAAGGGTTTGCTGTAATTGTCAGAGCTTGGCATCAGGAAATACGTACGGATTTATGAAGAAGACAACATTATACTCCTCTATTGTGAACTCTTGATATCTCAACTGACATAGATCCAGAAGACTTTGAACTTATACTTTGTACGTAATAAGTCACATTTCTTTTCCACCACAAGCGTCTTCAGAGTTGGAAACGCCTCCAAAGTCCATTCAGTCAGCTGTCCAATAAATAGTCGTAGTCTCATTTTAAATCATCGCACAAATTTATTAATATTCTGGTATTTTCCCCCTCTGGATCCTCGCATTTAAAGAGTTTAAATGAGACGTGATGTCCACCAAAAATGCCAGGTCATTAAGCCAGTCATCGTTCAGCAGACATTCCCGTTCTGTAGGCAATTCATTTATTTCAGACAGAAACAGATAGACACTATTTTCAGTGCCCAGAAACGTGACAGAACTTTCCCTTTAGATAGCCATCTGACATAACAGTGTAATATTAGCTCACCGTATTTCTCATTCAGGTCTTAACTCACGCCTTTTTAGCCAAGAAACTGTTCCAATAATGCTAGACATCCAGAATTTTTACCTATCAAAGCCGGAGCACCGTTGGTGCATATACTGTCCTATTTGGTCCATTCTGTGTTGTTTTTCTTTACACACAACTTCAGTGTTTCAAACAGATCAGCCCTTTGGTAGTTGCATGCACCGATTCAAGTCCTAGAAGTTCTTCAATGCCTTAAAAATTACCGTTTATTGCTCGAACAAAAAACTGCGACCTGAGCTGTGTCAGAAATTTCAGCGGATTCATCCATTGCCAATGGAAAAAAAAAATTACAATTTTTTATATGTGCTGCTACTTGACGATGAACATCGTTGGCTAATTCTTCAACTCGCCTGGCCATATTATTTTTAGACAAAGGAATCTGATCAAATTTTGTTTCACACTTTTTATCGTTAAGCATTCTAGCAGAAATTTTAAGGGAAGACTTGATTATTTCTTCTACATCGGTGAACGGCTTCTTTTTGCGAGTCAACAGAAGAGCGACTTCGTACGACGCAACAACAGCACTGTTGCTCTGTTCGTTAGCCTTTGTGAAAAAATGACTGCTGCTTGGTCAGAGAACTTTCTTTTTTAGCTATAAAATCTTTTCTTAACTCCGAATTGATCGGATATTGAGCATTTATGCCTGAATGTGTGGTCGTGAAGTTTTATTCCAGATTAAATATATTTATAACAGAAACACAAAATCCGCAGATTAAGCAAACTGGTTTACCACTACGGCTAGGCATAAATATAAATTTATCCATCCAATCTTCGTTGAATTCACGACAAGCAACGCCTTCACATTTGCAGTCTTTACCATTGTCTTATTTTAGATTTTCCACACTCATGTTTATAGGCTTTAACGGTAAATTGTTATTTGAAAAAAATCTAATTTCAACACAATACTACCGACTCTGCTAAACAGTTGTAACAGACGACAACATGGCGTCTTGAGCACTCTTATTGGTCGACAAGGCTGGGATATGGGAACTTCATAAAGTTTCGTTGCGAACTGAACTAACAACCACGGGCAGCGTAAATTATCGCAAGCTGACGGGGCGCTCCGGGTGCATTTTTGAAATTATTAAAATATATTATATTAAACAACGAGGCCTCGCGTGCCGCTTTCTGACAACTGGCGGGCCACAAGTGGCCCGCGGGCCGTGGTTTGGGAACCTCTGAGTCTAGATAGAGCAGTTTTATGAGCTGTACTACATGTGATGGAAATCCCATATTCCTCATAATTTCCCAACGTTTCTGATGTTGTACCGTCAAATGCCTTTGAATAATCCACAAAACATGAGAATAGATTTACATTAAATTCTCTGCACTTCTCTATTATTAAACGCATGTTGAGTATGTGATCTTTTGTTCCTCTTCCTTGTCTAAATCCAGCTTGAACCACGTCAATCTCTTCTTCCATTTCTTACGAAGTCTTCTCATTATGATTTTTAGCAGAATTTTACTTGCATGACTGATCAGGGCAACAGTTCTATAGTTGTGAATAATTTCAGTTTGCCCTTTTTGGTATTGGAATGAAGATAGTTCTCTTCCAATATGATGGCCATATACCATATTTCCATATCTGTTTACTTAATACGTGATAGATTTGTATGCTTTCTTCTCCTTCCGCTTTAATTAGTGCAGCTGGTATCTCATCACAACCAGGTGATTTACCATTTTCAGATTCTGTTTTGCCCATGCAATTTCATCTAATGAGGGTTCGGGTTCTGTCTCTGCTGTCATTAGTTCATGCATCTCATTGATATTCTCATTGTCTCATATCATATATTCCACTGTAGTATCCCTGCCATCTTTCTAGAATGTGTCTAGATTATGTTAAGGTATTTCCCAACTTGTCACATACAACATTTAATTGAGGTTGAATATTTCTTGTCAATAACTTCATTTCTTTGAACATTTCGTAATCTTTTCCAGTCTTATGATATTGCTCTATTATGGTACAGAATACTGCAACTAGTGAGCGCAAAATCATAACAACAGAGATGAGATGCCTTACAAGAGCTGCGGGAACAACAGTGAGAAACAGAATTAGGAATTAAGAAATTAGAAGACTACTATGTCTGAAACCAGTCATGCACTTCATTAAAGAAAGACAGATATATAGGCTTGGCTACCTCACAAGAATGCACTGGAACCATTTGCTACAAAGAGCCACATTGAAGAAATATGATACAGAGCAAGGGGAAGACCACGTAAACGACGGAGTAAAGGTATCAAGTACAACCATAAAACAGAGAAATTAATACCAACTTACAAAGATCTTTATAAAGTGTGCATACACGATCTTCACACATACACACTTCACTGGAGCAGAAGACGAAAAAGAAGAAGAAGAAGAAGAAGAAGAAGAAGAAGAAGAAGAAGAAGAAGAAGAAGAAGAAGAAGAAGAAGAAGAAGAAGAAGAAGAAGAAAAGAAGAAGAAGAAGAAGAAGAAGAAGAAGAAGAAGAAGAAGAAGAAGAAGAAGAAGAAGAAGAAGAAGAAGAAGAAGAAGAAGAAGAAGAAACAGAAGAAGAAGTGTGAATCATTGCATAAGATTCTTTTGATTTTCTGAAATGTAGTTTTTCCTTGACCTATTTTGCTCTTAAGCTATGTTATGACCATCCTTTCGATGTTATGATTGCCTGTAAGCATATACATATATCAGCTTGGTTAAGAATTTTCACTTCTACTGTTAGGTAAATTACTGTATTATATTTTTCTTTTGTAAAACAAATGCCTATAATAAGTGTTGGAGAGACGTAGTATAATATTAAGATAATGGGGGTAACTGGATAACATCTACATCTACACAGAACTTATCACAACTTATTAAAGGAACGGCAACTTCGCAGTGAGAGGCTGTGAGGGAACGTCAGAGATACGCATTGAAGAAAACGCGTTCACACAAAGATCAGTTGACTCCCTAACAATATTAAAATTTCTTGTCAATAACCTTGGGGAAGAGTTCAAAATATCCATATCCCATTGTGCTGACGACTCTGCCTTTTGGAGGAATGGAAAACGCTGAAATCTCAGCTATAATAAATTAAATCAAGAAATAAATAAAGTAAACCGATGGAAGAACCAATGAGGATTTCAAATAAATTAAAAAAAAACAACAACACCTGTAGAACTGAAGTTTAGCAGTACAGCAGCTGTAAGAGTAAGCAGTCCCAGTATGAAGAATAATTTTCTCTGAACGCAAAATGTCCTGGTTTTTACAAATCTAGCAATTCTCATAAGAGCAGTTAAACTGGTTTAGTTTGTGCCGAAATGATACACAAATAAACATTTTCTACGAAAAGCCAACCAACTCTGAACTATATATATCAAGATGAAATTAAAATGTTCATATCAAATTGGATTGATTCTGACAAGGGATATTTGTGCTAGAGAAATGTGCAGAAATATTTGTTCATCTGAACAACCTTTTAATCGTGTCTGAGTTTATATTGTGCCTTCCTGCTGGCAATGCAAGTGTAGAGCGTATATTGAGCCATTTACTGGCATTGTGAAAAGAATTAAACGTCACTTATTTTAGTTAAAGCAGTTCTAAAGTAAAATCATGTTTTGATTCTTCTTTGAACTTTTATACAGGGATCCGAAATCAAACACAACTGTTGTCAGAAATACATGGTTCTGAGAAATACAAAACACAAAGTGTTGATTGAGGCAGTCTGATGATGTAAGTAAATACACTGAACATTTGTTGACTTGTTGTAGAGAATAAGGAATTCTCACATATTAAATACTAGCTGACACGGCCCGGCTTCGCCCAGTCCCTGGTGGGGAGCATCTCATTTAATTCATATAAGTAGTCATATAAATTCCCGTTCCCGACTGTCTGTCTGTCTGTCTGTCTGTCTGTCTGTCTGTCTGTCTGTCTGTCTGTCTGTCTGTCTGTCCCTTCCTCTCTGTCTGTCTGTCTGTCTGTCTGTCTGTCTGTCTGTCTGTCTGTCTATCTAATCATTTATTGGTTGCAGTTAGAACAACCTTAGATAAACGAAGACCAACTTACAAAAAGCATTAGAAAGAGCACTTGAAAGATCTTTACATCTTCCCCAACAAATAACTTGGGTAAATGGAGCGGCGACAGCAGCAGCAGAAGAAGAAGAAAAAGGAGGAGTAGGAGCTGGGAGGAGGAAGAGGGAGGTGGAGGAGGGAGGAGGAGGGAGGAGGAGGGAGGAAGAGATAGGCCGAGAGAGGAGGAGGAGAGAAGAGGAGGGAGGAGGAAGGAGGAGGAGGAGGGAGGAATAGGAGAGAGGAGGAGGGATTAGTAGGAGGAGAGAGGAGGAGGAGGGAGGAGGAGGGAGAAGGAGGAGGGAGGAGGAGGGAGGAGGAAGGAGGAGGAGGGAGGAGGATGAGGAGGGAGGAAGGAGGATGGGAGGAGGAGTAGGGAGGAGGAGGAAGAGGGGGAGGAGGGAGGAGGAAGAAGGAGGAGGAAGAGGGAGGAGGAAGGAGAAGGAGGAGGAGGAGGAGGAGGGAGAAGGAGGGAGGAGAAGAACGCAGGAGGAGGAGGGGGAGGAGGAGGAGGGAGGAGGAGGAGGGAGGAGGAGGAGAGGGAAGAGGAGTAAGATGGAGGAGGAGGCGGAGGGAGAAGGAGGAGGGAGGAGGAGGGAGGAGGAAGAGGGAGAAGGAGGAGGGAGAAGGAGGAGCGAGGAGGGAGGAGAAGGAGGGGGAGGAGGAGGGTGGATGAGGAGGGAGGAGGAGGAAGAGGGAGGAGGAGGAGGGATGTGGAGGGAGGATGAGGGAGGAGGTAGAGGGAGGAGGAGGAGGGAGGATGAGACAGGATGAGGAGGGAGGAGGAGAAGGGAGGAGGAGGGATGAGGAGGAGGGAGGAGGAGGGATGAGGGGGAGGACGTAGGAGGAGGGGGAGGAGGGAAGAGGAGGGAGTAGGAGGAGAGAGGAGGAGAAGGGAGGAGGAAGGAAGAGGAGTGATTAGGAGGAGGGAGGAGGGCGAGGAGGTAGGAGGAGGAAGAGGGAGGAGGAGGGAGAAGGAGGAGGAAGAGGGAGGAGGAGGGAGGAGGAGGAGAAAGAGGGAGGAGGAGGATGGAGGAGGGAGAGGGAGGAGGGGAGGGGAAGAGGAAGAGGGTAGGAGGAGGAGGAGGGGAGAGGAGGAGGAGGATTATAACGCATATGCCTGTAAATAACTGCAGCGAAAAGGTGGGTCTGTCTATCTATCTGACCCGGCGTGGCTTCGCCCAGCTCCTGGCGGGTAGCGTCTCATTAAAATCATACAACAAAAAAAAAAGTAACTTAAAAGAATGTCCTTCCACACACCATCCACTATTTTTAATGAAAACTGTTTCTAATCACCGACATGACTGTAGATAACTTCTTAAGCATAAAAAGATGAGTTACAATGTTATGCATTGTGCATTATTTTTAAGAAAACTTTGAACATGCCTTAAAGATTGTATCATTATTTATTATAACTCATATGCCGGTACATAACTATAGATAAAGAGTTTATAAATCTTTGAAAACGATGCAACAATATGACTATAAGGTATACAGAAAAGTTATTAAAAGTTATGCCCCTTGAAATAACTTTTACAGAGTTAAGTCCCCTTGCTATATTGAAATTATAATGAAAAATTAAAAATTAAATAATATTAAGTAAGCAGGCAATTTCACACTAAAAAAATATCACAGTTGGCAGAGCGGGAATGAGAGGAAGACGTGTAGAAAATTTCATCTCAATCGGATAGACCGTTCGCGAACGCATAAAGGACATACATACATACAGACGGAGATTGCCTTTTATATATAAGATAGGTTGTAATCTGTTGCCATTATTCTACCTTTTAATAAACGACATATATATTAGAAACATGTGTTCGTTCGTATGGCTAATTCTGGAGGAAAAATTGATCCTCTAACGAGTGTCCCGTTTAATAAAAAAACAATTATATTTCTAACATCTGGCCAGCCTAACTATAACACTGTTAGATGTCTTTACCTTGGGTTAGAAGCTTATCCTATTACCAGGCGAGTCCACCGAGTGGCAGGTGGTGGAGTGGCTTCTATATATTGTTACTAGATTAGTTGTGAATATGTTGTATAAGCAGACGTGAACCAACACAGGCGGTGATCATTGAGATGAAGCGAATTAGTTGGTGGGGGAAGCTATCTCTATACATCATCATCATCATCATCATCATCATCATCATCATCATCATCATCATCATCATCATCATCATCATCATCATCATCATCATCATCATCATCATCATCAAATGCCATGCCGAATGGCGTAGGCGTTCATGACTCCCCACAGATCTCGGTCTTTGGTTTTCTTGATCAACTCTATCGTTTATATTCCCCCATGCCACCCTCGCAATCCATCCAGCATCATTTCTCTTAGTCTACCTCTGCCTCTCTTCCCCTCGATCTTTTCAGTTGTCACGATGTTCTCCAATGCCTCTCTTCTCATCAAATGACCAAAAAAGTTGTTTGCCTCTTTCTTATTGTTGTATATAATGTTCTAGTTTCATTAGTCTCTTTCGGACATTCGTTGTTAGTTACTTTGGCAGTCCAAGGAATTCGCAACATTCGTCTCAGGAACCACATCTCTGTTGCTTCCAGTCTCTTCCTAATTTGTTCATTTTCACTCTAAGATTCACAGCCATATAGCAAATCAGGTTCTATATAGCACCTTAGCACTTTCTTTCTTACATTCAATGATATTGACTTATTGCATTCTTCATTTTCTGAAAAGCAGAAATTCTGTGAGATGGCCATCGGCGGGTAAGAGCCACCACATATAATATCTTTTTCTTCCACGCCCTCTCTCCCCATCCCCCCCCCCCCCCCCATCCCCCAACCCTGCTGCCTTGCAGGGTCTATCTTTGTAGGCAACTGAGGGAAGACAGGAAAAGACTATAGCTGTATTTATCTCGAGTTAATCATGTTTCAAACATGCAGATGACACCGTCTTGGTGACAACACATTGGGAGAAGGAAAAACAACCCACAGGAAATGATGTAGAAAGTGGGCAAAAACTAGACCCTTGCTTGAATAATAGGAAGACTGAAATCATGGCTATGTCAAAGAAACAGATTGTGCCTAAATTTGCAATTAAAGTTATGACGTTATTTTGGGTCAAGTACAGAAATTTAAATATCTAGGCACATGGATAACATCAGATGGAAGATGCTTTACATAGTTAAAGCAGAGAATTGGACAAGCAAAAACGGCATTCAGTCAAATGAAGAACATTTAATGGAATAGGTCCTTGACATTGGAAGTTATAGAGTTCTTGCATATCACATATAATCTGTTCTAACATATAACTGCGAATCCTAGACAACCAGTAAACAAGCAGAAAATTCTCGGAGGCTTTGGAGGTGTGGTTTTATAGTAGTTAAAGTTAGTTGCATATCCTTTAAATGATGTTGCAGTGAACACCAGCATTTTTTGCTGTTGTGATCTCTTGGTGCGGTTATGTTTAGTAGTTTGCCATTGCTTTCTGAACTACCTGCACACATGCCATTTCGTAAAAAACAAATGTAACGCGGGCTGCTGGCAAATCGCGCGCAGCTGTGTTTCGAACTCGGGTATGTGGGATCACGAACTGCGTGAGTAAGCCCTTCGCCACGGAGCGGCTTGTTTTATAGAAGAATTCTGAACATTCCTTGGACAGCCAACATGAGCAATCTGAACATTTTGAGGCAGGCAAAGACAACCACCAGAAAGAGGCAGTCTTCATTTGTTTTGACCACATCATGAGAAGACAAAAATTGTTTTGTGACAGCTGGAAATATTTGCGGGAGGAGATATAGAAGAAGAAAGCGAGAGAAAATTCTCAACAGTCTTGTGTCATGGCACGGAAGGGAGTCAACTCACGAAATTATAAATGCCGATGGAGATTGCAAGATGTGGAGAAACATGATCGCCCACGTCAGTCGGCAAGACACTTGATGATGATGATGATGATGATGATGATGATGATGATGATGATGATGATTCTTTTGCAGGACGTGTCGATAAATCCCAGGTTGACTTCCTACGTAGTTTTACGTTCAGTAGTTTGCCATTGCTTTCTGGACGAGAAGTCAACTAATTGTTAAACTGGCCGGTGTGTGGAACGATTACACTAACCCACCGCCAGAACACTGAAAGTTTAAGCGCCACGAAGCATATTGGAGTTTTGTTGTTATCACCAACTTGTATAGACCGATAAACTGAGTTAAGTTGAGTCAAGAAACGACATCACAGCATTCGGAACATTCCCATACTAGCTCCGTCCTCATCTTCAACAGCCAGCGAAGAGTCCCAATACTAATAGTACTAGCTGCAGTCTGATTATGTGTCCGTCTGGCCTTTCCTCGGAGTACTGATTATCGGCCAGATCCCCCGGCTCCCTGCCGCACCATTTTCTTCAGGACTTGATAATTTATCTTTTCTCACACACTATACTCATTCCTATGCATAAAAGTGCTCAGATAGTGGCGTTATATTTTTCCCTGATGTAATTGGCATCGATGTTTCCCATAGCTGCATCTATTCCCCTGCATGTCGCCATCATTGCTAGAAAACTGTCTATCGTTTATGGGAATATTGTTCTCACTTTCACGAAGAGAATACACTTCTGGTCTTTAATTCTTCATTGTCTGTCCAATGTTTGCTTCAGAGGAAGAAAACGCTTCTGCATTTGTGTTTGTTCGATAATGTGTTGTGTAGGGTCTGCAACGTTAGATTAGTTAGTTAGTTAGTTAGTTAGTTAGTTAGTTAGTTAGTTAGTTAGCACGGTTCCAACTTCACGGCAACGGGTCGTCCCCCTTATACTCCGTTCATGTGCCAGTGAATATCACACAAATTGCTTCTCACTGCCTAATGTGACAAGTGGAAAATACAGGAGTTTCAGCAAGCCAACAGCCCGCATAGGTACACTGTGCATAATGCCACCGCCAGAATCCCAACACAAGAGTCCTCAACGAAATATACAGTTTATCGTCGGTGGAATCGGCAGTCACCAGAAAGATTTCATTGACCCGGGGTTTATTCCATATGGCTTGGTCTCTTTCCGCAAGGCAACCCACCGAAAGCGCTGCACAAAGTACGAACTCCGTAGCTCCATTGATGACCCCCAGGAATATCCGAGGAAAATGCACCCGTGAACCGAAAAGGCAAACCAGTCAATTCAGCAACAGTCGGTCGCCATCGTTCCAAACATGCAGTTCACGCTACAAACAACCGCGGACAGATTTAAAAGCATTCCACACGAAATTCACAGCTCACAGTGTTGCGCCACGCACTAACTCATTAGCAGGGAACCATGCACTACCAGTCCAACATGAGGAAAATGGGAATGCAAACCGTAGCAACAAGCGTAAACACTGCATAGGCCTTAACGATTTAAATGCCTATCCGCCATGTTGGGGACCGTAAGTAGCTACGTTAATTAATAATAATAGTAATTCACAAAAGCAGACACTACGAGGAAGAAACAAAACAGAAAGATTACACTGTAGGGCAGAAGAATTGTGCCAACACCACATGAAGATATTAGTGACAAACATCACCTGGTTATACATAGATATATTCCCATCTGGCCACAACTCAAAACAGAAGGATTACGCACAGGGGCAGAAGATTTATGCCGTCTCCACATGAAGATATTAGTGCTAAATATCTCCTAGCTACATACAGATATATTCCCATCTGGCCACAACTCACAACAGAAGGATTACGCACAAGGGCAGAAGATTTATGCCGTCTCCACATGAAGATATTAGTGTCAAGCATCAATTGGCTACAAACAGATATATTACCATCTGGCCACAACTCAAAGCGGAACTGGAAGTATTCCTCTTCAGCGGTGTGCTCAACAGCTTCGACTCTCTGTCTCCCGCCTCGATGACCTACATTCTCCACTTCTGACCAGTGGACGCAGGATCTGCCAAAACACGATATGCGCACACCTGAAAATAGACAACAATTCAGATAACATGCAGATGTTGAAAAAATGTCAGCTTCAGATACGAACTCGATGTTCGATTTATTGCCTGGCATATTTTCCCGCATCTCGTCGGGTACTTACTGCAGAAATCACACAACATATACTACGGGAATTAGATCAGTCCTTCAAGCTGAAATATACAACTCACAATCACACAACATAAACTAAAGCAACTAGATCAATCCTTCAAGCTTAAATATTCAAAACACAAATGTGTGTTTTATATTTCAGCTTGAAGGATTTATCAAAACTTTGTTTTGAAACTCGATGTTGCTCTCGATGTTTATGTAAATATTATTTTCAGCCATTGTGTAGGTAACACTGATTGTATTACACATACTTAGATAAAACCATTGCCATTTTCTTGTATTCAAAACTATGCTTTCTTCAGTAACAATTCATCATCAGCATCGTGTGCCTTGCCATCTGATGTAGGCGTTCATGTCTCTCCCCAGATCACGTACCAGGTGCTCTGGATCAACCCTGCTGATAAAATCCCTCTATGCCACTGTCTCAGTCCATAGAACATAATTTCTCCCGGTCTGCCTCAGCCGCTTGTCCCACTGATCTTTCCAGTCGTCTCGATGTTTTCCAGCTATTCTCTTCTCATTACATGACTAAATAGTGATGACTTTAGACGTATTATCCACACTTTTGGTAAAACAATTGACATTTTTGGGTAGCAAATTCTGGCATCTCAAGTCACATATACATGACATTGTAATCGCTTGACGCGATACATGCTGTTTCCATGAAATTTCTAACATCTAGGGGGGGGGGGGGAATAATTAGAAAATAACACACACATCACGTAAATCCTGGCATGTTAAATGTGGATCCCGCCACATAAGAACATCACATGAACAATATCAGAACAGCAGCTGATGCAGTATTTACTGCAGAGAGTGAAAACATTTCATCAACTGGTGCTGCTATTATATATTGTGAGCAATAAAGCGTTTAATTAAATTGTAAGAAAACAGAAACATGTATATCAAAGAAGAAAGAAATGCCACAAGTAAATGGGGACAATCTTGAACGATTGAATCGTTTCAAATCGCTTGGAAATGTTGGACGGAAGAACCCTTCTAGAGATTATAACAAAACCCCCATGATAAACGTAACCGCTTGCTAAATGGAAAACATAATCACCACTAAAGAGTTGACAGTTGCAACGAGAAGAAGAGTGGTAAAATGCCACACAGAGGCATTACCATCACATGCGATGACACCTGGACAATAAACAGACACGCTGAGAAAACGCTTATAACAGCAGAAATGTGGGTTATGAGAAAATGCACAGAATACCAATGACAGACAGAAAAAAAAACATACACAAACCTCCAAGAAACAGTGGAATCCGCAAAGCAATTAGAGAGATTAGATACAGAAGGTGAAGACTTTTCTGACATGCTATGGAGAGAAGTAAGCTTGAAAAGGGAAAAGGGCAAGGGGAAGACACAGAAGTTAATACTTAAATGAAGTGGCTAAATGCGTCATTTAACACAAGAACACACACCTTATCCGAGACTGGTGATCGAGTGAGATGGGGAACTATGATCGTTTACAATTATCTGGATGGCACGTGATAATGATAAAGCGTGTGCAAATTTGAATACTACTGGTGACCTTTCTATCGCAATTGAAACGACACGAATCCTCCATTATTGGTGTATCATTTATTCACATTAGTGAGTCCGTTTCGGATTGTTTCCATGGAGATTCCGCCTTAACACTTTCCGAATTCAAATTAATAAAACCGGATCTCATCATAATCGACAAGCTAATAATGTTTGCTGACTTTGTCATTTGTAATCTACTTGAAGAAGCTTGAGAAATGGGACTACACGATATGATTATCTCCCTTTAAAATGTGTCCAAATGTTCGCATTAATGTTAGATGCAATGAATATCATCTGACAGCACAGAAAAAAATGGACTGACATGGACTTGGTACAATTGGCTAGATCTGTACAACATGGCTTTAGCACAACATATGAGACAACAAAAACTTATGTCAAATCCCCTTCCAAAACAAAATTGACAAAAGACCACCCTAAACACGCAAAAGAACAAAGATTGTCATCAACTTTTAAGGCAACATTAGTTCATAGTTGTTTGATTGCGAACATGGCCCAACCAGTTGAACTATCATCTATATTACATGCTTAAGATAGAATCGTCATATCTGTTCGTGTGTAGTACTAACTCTATGAAGGCCAATCACCTTCTACAGTCCTGCCCAACTTGCAATAACACGTAAACAAATATGCCATTAGCCAACTTCATTCCACCAAAATATGTACGGGATTAGCATGAACCTTGAGAAACACACATGTTGTTATTACAGGCTTTAACATGAAGGTCTGAGTACGAACAAAGAAGAAGAAGGATCTTTTTCACGAATGTGTTTGTCTCATAGCACACCGTGTGTTTGTCAAAGTGGCCTGCATGAAATGGTGCTCGAGCGCCAATGGCTCATCTACTTCATAATGTGCGACTTGTATGTGTTTTTAACACTTGATGACGATCATCACAAAACACCGGCCCACATTGACAAGGACACAATGGACACAGAACCAGAAGCTTTCCCTGAATCAATGAAATGATGCAATAACCGAGGTTATGAATACCGTCACGCATGAAGCATAATTATCGTCGATCCTTGATGATCAAAAGCAAAACAGAAATGGAGAAGTAGAAGAAGAAGAAGGAGGAGGAGGATAATGACGAGGAGGAGAAAAACACATACAACAAAACCAACAAAAAGAATAGCAACTACTACTACTACTACTACTACTACTACTACTACTACTACTACTACTACTACTACTACTACTACTACTACTACTACTACTACTACTACTACTACTACTACTACTACTACTGCTGCTGCTGCTGCTGCTATTACTACTCCTTACTACTGCTGCTACTTACTTAAGTTATCGCATTGTGCCATTTTACGCGCCTCGAGGCGTAATGAGCATGTGGTGCTTGCCCCACAATTTTTTAAACCAATCGGCACTCGTTGCATGATGTAGTAAATTCCACAGAGGCCGCTTTTACTTTACAGAAAATGTCCTGGTATCATCTTATGCAGGGTCGATCTGGAAGTCCCCTTAAATTTAAAGAAAATATGTCTCTATGGAAATTCGGTCCTCTAAAAGTACTAGAGAGTTTTGGCCATCATAGACCATAACTTTAGGAAGATAGTTAGTTAGTTAGTCGAGGTTCCAACTTCACGGCAACTGGTCGTCCCCATTATGCTCCATTCCCGTGCCAGCGAATATCACACAAAATGTTCCCCACTGTCCAATGTGAAAAGTGGAATAGACGGGAGTCTCGGCAATCCAACAAACCCGCACAGATAAACTGTGCATAAAGCCACCGTCAGAATGTCAACACAAAATTCATCCACGAATACCACAGTTCATTGTCGATGGACTCGGCAGTCACCAGAAAGACCTCATTGACCCGGGTTTCCTCATATGGCTCGGTCTCTTACCGCAGGGTGACCCGCCGAAAGTTTCGCACAAAGCACGAACTCCGCAGCTTCAGCGCCGACTACCAGGAGTCTCCCGAAAAATTCACTCGTGAACCGAAAGGGCAAAACAGTCAATTCAGCAACCGCTGGTAGCCATATTTCCGAACATGCAGTTCACTGTACAGGACAGAATTAAAAGTATTCCACACGAATTTCACAGCTCACGGTGTCGCCCACGCACTCACTCAGTAGCAGAGCGACGGAACCATGAAATACCAGTCCAACATGAGGAAAATGCGATTGCAAACCGTAGCCACAAGCATAAACACGCCACATGCCTTAACGGCTCAACGCCTAACCGCCATGCTGGCGACCGGAAGAGAAAATCCCAACTGCACCTCCTAATGGTAGAGGATAGGAAACACACAACCGGGTGGCTAACGCAGCCCTGGAGACCGAGTATCCACCGAGATAAGTGGACAACTCTACAGCTGAGCAGAGCAGGGCACTCACGTATCCTGACAGTCATAAATGGCTGTTAAAGGTAGAGGCAACACACCTTCGTATGGATGTGAAATACAAGGGGAAACCACCACATTATCTGCACAAGACTTCATGACAAAACATATTTCAGAGGAAGTGAACGACGCTAATGTTTGTCTTAGGACATCCTCGTCAGGTAGGGACAGTCATGAGCCACAGGTGACACCATACCGTCATGCAGCTACTGATGGCAAAATCACAATTAAAACAAATAAATGTAAAATATGAACATGGAATGTTTGGACGTTAAATGAGCGTGGACAGCTGAACAATCTTATAAATGAAATGAAAAGCATGAAAATGAATATCCTTTCCTTAGTGAGATGGAATGGAAGGAAACGGGCAAAATTATAACTGACAAGCACACGATCATTTATTCTGGAGGGGATACACACGAAAATGGAAATGGGATTAATATTAAAACTAAAACAGCTAAGTAAATTAATGGTTACTGGTATATTTCAGATAGAGTTATTATGGTCAAAAGCAAACGCAAACCAAATAGATATAAATATTATACAAGTATACGCACCAACAATAAGCAGTTGTGACGAAGAAATACAACACTTTCAGGATGAAATAGAAATGGCGATGTCTCAGATTAGATCACAAGAAATACAAATAATACTAGAAGATTTTAATGCAAAAGTAGGAAAGGGGAAAATGGAGGATGTAGTGGGGAATTATGGTTTAGGTACTAAAAATGAAAGAGGAGAGAAACTAATAGAATGGGCAAATATAAATAATATTGTAATTAGAAACACCTGGTTAAAACATCATAATAGATTACTTTACACATAAAAAAACCGTGATAAGAAAATACTTAACCAAACTTACTACATACTTATTTTGTTTATGTATATATACATAATAGTGATCACCTACCACATGTGGACAAATAAAAGAACACGAGACTTAATAAGGAGATTTAGAAAGTAGATAAAGAAATTCAAGAACAATACAGAGTGACTGCAAAATAGGTACAATGCAATAGCTAAAATACAGAGTATAAATGAACAATGGGAAATGTTAAGGGACTCCATTCATCAAACTAGCAAAGAAATATTACTGGAGAGGAGCCAACAAGCTAAGAAAACATGGATGACAGGAGAAATCTTAAAGTTGATGAACAAAAGAAACCAGAGTAAAAATGACAAAGAAGAATACAAGATAAAACAAGAAATAATAGATAAATGTGTGACGACAAAAGAAAGTTGTTTTAAGGAGCAGTGAAAGAAAATTAAGGTAAATTCTATTAAAGATAAAAGAAATATGCACAGACAAATCAGTGAGCTCACGGGGAGAAAAATAAGAGTAAATACAGGATGTTTGAAATTACAAACAGGAAATATATTATTGCAGAAAGATGCTATTATGAAGAGGTGGAATGGGTATATAAAAGAATTATATGATGGAGAACGCAAAGAATTAACAAAAGAAAGTAACATAGAAGGTCCACCTATTCTAAAAGAAGACGTCGCTGATGCTGTCTAGCATATGAAGAAAGAAAAAAAAAAACTGATAGGCCAGATGGAATCACAATAGAAAATTAGAAGTACGGGAGAATTTAGAGTAGATATATTAACCAAAATGATGAATGATATTTACACCAGTGAATATATACCGAGCGATATGCTGAAATCTGTATTTATAGTTATACCATAAAGACCAAGAGCTCTACTGAAATATGCCTTTCGTGATCAGGATGGTGGTATATACATCCAATCACGCTCAGATGGCGGCCTCTACAGTGCTCAGAGATTGAAGGCCAAGACCAAAATTAGCAGGGTACTGATCAGAGAGTTGTTTTTTGCAGATGATGCTGCAATTACGACCCACTCTGAGGAAGAATTACAACGTCTACTATCTGCATTCTCCAATGCCTGTTCTGAATTTGGTTTAACAATTAGCAAAGGGAAGACACAGATTATGTCACAGGTGCACATGAAGTACCATCAGAAGACACAGATTATGTCACAGGTGCACATGAGGTACCATCAATCTTTATTGACGACGCCGAACGGATAGTGAACCATTTCACATATCTAAGATCAGAGGTCAATAGCCAATTATCCCTAGATCAGGAAATCAACATCAGGATTGGTAAGGCAGCAACAACAATGAACAGGTTAACAAAAAGATTCTGGGAGAACAGGAAGCTTACTGCCAAAATAAAAGTACTTGTCTATCAAGCCGGTGTTCTTAGTACTCTTCTTTATGGCAGTGAAGCCTGGTCAACTAACTCACACCAAAAGAAAGGTTTAAACAGCTTTCATATACGGCGTCTGCGAAGAATACTTAGTATTAAGTGGCAAGATAAAATCACAAATACTGAAGTATTGGAAAGATCAGGTTGTGTGACGGTTTGTTCCATGCTCAGTCTTCGTAGACTAAATGGATAGGACACGTTAGGAGGATGGATGCTGGTAAAATACCAAAGGACATCTTGTTTAGTGAATTACAGATGGGTAAGAGATCTGAGAATCGGCCTCTACTACGAAACAAAGATGTGTGTAAGCGGGACATAATTGATAAAGGTATTGGTAATGCACATTGGGAGCAAGTCGCCGCTAAACGTATTGCATGAAGAGCACATATCAAAAATGGAATAAAGACAAAGGAGAAAATGATTGCAGAAAGGTTGCACACTGGGCGCATGAGACGTAAGATGGTACGCGATGGGGAAAATGACCATGTGGTCACATGCATCAACTGTGGACGAACATTTACAGCGCGAATTGGCCTTATCGGTCACATTCGCTACCGCCTTCGGTTGTAGTTATTATGCCTTTTTGAAGCACAATGTAACAAACTATCGTCTGTCAAGACGGCAAGGTGCCAATGAAAGACCAATAGCAATTGAATGCGACGATTCTTGTACAATTAACCTCACAAACAAGATCACTCAGAATTATAATGAGAAGGACAAGAAAGAAAATAAAAATGGAAATTGGTGAAGACCAGTATGGATTTGTGGAAGGAAATGGTACAAACAATGCAATATATACTATTACAAACACACTATTACGAATACATTACGAACACTAATAAAAAACAAAGCAACAGAGACACCGAATATAGATTATACCATAGATTATACCAAGGCATTTGATAAAGTAACACACGATGAACTTATTAAAATGTTGGAAGATGTCAACATTGATGGGAAAGATATCAGAATAATAAAGAATATTTACTGGAACCAAGAAGCAGAATTAAAATGGGAAAATAAAGAGGTCGGTTATGAACCAATAAAACTAAGAGTACAACAGGGTTATGTCTTGTTACCAGATCTCGTCTCCCTCTATCGGGAAGTAATAATGAGATAGATCAAAGAGAAGCCAGGAATACTAATCGGAGGTTATTATATAAACAATATACGCTACGTAGATAGCACAGTATTGGTGGCGGATAATGCAAACATCGACAACAATTGTTGGACATTGTGGTAACAGAGTGCAAAGAAAGGACTCTCCTTGAATATCAAGAAAACAGTAACAAATGTGATATCAATTAAAAAGGTGACACCAAAATGTGAAATGGAAATAGAAGGACAAATTCTTAACCAAGTGGATCATTTTAAATACCTATGTGGCATTTATAACATCAGATGGAAGATCCACAACAGAGATTAAGAGCAGAATAGGGCAAGCAATATCTGCATTTCAGAAAATGAAGATTATCTTATGCAATAAGTCACTATCACTGAATGTAAGAAATCGAGTTCTGAAGTGAAAAATAGAACCTGTTTTGCTGTATGGAAGTGAATCTTGGAATGTAAATGAACAAATTATGAAGAATTTGGAAGTAACAGAGATGTGGTTACTGGAACCAATGTTGCGAATTCCTTGAACTGCCAGAGTAATAAGGATTGCTTGAAAGAGACTAATCAAACTATTACATTATATACAACAGTAAGAAAAAGACAAACTACTTTCTTTGGTAATGATGAGAAGAGAGGCATTGGAGAACATCGTGACAACTGGAAAGATAAAAGGGAAGAGAGACAGAGCAAGACCAAGAGAAATAATGATGGATGGATTGAGACGGTGGCATGGAGGCATATCATCAGCAGAGTTGATCCAGAATGCCAAAGACGGAGATATGTGGAGAGTCATGAACGCCTACGCCAGCTGGCAGGACATTTGATGATGATGATGATGATGATGATGATGATGATGGAGATTCAAGCACATGGCAACGGCCCGGCAGTCAAAGGACTATTACTACTACTGCTGCTGTTGTCACTACTACTACTACTATTACTACTACTACTACTACTACTACTACTACTACTACTACTACTACTACTACTACTACTACTACTACTACTACTGCTGCTGCTGCTGCTGCTACTACTACTACTACTACTACTACTACTACTACTACTACTACTACTACTACTACTACTACTACTACTACTACTACTACTACTACTACTATTGTTATTACTATTTTTACAAATACTACAATGCTCGTAGAAAAACTAAGAAGTATAAACGGACTTACCCTAATGGATATAGATAAATGGAACGATCTAGATACTAAAGGCCAAATTTATTTTATATTAACAAGGAATAAGAGAAAGAGAAATATATTAGAGGCAAGGGCAGTGCCCAACTTAGATATAAACACAGATCACAAAGCAGTCTTTGCCACAATAAGAATCATCAGTAGAAGGAAGCAAAGACCAGGAAAATACATGCGAATCAATAAACTTAAAAAATTTCAAAGTCGAGGCAGTGAGGAAAAATTATGAAAAAGAGCTAACTAAAATCTTTCTAAAATTACCTATAGAAAGAAAGACAGTGGAAGAAGAATGGGAGATGTTCAAATCAAGCATTTTAAATACTACAAAGATAACATGTGGAACCACGAAAAACGCAAAACACGGATAAAGAAAATAACAAGTTGGTGGAACGCAGAAGTAAAGAAAGCTGTACAAGACAAAAAGGAAAAATATAAAAAAGTGGTTGAAGAGCAAACGGGAATGCGATTACATAGAATATAGAATAGTAAGAAGACACGTGAATAGAATAGTAAAGAGAGAAAAACAAAACAGACTGGGAGGAGTATGGAGAAACTCTAAATAAAAACTACAAGGAGACAACTAGAAACTTCTATAAAGAGATAAGCAATGAGATCCAGAGGAGAACCCTTTGACCCAACTGAAATAATTATCAACGAACATGGAGAACCAATTAGTGAACAAAAACAAATCCTAATAAGATGGAAACAGTACTTCGATCAACTTCTCAACATCCCATCAGATGTCACAGGAATTCTAGAAACCGACACAGATGCCACCGAAGAACTAGAACCAGATATACTGAAAGAGGAAATTATAGAAGCCATCAGATTAGCCCCATTGAACAAATCACCAGGACAAGATGAAATACCAAATGAACTAATTAAAGCAGCAAGAGAAGTAGGAACAGCACGGCTGCATAGACTATTCAACCACGTTTGGGTAGAACAAGACACCACGAAACTGGGGAAATGCCATAATTATCCCAATTTGAAAAAAAAAAAAACAAAGGCAGCAAAAGAGACTGCACATAATACAGAGGCATTTCACTGTTGAGTCATACTTGGAAATTATTTTGCAAAATTCTTGAAAAAAGATTACGAACTATTATAGGACACCAGCTAAGCGAAACACAACTTGGATTTAGGAAAAAACAAAGGATGCACAGATGCCATTTTTGCTCTTAGACAACTTATAGAAAAATCAATCGAATTCAATGAAACACTCTACTTAGCCTTTGTCGACCAAGAAAAGGCTTTTGATAGAGTAGATAGAAACAAACTGTGGGAAATCCTTAAACAATATGGAGTGAGTACACATCTAACAAACATATGTAAAAGCTTATACAATAACAGTGAATGCATAGTGATAGCAACTTGAGCACACTCAGAACCCTTCACCATAAGATCCGGAGTACGACAAGGTTGTGTCCTGCCCCCTCTCTTGTTTAAAACATATATAGACAACATATGTAAAGAAACCAGCCAAACAGAGACCACAAGAACACTGCATGACGAGAACACAGAAGAAGAACCATCTGCAAATCTAACCATTAGAGAACTCCTGTTTGCTGACGACCAAGCACTAATAGCAAAATCAGAAGCTGAATTACAAGACCACATGAATAGTCTAAACGAAATGTGTTAGGGAATATAACATGAAAATTAGCACCACCCTATTTACCCTCTCTCCAAAACAAAAGGCAGGGATCATCCAGATGAATGGAACACCCCTAAGAGAAGATAAAGAACCAACATACCCTGGAGTAACATTTGATGGCAAGCTGACATGGAGAAAGCACATCAACAAAGCAGTAGCAAAAGCCAGAAGGAAAATAGCCATCCTGAGAAAGCTAAGTGGAACCACATGGGGAGCCAGTGCGAAAATACTTAGCAAAGTTTACCAACAGAGCATACGACCACACCTGGAATATGGGTCAACTGCGTGGTGTTCAGCATCAAATACCACACTACAAGAGCTGGACAAGGTGCAAAATCAAGCACTTAGAGTCACCACAGGAGGGATGAGATCAACCCCTATAGTGGAAATGGAGAAGATGGGGAGGACACAGGCACTGAGTGAGCGCAGAGATACGAAAACGCTAATACAAGCAGAAAAGTTCCTCAGCTTGCCAGGCCACCCTATGAAGAACATATTTGAAAACCTAGCTATGGGGCGGTTGAAAAGAAGTAGTTTTATCCACCAGGCCAAACGACTCTGCAGAGAAACCACTGATCTGCCCACAGTTGGTATCCCCCTAACAACTATTCCAGAGCGAACTCCATGGAAAGATGAGCATAGACTATCGTTACAAATCCAGACAAAAGTGAGAGGAATATTTGACAAGGAAGAACAGAACAGTGTGCAGCGCAGAACAGCCACTCTCAGCTTCCTTGATGAAGAATACCCACAGGACCTCTGGATCCGAGTCTACACAGATGGGTCAGCACAAAATGCTGTTCGAAATGGAGGAGCGGGAGTGTACATAGAATACCCAAATAATACTAGGGACACAGCCAGAGTACCAACAGGAAAGTACTGCCATAACTATGATGCCGAAATTGAGGCAATCAAGATAGCAACAGAGAAATTACTAAATAACAGCAATGGTACACAACCTGTGGTGCTACTAACAGATGCAAAATCAGTACTCGAGGCGCTCCTCTCTGGGAAATTGCCAGTACTAAGGACACTACTTTCTGAACTTAGCAGTCAGCATAAAGTCACCATACAGTGGATACCATCCCACTGTGGAGTACCCGGAAACGACAGAGCTGATCAATTGGCTAAGGAAGGAGCCAAAGAGGAACAGCCTGATGTGCCCGTTACATACCACCAAAAGAAAAGAATGATCAAATCAGTCAGAAAGCCACCAAAACCTGCTCAAGATGACTACCACATTATGGACAGACCAGAACAAGTCATTATTCTGCGCCTCAGAACAGGACACAATAGATTACGCAACCACATGTATACAAAATTCAAGATTGGTGAAACAGCCATGTGCACATGTGGATTGGCGTCGCAGACAGCAGAGCACATACTCCAAGACTGCCCAAAATATAACATATCTAGGCAAACCTTCTGGCCTAGAGAGACGACAGTGGAAGATAAACTCTATGGACCACTGTGTGAACTGAAAAAAAAAAAGTTCAATTCATGCAAGAGACGACATTGCAGATATAGACATATTTCAAGCGAACGAAAGAAGAAGAAGAAGAAGAAGCACAAGTTAAACAGAAGTATTGACTATAACTAAAGAAAAAAAAGCAACAAGGATTCACCTAAATGGAAATTTCTTGAAACAAGTAAAGAGTTTCAAGTACCTAGGAAGTATAATATCATCAAATGGCAAATCAGAAGACGAGATCGAAAATAAATGCAATAAGGCAAACCAACTCATTGGGAAAATGGCACCAATGCTAAAGAACAAACATGTATCAATAACTACTAAGAAATAACTTTACAACACAATCTTCCTACCAACTCTATGTTACCAATGCCAAACCTGGGCAATGACAGAAAAAGAGAAAAGAAAAATCACAACAACAGAAATGAGATTCCTGAGAAGAATACTCAATGTATCAAGAAGAGATAAGTTCAGAAATGAAGAAATCAGGACTAAAGTGGGGGTTATAGCTGCAATAGATTTTATTAGAAGGCAGCAAGTCAAATAGTTTGGCCATGCAAGTAGGTTACCAACTAACAGTATACCACAACAAGCAATGATGTACAGACCAGAGGGAAGCAGAGGAAGAGGCCGACCACGTAAACGATGGTCGCAGGGAATAAAAAAGTCTATGGGAATATCCATACAAGAAGCCCATAAGCGGGCACTCTCCCGCTGTTTATACTTCACTTCGACACCGTAAGGTACAAGAGAAACATGATGAGATGAGATGAAACTAAAATGCTGCTACTACTACTACTACTACTACTACTACTACTACTACTACTACTACTACTACTACTACTACTACTACTACTACTACTACTACTACTACTACTACTACTACTACTACTACTACTACTACTACTATTACCACCACCACCACTACTACTACTACTACTACTACTACTACTACTACTACTACTACTACTACTACTACTACTACTGCTGCTGCTGCTGCTGCTGCTGCTGCTGCTGCTGCTGCTGCTGCTGCTGCTACTACTACTACTACTACTACTACTACTACTACAGGATAATAAGAACAAGAAGATAGGATGAATTTCAACGAAACTCTGAATTAATGCTCTGTTATTTCATTGTGACGGAGCCGACAAACATTTCAAGTACACACATAATGGAACAGTCACATAGATGTCGTGTTCAACTCTGTAAACCTCGTCTCATCGCAGCATGTGCTTTCATTAACATGACGTAGACTGAAACTGGGAAAGCAACCAGACGATCTACACCTGGCCTGGATAATAGTCTATTCCTCGAATCTTTGTATTATAACATTAACTTGTTATTTATATTCTAACAGTTAAGGACAGGTATAACACGTAAACCTTTAACGCCAGGGTATGCTCTGATGAAAACATGTGCTCTTATGTATGCCTATAAGTTTCCCCCTGGGCGCGGAGGTGGAGCTTGTTGACAATGGTAAACCTAACACCTGCGGTGAAGACATTACTAGCCCAGGCTTAATCTTAGCCAGAGCGTAGGTGTTGTGTTGAATCATGGCCTGGTTACATTGTAATATGCCTGTCGCAGAATTGTAATTCCAGGACCTGTCTTGTACACATCGCTAGTTTATGGATTTGGACATGGAAAGGAGAGCTGTGTAACACAGGTTCCCGTAGATGGTACTTTTGTACCGGGTCGGGAGAAATGCCACTACAGCAACCGCAGCCTGATAGATGCAAGCCAGCTTCGGGACCCAGGCCGCATGAACACCAATGCCTCAGACTTAAGAGCTAAAGGCAAAGTCTTCCAGAAGATTCATAAACAAATACAACAACAACAACAGCAAAACAACAAAGAAGAAGTAGAAGATCAATTTTTTTTTTGTACACTGAATCAATATGTAAATACAGCAAATGCTTTTTCCTCATGGAAGAATACATAAAGCATTGAGGGTATCACCAAACCACAATGCAGGAAATCAAAGTGATCATTTATTTTTAAAATCTAACAAGGAATTTAGTACATCTGCATATGATGTACACGTTTACAGAGCTGTAAATTTAGATTTAGATTACCATCTTCTAATAAGTAAAATTAAGTTAAATTTAAATTACAAGTCAATACTTGGATGTCCTTGCAGGAGAGGCACCAGCTCCAGCAGTGGAATGAAACACTAGAGATCTTAACAACACAAGGAAAATAGCAAGGAAACAGAACCAAACAAGTGTACTTATGCAAACGTTGTAACCAATTATAATGATTACATGAACAAATGGGTTGAGTACCTCAAAGGACCCACACAAAACAAGATCCCCCAGAAATTCAATCTGCAGAAGTAAAGCTGGATATGAATTGTGAAAACCAATCTACAGAAGAAATAAGAACTTTTGTCAAACTCCTGAAGGAGGGGGAAGCTGCTGTTCTTGCGGTATCCAGGTAGAAAGTGTTAAAGTTAATATAAACACCGCATCTTTATTACTTAACACACTACTTAACAGAGTTTGTGAGACAAAAGAAATAGCAGCAGACTGAAGAGCATAATTTCCCGTGAAATCTTCCAAATAAAGAGGATCTACAGGAATGTGTAAATCATAGAAAAGTAATGATCGAGGGAGGGTAGGATATACTAGAATGGAGGATACAAGACGGAAGAGGCAAAGAGTTGACAAAACTGGTAAGTATTGATGAAGTATTTCTCCTTTAATTAGAAACATACCACATAAATCTATGTTCCTAGCAATAGTCAATGCTTGACATGATAAAATAAGGGAGCAAACAGAATGGGCTGATACAGCTCATAAACCCTTAAAGGATATCGATCTATATATAGAACACATCGAATGTCACACCACCACTTCTTCGTGGAAGTTTCTGTAAAAACAATGTTTTGTGCAACAAAGCACAACATAAACAGTGGGCAGGCAGAGCCGGGGAGGCAATCTGCCTATCGAATGAGTCCAGAAAAGAAACCTCAGTCGCCGAAGTCGAACTGTGTTTGCCTCAGTGGCGCGGGCATCATGGTACTACAATGCATGTTAATGCACCATCCCGTATTTGATCCATGCTAGAATAGACGTTAGCCAAAGTTGATCACAGAAGACGAAGTGGAGGAGGAGGAGGAGGAGGAGGAGGAGGAAGGGGAGGAGGAGGAGGAGAAGAAGAAAAAGGAAGAAGAGGAGGAGGAGAAATCTATTTTATTAATAGCAGCGGACAGCAGCACCAAGGAATGAACATTGATTTGACATTGATTTATAAACACCCCAGCCTAACTATTTTAATCCCAACAACGGTCAACACCGATCAGAGGAGTTTCGTGGCATAGCTTGCACCACTCTCTGGACTCCGTTATTCGGCTAACGAGTACAGTTTTCTCGAATACTTCCGGGTATCGTTGCTGAAGCTACATAGTTGGTACCCTGCGTGATGCTTTCGGCATCCAACTCTGGGAAAAGAGACCGAGCCATATGAGATTAAACCAGACGCAATGAAGTCGACCCTTTCAGCTTTAAACCCCGTTTTGATAGTACCGATAGGCATCGGAAATGTGTTTCGCATAGATTGATAAGATTTATAAACACACCAAAGCCATCCATTCTCTACCAGATAGCAATGGACTGAAGTGGTAAACATTGCAGATTTATTTCGCTTAGATTGATAAACATACTAGACTCCTCACCCATCTCTGGCTTTCAGGTTGAACTTTGGGCTGCAAAAACTGCTCTCCATCAATGTCTGTTCTAATGGCGTCATCCTCAACAGTTCTTCTGCTAGTTCTGGTGGGTTTTGGCACGCTTCCCTACCAGATTCCTTCCTGCCTTCGGCATTTTTTAGCTATTTGAAAGTTCTGTCTCAAGTTGATCTCCTCTAATCCATACTTTCTTTCATTCATTCCCGCCTTCCTTGTTTTCTGCCTTATCTTTGTTTTGTGATACTAATTATTTCTGGTCATGTGATCCTACAGAAGTGCAGGGCACACGATCAAGTTTTGATTGATTACTTTATCCATATGTAGCATGTTTGCCGGTCTCCCTGGTCGAGGAGTTAGCAGCTTTCTCCGTAACCCCAGTGACTTATGAGAGTATAGAGCCGGTCACCCAGAAAGCAATGGCAAACTACTGAGCGTAATCTTGCCAAAAAATCAACAATCAGCTGAAAGATGCTGATGTTGACAGCGATGTCCTGTAAAGGATATGCAAAACATTTATTTATATGTAGCATGTTTGCTTATAATGTAACTGTTTTATTGCCAAGCACCTTTCACTTCAAATTTAGAACGGTATAATATGTGCTAAAGTGCTATATAGAATCTGTTTTGCTGTATGGCTGTGAATCTTAGAGTGTAAATGAGCAAATTAGGAAAAGCTTGGAAGCAACAAAGATATTGTTCCTGAGGCGAATGTTGCGAATTTCTTGGACTGCCAAACTAATAACAACTGCATGAAAGAGGTTAATGAAACTAGAACATTAATTACAACAATACGAAAGGGACAAACAACTTTCTTTGGTCATGTGATGAGAAGAGAGGCACTGGAGAACATCGTGACAACTGGAAGGATCAAGGAGAAGAGAGGCAGAGGCAGACCGAGAGAAATGATGCTGGATTGATTGGGACGGTGGTTGATCCAGAAAACCAAAGACCGAGATCTGTGGAAAGTCAGGAACGCCTACGCCAACCGGGATGGCACTTGATGATGATGATGACGATAGTATGAAGACGAAATAATAACTGTCTGGAATACTAACAGGTTAGGAAATAACAGATATAGAGTGGTTTAAAGTGCAACAAAATATTTGGAGCCGGAATTAACATGACGACGATATTGGGACGGTCAGTATAATTGCAGATTGGTATAGAAGGGGTTAAAGTAACGACTGTGTTAACATGGTTAATATAATGTCAGGCTGGGACAGAAGGATACAAGTAATGAATATGTTAAGAGGGTTAATATAATGTCAGGCTGGGGGAAAGAAGAATTAAAGTGACGACTCTGTTAAGAAGATCAATATAATTGTAGACTGGGATAGCAGGAGTTAAAGTGATGACTATGTTGAGAGGGGCAATATAAGGTTATGATGGGACAGAACGAGATAAAGTATAGGACTATGTTGAATGTGTTAATAGCAGCTCAATTGGCACAGATGGACTATCTCTACAACAGAATGATTTAAGTACAGTAAATGAAACAGTAAAAATAATTCTTTAAAAATATTTACATGACACAATAGACAAAGACCACAATGGCCATGTGCAAAATGATGCTTATTAAATTTCCAGACAAGATCAAGACACAGTATTTATATTGCGAACATGACAGAGAAGAATGAACGATCTATACCACAAGTCTGAGATCCGTTCCGGGGGATGTGTCTGAGAGGTTAAGGTGTTCGCTTCAGGTTTAGGATTTACAGGGTTCGACCTCAGCATAGGGCTGGATATTTTCACAAGAATCACTGGTATCTATTAATATCACATGACCCCGGGAAGGTTAACTAGGTCAACAAATGTCCGCAGAAGTCAGATGTGTCGGCCTAACGGCGCAAGAACGCATCTCTGTTGTAAACAGGCACAATGCAATCACGTCCGGAAAAAACTCTCCGGATGAACGCAGAAGAAGATATCACATGACAACCTGATCTCTCGGCTAGTCAGATCGTATATGTATTCTTCTATGAAAAGGGCGAGGGAAATACAGTTCTCGTGTGAAAATTGCACATATTAAAAATTCCATGGCAGTTGCACACATCAAATAATAGACCGTAAGGCTGATACCCCGACAAGGTTGATAAGAAAGAAAAAAACAACCATACCGACAGATAGACAGAGCCCGTTACTTTGGATGATATATGTCTAGAGTTTAGAGCAGTGGTTCTCAACCGTTTTTGGCCCATGCAACCATTCACCACATGTTCAGAATGTCACCCCCCCCCTTTCCTATTTCCTCCCTATAAATCCCCCCCCCCCCTTTTTCACACAGTATACGTACAGATGAAAGCTAAATTTAATAACACATACTAGAAGAAGTCTAGACTGTTACATAAAACGTGATTTGCTGGTCTACTTAGGTTATAACACGAATTTCAGAACGGCGAGAAGTACAGAACCATAAAGTATAGAGGGAAAATCAATATCAAGTAATCGGTTCTTGTATTAACGCGATCTTGAAATAATCTTAATTCCCCCTTGGAAACCCTAAAATTCGCCCCCTGGAAAGGGGGGGGGGGATTCCCCACCGGTTGAGAATCACTGTTCTAGAGGAAACAAACCTTATATGCAAATGCATGCAAAGTCGGACACACTGACCGTTAAAGTATGTACGAAGGTATGATGCGCTTTTCGAAAGAGAACGGGAGAAGAAGAAGAAGAAGAAGAAGAAGAAGAAGAAGAAGAAGAAGAAGAAGAAGAAGAAGAAGAAGAAGAAGAAGAAGAAGAAGAAGAAGAAGAAGAAGAAGAAGAAGAACGAACGAACGAACGAACGAACAAACGAACGAACTTACGAACCGACTTTATTTTCAAAGGGTAACAAATTGGGCACGCTGGCCCATCTTACATTCGGCCCTTCCAATCACTCATCTTTCGATCATCAGTGCATAGTGCATTCACATAGGAAAAAACATTATCGAATGAATGTTGTAAACATAAACAATGCATGTAACCATGTTATGAGACAAATCCTCGACACACCCACCTATCCCCTATTCATGCGCGTGTCCCCCCCCCCCCCCCCACACACATCCACCACCTAACCACACAATACTCCCAGGCACATACATTCCCCCATCCATCCACACCTCCCCCACCCACACATCCCACACACCCCCACATAACCATCTCCCCACCCACACAACACATCTCCCACCCACCACACATCCCCCCCACACACATCAACCACCTACCCACACACAAACCCAGGCACACATGCATGCATCCACCCACCCATCACCCACCCACACATATCCCCCACCTTCACACATCTCCCTACCTACACGCACGAAGAAGAAGAAGAAGAAGAAGAAGAAGAAGAAGAAGAAGAAGAAGAAGAAGAAGAAGAAGAAGAAGAAGAAGAAGAAGAAGAAGAAGAAGAAGAAGAATAGGAGGAAGACAATAGGTGGTTCAGATTTGCGAGTGTTTGTCTAACGAAAGCATCTTGGTCTTCTTCCTTTGTGCCCAACGAACAGCAGAGAGTGTACACAAATATGGCAGCAACAAACTTCATTCCACCACACACCGTACGGGAATGTCATCTTCACGATAATAACTAAGACTTATATTAGAGACATTAACAAGGACAGAAGAAGAAGAAGAAGAAGAAGAAGAAGAAGAAGAAGAAGAAGAAGAAGAAGAAGAAGAAGAAGAAGAAGAAGAAGAAGAAGAAGAAGAAGAACAACAACAACAACAACAACAACAACAACAACAACAACAACAACAAATATACATTCATATATGCAGATAAATCAAACATATTTATAGTCAGGCTGAAAAATACTCGACCGACACACCCACATACATGCACACACTCATCAAATGTGCACATGAGGACTCTTAAATGTTCACACTGAGACATACATACACTCAAACATGCACACGCAGACATATTCAAGCATGCATACAGACACATACATTCTACTGAAAGCAAAGAGACGAAACTTAGACATTCGAATAATTTACATCTGCATTACTGACGCTGAAAACAAAAATTTAAAAAAAAATTAACTGTGACTCTTAAAATAGTCCTCTTTATTTTCTGTAGAACATTAACTTTCTTGGGAATTCCCAAGTTAATAACAGACGTAAACATGCAACCGGGGTATCTGTCTACACCGCAAGCAGGGTTCACTGTACGCGAACTATCATTTATATAGCGCAAATATGAGTCACAATAACCCAGGTTCAATGTGAACATCATTTGTTAATCTCTCTACCTACCTACCTACCTACATACGTGTCTGTCTGTCTGTCTGTCTGTCTGTCTGTCTATCTGTCTGTCTGTCTGTCTGTCTGTCTGTTTGCCCGTCCGTCCGTCCGTCCGTCTGTCTGTCTGTCTGTCTGTCTACCTCTTTCTGTTTCTATGTGTGTGTGGGTGTGTATGTGAGGGATGTGTGTGTGTGTGTGTGGGGTGAGAGGAATGTATGTGTGGAGGGGTTGTGTGTAGGGGATGTGTGTGACTTGATGCGTGATGTGTGGATAGGTGAAGGGATGTGTGGTCGGTAGGGGATGTATGTGTGTGAGGGATGTGTGTGTGGGTGGGGATATTTGGGAGAATGGTTGGAAGTATGTGGGTGTTGGTGGGTTGGGGGTGTGGGTGGGGAATGTGTATTTGGGTGGGTGAATGGGTGTGTGGGAGATGTGTGTGGGTTGGGGATGGGTGTGGGGGATGGGTGTGGGGTATGGGTGTGGGGGATGGGTGTGGGGGTGTGTCTGTGAATGGGATATGTCTGTATGGGTCTGAGTGTGTGAGTGTGGATGAGATAAATGTGAGTGGGTGGAGGATGTATGTGTGGGTGGGGAGGATATTTGTAGGTGGGGGATGTGTGGGTGAGTGGGGAGATGTGTGTGTGTGGGTGAGAGATGTGTGCGCGGGGATGTGTATGGGGAATGCATGTGGGGGGGGGGGATGTGTGTGTATGTGGGGGGGGATGCGTTTATGGGTTGGGTGTTGTGTGGGATGGGGGAGGTGTGGGATGTGCGGGTGGATGAAGGATGTATGTGAGGATGGGGGATGTGTGTTTGGCTGGGTGGTTGGGGTGTGTGTGGGGGAGGGTAGATGAGAGATGCATGTGTTGATGGGTGGGTGGGTGATGCATGGGTGTGAGTAGTTGATGGATGAGTACGTGAGTGGGTGTGTGTGTGTGTGTGTGAGAGAGATGAGTGTATGGGTGGGGAATGCGTGTGTGGGTGGGAAGGCGGATGTGTTAGGTTGGGGTATATGTGGGTGGTGGGGGGTGTGTTGGTGGTTGGGGTGTGTTTTTGGATGAGGAATGTGTTGATGGGTGAAGATGTGTGTATGGATAAGGAGATATGTGTGTGTGTGTGGGGTGGGGGGGGGGGTGGTGATATGTGTAGTTAAGGGATGTGTGTTTGGGGATTGGAGATCGGGGGGGGGGGATGGTTGGCGAGTGGGTGGGTGGAGGATATGTGGGAGGGTGAGTGTGTGTACGTTGGGGGTGGGACGGGGTGTGTGTGGGTGCGGGATGTGTGGGTGGGGGAGATTGTGTGGGTGGGTTATATGTGTGTAAGTGGGGGATGTGTGGGTGGGTGCGGGTTTTGTGTGTGGGTAAGTGCAGTATATTGAGTTGGCGGGAATATGTGTGTGTGGGTGTTGGATATGTGGTTGGGGGATGCGTGTTTGGCTGACTGGTTGTGGGTGTGTGGGTGAGTCTTGCAGGATATGTGGCTGGGTGAGTGTTGGTAGGTTATGGGATGGGGGAGGATGTGTGCGTGTGGGTGGGGAGATGTGTGAAGGTGGGGAGATGTGTGGGTGGGTATGGATGGGTGGTTACATGCATGTGTGCCTGGGTTTCTGTGTGGGTGGGGGATGTGTGGTGGGGGTGTGTGGTGGGTGGGAGATGTGTGTGTGTGGGTGGGGAGATGGTGTATGTGAGGGTTTGTGTGCGATGTGTGGGTTGGGGGATGGGTGGATGGATGGGGTCATGTATGTGCCTGTGGGTATGTGTGTGGTTGGGTGGTGGATGTGTGTGTGTGGGAGACACGCGGATGTATAGGGTATGGGTGGGTGGGTGGGGGATTTGTCTCATAACATTGTAACATGCATTGTTTATGCTTAGAACATTCATTTGACAATGTTTTTTTCCTATGTGAATGCACTATGCACTGATGAACGGAAGATGAGTGACTGGAAGGGCCGAATGTAAGACGGGCCTGCGTGCACAATTTGTTATCCTTCGAAAATAAAATTTGTTCGTTCGTTCGTTCATGTTTCTGAAATAAACTGAAGAATGGATGGTCAACTCTCTCTCTCTCTCTCTCTCTCTCTCTCTCTCTCTCTCTCTCTCTCTCTCTCTCTCTCTCTCTCTCTCTCTCTCTCTCTCTCTCTCTCTCTCTCTCTCTCTCTCTCTCTCTCTCTCTCTCTCTCTCTCTCTCTGTCTCTCTCTTCGCCCTTTTCCATTTACATTATAAAGTTTACATTAGTGGTATGACAACTTTCCCCTATTATTTAATGTCTCCTGGGTGAGTATTTCTTTTATCACAGCAGGTATTTACTTTGAGGTACTGCCTGTCTTCTCTGTTCACCTGCATATGTTGTTCTTATATATGATGATCTATGAGAGATATGTCACCAGCGTCTTACCTGAACAGATCCACCACGAATCATTCCCTCTGTTGGACACTTAGTTTTTTTTTAGGTCTGCGTTCACTTGTTTTCAAATCCAGCTCAGTCTACACAAATGCTACTACTACTAATATTTGCTACTACTAGTGAGTGAACTGGAGTTTTGTTTGCGTGGGGGTTAGCTTTCCCTTATACGAGTGTCCCTCCCCATCAGGCGACGTATCGCTTTCCGACTTCTGAGGTACTTGTAATTTACGTACCCGCGTCAAGGACGAGAAGTCAAAATTTTGTCCAAGTGTCAGGAATGCAGAATGAACCCACCCCGGAGCGATCAAATTTGAAAGTTTCAGCCCGTCACACCTATTAGCCACGCCGATCTCCGGACACTAAACTAATAGCTAAACTATTATTACGGCATTTGTACCGAGGCTGATGTTTATCGGGAAGCAATGACGACCCGTCAAGAGTAGAGAGCGCTTGCCTAGACAGACTGCACACACTAGATGGTTGGGATATTTATTACACCTGCAACAGACAGATACCCCAAGTCTTTCTGACTAACTGACTGACTGATTGACTAACTCTAACCAACCAACCAACCAACCAACCAACCACCCAACTGACTAACTAACTAACTAACTAACTAACTAACTAACAACAACAAAACTGAATAAATTAAGCAAAACACTGACAACACAAACTCAAGGAGATGATCAATGTCAGCATTAGTATAAAAGAATGATAATTACCAGCACTAGTATAAGAGAATGATCATTGCCAGCACTAATATAAGAGAATGATCATTGCCAGCACTAGTATAAGAGAATGATAATTGCCAGCACTAGTATAAGAGAATGATCATTGCCAGCACTAGCATAAGAGAATGATCATTGCCAGCACTAGTATAATAGAATGATCAATGCCAGCACTAGTATAAGAGAATGATAATTGCCAGTACTAGTATAAGAGAATGATCAATGCCAGCACTAGTATAAGAGAATGATCAATGCCAGCACTAGTATAAGAGAATGATCATTGTCAGCACTAGTATAAGAAAATGATCATTTCCAGCACTAGTATAAGAGAATGATCATTGCCAGCACTAGTATAAGAGAATAATCAATGCCAGCACTAGTATAAGAGAATGATAATTGCCAGCACTAGTATAAGAAAATGATCAATGCCAGCACTAGTATAAGAGAATGATCATTGCCAGCACTTGTATAAGAGAATGATCATTGCCAGCACTAGTATAAAAGAATGATCATTGCCAGCACTAGTATAAAAGAATGATCATTGCCAGCACTAGTATAAGAGAATGATCATTGCCAGCACTAGTATAAAAGAATGATGGGACGCAGAGGTGTTTCCAAGGCACCAGGGCCGGGTTATATACTGACCAAGACCTATTGACGCGTCCTCGCCGAGCGTCCTGGGCAACAGGTCCCTTCGGGGTCCTGGCTGAAGTCAATAGGATCGCCGATTCCTCCGAAGTCGGAGAGTGTCTGCCTGTATGGCGAGGAACCACCAGTCTGCACACCAATAAGCCAGACATGGGACAACGGATACTCACGCAAACCTCAGGTCCTGTATGACATCACACTGATGTTGGACAACAGGATGCCTTCATCCGACATACAGGACTTTGCGTTGGAGCTCAAGCAAATGAACACAAGCAAGCAGCAAAGAATGATCATTGCCAGCACTAGTATAAAAGAATGATCATTGCCAGCACTAGTATAAGAGAATGATCATTGCCAGCACTAGTATAAAAGAATGATCATTGCCAGCACTAGTATAAGAGAATGATCATTGCCAGCACTAGTATAAAAGAATGATCATTGCCAGCACTAGTATAAAAGAATGATCATTGCCAGCACTAGTATAAGAGAATGATCATTGCCAGCACTAGTATAAGAGAATGATCAATGCCAGCACTAGTATAAAAGAATGATCATTGCCAGCACTAGTATAAAAGAATGATCATTGCCAGCACTATTATAAGAGAATGATCATTGCCAGCACTAGTATAAGAGAATGATCAATGCCAGCACTAGTATAAAAGAATGATCATTGCCAGCACTAGTATAAAAGAATGATCAATGCCAGCACTAGTATAAAAGAATGATCATTGCCAGCACTAGTATAAAAGAATGATCATTGCCAGCATTAGTATAAGAAAATGATCAATGCCAGCATTAGTATAAGAGAATGATCATTGCCAGCACTAGTATAAGAAAATTATCAATGCCAGCACTAGTATAAGAGAATGATCAATGCAAGCACTAGTATAAGAGAATGATGAATCCCAGCACTAGTATAAGAGAATGATTAATGCCAGCACTAGTATAAGAAAATGATGTATCCCAGCACTAGTATAAGAGAATGATTAATGCCAGCACTAGTATAAGAGAATGATGAATCCCAGCACTAGTATAAGAGAATGATCATTGCCAGTACTAGTATAAGAGAATGATCATTGCCAGTACTAGTATAAGAGAATAATCAATGCCAGCACTAGTATAAGAGAATGATCATTGCCAGTACTAGTATAAGAGAATGATCAATGCCAGTACTAGTATAAGAGAATGATCAATGTCAGCACTAGTATAAGAGAATGATCAATGCCAGTACTAGTATAAGAGAATGATCATTGCCAGTACTAGTATAAGAGAATGATCAATGCCAGTACTAGTATAAGAGAATGATCAATGCCAGTACTAGTATAAGAGAATGATCAATGCCAGTACTAGTATAAGAGAATGATCAATGCCAGTACTAGTATAAGAGAATGATCAATGCCAGTACTAGTATAAGAGAATGATCAATGCCAGTACTAGTATAAGAGAATGATCAATACCAGTACTAGTATAAGAGAATGATCATTGCCAGTACTAGTATAAGAGAATGATCAATGCCAGCACTAGTATAAGAGAATGATCATTGCCAGTACTAGTATAAGAGAATGATCATTGCCAGTACTAGTATAAGAGAATGATCAATGCCAGCTCTAGTATAAGAGAATGATCATTGCCAGCTCTAGTATAAGAGAATGATCATTGCCAGTACTAGTATAAGAGAATGATCATTGCCAGCACTAGTATAAGATAATGATCATTGCCAGCTCTAGTATAAGAGAATGATCATTGCCAGCACTAGTATAAGAGAATGATCATTGCCAGCTCTAGTATAAGAGAATGATCATTGCCAGTACTAGTATAAGAGAATGATCATTGCCAGCACTAGTATAAGAGAATGATCATTGCCAGCACTAGTATAAGATAATGATCATTGCCAGCACTAGTATAAGAAAAAGATCAATGCCAGCACTAGTATACGAGACTGGCCTACCTGCTAGGCGGCCATGGGTTCGAATCCACATCGAGGCGGAATTTCACAATGTAAATGGGCTCCTAGGTAGACTCAGGCTAAAATGGGTACCCTATAATATTCTGGGTATAAAGTCGGCTGGCCTGATTCTAAACCTCATCAACCTCGGAGATAAACTGACATTATCAGCACCATTCCTTGGTGATAAACCTCAGATTGACTTTCTATGATGTTTTTACGTTCAGTAGTTTGCCATTGCTTTATGATCGAGATGTCAACATTTAAGTCCAACTGACCGATGTAGGAGTTGAACCCGCTACCCTGCCATCAGCGCACGTGAAGTTTAATAGCGAGCGCTTTGTCCTTCCGGCATTCCACCACACTTTAATAAAATGCTGATTGCAATGTTACTTCATTATTTATTCATAATAAACATTAACGTTATCTTGAATTAACAATAACTCTTATAGTTATTTTCAAAATTTCTTTAAAGTTTGTGTTAATTCCTCTCACAAGTCTTGAATTTATTCGATGGGGGAGATTAACTTATATGCTGTGGAGTACAAATAGTTGTGTGGTGTGAGTGCTTTGGCCTGCTGTATGACTTTACTCTCTTATTATAGTTAATTCCATGAACATTCAAAACATATTCAATACCAAACAAGGCACAATAGGACTATAAACTAAATGTTAAAAATGTTTTGCTTATCCTTTACAGGACATCGCTGTCAACACCAGCATCTTTCAGCTGATTGTTGATTTCTTGGCAAGATTATGCTCAGTAGTTTGCCATTGCTTTCTGAGCGGCCGCTCACATACCAGGTAAGTTACCGACGCGATTCGAACCACTGCTGATTCTCACCGTCGTCACGTTACTTACGAGAGTATACGAGATTACGGAGAAAAGTCGCTAACCTCTAGGCCAGGAAGCCGGCATAAACTAAATAACCAAAATAATAACATATCTCTACCTAAACTTCTTATATTAATGTTATGAGACTGAATCGAATTAAGATATTTATACTTAAACTTCAGATATACTTTGTTCAACTTCATATTATTCATATTTTAATATGTAATATATTATAATTATATATGTTATAAGGTTCTAATTACATTCACATATTCTCAGCTAAACTTTTGATTTTCATGTTACGCGTTGAGTTGTGTCAAGAAGTGACATCACAACACTCTGGACATTCCCATAAGCGCCCTAATTTCATGTTATGGGGCTGAATCAACCCCAAATCTATACAGATACTAGAACATTATATACAACTACAAGAAAGAGACAAACATAATTATTTGGTCGTGTCGTGAAAAGAGAGATATCGTAGACCAACGTGACAGCTTGAATTATCAGTGGACAAAGCAGCAGAGGCTGACAGAGATAAATTACGCTGGATGGACTGAGACAGTGGCATGGAGGAATATCATCAACAGACTTGACGCTGAACACCAAGGACCTAGGTCTATGGAGATACATGGGCATCTATGCCAGTTGGCAGGACACTTAATGATGAGGTGTGGTGTAATATTTCGAGGTTTGATGATGTGCTTGGTGAAGAAATGGTAATGAAATACCTTAACTTTCTTTCGTTTGACGTTTTTCGACACGTTCCTTGTATTCTATGGTTATCAGAAATAACAATTCTCAAGGGGGCTCTAATGTATAAGTGGTTAATCAAGCGAAAGACAACGCAGAGCTGAAATGTTTGTCTGACTCAGGCTCTGCAACTGATATTCAAGCATAAACAAAACCAGATAATCTATTTTGAGGTAAACTGCTGCCGTTTCAGTTCAGTAATTTCTTCCTGTGTATTTGTTTTGTTATTCCCTTTGTTCGAGTGCGCGGTTTACACCAGTTTGCTTTCGAAAAGAAACTTGACCCCCATAGTTTAGTACATTAGTACGACAGTTGTATTCAAACCTGATTTGCCAACTTCACCACATACCACATGTTGTTCATCTGTACTTCTACTAATACACACACACACACACACACACACATGCGCGCGCGCACGCACACACAGACAGAGAGAGAAAGAGAGAGAGAGAGATAGAGAGAGAGAGAGAGAGAGAGAGAGAAAGAGAGAGAGAGAGAGAGAGAAAAGTTAGGTAGGTAGGTATGCAAGTAGGGGCATGGGTAAACGAATGATTGTTATTAGCTATGGGATTCATACTGTACTACCAATAGGTTTTATTATTATTATTATTATTATTATTATTATTATTATTATTATTATTATTATTATTATTATTATTATTACAACAGAACATCTAGTGCGAATAGTGCTTCCATATTGACGTGGATAGGCCTTAGGTTCATACCAGAATGCGATCGGCGTTGCCAGTAGTGGGTTGTGCTCAATATTTAAATTTCAAATCCCGAAATAACCACATAATCAATTATGATTATTATTATTATTATTATTATTATTATTATTATTATTATTATTATTATTATTATTAGGGGGTATTCTGTACTGAGATAGTGTACGAATTCTTTGCGATTATATGCATAGGTATTGGTCTTTGATTTCTTGTGAAAGATTGTTCCACAGCTAACCTGCGGAGTACGCGTTTTGAGTAAGTCTATCTTAGGCTTCGGGACATGTAATACATTTAGTCGTTTTTTATGTCTCTCATTGTATTTAAACAACGGCCAACGGTAATTTTGTCCATTCCCGTGTAGGATTTTGTGATTTAGTTTGGTCATATTGAAAAGTAAGTGTTTGATGAGTGGTAGTAACCGAAGTCATTTATGAGGTCTAAGATTGTCAGCTGCATGTTTACTATAAATTAAACTCACAGCCCGTTTCTAGAGTGAGTAAAATCGCCTGGCGATTGAATTGTAACAACCGTCCCAGATTGTGGAGCAAGAGTCTATATGTGGCTGTTTGCGAGAAGTATAGAATATCTTTCTTGTGTCTTCATCAAGGAAATTTTGAATTTTAATAAGTTGGTAGACGTTTTTCGTTGTTTGTTTAACTAGCGCCTTAACATGGGAATTAAAAGTTAGATTTCTATCATTGAAGAAGCCCAATGCTTTGTGCACAATTACAGTTTCTAATGGCATTTGTATCAATGTGAAGCTGAAGAGAGCTGTGTGTATTTAGAATTTGAAGTCTTTGTCTGGCTGCTAATAACATAGACTGTGTATTAGTAATGTTAATTTGCCCACGGTTTGCAGAGCTACATTATTTACTTCTTGTTGCAATGACGACTCCAGCACATTAGAGTTTCCAGCGTTTGTATACACTACAATCGTCTGCAAATAGATCACAGGTTGACGAAAGATATAAAGATAGATAATTTTCCTAGATGGAAAATAACAGAGAGCCAAATATAGAGCTTCCAGTTACTCCATTATTGAAGGTAGTAGTTTGAGACCGACATTTATTGTGTGATACTACTTTATTTATATTTTTTGACATAAATTATGTTTTTAGAATCACTACATTAATGCCAATTCTCATTATTCTAGTTTTTAAATTAAAAAAGTAGTGTCTATCACATCGAATGCTTTTTTAAGTCGAAAACACCGCTCTATATCGATTGTTGTTGTTTATATTCTGTGCCAATTTTCTATCATGTTTGTTAAGGCCGCATGGCAAGAATATCTAGAAATCTAGACTGACTGTCAACTGTAATCTTGCTGCGAACTAAATACTGTAATCTTGCTTTATGAATATGCTTCTCTAGTGGTTTTAATAGTGATGATAGTAAGGAAATGGGTTTATAATTACCCAGGAGACCAATGTTCAATTAGCCAGATTTAAGAAGACGATACACTTTAGCGATTTTTAGAGCTGATGGAAAGTGGCCTTTAGCGAGACGCTGATCATATACATAGGTTAGTGATTCACAGATTACTGACGCAGCACAACGGAGAAATCGAATGCTAATTCCATCTAACTCTGCTTTGTGAATGTTTTTTTTTTTTTAAGGTTACCGGGGTAGATATATTATATATCTACCCCGGTAACCTTAAATGATATTGATAATGAATATGAGAAGTTGTATTTTTTTTAAAAAGTGTTAATTGCCTTCCATATATCCTTATTGTTTGTTTTATCGATTACTAAGTCCTTAAAATAATGTTTTCTCTTCTTATGACATATAATACTTTGTTTCTATGGCTACGGTATATATTGAGGTCCCTATTTTTATGTGCTTTATCTCCATCTCTCATAATTTCAAGTACTTCCTGGGTCATCCACGGCGGTTTGACGTGATGTATTACTCGAACTGCCTTGACTGGAATATTTATATCAAACACTTCAATAACTGTCTCCATCAAGTATTCCAGAGATCATCCGGGTCAGGAAGTTGGTAAGTATTGTCTACAGGTGAATTGAGCAAGTCGTGTAAAAATGTGCTTTGATTGACATTTTTGTAACTTCTATATTTCACAATTATGTGTTTAGGTTTGGGAATTATGAATCCTTTCTTAGACCATGTGCAGCATATTGGGTAGTGATCGTTCATTGCACAATTGGGTACGGTGCATTCTATTACATAAATGTGGTCGATACGTTTTGAAGACGATTTTGCTATTTTAGTAGCTTGTTTTACTATTTGTTGAAAGATATACTATGCAATTATATTTTCATATGTTTTGTTAGATTTGTTGGTGTCAATATTGAAGACTCCAAGGAGTATGATTTCCTTCCCGCTAGTGAACACCGCATCCGGCATGGTGATGAAGTTTTCATACCAGATGTTTCCTGTGTGAATGGCCGGGTAGATTTATTAATCCAGAAATGAGTATGTGGTGGTTAGGTATGATTGTATCGTGGAAATGTGGAGGGATAGGCGTATGTATGTCTGTCTGCCTTTTATTACGTTGATCAGACGGCCCGTCCATCCACCCGTCTATCCATCCATAAATCTATCCATCCATCTGTCCGCCCGTCCGTTCGTTCGTTTGTCCGTCGTCAACCTGCTTGTCTATCTGTAAATCCGAATATACCGTCTTGTTGTTGTGTCTATTTGCCAGTCTGTTAATATTGCACAGACTACCCGCACGTTTACCCTGTATTTGTCTGATGCCATTAGTGTGTCCATGTGAACGTCTGTCTGCTTACATACCTATGTGACTTTTTATAACTTTGTTTACAGCTGCCTGCAGTCTTACATAAACCATAATTCTATATTTCCTCAGTGTCAGCATAAAACATGTGCCATTTCCAGCTTTTAACACTGACCCCAGTGTAATTATTGGCAGGTATTTACTTCACAGACTCAGAAAACGTGTTTCCCCATCTCGAACCACGGATCTGAAGCAGGTATTCTGTCGACACGTGAGCCTGCCTGTTATGTTTTTTGCTCCATTTGTTTCCAGTATTTTTAAACAACCACTTCATTTCTACAATGCACTGCCTCTTTTATTACAGTGTACCGTATCCGTGTACAGATGTCGAGCTAACACTATAAGATGCAGTCGGCAGAACAAGCAGAAGAAGCCATGTAGATTATTAGAGATAATTGAAAGAAGTTTGATGTGAGAATTGCCCAGATCATGCATGTAATCGAAGTGGAAGCACTTTGGCACAAACAAGGCCACTCCTAAATACTCTGAGAATCCGAGATATTATTGAACAAAGTGTGACATAATGTCTATTTAGCACACATAATAGAGCTCAGCGTGGCCGAAAGGTTTAGAGTGCTTGCTCTTAAACTTTATACGCGCTGACGGCGGGTTAGAGGGTTCATTCCATACACAGGTCATTTGAACTTAAACGTTGATTTATCGTTCAGAAAGCAATGGAAGGGTAACATCGCCTAGTAAATCAACCTCGGATTGATGGCAAGTCCTGAAAAGGACATGCAACATTTTAAGCACACATGATAAGGAAATATGGGAGCTGTGGTAGCCATATAGCTAGCATGCTTGCTTGTCGGCGCCGTGGTCATGGGTTCGAATTCGCATTGAGGGGGATTCGCATTGAGGGGGATTCTAGGCTGCCTGGTCGACCCAGCACCCAGCTTAAAATGCCTACCAGGACATGTCTTAGAAAGTAAAGGTGGCCAGCGTGATATTAACCACATCCCCCTGAGTGCCAATTAGGCTATTAAAATGTGGGGATAGAACCACGTAACCAATACACAGTGAAATAGATCAGTATCTTCAGAAGGTTAAACTGAATGCTAGGAAAACTGGCCAAGTGTCAGGACCCTTCCATCCTGCTCTCTTCTTGTACTGGAGTTCTTAGTGTAGGATGATAGCTGTACCGTCAGCTACGTGCAGGTTAATGTAGACAAGCACCGGGATATCTGGACAAGAACATGCTACTGGGTGGATTAGCTCAACCTCATTTTTGGTGAGATACTTTAGTCTTACAGATATTTATACTAAATATAAGATATCACATCTACTGTACTGTCTCTCCCGTTTGGAAGGATAATTTTGTCCGTATAGATAACATGTTTTACCTCTGTTTAACTGTCAATACTGGTTTGTTGCACGTGAGTCTTATCATTTGTTTCTTGTCTGCTTTCGAAATTGGGTAGCTCGACACATTTAATGTCAGACAGACCTGCTTGCTCAATTCTTAAACCTTTGAAAATAAAGTTTGTTATTTTGTTCGTTCCTTTGTTTTCTGTGTTTATGTTTAGTTGGTGTTCATTTCTCTGTTGTTCAGGCGTTTCATTCCTGTTGGTAACGTCTGGTTTACAGTCAGTGTGCATATAACACTTCGGTACTGTGTCAGAGAAAAGTCTCTACTAACTCACTCCGATAGATGCACGCACATTACGGGACTTAGATGACCTGAAAGCCAACGCAGCGGACTTAACTCGCTATCTTCTAGAGAATTCACAACCAGTCAACCCACCAACCCACTAACCTCTATCAACCAGCTTTCTACTGAAGCCAATACAATGTACCCATGACTTATATGACGATTGCATTTCTTCTGTTCGCCTTGATCCCCCCTGTGTCACAGATCCCCAACCAAATCCAGCCAATGCTCCCCTGTCTGTGCCATCTCCACGTTCTCCCTGCATTACTCACCGTTGTCCCTATGGCCCCTTTAGTCATGTTATCATACATAGTTATAATATAGTTATAATATCCCGTGTGTTGCCGGGGCCCATAAGGGAAGCAAAGAATAGCAACACTGCAGCCTACCACGCATGTCGTAAGAGGTGACTAAGGAGGCTTGATGGTTCCGTCGCCCTGCTACTGAGTGAGTGCGTGGCGCGACACTGTGAGCTGTGAGTTTCGTGTGAAATGCTTTTGAATCTGCCCAAGGTCTTTTGGAACGTGACTGCATGTTCTGAGCGATGGCAGATGGCTATGTCCCAGAGTTGACCGGTTTTTGCCTTATGCAGAAATGCGTGGCTGCTGGGCTTCTGGTTGACTGCCACTGCCATTGACGATGAACTGTATTTCGTGGACTGTGTGGGTGAACATCTAGGAAACATCCAGATGGGAAAATGACTGCCGATTCCATCAGAAATGAACTGGGTGCTTTGTGGGGGACTATTGTGTTGACATTCTGGTGGCGGCATTATGCACAGTGTATCTGTGCGGGCTGTTATTTGTCGAGACTCCTGTCTTTTCCACTTTTCACATTGGGCAGTGGGGAGCGTTTTGTGTGATATTCACTGGCACAGGAATGGAGCATAATGGGGACGACCCGTTGCTGTGAAGTTGGAACTGCGACTAACTAACTAACTAACTAACTAACTAATATTCTTGTTGCCGGATCTGGATATTTCTCGAGACGAAAGGAAGTAAATCTGCCATCTAGACTCCTTGCAGCTTTCACGGCGTCTTACCTCATCTAGACTCCTTGCAGCTTTCACGGCGTCTTACCTCATCTAGACTCCTTACAGCTTTCACGGCGTCTTACCTCATCTAGACTCCTTGCAGCTTTCACGGCGTCTTACCTCATCTAGACTCCTTGCAGCTTTCACGGCGTCTTACCTCATCTAGACTCCTTACAGCTTTCACGGCGTCTTACCTCACCTAGACTCCTTGCAGCTTTCACGGCGTCTTACCTCATCTAGACTCCTTGCAGCTTTCACGGCGTCTTACCTCATCTAGACTCCTTGCAGCTTTCACGGCGTCTTACCTCATCTAGACTCCTTGCAGCTTTCACGGCGTCTTACCTCATCTAGACTCCTTGCAGCTTTCACGGCGTCTTACATCATCTAGACTCCTTGCAGCTTTCACGACGTCTTACCTCATCTAGACTCCTTACAACTTTCACGGCGTCTTACCTCATCTAGACTCCTTGCAGCTTTCACGGCGTCTTACCTCATCTAGACTCCTTGCAGCTTTCACGACGTCTTACCTCATCTAGACTCCTTGCAGGTTTCACGGCGTCTAACCTCATCTAGACTCCTTGCAGCTTTCACGGCGTCTTACCTCATCTAGACTCCTTGTAGCTTTCACGGCGTCTTACCTCATCTAGAAGAGCCGCCTGCCCTCTTGGTTTGCTAAATCTTTAGACTTATTCATGGTTGGGTGGCTTTTGCAGCTACAATTTTCTACGTTAGAGATAACTTGGCCTAAGACAATATCCTCTTAGTGGCCTTTAACGACATTCATTAAAACTTGCATTTTTATGATATTTTGCTTTCCATAAGAGCACAGTAGCATATAGGCGGACGATTGCATCCTTCTTCTGCCCCTTATCTCCTATTGGGGTATAGTCCCTCTAGCACCTCACTCCAAGTCGTCCTAGCTTTTGCTATTTCCTGCAGCTCACTCCATATCCTCCCCACACTATTAATCTTTTCCTCTAAGTCTCTTCCCCGTGGTGTTGTTACATCTTCCTCCATTGTGTATGCCATGAGGGTTCCAGCTAAAGAACTTTCTAGTTACACCTGTATCAGGTTTTCTCAATGTATGTCGTATTCAGCGCAAGCTTATGTCAGTCACCTCTTGATTTGCTGAAATCTGTTGAATTATTTCATTAAGCTTTGTATTAGCGATTCATTCATACCACGCTGGTTCTTCTATTCCAAGCAAGCATTATTTAATGTTTGTAGTTTATTAGATACGGATTAGTCGTCTTTCATATTTATGATCCACATGGTAGTACTGAGTTAACGTTAAAAGTTAAATTTCCTACGACTGGTACCAATGTAAATTTCTTTTGATTTCACACATGTTCTAGTGCTATCAAGGCGTCTGCTGCCTTTCGTATTATTAGCATCTCTATTTGTTTCCCCATCTGTGTTTTATATTGCTACCTAAATTGCTGTACAGGTACATTCAGCCTTCTTCTTTTGCCTTTACCTCCAAAGTGACATACCCTCAACCGTCTCACGCCAAGCCGTCCTTTCGTCTGCTGTCTCTGCAGATTCGTCCACGTCCTCCGCAGTTTGGCCAAATCTGTCTTTTATTCTCTTCCCCGTGTATTTCTAGATCTCCTAGTATTTCATACGCACTGTGGGTTCCATGCAAGTGTCTTATTATACAATCCTCAGGTTTTCTCAATGTGTTCCCGATCCGGCGCCAGCATAATTTTCTCACCCCTTAATTCACTTGTATTTGTTTAGTTCCCTCCATGAGCTCCACATTAATGGTTTTGTCATACCATGTTAGTCCCACTATTTAGCGCAGGCACCCATTATTCAATTTGGGTAGTTTATTAGTAATTCTTGTACTTGTCCTCCATGTTTATGATCCATATAGTAGTACTGATTTAACATTGGATTGAACATTCTAGATTTTATGCTAAGTTTAATTTCTGCTGACTTCCTCCAAGTTCCCAGTGTTATGAAATTTCCTCTTGGCCTGTGTAGTCTAATCGTAAAATTTCTATCTGTTCACCCATCTATGTCTACATTGCTACCTGCACAGTCTTAGGAAGCTATTGAATATTAAATGGCAGGACAAGATTCTAGACACTGAAGTCATAGAAAGAGCGTCCATGCCCAGTATCCACATTATACTAATTAAGTATCAGATTCGCTGGCCTGGTGACTTGACTCGCATGCCATATCACAGGCTCCCTAAACGAATTTTTTACGGTGAGCTGCGTTGTGGTAAACGCTCCCAAGGCGGCCAGAGGAAACGCTTTAAAGACACTGAAGATCTCACTAAAAGATTTTGGAATTCACCACGACACTTGGGAGACTGCTGCCAAAGACCGAAATTCGTGGCGTAAATCATTGCGCAAGGGTGCGGTCACTGCAAGAGCTGTGAAAACATGCTGGACAGAAAAACCACTGCAGGAGATCCTCCTCCTGGAATGTCAAGCATTCGTTGTCCACATTGTCAAAGAACATTTCGAACCAAAATAGGCCTTACGAGACATCTTAGAACTCACAGCACCATACGTTCAACCCCACTGGATGAAATGAATGGTCATCATCATTCTTGATGGACAAACAACATAACAACAAAATATTGCCGTTTCAAGAAGGAGATCAGGTTATCATTTGATGTGTTTATTCTCATTATCTGTTTATTTCCTCTATGAATATTAGACCTCATTGTTGTGGCCTCTCATCTAATTATTGTCGTGGCCTCTTATCTAAATTATTTATTTTGCATCTGATTTCTTGTGTAAGATAGGAACGCAGTGCCAACAGCGAGATCTAGAGAATACAGCTGCTCTGTCAGCGTACACGGAATTCCATATCTGTCGGTAGTTATTGGTGTCTTTATAATCCAATCTATAGTCAGTAAGAATAATAAATGTGACAGAAGACATACTTGTCTCACTACTGTTCTTATTTCAAATGTGAACGTTAATTTTCTCAAATGAATAACTATGCATTTCATTTCTTTATTTGTTGCATCGATCAAGTTAATGATTATCAGGGGTATCCCATAATTCCTCAACACATGTCAGCCCTATCAGTACCGTCGAAGACTTTTTCATTGTTCACAAATCCAATTTACTATAGAGAACTCATTTCAGTATATTACTGTTACTACGCCGGCTCCATGTAGATGGCTTTAAGGACGCAGTTCGTAATTCCGCTTACCCGCGTTCGAAACACAGCTGCAGACGATTTGGCAGCAAACCGTCTTGCGTTGTTTTTTTTCTTTTTCGAAATGATATGGTAGCCTGTTGTTCAGAAAGCAACGGCAAACTACTGATTGTAAACTTGCCAAGAGATCACATAGCAAAAAATGCTGGTGTTGACTGCGATGTCCTGTAAAGGATATGCAACAAAAAAATTTTTAAATAACTAATTGTTACTATGCGTAATGTTCCTATCAAGCCAATTAAGGATATGTTTGGTTGGAAGCCTGCCTGTTCATCTTTTGGCTGTTTTTAAAATCTTCTTCTTTCAACTTTATCTCCATGTGGGCATATGTCCTCAAACAATTCACCCCCAAGCCATTCTACCCTTAGTTGTCCTATGGAGCTCCGTCCATGTCCTCTCCATATTATCCGTTTCTATCTCTATTTCTCTCCTCCTCGTGTTTTGAATCTTCCTCTATTTGTTTTGCCCTGTGGACTCCAGACAAATCCCTTTCTAGTTCTACGATTCTCAGGCTTTCTCCATGTATCTCATATCCATCGACAACGTCTTTTATCTATCTCTTAGTTCATTGATACTTTATTAGTTATCTCCATTATCCCCACGCTGGTGATTCTGTTACACGATTGTATTCCTTTTAATTTGCGCATGCACTAATTAATTAATTAATTAATGGTTACATGTTATTCGTAATCGCTGTAGTCGTTTTCAGTGTTTCTAATCCATACAGTAGTATTGATTTAACCTTAGAATTAAATATTCTAAATTTCATTTCTTTTAACCTCCACAAATTTCTTAGTGCTATACAAGATCCTCTTGCTTTTGTATTCCAATTTAAAAACCTATATCTGTCCCCCATATTTGTTACGTTGCTAATTAAATAAGTGTATGATTCCTTTGCTCGATTTATTCTAATTCTCTCTCTCTCTCTCCCTCTCCCTCTCCCTCTCTCTCTCTCTCTCTCTCTCTCTCTCTCTCTCTCTCTCTCTCTCTCTCTCTCTATATATATATATATATATATATATATATATATATATATATATCCCTCTCTCTCTTCCGTATGGATGTTTTAATCTATTTGCTGTGTCCCATCCATTATTGTTAACTTCTCCTGCATCTGATTTCGTGACTGAGACAGGAGACAATGTCATCAGCGAAGTCCTGCTCTTTGAGCTGCTTTGTTAGAGACGTCCATTGAATACCACTCTAGCAGTGCTTGTTATTGTCTGCATGTGTGTATTAATGGTATCTCTTCAATTTTCCACAATGACCCAGCTAAGCGTTCCCCCGAAACTGACAATATCATTATTCCTCTATAATTTTTGCTTTTTTTGCAGGTCCCATTTGTTGTCAGCTTCGTTGGATATCTTTCTCCCCAGTCTGCTGGCATTTTTTCCAGACTCAGCTAAATAATTTGTGAAATAGTTCATTTGAGGTTTTTTATAGCTTCTTCCGGCCTTCTATCTTGACCAGCAGCTTTTCGATCCTTGGAAAGTTAATTATGACTTTTACATTAGTGATATACCTATGAGTGTTGATATCGGTCGAAAAATATGGGATTAGCAGAATATGTGGAATTCGCCTTAAAGCGTGTAGAAGGGCCCTATATTTTTCACACATAATATATATACCAGTCGGCATTCGATGGGTGATGTGATCAATGTCCCTTACTTCCCAGATAATTTCCTGGTGAAAGTTTTAGTCCCGGAGTTTTAAAAAATCCGCCCTAATAGGAGTTCGAACACGTGACCACCGAGCCTGCAGGCAAGCGAGCAATCCGCTGTCATATCGTGGCTGCCTGTTCTAAATGTATTCTAATGACATGCACACACGCATTTCAACAAGCAGTTCACAACCTAAACAAAATAAAACACAAAAGAAAGAGCTATACCTGTTGGATTAAATATCGCCACAGTGAACGAAAACGTGATCTTAAGAAGGAGAAACTCTCGGTTGAAAGCTGCAAGAAACGAAGCAAATGGCGAGGGGTGTAGTGACGTAGATAGAGGGTAAAGTGCTGACGGGCATAACAAGCCAGAGTCAACATATTCGCTGCTAGTGATGTGCCACCCAAGATAAACAAAGTCAATCAGATATCCAAAAGTAAAACAGATCCAGGGACAGGCATTTGAAGAAACATACCAAAGGCAGTGAAAAACAGAGAAGAAGTAATGGGGTATGGTATAGTGAAGCAAGAAGAATTTTAAAGCTTTAGGCTTACCACAGCTTCAGAGAGAAAAAAAATGCGTTTTTGAGTTCACCTTCAGGTGTATATGTAGCTAGTAGTGGTAGTACGCCGGTCTCTCAGGCCGAGGGGTTACACCACTTTCTCCGTAATCCCGTTTATCACGCAGTCTCGTAGCGGGCGAGAACTGGGAGCGGTTCGTCCCCCGTTGGTGACTTGCGGGATAACTGAGCCGGGAGCTCAGAAAGCAATGGCAAACTACTGAGCCCTGGACCCTGATGCAAACAGTCAAGCAAAGAGTCTCTAACCACATTGACCTCTTTTTCTATCACTTCGTTAGAAGAATTAGGTACAGAAATAGATATGGAAGGAAATGCTAGGCAATAAACAGTTTGAACGCTGTATGCAAATCCTGTTTATCTTTGTCAATCAAGGCCAGCAAGAGAGTTCTTAAGAGCTATATTGAGCTAATGTATGAAATCAACTCACGGTCAATTAGCTCATATGTGAGGAATTAAGTGGAAGCTGCGGAGATGTGGCTTTGTGGAAGAATGATGAAAACACAGTGGATGGATAGAAAGAGTAATCACAATATCATGAAAGATATATACAGGAAAGTCGGAGGAGACGCCGGGGGAGACAAGAAAGACGATGCTGGACAGTTTGATACTATGACATCGAAAGTACAAGAAATGACTGGCAGTACTGGAGACAGAAAGCTGTGGGCAGACATGATCACCTACGCCACACGGCATGGACTATAGGTAGATGCACAGCTTACCTGCCAGATACGTGGAAAATAACATGAGAAGACTGGAGCAATGCACGGAGTTTATGTTAAGGGACGCAATTCGTATTTGTTACGCCTATTCAAGTACACAAAGAAAGGGCTGCGCTGCATGCTTTTGTGCAAGAAAGCGGTGTAACGCCAAGTCATTGTTACGGTGCCAAACTGTGAACGAGGTTGCGTGTAGAAATGAAATGCGTACAGGTAATAAGTAAAACATCATTCACACGTACTGATCGATTCCCGTAGAGAATAAAGGTAAAGAACCGATAACACACTAAAAATGAACATTTGAAAGCTATAGCCACGCGAGAATTCGAAACTGCAACCTAAAAATAACGATAACACATCGCCGAAATAACAGCACTTGTAAAAGAAGGGGATTCTTTGTCAGGCCATAGAGCGTATGGGTGTATGTTGCTCATTCATTCAGTTAGTTAGTTTGTTAGTTAGTCGAGGTTCCAACTTCACGGCAACGGGTCGTCCCCATTATGCTCCATTCCCGTGCCAGCAAATATCACACAAAATGCTCCCCACTGTCCAATGTGAAAAGTGGAATAGACAGGAGTCTCGGCAATCCAACAAGACCGCACAGGTACACTGTGCATAATGCCGCCGTCAGAATGCCAACACAAAATTCATCCACGAATACCACAGTTCATCGTCGATGAACTCGGCAGTCACCAGAAAGACCACACTGACCCGGGTTTTCTCACGTGGCTCGGTCTCTTACCGCAGGGCGACCCGCCGAAAATGTCGGACAAAGCACGAACTCCGCAGCTTCAGCGCCGACTCACAGGAATCTCCCGAAAAATGCACTCGGAACCGAAAGGGCAAAACAGTCAATTCATCAACAGCCGGTAGCCATTGTTCCGAACATGCATGTCACTGTACAGGACAGATGTAAAAGCATTCCACGCGAATTTCACAGCTCACGGTGTCGTCCACGCACTCACTCAGTAGCAGGGCGACGGAACCATGTAATACCAGTCCAATATGAGGAAAATGCGATGGCAAACCGTAGCCACAAGCATAAACACGCCACAGGCCCCAACGGTTCAATGCCTAACCGCCATGCTGGCGACCGGAAGTCCGCTCATTCATTCATTCATTCATTCATTCATTCATTCATTCATTCATTCAGTAGCATGTCATTTGCAGAACCTCGCTTCCAAAACAACCTTCCGGAAAACACCTCGATCATAAGCAAGATGCCCCGCGTCCAATACTCCCATCTAGAGATCATCCTGCACCCATCTTCTCTTTGGCCTTCCTCTTCCTCTCTTCCCAGGCATATACCTCTCCATTATTGCTTTCGCCAAACTTTCGAGACGTTTTAAGTGGCCAAAATATTTCAATTTTCTTTGTTTTATCGTCTTTAATAGCCAACCTTCTTCAATATTCAGCTCTTGAAGTATGGATCATTTATTCTTTTCTTTATCCAAGATATTCTTAGAACTCGTCTATAACATTTATATTCAAAGGCATGTATGCGCTGTTCAGCCTGTTTAGTAAGTGTCCAGGTTTCACAGGCATATGTTGCAATGGGAAAGATGCATGCTCTTAAAAATCAAATTTTTATAGTTCTATCTGTCCCACTCCACAATTTATTCAGTTGTTTTAGTCTTTGAAGAGTAATAGATATCCATCCATCCATCATGTGTCATGCTCATAAGCGTGGGCGGTCATGTTTTGCCATCTCACTCGATCACCAGAGTCGTGGATCAGCTCCGTGTTTCTTTCTCGACCATGCCACGAGGCCAAGCCATCCAGGTATTTGCTTCTAGGCTTTCCCCTTGGTCTCTTCCCTTCGATCTTGCTAGTTGTCACCAAGTTCTCCAATCCATTTCTTCTCATAACATGTCCAAAACATTTTGACTACGTCTAATTTCTCTAATCAATTTACGATTTTCATTTGTCTCCTGTAGTACATGGTCATAGGTTTTTCTGTCCGCCCATGGTATTCTTTGCATTTTCCTCAGAAACCACATTTCTGCAGCCATCAGATGTTTTTCAGCTTGACTGCACACTGTCCAAGTTTCACATCCATACAAAAGAACAGGCTCTATGTATCCCCTCAACACTCTTTTTCTCGTTTCAATTGACATCTTTGTATTGGTCAGAATGTTTTTCATCTCGCTAAAGGCTACTTTCGCCGTGGCGATTCTTGTTCTAATCTCTTCAAGGCATCTCCCATCAGATGTTATGACTGTTCCGAGATAATTGTACCGATTCACTTGTTGAAGAATATTCCCATTTACTTGTATATTACATTGTGGTACTTCGTTCTTCCTAGTGACGACCATAACCTGTGTCTTCTTACAATTTAATTCCAACCCCAGCTGCTCACTGTGTACAACAACTGCGTCTACTAATTGTTGTAGATTTTGTGCATTGTCTGCAATTAATACTGTATCATCTGCATATCTAATGTTATTGATGTTTCTTCCTCCAGTGCTGATTCCATTTATATCTTCTACATTCCTGAAAATATTTTCACTATATAGGGAAAAAAGATCTGGAGACTTTACACATCCCTGCCTAACACCTCTCTTAATAGGTTGATATTGTCCCATTTCATTATCAATCCTTATAGCAGCTTGTTGTTTCCAATATATGTGTTTTATAAGTCTAATGTCTTTCCCATCAATTTGTAGATCTGCAAGCATATCTACCATGTTGACATGTCTAACTCTATCAAAAGCCTTTGTGTAGTCAATAAAGCAAAGGTGTATATCCTTGTTTACTTCTATAGCAGGTTCAGTAACTGTTCGCAGCATATACACAGCATTTACTGTACCCTTTCCTTCTACAAACCCACATTGTTCTTCCCCTATTTCAGGTTGTATTTTCTTCCTCACTCTTTGCATGATAATTCGTAGCAAAATCTTTGTGATGTGGTTCATTATACTAATTGCTAATGGTCGGCATTTGGTGCAGGAGAGCCTGGCGTATGATAACCCAACATCTAGCTTAAGAATGGAGGTGGAGGCGGTCAGTGCAGCTTTCCGCTGGATAGAGAACACGATACATACACACATTGTGATTGTACCTGACTCAGAAAGCATGCTGAGGAGGGTGAGAACAGGCATGCTTCGTGCGGAGTGGCTTGCTTCGCTTCGGAGGTCACGAGTAGCAAGCATCACCTGGATCTTTTCTCCTGGGCATGCCGGTGTGCTGGGGAATGAACAGGCGGACAGATTGGCTGGCTTAGCAAAACTTGGTGGAGTATTGATGCATGACAAAACAGACGTGGTTGCGGCCTTGTGGGAGCACGTGTACACCTCGGAGGAGCAAATTGATCATCATAGTCTTGTAAGAATGAGGCAGCGAGGTGTGACGAGGGGATCTGGCTGACGATCGACGCTCAGAGGAAAAGCGACACGGACATATAATCGGATTGCTACTGGAACTATTGGCGTTGGAACTCTTCGCTGTTTGCTGAGGATGGGGACGGAGCGCTTATGGGAATGTCCCGAATGCTGTGATGTCAGTTCCTAAATCAATCAATCAATCAAATTGTTCTATGTTGATCACATTCCAAGGTTCCTGATTTCTTTGGGATTGCAATAAATACAGAGTTACATAATTCAGAAGGTATATCACCAGTATCATATAATGTGTTCAGCAGTCTGGTGACTTAATCTAGTCCAAATTCTTCTAAAGCTTTAACCATTTCTGATGTGATGTTATCTGCACCGGGGGCATTGCCAGCTTTCATATGCTTAAGAACATTTCGAACCTCCATCTTCAAAATTGGCGGCCCTTCATTATTAAATCTAATATCATACTGTTCCTCTCTGTTATCATTATAAAGGTTTTTCACATAATCTGCCCATACATGTAGAATATGATCTTTTCCTATTATGATTTTGCCATCTTTAGTTTTTAGACAGCTTGTTGATGTACTTGTTCTTTTATTAGTAAGTTCCTGAATTCTTTTGTGCACTAATTTGGTATTTTGACTGATGTGTTGTTTTTCAATGCCTAAGCACTTTTCCTCAAGCCATGCTTCTTTTGCCTCCTTGCATAATATTCTGACTTGTCTGTGAATTTCTTCATATTTGGCAGAATTATTTTTGTTGAGTCTTCGTGTTTCCATTAGGTGTAAAATTTCTTCTGTCATCCATTTCTTACGACCCACCTTCTTTAATTTTGGAATAGTTGTTTCTGCAGCCAAACTGATTGAATTCTTCAACATTTCCCATTGATCATTCACATCCTGGAATAATATCTCTAGATCAGACAATATATCAAATCTGTTCTGCACTTCTATGTTGAATTTGTTCTATATTTCCTTGTCATTACTCAATGTACACAAATCATATTTAGTGTTTCCTGTTATATACTTGACTTTCTTCAAATTTATCCTCAGTGTTCCTGTAAGTAGTCTGTGGTCACTATAACAATCAGCACTGGGAACTGTTGTTGTTATTGTTAGTGTGTTTCTAAATCTTCCGCTAATTAGAATGTAGTCAATCTGGTTTCTGATCCTGCTATCAGGGCTCCTCCGTGTCCCTAATCTTCTAGGGTGTTGCTTAAACCAGGTGTTTCCTACAATCATTTCCTGTTCTTTTGCCCACTCTACGAGTCTGTATCCTCTTTAATTTCTCTCATCTAAACCATAGTTTCCTACTGTGCATCTGTCATTTACTGCCAATATAGTACCTTGCGGTGTATGGCAGAGGGGTCTTTGAGCCTGTGCATCTATCACCTTGATTTCCTACTTTTGCATTGAAGTATCCTATTATGATGTTTATTTCTGAATTTTTACATTTCTTTAAGGCAGTTTCTATGTCATTATAAAATTCCTCTACACTATCTTCACTGGATTCTCCTGTTGGGGCATATACTTGAATAATATTTATGCTAAAAGGTCTGCCACTTAATTTAACTAGTAGAACTCTGTCCGACACGGCCCAATATCCTTGAACAGATTTTGATGTTTTCAGGTCCAAAATAATAGCCACTCCCCTTTGTCGGTCTTCATCTCCAGAATAAATAATTCTTAAAATCTGCATCTATCTTGATGCCTGCTCCTGTCCATCTGGTTTAGCACATACCTAGCATATTAATTTTTTCTCTTTCAATTTCTTCTTTTATGTTCTCTAATTTTTCGTCGTCGTTTAACGTCCTAACGTTTCATGTTGCTAATTTTAACGTCTCTGTCCTTGTCTTGCGATGATCAGTCTTTAGACGAATCATAATGTACTAGGCACTTTTACAGAGGTAGTTTGGCCTTGCTTTCCTTTATGGCAGTAACCGTACTGATCATTTGACGGCAGCCATTGACTCGAGAGAGCTCCTCTGCCTGCCGTCGTGAAACTTGAGACCATAACCAACCAATAACTGTCGGCTGCCCTCAAAATTTCATCCACCACCTGCCTTCCTTGGCTTCTTTTGAACACTTCCAATAAACGAAAACGAAATAACACCACATAATCCACAGGAAAAACACTAAAACATCGTCATCCCGAAGAATAGATGCGCCACGTCGTCGCCATTTTACCTGTCCACGCTTCACATCTCGTTTCAATTGACATCTTTTTATTGGTCAGTATGCTTTTCATCTTGCTAAAGGCTACTTTTGTCATGGCGATTGTTGTTCTAATCTCTTCAAGGCATCTGCCATCCGATGGTATTACTGTTCCGAGATAACTGTACCTATTCACTTGTTGGAGAATATTCCCATTTACTTGTATATTACATTGTGGTATTTTGTTCTTCCTAGTGACGACCACAATATGTGTTATTTTACAATTTAATTCTAACCCGAGTTGTTCACTGTGTGTAACAACCGCGTCTACTAAATGTTGCAGGTCCTGTTGATTGTCTGCAATGAAAACTGTATCATCTGCATATCTAATGTTATTGATGCATCGTACTCCAATGTTGATTCCTTCCATATCTTCAATATTTCTGAAAATACTTTCACTGTACAGAGAAAACAGATCTGGAGACATTACACATCCATGTATCACACCTCTCTTAGTAGGCTGATATTGGTCTACTTGTCAGAGTCTTGCGTAGAGCAAGATAAGTAGCTCGTTTTCTGGCAAGTGTGAAGCAATATCAAACTATCAAATCACACGAAGTGAATATCCGAAAGTATTATTCACAAGCTTTATTTACGCGCTGCATTTATTATCGCACAAACATCGAGCACTGACAATCAATAGCAATCATTACGGCATGAACAATATCACTACAATACATAATAATACATGCAAGCAATAAACATCTCACTTACAAGTCAAACTATTCAAGCGTTCGAATCAGTCTCCCACTGTCGTACAGGCTAGCTCTCAATGCAGATTCAAACACTCCACGCATACTCATGCGACCTGTCCATTCAAACACCTAAACCCGTCTGCCAGTTCTGGCGTTCTACACGCTACACGCCAGTCGTCGCTCACGTCAGCTAGTGTGACCCCTGCGCGGTTCACGGGGTGTACTGCTGACCAGCGGTCGTCTAAGCTTCGCTCAATTGCTGTGCTTGGCTGCTTATCCGGGCGTCGTCGAAGACGCCGCGTTCTCTCTGCAGTGTTTAACATCACTCAGGGTTGCGTGTTGTTATGTTGTCTGGCGTTGGTACAGACAACGCGTCGCAACCTCGGATGTGAGACCTTGACACTCTCCACACCCCTTTTTCATGAAAGGATTTCCTTTCATGTACAATATATATCTAGGTGTTATTAAACATGTCAAAGTCGAACATTATACCTTAACAATTATAATAAATATATACAGGTGAATAGTAAACAATATGTATACACCAATTATGTTGTACTATGAAGTACAACAGTCAAGTACAATCTATTTCATGGGCATTACCTCGCTGTGACACAGCTAGTCCGGTAGGTATCGGCTAAACTGGCCCCTACCTCACAACCAAGAACAAAAATACTAAAATCATCAGGTCAAGCCGTGAGCATCTCTCTCTGAGATAGCTCCATCATCAGACCTCTGTTTAGAGTTTCTAATGAAAGTCAACAGTTTTGGCAATATACTATGCATATCTAAACGACGTTACATTGACATGTTATTTATCAAGCACACATGTTAATGGTTACAATACATATTTACATATCACCAACAATTTAGAGTAATGTCCCCTTGTTATTATACAAAAAATTTAGGAACAATAATTTATCGTCGTTTACAAGACAAATTACAATTGCAAATTTATTTCTTAGTGTCATAATTTGATCCTTATTGACAAATGTGCACAAAAAGTCACGTTTGTAAAGAAGCAATCAAGTTACGATGCTGAGATTACATCTTATAAAAATCGACATATACAATTCCGTATATGGAAATATTTTAAATCACATTTTAATACAATTCTCATACATTTATAGACTAACTTTTAATATTACTATGCAAAAAATCGGAATTATACAGCTGTACTATTACATGTGTTGTGGTGTCATTCATACAACGTTGGTCCGTTCTGGATGGATCTTATATAAACGGAGTAGTAGTTGTTACTATCAGCTGTTGGGTCGTCTCTTCCGCCTTCTGCTCGGATTGTACTGTCGCAGTCATCTTTCGTACCTTGTTAAAACGTCTTGGACAACTCGGTCTGGATACCTTCAGGATTACCTCACGTTGTAGTGGCTTGGTAAATTCCTGGATCTTGTAGTGTTGTCCAGTGACACTTCTCTGTAGTGTCCGGTTGTTACAATATTTATGTATTTACAATAATAATTACATTCTTTCTCATATCTCACAGTTATACAACACATTAGTTTACATAATACTGATTCCATTCTTTCACATGATAATAATAAGAATCGCAATATGTACATAAGTTATATACATTGGGAGATACAATCTTCCCCATCACAATGGTGTACACAGCGTTACTGACACATTGTCACAATTGGCTGTGGTACTGAGCACTATCTACGTTGCAGTTTTATACACCCTCTGCACTGTGCTTTGGTGTCGACTGGGTATTAGGTTCGTTGTATGGACATCTCGACAAAAGGTCTGCAAGACAGTTTTGTGAACCCTTTATATGGTTAATCTCATAGCTATAGTCCTGCAGAAGAAGGGACCATCTTGCCACCTTGCTGTTACTTGGCGTTCCTCTGGTAACAATTGTCAGCGGACTATTATCTGTTTCAATAATGAAATGTTTACCTAACAAAAATCTACAAAGTTTACGTACCGAAAATACCATGGCAAGAGCCACGAGTTCCGGTGTACTGTAATTTCGTTCGCTGGTGTTCAGTTTTCGAGAGACGTAGTATACTGGGTACAAGATTTGGTCGTGTTCTTGGAGAAGCACACCTCCAATGGCTACGGAGCTCGCATCACATCTTAATCTAAAAGTAATATTCAAATTTGGCAATTTCAGAATAGGTGATTTAGAAAAATATGACAGAATCTTATTAAATGCTGGCCTTAAACATTCACTGTTTACAATCACATTGGGGTGTTTATTTGTTAGTAGATCAGTGAAACATTTGGTCAATTCAGCAAAATGAGGAATAAACTGTCTATAATAGTTTAAAAGACCTAACACACTTCGCAACTGTTTCTTAGTTGTCGGAAGCGACAATTTCAAAATTCTGGACATGATGTTATCGTCAGTTGATATAAAACCATTTGAGATCTTATAGCCCAAAAATGAAATTTCCTGAAAGGCTATATCAACTTTGGAAGGTTTTACAGTCAGTCCATGATGTCTAATCCTGTCAAATGTCTGCTGTAGTGCTGTTATGTGCTCTGTCATGTCCTTTGTGTGTATGCAAATGTCGTCCATGTACCAAATGATGTTAGCAATGTCTGTCAAAAGAATTCTTGTCATTCTGACGAAGGTAGCTGGTGCATTGACTAATCCGAAAGGTAGTTTACACCATTCGTATAAACCCCACGGTGTGGCAAATGCAGTCAGATGTATACTATCAGGATGTACAGCTATCTGCCAGTAGCCTTTTGTCATGTCAAGTTTAGTAAAATAACGTGAGTCAGATAGTTCAGTCAAGATGTCTTCACAGTTGCTCATCGGTTCTAAATCCAACTGTGTAATGCTGTTGAGTTTACGATAGTCCACACAAAGTCTAATAGTTTTGTCCTTTTTGCGTACTAAAACTATTTGTGAACAGAAATGAGATTGTGAACGTCGAATGATATGATTTGCTTCTAAATCAATGATTTCTTGATGAAGTTTTTCTTTATAGTGTATAGGGATGGAATATGGTCTACACTTAATAGGAATGTCAGATGTTAAGATGATTTGGTGTTGCACTACATCTGTCTGTCCTGGGCTGTCAGAAAAGATCGTCCTGTATTCTTGTATCAGTTGTCTGCAACTGTCAGTTTGTGTCTGAGTCAGTTTAGGATTTACCTTAATGTCCTGTAAGTTGGTCGCCGTGTCAAGAACTGGTGTCGGTATCTCGTCCGTGTCGTTGTAGTCCGTCTGGTCCACTATGGAGGTGCTTGCTGCAGTCTCTACTTGTTCGTCTTGCCTGTGATGATATGGTTTGAGCATGTTAATATGGAAAATTTTATGTTTGTCCCTAACTGCAATCTCGTAATCTACCGTCGAAATTTGTCGTAGCACTTTGAACGGTCCTTGCCATGAGTCAGTTAGGAGATGTCTATCACTTGGCAAAAGAAGAAGAACGTCCTGTCCTGGCGTCAGTGTAATAGTTCTATTTCCTCTATTAGCATATTGTCGGTAAATAGCTCCTGATTTTTGGAGAGCTTCTTTAGCTAATATACATGATTTCATAATTCTATCACGCAATGATGTTACATGTTCATATGGTGAAATGGGTATAGATACAGTTGTACTTTCAGTCAACATAGATTCATACAGAGATAATGGGCCGCGTGGTTGTGCACCATATAACATTTCGAATGGTGAGAACCCAGTGCTGGAATGGGGCACTTCCCTATATGCAAACAAAATTGCAGGCAGATAAGTATCCCCATCTTCAGGATGTTCTTGGGTTAGATTAGAGAGCATATGTTTCATATCACCATTAATCTTTTCCACTATACCGGTTGAATGTAGGTGGTATGGACTGTTGAAGCATTGTTTAACACCCAACATTTTGGTAAAGGCTTGTGTAGCCGAGGAAATAAACTGGATACCCCGATCTGAAAGGATGGTATCAGGGAATCCTACCCTCGCAAAAATATGAAAGAACACTTCCATGATGTCTTTGGAAGTTATGTTCTTCACTGGAATAGCTTCTGGCCAACGAGTACATAGATCAATGATTGTTACAATGTACCTATTACCTTTAGATGTTATATGGTTCAGAGGACCAACTATATCGACCGAGATCTTTTCAAACGGTCTACTAGCCAAATCAGTAACTTGCAATTCAGCTTGTGGGTGTTTACCCTTTTTGACAAGCTTTTGACAGATGTCACACGATCTGCAATACTGTTTGGTATCGTTGCAAAACTTTGGCCAATAAAATTGAGTAAGTAACCTTGCTCTAGTTTTAGCATACGCCATGTGTCCTGCAAAGGGTATGTCATGAGCTAGATTCAATGCTTGTTTGCTGTTTTCTAACGGTAGCACTGTTTGTTCTATGGTGCTGGAACCTTTGGTGTAGTACCGTGTTAGAATTCCGTTCTTCAGAGCAAAGTACCATTGAGCATTCTTTGCTACTCTTGGCTTTTGGCCTACAAGTTTAAAATACTTTTGCAGAGGTCGATCGGCTTTTTGAGATGTTATAAACGTCTCCCTAGTTGTCTCAGGAGATGTTACAACTGGACTTACTCGTTGTAAAGCCTCTGTTTGATCGATTCGATCTTGCATCTGTGCAGTAGATCTAGTTACTGCATTTACTACATTACAACGATCATTCTCATCACACATTGATGTTACATTCACACAATTACATGTATGTTCTGGCGTAGCCAGGTTGGTATTTGTACGTTCATTTACAGGTGGTAATACATCATGAATGGTGATTGGTGATGAAGGTGAAATGGTAGTATCAATATTACAACTGACAGTTGATGTACTGCTGTCATGTGGTATGTCATTCACTTCAGGAAGGTTTCCAATGATAATATCGCAGCAAGGATTGGTTAATGCTGCGCATTTAACCTTTCCTGTAAGGAATGGTGTAGTTATATATGCCCATGCAAGTGGATATTTCTCTATGTTCCCTGAGAATGTCCTGCATGTGACATATTTACCACTATATTGTGATGGTAAAATATAATCTCTCTTTACACCAATGAGAGTACTCCCACTATCACGTAAAACTGTGGCAGCTCTACCATTAACATACCCCTGGTGGATGTTTAGTTTACCTTTGGAGTTTACTACAGAATTGGCCTCCTCACTGGTAACAGAATGGCCGCATGTTAACACGCCATCCTCATGAAATTGATCACAAATGGTACATTTTTCCTGATGGAACACCTCAATGGAGTGTGCTGAGTTTACTGGGTGATCTTGTACACTTTCATCTTCTGACGAAGAACTGTCAAACATGGCTGCATTAGCCTTTCTGGTCATTGACTTGCCTTTACAATCTTTACGCCAGTGACCATAAGCTTTACAAATATAACATTTGGTAACTTTTCTGTAGTTCTTCCTTTCTTTATCTTGCTTAGAAATGTAATTCTGCAAGTACGTAGTGTACCCAGGGTGTTGGTCGCACATATCATTCGCATTGTGTTTATAATCGCAATATTTGCACTGATACAATTTCTCTGCAGCTTGTTTATAAGGTCTTTGTTTGGTATTTGACCCTGCCTGATATTTGCCATATGTAGCTGCTGCTACAAAGTCTGTGCTGGTCAGACTACTAGAGAAACAATGCTTATTGGCTGCAAAATAACCAGAGCCACGACTTTCAATCTGTTGAACACTTTCACACTGACATTCCAACAAAAATTTAGAAAAGGGGGGTGGGAGAGATGCGATAATCTTATCTCTCAACATAAGATCAACTAATTTGTCATCAATTCCATTTACTTTGGCTGCTGACAGCCATTTAGAAAAAATATTTTGAATTTCTGAGATGTAATCAGAGAATGTGTGTGTTGGCTTAGGAGACAACTTTCTAAACTGTTCTCTATAACCTGATTCATCTAGCAAAAAATGTGACATAATTTTTGCTTTAATGTAAAGATAATCTTCTTTCAGGTCATTTGGGATCGACTCTATGACTTTAAGAGGTTCCCCAGAAAGACTTCTTACATATACTATCCCCCATTCAGGTTTTGGAATTTTGTAATGATCCATAACAAATTCAAAATTTTGGGTGAATGCTGCTATGCAATCACCTGTATTGTAACTTCTGATCAGACCTTGGTACTTCTTATGAGGTTGATCTTTGTCTGTTTCTCTATTCACTTTATCTTTAGGACATTCAGCTTTTAGCTGTTCAATTTTCAGTTGTGTTTCTTGCTCTTCTTTCTTACTTTTGGCTAAGATCTCAGCTTGCCTCGCTGCAGCTTCTGATTGTGCTTGTTGAAGCTTTAGAGCAGCTTCTGATTGTGCGTGTTGAAGCTTTAAAGCAGCTTCTGATTCCTTTAGAGCAGCTTCTGCTTGTGCCTGTTGAAGTTTCAAAGCAGCTTCTGATTGTGCTTTTGACGCCCTTTCGGCCGCTCTCTCATTCCGCTCAATAATCTGCTCTTGTTTCACAAGATATTCTGCATATTTACTTTCACTCCATGTTCTCAATCCCTCACCAGACATATTCAATTTTAAACCCATTTCAATGAAATCGTTTAAAGAAGACATGATGAACAATAGGTATGATGGAATAAATATATGCAAAATTACTTATGATGTTAGTAAGATACAAATATTTATAGCACAGTTAATGTCTAAAGCCAGACTAGCGAAAGTATAAAGAGAGATGAAAAAATTTTATACTCAAGTAATCCTTGGGTAATGTGCTGTTCAGTGGTGCTCGAAATCACACTGGAACGTCTTTCGGATTGACGCACAAAAAATTTTTGAAGTTCACCAGACTCAGGTAAAGTTGACACAAAAACCCTGTACTTTTTAAACTAAACAAAATTAGAACGTTTGTAAATGTATGGTGTGTGTAATGTCACTGAAGTCTGTAAAGGTTTGTATGCTGTCAAGTATTATTGTTAGTCGATACCACAATCAACAACTTTCACGCTCACACTAACCCTACTCAATGACATTCAAGGGCACGGCCGCCATTTTGGATTTTAGGTACAAAATTTGTTGAATTTAGTGATAAGTCTGAAGACGCCTCGGTTGGCTTCAAATAATATCTTCACACATATAATTTAATTAAATCAACTCTATTTAATCGTTACTTTACCTTAATCTATGACTTGCGCACTTCTATCGGCATGTTCACATTCGCTTAAAACTCGGACAAAAAAATTTACAAGTTCGCACTTGGTTCAAAACCCGGACGAAAGCCACCACGTTCGCACTTGTCAGAGTCTTGCGTAGAGCAAGATAAGTAGCTCGTTTTTTTTCAAGTGTGAAGCAATATCAAACTATCAAATCACACGAAGTGAATATCCGAAAGTATTATTCACAAGCTTTATTTACGCGCTGGATTTATTATCGCACAAACATCGCGCACTGACAATCCATAGCAATCATTACGGCATGAACAATATCACTACAATACATAATAATACATGCAAGCAATAAACATCTCACTTACAAGTCAAACTATTCAAGCGTTCGAATCAGTCTCCCACTGTCGTACAGGCTAGCTCTCAATGCAGATTCAAACACTCCTCGCATACCCATGCGACCTGTCCATTCAAACACCTAAACCCGTCTGCCAGTTCTGGCGTTCTACACGCTACACGCCAGTCGGCGCTCACGTCAGCTAGTGTGACCCCTGCGCGGTTCACGGGGTGTACTGCTGACCAGCGGTCGTTTAAGCTTCGCTCAATTGTTGTGCTTGGCTGCTTATCCGGGCGTTGTCGAAGACGCCGCGTTCTCTCTGCAGTGTTTAACATCACTCAGGGTTGCGTGTTGTTATGTTGTCTGGCGTTGGTACAGACAACGCGTCGCAACCTCGGATGTGAGACCTTGACATACTTCATTATCAACTCTTATGGCAGCTTGTTGTTTCCAATATATGTGTTTTACAAGTCTAAGGTCTTTTCCACAGATATTCATCTTTTAATTTCTTTCATTGTGTCACCATTGTTGGTAACCAATGACCTAAGATATTCGAAATTTTCCACCACCTCAAATCCCCCCCCCCCATTAATATATGTTTCTTTCTCCATATTAGTTTTATCTGTATGCATTATCATTGTTTTTGATATGTTAAGATATAGGTTGTGATTTTCACTATTCATTTGGGTTGATGTTATTAGGTTTTTTATACCTTGATATTGTGCTGGCCCCACATTTTAGGTCGATCGACACCCGATGAATGACATATCGCATGTAGTCAACATTACACATGCCGCCTTTCCTTCCTTGAATTTCTCGGTAACTAATTTAGGCTGGGACCACCTGGGAGTTTCGTCGAGGCCAATGAATACACAATTCCCACAGGGAGATCTTAACTGCATATCCTTTACAGGACGTCGCAGTCAACCCCAGAATTTTTGGCTGTTTGTGATATCTTGGCCAGTTTATGTTCAGGAGTTTGCTATTTCTTTCTGAATAGCCGACACTCATACCATTGTATGAAAACCAAAGCAACGCGTTCTGTAGCCAAATCGGCTGCAGCTGTGTTTCGAACGCGGTGTAAGGGATTGGGAATAGGCGACAAGGATAATTACGCGGGGATAGGGATTCGATTATATGACCACTGGGCCTACAGGTAAGCATACCAGCCACTGCGCTGCCTCGACTTCTACAGTACTTTTCTTCTCCTCCTCCTCCACCACCTCCTCCTTCCCCTCCTCCTCCTCCTCACCCTTCTTCTTCTTCTTCTTCTTCTTCTTCTTCTTCTTCTTCTTCTTCTTCTTCTTCTTCTTCTTCTTCTTCTTCTTCTTCTTCTTCTTCTTCTTCTTCTTCTTCTTCTTCTGCCTTTATCTTCCATTGAAGCCAAAGGTACTTAACCAACCAGCGCCAAGCTGTCTTATCCATTGCTTACTCTTACAACTCCGTCCATGTCGGCCACATGCTATTCAGGTCTGTCTTTAATTATATTCTTTTTAGTCTTTACTTATATGAGTGGTTTTAGATCTCCCACCGTTTCCTTGGTCATGTGGGTTATAGTCACATGACATTTCTAGTTATACTATTCATATTGTCAGGCTTTCTAGCGGTCAGCATGGCCGAATTAATAAGAGCGCTCGTTAAACATCCGGTGTGCTGATGCCGAGGAGAGGCTTCAACCCCTATATCGGTCAGTTGGACTAAAATGTTGATTTCTCGTACTTAACTTTGGGACGTAAATTACAAGTACCTCAGAAGTCGGAGTGTGTTCGCTTGATGGCGAGGGACACCTGTAATAGGGAAAGCTAACCCAGACGCAAAAAAATCAGCCCAGTGCATTAGAATTATAAGGGGCGCTCATTTGAAATCCGTTCGTGCCACACCGCGCGTAATTGAGTACGTTGAACATGATCATGTCATAGTAATGCGATAAGTAATGACCAATGAATAAAAGAGCATATGCTTATCGTCCCATGATGCATAGAGTTTCTGACCGTTGAGAAAATGGCCGGATTGATCTAAAATCCGTCCAAAGAAGCTTAAAGAGCGGTGATTCCGTTTCTTTCATTTGGAGGATGTCGACCAGTGGACATTCATCGAAGAATGCCGGCAGCTTACGGTAACAAATGTGTGTCGACAACAACAGACAGGGCACGAATGTTTCGGAAAGGACGTCAGTTCATGACAGATCTTTGACGGCGGGGTCTAGCGCATATTGTTGCAAACAGAAAAAACACCATCGCCAAAATTGATGCAGCAGTACAGATGAACCGTTGTCGAAGCATACGTTCCCTAGCGAAAGAATTTGACGTGTCAATTGGGACAATTCAAAAGATCGTTCGTAAGAAACTGCAATATCGGAAGGTGTTCACAGTGGATACCACGGATATTGACCGACCACCAAAAAGAGGAACCCATGGGATGGTGTTTGAACCACTTGCTGCGTTACAGAGTGGAGGGTGATGCATTTCTCATAGTGGCAGGCGATGAATCATGGTGTCACCACTTTCAGCCGAGCAGAAAAAGAGAGAGCATGCAATAGAAGCATGCTGGATCACCAAAAGCCAAAAATTCAAGTTACAGGTTTCAGCTGGTAAGGTTATGCTGAGCGCATATTTTGACCATGAAGGGCTATTGTTGGCCGACTTTAAAGAACCTGGTGTCAACATCGACTCTACCCACTATTTGCAAACATTAGACAAGCTGCAAAAAGCCATCAAGAATAAACGTACGGCATGCTTTCTCGCGATGTGATTTTGTTGCACGATAATGCTCGTCCGCATGTCGCAAAGCTTGTGCAGGAAGCATTAGCAAGGAAGAAGTGGGAGTTTCTGCAACATCGAGCCTATATTCCTGATTTGTCACCATGTGATTTTCATTTGTTCGGACCTCTAAAAAAAAAGCTCTCAAGGGGCAACGATATCACGCAGATGCAGACGTAATGAAAGCGTTAAACACTTGGTTCAGTGAACAACCACAATCATTTTTTACGGACGGCATTCGCCACCTACCTAAGCAATGGGTTGCTTGCCTGAATGCCTACGGCGACTTCTCCTGACCAACCCATGGTGCATAATTAATACAAAATGAATGCTTTGTTTAATTCTACCACACCTGTTAATGTTTCTTTCATGCTTTTGTAATAAAACAATTGGAACGGGTTTCAAATGAACGCCCCTAATAGTAACCCCTGTTTGGACTACGCTGCTTCAAAGCAAGCGAATGCAAAGAAAAATAATCAGGTTTTCTCATTATGTGTCCTTCCAAAAGCCAGATTCTTTTCCTCACCTCTTGATTCACAATTTGTTTACTTTTTTTTGATTTTGTTTTCATGAACTTAACATCGGCTATTATTTCATACTGCTGCAGTTCTTCTATTCCACACAGACACCAACTAACGACTGTGTGGAGCTCATTAGTCACCGTTTTGATCATCCATGTTTCTGGCCCATGCGAGAAAACTGAAAATGAGTTAAGTTTGGTGCGTAGCTTAATTTCCCTTGACTACCACAAATGCCATGTTGCCTTGAAAGTTTCTACTGCGTTTCGTATCCTTATTTTAATGTCGCTATCTGTTCCCCTATCTTTGTCTACATTGCTGCCCAAATAGGTGTGTGATTCCAAATCGTGAAGTGAGATTTCGCCAAGGGAGATCGGGTTTTCATTGGCTTCTTTATTCTGATTATCTTTGCCCGTCTCCTATGAATGATTATACCTAGTTGTTGTGACCTCACTTCGGGCGTGCTTAGTTTATCTTGCATCTGATTTCGTGTGTGGAACAGAAAGACAATGTTATCAGCGAATTTCACATCATCGGGCTGTTCTGTCAGATTCCACTGAATTCCATTTCTGGCGCAGTTGTAGTTGCCTTCACAATCCAATACAGGTAGGCCCCGGTTAACGTCGGGTTTACGTTCTTGGAAAACGCGACGTTAAGTGAAACGACGTATAGCGAAACACTATTTCCCATAGAATTAAATGAAATACAGTGGATTGTGTACCACAGTAATGTTTATTTTGATGGTTGTTGAAATTTATTGGCTAAATAGAGGTGGATTTGGGGGGGGGGGGGGGGGCGAGTGGTAGAGTTATTGGGACGTAGGGGCATTAAATTCTGCCTCTTCATCTGAGGTTGAAACTGTAACCTCTTCCTGCATCTTTTCCTGGCTCTTCTCTGCTTGAACAAAACATGTGTTCAATGTCTGCTGCACAGCTTGTTTCCTTTTCTCTATATAAAGCTCCCTGTAACAGTTGATGGCGCTTGTTACTGCTCTCGACACTTTGGAGCTCCGTTCTCTGTTCGGGTCATCCTCATTTATTATGTCCATTGTCACATCAATCAATTGAAAGAATTGTCACAAACGCTCAGCTGTCAACATTCGAGGTGTGGGGGTTGCAACAGGGTGTTCCTCTTCCTGCTGAGCTCTCTGCACGTCAAGTTGCATTAGGTCCTCATTAGACAAATCTTCTCCATGTGATGCAAGTAACTCGTCAATGTCAGCTTCCTCCATCCCTTCATAGCCAGCTTTAGTGGCTACGTTAGCGATCTGTCGACGAATAGCATGAACACACTAGTAGCACTTACTGTGCGCTTCGAACTCATAATTATGGAGAATTACACGATAAAATCCTGGGAAAATGTACTGCACAATGGTAACATGGTAACGTTAACGCAAAATTGACAACATTAACTGAGTAAGGAGACGTTCCACAGCGGTAACACTACGCGGCATTACGTAGTTCCTCCGCAAGCTAGCAAGTTCCTCCGCAAGGACGTGGCATAGCAACACAGGTGACGACGTTACGGCGGAACAGAGCGACGTAAAGTGAAGTTATGTCACATTGTGACAACGACGTTATAGCGAAACGACGTAAACCAAAACGACGTATAGCGGGGCCTACCTGTATATAATCAGGAAATGTCATACAGGTGACACAAGTCCCACTCCTGCTCTTATTTCGCACGTATTTGTTAGTTTTACCTCATAACAAACTCTACATGTTATGTCTCCGCATGTTCCCATTATTAAGTTAATGATTTTATGATGGATTTCATAGTGTCTTAGCAATTTCCTAAGGGATTCCTTATTAATGCTGTCAAAGGCTTTGTATAGCCCACAAGTCCAATATAAAGTGGCAAGTTCAGTTAAGTGCTTTGCTTTATTGTTATATTTAAATATTGAGCACAACCCATTACTGGCAACGCTGATCGTATTCTGGTATGAACCTAAGGACTATCCACGTCAATGTGGAAGCAATATACTCGAGTTTCACTCTCGTTTGAGCTCGTCAGTAGTGCATATCCTTGACTGGACCCGGAAACAAACCCCGGTTCACTGGCGTGTGAAGCGGGTGTGTAAACTGGTTCGGGGCCACTCTATTGACGGACGTCAGTCGCGGCGATCGGGCACATCTTGAGCTACAGCTTACGATGGGCGACGTTGTAATATTCTGTTGTGATAATTTGGCCGTGTCCAGCGTGTGCCGCGTGGTCTAGTGGTTACACACCCGCTTGGTTTTTAATATCAACGACATCATAAACTTTCATTATAACTTTTTGTATAAAGTGAAACATTGCCATGAGCAAGTTATGTTGATGACACAGACGATCCATCACAGATACCATAAAAGAAGGGGGGGGGGGGTGTCAAAGACACTCATACATAAAGACAAATAATACACACAAATGAAACACGATTATACATAGATCGCAAAACCAGTACTACAAACGCCACGCCATCAAAATGATAACCACATTTGAAATGCACACTACTCCAACACTCAGTACAACACATGACACATCTTAATCTAACATTTACTTTACATGAAATTTCCCAAACTGAGGATTTATTAAAGAATACGTAGTAGAATGAGATGAGATACACAAAGACAACAAGAACATATCATACAATACAACTCACAAAACAGACCGCCAGGAATGCACTACGCACAAAAGAATCACAATTAAAACACAACTCATTACTATATCAGATGAACCTCCCAACCAACAACAACTACTAGTAGAGAACACAACATTAAACACCTCTTAACCAGGTAACTACCAGTTTTTTTAATCAGACATGCATACACACAATACAAACAACCCATTCCACTTCCACTCCTACTTCCACTACAACTATTACTACCATATCGCACGTGTCGAATTGCCCTGACACCTTGCCCACTGGCTCTCACAAATACTAAAATTGGAATAAGTTCTGAACCCAGACCTGGGGGACAAGCACAGAACAAAAGTCCTGGCGCAGAGAAACAGAACAGCAGTGAAGGAGGCAGATATAGTGTAATGACCATGTTTCTCTCTGCCATATTGAAACAGTTATAACAAGAAATAAACGTATATGCTTTTTCTTAATTTTGTAGGCAGCCAAATAATCTAAACCAGTTGTTTCTACATAACGGACATTGTGGTGTTTTTCCCTGTTGTTGTCATCATTAATGTTCTGTTGTGAATTATATTTTGTTGCTGAGTTTACTATGGTAGGACGACAATTTGTGATAGCCAGTGGCCAAGTTATGTGTGCAAGTGGACATGTTGTCAGGCCGAGTGGGTGATTTGTGAGAGCCAGTGGGCAAGTTGTCAGGGCAATTCGACACGTGCGATATGGTAGTAATAGTTGTAGTGGAAGTAGGAGTGGTAGTGGATTGGGTTGTTTGTATTGTGTGTATGCATGTCTGATAAAAAAAAAACAACTGGTAGTTACCTGGTTAAGAGGTGTTTAATGTTGTGTGCTCTACTAGTAGTTGTTGTTGTTGGTTGGGAGGTTCATCTGATGTGGTAGTGAGTTTTGTTCTAATTGTGATTCTTTTGTGTGTAGCGCATTCCTATCAGTTTGTTTTGTGAGTTGTATTGTATGATATGTTCTTGTTGTCTTTGTGTATCTCATCTCATTCTACTACGTATTATTTAATAGATCCTCAGTTTGGGAAATTTCATGTAAAGTGTATGTTAGATTAAGATGTGTCATGTGTTGTACTGTGTGTTGGAGTAGTGTGAATTTCAAATGTGGTGATCATTTTGATGGCGTGTCGTTTGTAGTACTGGTTTTGCGATCTATGTATAGTCATGTTTCATTTGTGTGTATTATTTGTCTTTATGTACGAGTGTCTTTGACTCCCTCCCCTTCTTTTATGGTATCTGCAAAAAGTTATAATGAAAGTTTATGATGTCGTTGATATTACAAACCAACAAGTGATGGTAGTTTGTTAGTGATATGAAAAAAAGTGTTATGTGGCACTTTTATTTATAAGGTCTGGTAGATGATTAGTCGGATAGAAGTTTTCTGGGACATATTTTCTTATCTGACTGTTGAAGTGATACATATAATCTGTACTTTTGTCTGGCAGAGAAACATGGCCATGAGCAGACAAATTCTAAAAAATTGCAAATGGGTTTCTGGGAAAATATGAAAAGACCTCTATGTACAGCCAGAAAAAAAAATTTAAGTGTAAATACACTTGGTGGACTAACGAATATAGAAAGGAGAGAAAGAGGTCAAATATACAAGTACACACCTTGAAACACTGAGACAATACTAAAACGACCACACAAAAAAAAAACATCTGCAAACGAGTCAAGACCACGAATAATGTCAAGAACCATGTCACATATTTTCATTTTTTATTTTCATATATGGATAGTTATACACGTCTCTTTTTTCTTGGGTCCCCTAGTGGTATGCAGTTGTCTGAGTCGTCCTCTGCTGCATGTCCCCGGGCTGTCACACATCTGACTATAGATTGATTGACTATCAAACAGTGATGGTGTTGTTAGTTCATCACACAGCTACTCGCCCTATACCTTGCTTGTTTAGCCTCCAGAATGAAGACACGCATGAGAGTTGGAGTGACTCAGAACCATCATGCAACGATATCCGAATACTTCTTTTTTATGAGCCCGACTAGGTCCAGGTGTAAATATCATACCAACATCACTCGGTGGCGGTGATCATCACTTTCTTCTAATACCACCACCTGATTAGGTAGCATGATCGACAGCTCCTTGCAGTACGCCCTAAGGGCTGTCAAACTGTCCCTATCTTTTTGTTGGATATCCGCTTCGTCTGCTACTATGTGAGCAGTAGTGTGTTTCTGTGATTTAGAGGTATGGGTGTCTAAGGGTATCGTCCTTTCTCGAGATTCTACTGCGGGTGTCTGGTGGTGTGTTTGTAAGTGAAGTTGTAGGTTATCCTTCCCATTATATAGATTGTCACATAACTGACAGGCATATATTTCATCATTATGGCTGTGAATGGTCCCACTGTGGCGGGTAAGCTTATACTTATAACTGAAGGATTTGTCACAAGTGGCACACTGGTGGTGGTAGTCTGCTACTTGAGTAGATATTACACTACGAGGATGCCAAAATTATGCATGTGGCTCTGTCCTCTGGTGTGGTGATGATGATGTTGTTGATGCAGTTTTCGCATTTGATTCTAGTGTAGTGGTACCCATAAGTGCCCGATGCTGTGTTCGCATGTGTCGTTGTAGATTGTCTTTTCTGTTGAAAAGTTGTCCACAGATATGACATAAGTGTATTTGATCCTCATGGGTGTGAATGGTCCGAATGTGGCGAGTGAACTTATACTTATCACAAAAGGATTTGTCGCTCACAGAACACATGAACGCAGATTTGGTAGTACTGGCCATATTGATAGACCAAAATAGCTTGTATATGAATAATTCACACAACTGTGTTGTTCTGCCAAGTTTTACAAAGCACTGACGAACGTTCCACACTTTCGCTTTATTTTTAAACAAGCGCAAAAAGGTCTGGTGTATACACAAGCAATGCGAGGACTGAATCTCTATAAGCAATGCGAGGACTGAATCTATATAAGCAATGCGAGGACTGAATCTCAATAAGCACTGGTCTCAATATATGTTTCACTGTTTTATCATAGCTCAGATGCCGACATCACCGACATGTCACTACACGAACAATGCTAAGCGAGTACTATTTATCACACCAGCCTATTTCACAAATAACTCTGTGGCGAAGGTTGTCGGTTAGTATATGAACAATATTTGTTGAAACACGAACGACTGGTACACAGTTCACAAGAGACGCCGTCTATTTTATACACTATTTGCCCTGTGCATACGACGCTACAGTGGTGACGTGGTGTTTTTGTAGACAACGCTATGCTTTTTTTCTCACACAACCGTCGTCCCCCTCCGTGCGACCGAGACTGGTAATTAGATTTCCAGAGCTAAAGTGGTGATCTATTAGTATAGATTCCACACCGAGATACAGTACCGTCTTGGTAGTGATTCAAGTGGTCAATGGATGGTTTCCTCATTAATTTTCTCCGGCAGAGATCTCACTTGGAGATTTGGACCAGACAGTGCGCTGCGAGATTTTAGTTGGAGATTCGGTGGTCACATGTTTGTTTATGTGTTTGTTCGTCTGTCTGGAAGTTAGTAGTTGTAAAATGTGTGTTTGTCTGTACGTTCGTCTTACGTTCGTGTGTTTGTTTATGTGTTTGCGTGTCTGTGTGTGTGGTTGTGTGTTCGTGTGTTTGTTTATGCGTGTGTTCGTTTGTCTGCTCGTCTGTACGTTTGTTTATGTGTTTGCGTGTCTGTCTGTTTGCGTGTCTGTTTGTTTATGGGTTTGTGTGTCTGTCTGTTTGTTCGTCTGTGTGTATGTTTGTGTGTTTGTTTATGCTTTTGTTTATGCGTTTGCGTGTCTGTGTGTTTGCATGTCTGTTTGTTTATGCGTTTGTGTGTCTTTCGGTGTGAGTGTGTATGGATCTTTGTTATTGTCTGTATGTGCGTGTGGTTGTGTGTATTTGTCACTGTTCATGTTTGTACGTGTGTATCAGCCATACCCATTACAATCAATTATACCGGCCATCTTTATTTTTTTTAAGGTTTTCATTTGTAACCCGTATGATGATAGTGAATAAGCCTATACGACCGTCTACAGACCACTAATAATCGCCACCCACCCCTTCACAACTAATTTCACTATGCCATACCCAATACATTCAATAATACCGGCCATCTTTAATTTTTAAGGTTTTCATTTGTAACCCGTGTGATGATAGTGAATAAGCCACAACGACCTCTACAGACCACTAATAGCCGCTACCCATCCCGCGCTCCCACCTCATGCGCGGTCTTTTCATTTTCATGTTTATTTATTTTTATTTTTATTTTTATTTTTTTTATTGTATATTATTAATTAAAATATACATTTAAAAAAAAAAAAATTTATTCTCAACATTTTTTTTTCACTCACCAACATTTCCCAACTTCTAATTCCCACAACAACAACAAAAAACGTAAAAAGATCACATTTCCCCAATTTGAACCACCGACCCGGAGGATTACCCGTAGCCCTTTTCCCTGAAAAGTAGCATACCTTGTCCATACTGTACTACTAATGTTTGTGAAACAGTCAGTAAACTCGAAGAATAAATCAACAAAAGCAGAAAATGTAGTGATCAGCTTTTACAAGAACACAATCACATGTCGCCGTATAGTCGTTGCGGCTAGAAAGCCATCTTTAGCACTCAAAATAAAGTAATATAAGAATACTAATACAACCACATCAAATATATTACAACAGTGATATCTAGCTAGAAAACTTGAGTCCTCGTTTCTTTCTCCTCATATCACAAAAGCTCTCACGTATACCATCTTGTTGATTTGACTATCGTCCTAAACTTGCGGACATAAATCACAAGTACCTTTGAAGCCGGAGTGAGTTCCCATGATGAAGAGGGACACTGTTAATAGGGAAAGCTATTCCACACGCAAAATTCGGTCCAGTGCTACTGGAAGTAGTGTGTATGGAGTACGCTTGAGCGCCAGAAAAAAAAAGGAAAATAATCCGGGAATGATTGGAGGTATTCACCGAGAGGGGGAGTCACTGTGGGCAAATAGTCTGCCTCGCGCTCAGAAGGCTGTGGGTTCGATTCCGGGCTACGTCGTTCGGTTCACGAGTGCAACATTCTCTGAGATTTCGGGAGGTCGTCGCTGGAGCTACGGAGTGCGTGCATTGTGTGACGCTTTCGGCAGGCCGCCCTGTGGAAAGAGACCGAGCAATGTAGGATAAAACCCGGTGCAATGAACTCAATCCTCTTGCATATTCACCATGAGAAACGCTCTCGCACTATGGCATATGTCAACTGTACATGTATGTGCTTCATTTAAACAACATTGGGATAGTGTTTTCTTCCTTTTCACCTCGAATGAAAACAATTTTAATTGGTGTCATTTTTACCATTGCCACGTGCTCGCTCACCCGCTCTTAATTCACGTCGTATCGCCGTGATATTTGTCAGGTAGATAATCCGTTAGATTACATTGACTGTATAACAGGTATGGTTTTTCTTTTAATTCTAATTAACATTGTTTTAATTAGCGTAATTTTCACCATTGCGAATCCCCCCCCCCCCCCCCCACCCACTCCTCCAACTCGCTCGCAGTCTTTCACATATCACTTTGCTATTCGTCCCTTTGATAATCCGGCAGCTCGCATATTTTAAATAATAAATGTTTGGGATGAAATCTCCTCAACTGCAGGTATTTAATTTTCTTGCTTTAAAAAAAAAAAAAAATTCCCGGTAAGTTGAATTTTACTAATGGCTTGCGTTGCACATGTATGCGTGATTTGGAAATTTGCCCAAAGACAGATCAGTCTACCTCACAACCAGACATCCGTGTCAACGTGAAATAATTTTTTTAGACAAGGCCTATTAATTCTTATTTTACAACAAACCACTTCAAGCGGCATGCACACGGAGCAAAGAAATACTGGAAACCACCAAAGATGACTGTTAAAGGAAAGCCGTTAGTTAGAAGATTACAGAAGATTTGAGATGTTTACTGTTTGTTCATTCACTTTGAGCTTGAGTGTAGCCCATACAAGTGTTACTACTTCTAGTGCACTGGACTGATGCTTGCGTGTGGATTAGCTTTACCTGTTAACAGTGTCCCTCGCTATCAGACGAACCCACTCTTACTTCAGAGGTACTTGTAATTTTAGTTAAACTGAACGGTGTAGGGGTCGAACCCCGATACCTCAGGATCATAACAACGGATGTTTGAGAACGAAAGCTCTTACCCATTCAGCCATACTGACCTCCACTTGAGATATTCTTTCTAATACTTATAAGTTTGTGTTGACACTGGCTCTTGAGTTTGCATGCGATTAAAATTGTGTTGCTTTTGCGTTAATAATCTATTATAGATTGGTTAATTCTGCTTTCATAAGGTGTTTATATCTGTAGCATTTGTGACAGCATTTATTAACTTTTAGTATACTATAGGTCTGAATACTGGACCTTGTACTCACGACAAGAACGAAAGTTGAATTCCTTCCACATGAGATGTCTGAGACGTATACTGGGCATATAGTGGGAAGACCATAAAAAAAAAAACATGTGCCTGAAAGAGCTGATAATACCACAGTGCACTCCCTCCTCAAGCAGAGACATCTTCGGTGGCTGGGCCACGTATCTCGAATGAAGGATGAACGTATTCCCCAAGATCTCCTATACGGAGAACTGGCCACAGGGAAGAGGCCAACCGGAAGACCCCAAATGCGATATAAGGATGTGTGTAAACAAGATACGAAAGCCCTTGACATAGATACAGATACGCTGGAAAGAGTTGCAACAGACAGAAGTTCCTGGAGAAGAGATATACGAAACGGACTGTTGCTCTTTGAGCGCAAACTGATCCAAGAAAATTAGCATAGGAGGCACAAGCAAAACAATAGGCAGTCAATTGCTGCGAGACCTGCCTCGTCTTACAGATGCGAAAACTGTGACAGAGACTGTCACTCTCGCATTTGACTATACAGGCACCAACGATGCTGTTAGGCGCCTCCCCAGCGGCACATCTCTATAGTCCTACAGAAGTGAAAGAGGTCTACTACTGTATACTACATGCTGGAAACTGCCATTGCGCTGTGATAACACGCTAGCCTTTAGGGACCGGTAGTAATGTGTATGAATCCCCACCGAAGCGGGGGTTTGTTCAAAAATTGACATGCACTTCCATGTCATTACAGCTTAAAATTGACTTGGGCTTCCATCTTATTCCAGCTTAAAACTGACCTGGACTTCCATCTTATTCCAGCTTAAAATTGACATGGGCTTCCATGTTATTCCAGCTTAAAATTGACCTGGACTTCCACGTCATTCCAGCTTAAAGACTTGGGCTTCCATTTTATTCCAGCTTAAAATAGACCTGGACTTCCATGTTATTCCAGCTTAAAATTGACCTGGACTTCCACGTCATTCCAGCTTAAAATTTACTTGGGCTCTCATGTTATTCCAGCTTAAAATTGACTTGAGCTTCCATCTTATTCCAGCTTAAAACTGACCTGGACTTCCATCTTATTCTAGCTTACAATCGACCTGGACTTCCATGTTATTTAAGCTTAACATTCACCTGGCTTCCATATTATTCCAGCGTAAAATTGACCGGGACGTCTATGTTATTCCAGATTAAAATTGGTACCAGGAAATGTTCTAGGAGGTAAAGCAATAGGTCCTGATATTGACCACATCAGCCATCTAGTGCCGTTTGGTCTATACAAATATGGGACTGGCATCATATATCCACATAGCAAAAATACTGGGGTTGACTTGACGTCCTTGTAAAAGGATATGCCACTAACGTAACATTAACCATATATTCAATGCACATACAGATACGTGAGAGCGTCCATTATTTTACTTACTATACCGAGTACCAATTGAAGCTGCTGAAAAATTGTCACAAGTTTACCAAACTCTATTTAAAGGGGCTGAAGCAGTAGAGGTTCTGAAAGGCCAGATAAAGTAAAATATGTAGTATTTCTGCATGTCACTGTCTGTCATATGTGTATTGCACCTGTGCTGATGATTTTATAATCTTCGTTAAACTTAAGAAATGAACTTTATATAACTATCACCACTTATGACGGACAGATAGAGCATTATTTTGCTGATCCTACAGTTTGTCTTGTTCCAGATGTATTGGCGTTACCTTTCCTCTGGAGTAAACTAGGCAGGCCGAGAGAGGGATCATGCTCCATAGGCAACACATGGTCTCTACAATTCAACTTCGGCTTTATGCAATTGAGAGGTATATCTCAATGCCTGGTCCCCGCCAAGGGTTGTAGTTATGCCTTTTTTGAAGAAAAATGTAACAAGCTATCGTCTGTCAAAACGGCACGTGCCTGTGAAGAACTTATGACCCGAACCCGATTCCCCAAAAATGAGTTTACAAAATGGAGGTTTCTGAGCGCGTACACAAAGAGTTAATAGGCTAATTCTCATCATCATCATCATCATAATCATCATCATCATCATCATCATCATCATCATCATCATCATCATCATCATCATCATCATCATCAGCATCATCATCAGCATCATCATCATCAGCATCATCATCAGCAGCATCAGCATCATCATCATCATCATCATCATCAGCAGCAGCAGCAGGAGCAGCATCAGCATCACCATTGTCATCATCATTATCATACAGTTGCTTGTCTCGTGCTGAACATTTTACACCCATAAGTCTTTCAATATGGATTTCTATCCTAAGGCATATGTCCTGCCTCTGTTACTGTCATATGTAAATTCTCTTACACACCTTGATTCAAACCACACTGTATAATTTTAATTTTCTCCTCTTCCTCAGTACACCTCTCTTTGTAATTATTTTTTCTAGAATTTCTTCCTCGGTATATTTCTATTCGTAACTTTCTAGAATTTAATGTCTTTTTATATGTTCAAAATATTTCATTTTCATAGTTTTTTTTTTTTCTGAATGCGTAATTCTCTTCAATGGTGAGCTCTTCTTGGATAGATGTTTATGTTTTCCTTTCAGTTCAATGCATTTTACTACTTGTCTGTAAACATTATATTCATACGTGGATATGTGCTTTTCAGATCATTTGTGAAATATCCAAGAGACCCAAATGTCGGCACAAAAATAGCGCTGCTTCTTGGTGTTGTGAGGTTTTAAAACACAGAAGAAACAAAGAATATGTTCCACCATTTATTGCTCAAATATTTCGCTGAATCTCATCATGTGCATAATGCAGAGTTACGTATCATTTAAAATGGACACATGAATAATACTTAAGCTGAAATACTTAAAACACAAAACCACGGGTATTGTTAGATTGTGGCGCATTTATTATTGCCATGGCAACGTCAAATTTAAAACGAAATGATTTTGTTTGCATAAAATTGGCTGGAACCGCCTAACTATCAAGGCCTCACTAAATTTGAGCAATCGTTTGTTGTTCGTCGAATACAGATAACTCTGCAGTGTGCACTAATTCATCGTGCGGTGGGGGGGGGGGGGGGGGGGTTGGGGGGGGGAGGTGTGAGCAGAGGGTCTGGACGACATTCAACAGTGTAGTGGGAAATGCGGGAGGCCATTCAACCAGTCGGCCACTGCTACCATCGGCTTAGGAATCCTTTGTTGACTACTGTAGAAGGTGACAGAGCACGTAAGCTAATGTCCTGAGCGAAACGATGTCATGTTCCTATAATCAGATAACGTCAGAGAAAAGTTCAAGTTAGTTTCTTTTATTGGACGTCACAGTCAACCAAAACTTTTATTGACTGTTTGTGATTTATTTTCTAGACAATTTTACTTTCAGTAGTGTGCCATTTACTACTGAGCGTAATCTTGCAAAGAAATCACCAACAGCGAAAAAAAAGTGTGCCATTTACTTGGTATGAGGATGTCACTGGGGAAAAGACGACAGTGAATGGTGCAATTAACAAGCATAGATAGAGACACAGCAGCTGATGAAATATGTCGTTGGTGAAGATGGTGTAATAGTGACGGATGTGTGCAACGAGGTCAGGGAGGGTCATGCACATTATGTTTGCTTATCATGATCATCACATCATCTCAATCTCATCTTGTTCCTCTTATACAGGAGAGTGTCCTTTTATGTTCTTCGTATGTAGAAATTCCCATGCATTCTATTATTCCGTCTGTCCATCGTTTACATGGTCGGCGTCTTTTGCTGGTTCCATTTCTGCTTTAAAAAAAAACAAACCAGGTATGTGTTATTCACATGCACATTTGAATGGCAAGAATGTTCTGAATAAACATGGGAGTGAGTGAGTTCAGTTATAAATTACAATGTTTTCTTTAGCTGGTGTTGTTCTGCATGAATTTATCTTGCAACTTAAGTTTATAAATGCACACAGGTATTTGAAATTGTGAAACTGCTTCAGACTAGATCTTACACAATCTTACTTGTAAACTTCCTGATTATTTTCAACTTCCTGTAAGTACTTTTAAATTATTTAGACTTGGCCCAGATTGCTGTTTAGATATCCTCATGTAAATTGTATAGTGGAGTTCTATCTTATATATATATATATATATATATATATATATATATATATATATATATATATATATATATATATATGTTTGTGTGTGTGTGTGTGTTTGTGCGTGCGCGTGTGTGTGTGTGTTTGTGTGTACATCTAGGTAAAAGGTGTGTGTGTTTGTCTCTGTGTGTGTCTGTCTGTGTGTGTGTGTGTGCATGCTTGCACGCGCGCGCCGTTGTGTGTGTGTGTGGTGTGTGTGTGTGTGTGTGTGTGTGTGTGTGTGTGAATGTACATTCACACTTTAAACTGTCTTGTTACACAGAGAAAGACGGTCAACACTCGACAAGTTCTTTACTCCAACAAAGAGGAGGAAAAGAGTCGCAACACGTTAAGGTATCAAAAACTACCTCATGGTTTTCTGACAGGTGAATCACCTGTCAAACAATAATCCCACACATTCACATCACGTCCTTCACACTATCATCAGTTCTCAGTAATTTATTATCGGAATTTGTCATTTTCGTCTGTACAATATTATAATTCATTACACATTTTGTTGAAAAGTTAGTTGCAATAAACCCCAGCACTTATTGGCTGTTTGTGATTTGCTCGTTAATTTTGCGTTCAGTTCTTTAGCATCGCCTTCTCAACGACCCACGCTCGTGAAATCAACGCTTTGTGATTTGCTCCTAAACCTTCGCCCGATATGCCTGAGGATTGGGAACCTGCATTAACTAGCCCCATAACCATCGACGGATTCATATATGATGTCTTGCGTGTACATCTTATTTTACAATTAGAAGAAGAGGGAAAAAGGGGGGGGGGGGTGTGATGAAGAGAAGGACACTATATTCAGACGATGATTTGTGAAAGTTGTTTTTTGGAGTCTGGATCGACTCAATCTAGTTCCCATGATCTTATAAGGTTTAACAAAATACATGATCAAATAATCAGAAAATTCATCATTCAGAACATTCTCTGGAACCAATTAATTATGTGTGTGCTAGCTGGTGTGCAGTTGTGTGCACATATAGTACAAAGGTCTGTTCTTCTATGTTGCGTTATTTGATAACGCTAATTTGTTTCAACGCGATTGAAATGTATGATATATGTGATTATTATGAGAAGAAATAAACTATTAAAAAATTTGATGACAACTGGCGAGATTGAGGGGAAAGAACAAAGGGAAGGCAGATGGCTTGGCCATGTGGTATGGTCGAGACAAGAACATAGAGCTGATCCAAGACTCTGGTAATTGTGTGAGATGGCGAAATATGACCGCGCACTCTTATCGGTATGACACATGATAATGATGATATATCAGGAAACAAGTTCATTAAAATGCGATAGTTTCGATTCCGTTTGCAGGATTTCAGCTGCAATAAATAACAGATGAGCAGAGAAAATACTCCAAGCTGAACATACCTGTAAAGCAGAGGTTCCCAAACCTCGGCCCGCGGGCCACTTGTGGCCCGCGGGCCACTTGTGGCCCGCCAGCTCCCAGAAAGAGGCACGCGAGGCCTTGTTATTTAATATAATATATTTTAATAATTTCAAAAATGCACCCGTAGAGCCCAGTCAGCGTGCGATAATTTACTCTGCTCGTGGTTGTTATGCGCAAATATTTTCGAATACGCCTGTTCAGTTCGCAACGAAATGTTATGAAGTTCCCATATCCCAGCCTTGTTGACCAATCAGAGTGCGCAAAGCGCCATGTTGTCGTCTGTTACAACTGTTTAGGAGAGTCGGTAGTATTGTGAAAACAACATAGGATGAACCAAATTGGAGAGTGTATGCACCGACGAGCAGTCATTTTCCGCAATGACCTTTATATATATATACTTCTTAGTTTTTCTACGAGCAGTATGAAGAGCCTTTGTCGATCAAGGAAAGACATTTGATAGGGTAGATAGAAACAAGCTGTGGGAAATCCTTAAACAATATGGAGTGAGTACACATCTAACAAACATATGTAGAAGTTTATACAACAACAGTGAATGCATAGTGAGAGCAACTGGAGAACACTCAGAACCCTTCACCATAAGATCTGGAGTACGACAAGGTTGTGTCCTGTCCCCTCTCTTGTTTAAAACATATATAGACAACATATGTAAAGAAACCAGCCAAGCAGAGACAGCAAGAATACCGCATGACGAGAACACAGAAGAAGAACCATCTGCAAATCTAACCATTAGAGAACTCCTGTTTGCGGACGACCAAGCACTAATAGCAAAATCAGAAGCTGAATTACAAGACCACATGAATAGTCTAAACGAAATGTGTAGGGAACATAACATGAAAATTAGCACAAGCAAAACAGAAGTAATGACTATAACTAAAGAAGAACAAACAGCAACAATTCACCTAAACGAACATCCCTTGAAACAAGTAAAGAGCTTCAAGTACCTAGGAAGTATAATATCATCAAATGGCAGATCAGAAGACGAGATCGAAAATAGGTGCAATAAGGCAAATCAACTCATTGGACAAATGGCACCAATACTAAAGAACAAACATGTATCAATAACTACTAAGAAGGCACTTTACAACACAATCTTCCTACCAACTCTGTGCTACCAATGCCAAACCTGGACAATGACAGAAAAAAGAGAAAAGAAAAATCACAACAACAGAAATGAGGTTTCTGAGAAGAATACTCAACGTATCAAGAAGAGATAAGATCAGAAATGAAGAAATCAGGACTAAAGTAGGGGTTAAAGCTGCTCTAGATTTTATTAGAAAGCAGCAAGTCAAATGGTTTGGCCATGCAAGTAGGCTACCAGTCAACAGCATGCCACAACAAGCAATGATGTACAGACCAGATGGAAATAGAGGAAGAGGCCGACCACGTAAACGTTGGATGGAGGAAATAACAGAATCCATGGGAATGTCGATATACGAAGCCCATAACCGGGCACTCTCACGAAGTTTATACTTCACCTCGACACCGCAAGGTACAAGAGGAACATGATGAGAAGATGAGAAGAAGAAGATATATATATAAATATATATATATATAGATTACATTAATAGCGATGTTCGAAACTGATTAAAAATGTTATTGTTAAATGAACTTTTGATTTTAAACCAAAAAAATGACCGCAATATAGTATTGACACTGACTGCCTTTAAAGTTTTAGAATTTTGTTGACGAAAGTTAAGAAAGGTAAGAATGATAGATTATATACACGACTTCTATAATTTTATAACGTTGTGGCCCGCTTCATCATCATCAAGTGCCGTGCCGGCTGGCGTAGGCGTTCATGGCTGTCCACAGATCTCGGTCTTTGGTGTTCTGGATCAACTCTGCTGATGATATTCCTCCATGCCACCGTCTCAGTCCGTCCAGCATCATTTCTCTTGGTCTGCCTCTGCCTCTCTTCCCCTCGATCTTTTCAGTTGTCACGATGTTCTCTAAGGCCTCTCTTCTCATCACATGACCAAAGAAAGGTGTTTGTCTCTTTCTTATTGTTGTATATAGTGTTCTAGTTTCATTAGCCTCTTTCAGGCAATCGTTGTTAGTTACTCTGGCAGTCCAAGGAATTCGCAGCATTCGTCTTAAAAACCACATCTCTGTGGCTAATTTATTCATTTACATTCCAAGATTCGCTGCCATACAGCAAAACTGGTTCTATATAGCATTTTAGCACTCTCGTTCTTACATTCATTGATAGCGATATATTGCATAAGATACTCTTCATTTTCTGAAATGCTGTCTTTGCCTGCCCTATTCTGCTCTTAATGTCTTTTGTACATCTTCCATTTGATGTTATAAGTGCCCCTAGCTATTTAAAATTATCCACTTGGTTGAGAATTTCCCCTTCTATTTCTATGTCACATTTTGGTGTTCCCATTTTCTTTGATATCACCAATTTTACTGTTTTCTTGATATTCAAGGACAGTCCTTTCTGTGCACTCTCTGTTACAACACTGTCCAACAATTGTTGTAGGTCTGTTGCATTATCCGCTACCAATACTGTGTCATCTGCATAGCGTATATTGCTTATATTATATCCTCCGATTAGTATTCCTGGCTTCTCTTTGATCTCTCTCATTTTTACTTCGCTATACAGGGAGAAGAGATCGGGTGACAAGACACACCCTTGTCGTACTCCTAGCTTTATCTGTTCGTAAATACCCTCTTTATTTCCCATTTTAATTGCTGCTACTTGGTTCCAGTATATATTCTTTATTATTCTTAAATCTTTCCCATCAATGTTGATATCTTCCAACATGTTAATCAGCTCATCATGTTTTACTTTATCAAATGCCTTAGTATAATCTATGAAGCATAAATATATGTCTCTCTGTTTCTCTATTGATCTTTCTATTAGTGTTCGTAATATATATATATTGCATTGTTTGTACCCTTTCCTTCCATAAAACCATACTGTTCTTCACTAATTTCCATTTTTATTTTCTTTCTTGTTCTTCTCATTATAATTCTGAGTAGAAGCTTAGTGACATGGTTTATGAGGTTAATTGTACGAAAATCTTCGCATTCAAGTGCTCCTGGTCTCTTTGGTATTGCTATAAATACAGATTTCAGCATATCGCTCGGTAAATATCCACTGTTGTAAATAGCATTCAGCATTTTGGTTAATATATCTACTCCAAATTCTCCCAATACTTCTCATTCTTCTACTGTGATTTCATCTGGCCCAGCTGTTTTTCCTTTCTTCATATGTTTCATAGCGTCAGCGACTTCTTCTTTTAGAATAGGTGGGCCTTCTAAGTTACTTTCTTCTGTTAATTCTTCCCTTTCTCTATTATATAATTCTCTTATATACTCATTCCACCTCTTCATTATAGCACCTTCCTCCAGTAAAATCTGTCCTGTTTTTGATTTCAAACACCCTGTATTTATTCTTATTTTTCTTCCTGTGAGCTCACTGATTTGTCTGTGCATACTTTTTTGATCTTTAATGGAATTTAATTAAATTTTTCTGCATTGCTCGTTTAACCAACTTTCTTTTGCCTTCACACATTTACATCTTATTTCTTTATTTATCTTAGCATACTCTTGTTTGTAATTTTTATTCTGTTTCCTTTTGTCCATCAGCATTACGATTTCTTCATTCAACCATTTTTTCTGAGCTTTTTGGCTTCTCACCGGTAATAATTCTTTGCTAGTTTGATGAATGGAGTCTCTTAACATTTCCCATTGTTCATCTATACTCTGTATTTTAGCTATTGCATTGTACCTATTTTTCACAGTCACTCTGTATTGTTCTTGAATTTCTTTATCTACTTTCAGGACCTCTTTATTAAGTCTCAAGTTTTTAACCATTTTTTTCCCCCTCTCTTTAATCTTACTTTTATTTGTCCACATAGTGGTACATGATCACTGTTACGGTCAGCACCAGGCATTGTCTTTACATTAATTAATGCATTTCTAAATCTTTTATTAATAAGTATGTAGTCAATTTGGTTGCGTATTTTCATATCAGGGCTTTTCCATGTGTATAGTCGTCTTTTATGGTGTTTAAACCATGTGTTTCCAATTATCATATCATTAATATTTGCCCATTCTATTAGTTTCTCTCCTCTTTCATTTCTTGTACCTAAACCGTAATTCCCCACTATATCCTCTATTTTTCCCTTTCCTACTTTTGCATTGAAATCCCCCAATATTAATCCCCCCCCCCCCCCGCTTAACTACCGAAAATAGTAGATGTGGCCCTCTGCTTGAAAAGCTTGGGAACCATTGCTGTAAAGCAATAAGTAGAATGTGCGCACATACCAATTTCCAAATAAATTCACTGCAATCGTTATATTACAAGTGTCAAAGTTCACCAGTCTTCTACTTTTCCCAAGTTTTATTAAAATAAAACAGCTTATATCTATTGTTAAAATAGATAGTTGCATATCCTTTACAGGATGTAGCAGTCAATTCAAGCATTTTTTTTTTTTTTTTGGGGGGGGGGGGGATGTTTATGATCTCTTGGCACGTTTATGTTCTGTAGTTTGTTATTGCTTTCTGAACGACAGGCGCTCATACCATTTTCTTTAAAAAACCCAACGCAAGGCTGTCTGCTGCCGAATCGGCCGCAGCTATGTTTAGAACGCGGTATGCGGGATTACGAACTGCGTCCGTAACCTCTTTGCCGCGAAGCCGGCAAATAGTTATATTATAGTTATTACCAGGCTTGTCCATGGGAATGGGATTCCCATGGGGAACGTCCCATGGGATGGGATGGGACGGGACAGTAAACATTTGTATTTCCCATGGGACGCATGGGACAGTAGCCATGTCATAGCAACTGTTTTTAAAAATCTTTTTAAAGCATTTTATCCTTCCTTTTTCTTTAAATACTTGTATCAATTCTTTATCTCGTGGTGGGACACCGGATAAATTAATAAATGCGCGCATGCGATCTTATTACCAACTTTTCAATGCCCATTTTAAAAAAATTACTCGCATTACTTTAATGAAGATTATGAAGAATTCTTAAACCACATTCCGAATATTTTTCAGATTAAAGGAATGCTGTACATACATGAGAAATTAAAAACTTGTTTTGACAAACTAGAAATTGATGGTACTACATCTCATTTAATTTTGCTGTTATACTTCCTCCTAGACTATCAGTTGTATAAAGTTATTGTTGATATTGACGAAGAAACTTCCAGAAGCATGGTGAAGAAATTTTGTCAGAACTTTCAGTAAATTATTGGAGAAAAACTGTTGCCATATTGTGGCAGTTATTTGGCAGTTACTGCAGCATTCCTTTATGGAGTTGACATCAAAGCCAAAATAGAAGACATAGTTAAGTCAGTTGTTACTAAGAAGAAAGGGAATGTGGACACCAATAAATGGGGCAATGATTGGATCGCTTTTTCTAAGTCTGTTGTTCCAACTGTTATTTCATTCATCAAAGATCTAAATCTTTCTTCTATATCATTTGCTGTATGTGAGGTAGCAGGAGTTGTAGAACAAAAGCCGAAAATTGACTTTGACTTATTTTTTTTATCCCCCACCAAACAAAACACTTAAGTTTGATGACCCCAGAAATAAATGCCTTGAGGATAAGTCACCATGTTTCAAAAATTACGGCAACCATCTTCACAACCATTAAATTATTGGGAAAATAAACATAGGTTTCCACTGCTAACAGCAAGTGCGAAAATTGTCTTGGCCATACCAGTGTCCTCAGCGGCAGTAGAGCACTTATTTAGTGCAGCCGGATTGTTGTTTAGTAAGTTACGAAAACGGATGTTACCAGCTTTCGTTATAAACTCTGTGTATATCAGATTTGCATGTAAGATGAAAATTGTGGAAATGATTCAGGGATTACCTGGATTAACTGAATTATTAGAAACAGTCGATCAGCAGGAAATTGATAATGTGCTGAATGAGTAGAGTGACTCTGAAACAGAATGAGAGTGTCAGAATGACACTGAATTGTCATATTTAGATTAAACTTTGTTTTAATAAAATATTCTTGAATATTAAAATTAATAAATTCTGTTGTTTTACATGTCTCTTTGTACATGTAGTCCTATTTAGTAGACACTATACCGAAACTTTCATAGATTTCATAATTTTAGTTGAACTGTATTCCATATTAGTATTGGGAATCCCATGGTATGGTAAAGGCAAAATGACCGTGGGATGGGATGGGAATGACTCTGAAAAATGTGTGCCATGGACAAGCCTGGCTTATTACAGAAACTACATGTATCTAAATATCCGCTTAAAAAGAAAAGCAGGCAGTGGATACGACAGGAAAACAGTAAGTATTGATGATAAACTTAACAAATTAAAGCGATGTAAATGGAATGGATGAACACGGGATATCATGAGAGAAATATGCATAAAACAATCCACGTTGCGCACAATCATGAGCTTTCACGGTTCAGGTCGGTGGGAGAAGGGTGAAGGAAGACTAGGGTTGCCTTTGTTTTGACAACAAGAAGACTGACTATGGAGGCAATGGCAGTGACTAAAGCAGTAGCCTGCCTGGATACACAGACTTCCACCAGTCACGCATTCTCAGTGATGAGTGTGTTCAGCGAGACCGAGATGGGCTGAGTTCGAAGACAGTGGGTGGGGCCTCTAAAGAGGTCAAGCCTGGCTAACAACAAGTTTATTTTTGTGCCAAGACATGAATGTGTAAGAAGAAATGAGCACGCTGAGATGATTGCGAGTGGGCTACTGTGGACGTTAGATGGGCAATGGACTGTCCGACATAGTGAATGCCGTTAGTGAGACGATTAGGTGACGACTGAGAGCCTACAACCTTGGCCAGACAGCAAGAGCATCACTTCAAACCGGGGGAAGCCAGACAAGAGCGATATGCACAGCACCAAAGAAGAATAGTTAACACACGCAACAAGCTGAGGGAGACACTGAGGAGGGGTCCGACTTATGGACTGAATGGGTAAAGACGTGCAGTGAGGATAATCTGATGACTTACTACCGAAATAACTAACTAACTAACTAACTAACTAACTAACTAACTAACTAACTAGCTGAGACAATGTATCGAAGAAAAAGACAACAAAGAAGAAGAGAGGGTGGATTGAAGAGGAGAAGCAGGTAGAGGAAGAAGAAGAAGAAGAAGGAGGAGGAGGTGGAGAGAGGGGAGGGGAAGGAGAGGTGGAGGGAAGGGGAGTAGGTGGATGAAGAGGGGAGGAGGGGGAGTATGTGAAGAAGAAGATTATTCCCGCAGTAAGAGAGTGTCAATGATGAGTATTACAATAATCACGCACAAAAGGTTTTACAAAGCGACATAATTCGATACCTAATAAACGTTTCTGAGATAACGAAGACAAAAATCACACATAGTACGATTTATTGCCTGGCACATTTTGCTGCATCTCGTCAGGTACTTACTGCAGATGTCACACAACATAGAGTAAATTAATTAGAATCATCGTTCAAGCTGAAATATACATATTTACACAGTAATGTGCCAGGCAATAAATCGTACTATATATGGTTTGTGTCTTCGTTATTCAAATTCACTACGGGAAAACATTGTTTTGAGTTTCTGAGATAGACAACAAACACACCGATAAATACATGCTAAATTCCGATGTTAAAATAAAACCCGTAAGAGTACACATTTCCAAGCATGTTATGTTGTAGATGTGAAGTTGAAGCATGCGCCGCACACTGAAGCCATTGTATCCTTGCGCCCGGAGGCATGCAATATGATACGTCAAATATTGCACCTGCAGCATATTTCACAGATAGCAGATAAGAAAAATATTTCTATCGTCATCCCTACCTGGCATCATACAAATATGAAAGGAGGTAAGAACAAAGAACATTATTTCAGGTGTACATTCAAGAATGTTCGCTGTGGCTAGGAACAAAACACACAAGTTGCATCATGTTTCAGTCATTGAATTCTGGCATGCCTTCACTGTGATCATTGTTGTAATGAATTGCCTTCCGGCAGTCGTATTCAGTACATCTCCTGTTGTGATGTTCCCACATGTAAAGTGTAGTGTAGACTGTTTATGATCTGTTTGATCACCAGAATCTCGGATCAGGTGTCTGTTCTTGTCCCGATTGTGTCATTCGGTATAGCAGTCTTCTGTCTTTGAATTCCTTTTAATCTTTAAACACCAAGTTTGCTTGTCACAAAGTTTTTAAGCTAATTTCTCATCGAAATATGCCCACAACATCTTCACTGTCTGGATTTCAACTGCTAATTTTTTTTAGGATCGTCTCAATTTGTCTTACTGCTGTGGGAGAAGGAGATGAAGAGCAGGGCGCTGTATTCGGGCCTAAAAATTGATTTGATGTGACGAAACGCGTTTATCTGTCTTGGGTCGTCAAGTTCCCGCACTATTTTGGCGCGTCATCGGGGACTTTCCCAGCTAAAAATAGACTGAGGGAAGCCGATGGAGGACTTATTATCTAGAATCGTCTCGAAACACTGGAATTCGAGTAACCCGTGATGTTGGGTATCGCTCTAAATTCCCGTGCAGAGAGATCTAGAAACTCTAGGCGGGGAATGACGTTTTCCCGAGAAAGTATCTTTTCTCAAGAAGCACTCGCTTCTTGTGCGCATCGAGTTGGCACGAAGCGGGAAATTGGCTAAACCAGCCATTCACTTACTTTTGTTCGAAGAGAACAGACGCTGGCCTGAATGTGAGCCATTTTTGTGTTGCGTCTCACCTCAACCATGATTCGGCTGACTGTTATGAAAAGGAAGCTGAGAAGCCCTTGAACAGTTCGGAAGCTGACTGGAGAGCTGGTTTCACCATCCAGGTAGATATTTGGTTAAATCATTTAACTTTGGACGTGTGTTCCACACGCCATTGTTCTAACCTCATTACCTATGCGGATGTCCTTGCATACTAATTAGCAAACCGATCGATAACGCAGGTGACAATTAATCGTGGGTTTGTTTACCGTGTGCTCGCGAATCAGCTGTTAGGAACGCCGTAATGTGATGTGGGCGATTTGGGTTCCAAATATATGTACCATATATTGCCAATCGTTGCATCTATTAGGGTGCTGTGTTAGAATAAAACCTAGTTACTTGTGCCGGATGGAAACTTAGATTATGTCAGTCAGTTGCTGAAGCCAGTAGAACGGTTAGAAAACCAGGTAAGTTGGTAGGTGGAGAGTCAGACAAAAATGTGCTTAGTTACTAAGTAAAGGAAGAACTTAGTTCTGTGCCACCAGGAATGCTGTAACTATTGTGTAAAAACTTAATAGTGAATTCATTGTGTGGAACAGCGGATTTCTGTGGAAAGGTAAGTGGCTTTGGTGCTATATCTATATATATATATATATATATGATGTGACATTGTGTATATATATTAGTTCATGGCATGGGATACTTCCTGGGGTAATTCCGAACGCCGAATAGCTCGACGCGTGATCACACTGCGTGCCGTCGCGAGGTAAATATGCGTTCTGAAATCTTGTCTAAGCTATCCTGTTTCTTTCATACTGGCGCTAGTGCGAGTGAATGCTAAGGTGCTGGAAGTATGGAAGGATGCAGGAGGCTGTATGAGACTGGGGAAATATAGAATATGGGGGATGTGAAAGCAAGTTATGAAAGTATGTGTTGGTAGACCAAACCAACGATGAAGTTCAGTCCAGGCCAAGGCTAAACCACTTGGGAGGACAGACTTGGAACAGTACCCTTGGAACATGGGGGGGGGGGGGGAACATGTATTCTCAAGAAGGCTTCTTGACTCTAAGGCAGAGTCTGATAAGAAGAGTTTGCTGTGGCGTGGGCAGGTGGTCCCACCAGCAAACAGGCTTGTGTACATATTGGATGTGATCATGTACTATTCCTATATCCCGAGGGATGGTATATTGATCAAGTTTATGTTTCTTAATGTACATTGATGATGTTGGGAACGAGTCTAGGGACTCTTTACCTAGTTGTTTAGTTCGATTAAATTAGAACAATAACAGCCTTGTATCATTACTGACGTTAGCGACGACTGGTAGATGATTAGGGATAGGTGAGACCAATGATCAGACTCGTCATTCTGATGTCTAGCTCTGTTTGACGGGCTGTTCTGTGAGGCCAGCTGACATTGGTGAACCCATGCTTGACTACTCTCCATATAGAGATAATGCTTTGGTTATATGAATAACTAACTAGCATGACTGAGAATTGAGTAGTTTTGGTAGGATGCATGTGAACTAATGTTTGGGCCAGTGTACTCTCACCGGTCGCTCTTCCGTTTCAGGAGTTTGCCTGTTGAGGAACCAGTCAACTATAATTGTTGTTGGCAGGAAACCACTTCGTGTGACAGAGCGAAGGGTTCAGTTCTTTACTTATCACGCCAGACTCCATCACACCAGGTACCCAATGTGATTCACCATGCGTGAAGTTTGCTTCAAGACATACAACTGCCCTGAAGGTGCACGTGTGGGAAGTGATGGTTTGTGATCGTTTAAAATAGAAGATACTCTGGTTTTGCCAGGAACATTTCAGCATGTTGAGTAACCATGCTCGACAGGGAACACCGGTCCGTCTGGTTTGACGGGGGTTCTGCCTAAACGCAGAAGTAACTAATCTTCAGACACTTGAATGGTTCTTTGGACAGCTCGAGTGGCAGGTCTTGAGAAGAACTACACCAGTATGGACGTGTGTCAAGTGTAACCCGGTGGAAGGGACTAGGGATTATAGTCCAACCTGAATTGTTTCCGTAAAATAGATGTCTGATTCTATTCATGTACTGTTTCCGTATCCAGATTATCAACTGTGTTCTAGAAGGACTCAGTAACTTTTCAGTAGCCATATCTGATCCTACAAAGTGTGACTGTAAGAGACCATTGAATTGGTCAATGCCATATCGGTTCTGCAGTGGGACTGTGCTATGAGTGACAGACCATTCGGTTGGTCAGTGACTATTTAGTTCATCGAAGTAACCAATACTTGGAGCCAAGTCCAGGAAGATTGTCTCCAACTCGGTTGTGTTCGAGAACTGTATTACCAGTGACTCCGTGGGAGTGTTATAGATGCAGTTGGTCCAGTGAAGTGTGGTCCAGCAGTGACTCTATTGTTGTGGTTCCACGTTCGGGAGACGGAGTGGTCTCCAAGGTTCTAGTCATCTCACTGGAAGGAAGCCGGGTGAGTGGCGGACCGACTGGACGGGACATCTGCATCCACTCTACTTCTCAACTCGATGAAGACACCTACATCTCTAAGTCTTTCTCTACTCTATCTTCTATTTGTGTAAATAGATTCTTCTATCAGGAGGTTCATTTCAGTTCTATATTCTCAAGGGTAGAATAAACTTTATGTAAGTTGACTTGCTCTTTGTATAATGATTGAGTGTGGTCTCGGACGATGCCTAAGTGTTCATTGTTCAACAGGTGTAGGTAGTTAGTGGGGGTCTAGAATCTGGAGGGGTGTGTAGACGTAACTAAATAACCTGAGATCAACCACAGAGAAAAAAAGTGTATCTGCTCGTCCAACCCCTGGGGCTAGAATACACGGGAGTGCTAGAGACACCTCGGGTGTGGTTCACTCTCACTACCCAAGGTGAACCCGAAACACTCCGTTACATTTGATAAGGGTGATTTTCAGAGTCTGGATCGATTCAGTCTAGTTTTCTTGATCTCATATGGTTTTAAAACATTGATAATATTATCAGAAAATTCATTATTCAGAACACTCCGGGGAATCAATTAATTCTGAATATAGAGCTTCTACTGTGTGTGCTAGCTGGTGTGCAATTGTGTACACATATAGTACATATGAAGTTTCTTCTCTATGTTACGTGTTTTGATAATACTTAATTGTTTCAACGCGATTGATATGATGTATCTGATTGTCATGAGAACAAATAAACTAGACAACTCTTTGGAACTGGCAAGATTGAGGGGAAAATAACAAGAGTAAGGCAGATGTCTTGGCCACGTGACATGATCCAGACTGAATGTGTAAAAATGTGCAGTAAGGATAATCTGACGACTAACTAACTAACTAACTAACTAACTAACTAACTAACTAACTAACTAACTAACTAACTAATTAACTAACAGAGATAATTTATCGAAGAAAAACAAAACAAACAAGTTGAGAGAGGTGAGATGAATAGGAGAAGAAGAAGAAGGAGAAGAAGAAGAAGAAGAAGAAGAAGAAGAAGAAGAAGAAGAAGAAGAAGAAGAAGAAGAAGAAGAAGAAGAAGAAGAAGAAGAACGAACGAACGAACGAACGAACGAACGAACGAATGACCTTTATTTTCAAAGGGTAACAAATTGGGCAAGCAGGCCCGTCTTACACACGGCCCTTCCATCACTCATCTTTCGTTCATCAATAGTGCATAGGAAAAACATTGTTAAATGAATTTTGTAAACATAAACAATGCATATTACCATGTTATGAGACACATCCACCACCCACCCACGCATCCCCCACCCAACCACACACACACCCCAGGCACACATACATTCCCCCACCCATCCACCACATCCACACACCTACACATCTCCCCACCCACACACACTCCCACCAACCACACATCCCATCCACCCACACCCCAATCATACATACATTTCCCAACCCATACATCCCCCACCCACACACATCTCCCCACCCACTCACATATCCTCCACCCGTCCCATTACCCACCAACAATCACCCACCCACATATCCTCCTCCACCCACACATGTGAAACCACCCAGCCAAACACGCATCCCTCAACCACACATTCCCCACGCGCACACACACATCTCCCCGCCATCCCAAGAAGAAGAAGAAGAGGGGGAGGTTAGGAGGAGGAAGAAAACAAAGAAGACATGCCCACAACATCTTCACTGTCTGGTTTTCAGCAGCTGCTTTTTTGTAGTATTGACTAATTTGACTTTCCGCATCTCCGTGTTTTTTTTTTTTTTTTTTTTTTTTTTTGCACTTTGTCCTCATTAATGACAATGGTGCCGGTTTCCCTGGCGTAGGTGTTAAGGACGTTGTTCGTAATCCCGTATACTCTCGCACGAAACGCAGCTTCCCGAGATTAGGCAGTGGGTCGCGTCGGCGTTGATTACTTAAAGAGGGTATGTGAGCCGGTCTTTCAGAAAGCAACGGCAAACTACTGAACGTCAAACTTGCCAAGACATTAACCGCAGCTGGAAATGCTGGTGTTGACTGCAATGTCCTGTAAAAGGATCGGAGGAGAGGAGAGGGGAATTACAATTGTGATGCCAACATGTTTCTTGACTTCTCTTTGCATCCAGCTAGATAGAAAATGCAGACAAGAAAATCCGGCTGCTGTGGAGGCTGAAGTACAAGCGTTGATTTTCGAGAATTCGCTAGACGGTGATGCTGTCGTCTACACAGATGGGTCGGTCGTCCGACATGTGAAAAGCTCATGGGCCTTTACGGCTCGGGCCGGAGGGAGAATTGTGAAGGGGGACTCTGGTGCTTTCACTGAAACCACAAGTAGCCTGACTATGGAAGTCATGGCAGTAAGTAAAGCAATAACATGGCTCGAGACACAGACATTCACTAGGGCATGTTTCCTTAGCGACTCAATGAACATGATCAAGAGGATAGAGGAGGGGTCGATCCGAAGAGAATGGTTGCTGCCTCTGGAGCGGTCTCGGCTGGCAAAGATTAGATTCATCTTCGTGACAGGGCATGCGGGAGTACAAGGAAATGAGCGGGCTGACAAGCTCGCAGGTGAGGCTACGGTGGAGGGCGGACACGCCATGGACCAGGCTGACATTCTGAATGCTCTACGAGAAGTAAGACTTTTGCGTGAACCAAGTGATGACTGCGAATCTACATCCATGGTCAGACTGCGAGAACAGCAAATTAAAAGAGGGGTGGCCAAACGAGAACACTACGCAGGAAGCCAAAGAAGATTGATAAACCAACACAGAACTGGTGTCGCTAGCCGCTACACGCTGCGAGATTTGCTGAGGAGGGGATCCGAGCACTTATGGACTGAATGGTTCGATGTGCAATGAGGATGATCTGTCGACTAACTAACTAACTAACTAACTGATTTCTCTTATTATTCTCACGTGTCTCATCTCATCTCATCTCATCTCATCATGTTCCTCTTATACCTTGCGGTGTCGAGGTGAAGTATAAACTTCGTGAGAGTGCCCGGTTATGGGCTTCGTATATCGACATTCCCATGGATTCTGCTATTCCCTCCGTCCAACGTTTACGTGGTCGGCCTCTTCCTCTGTTTCCATCTGGTCTGTACATCATTGCTTGTTGTGGTATGCTGTTGACTGGTAACCTACTTGCATGGCCAAACCATTTGACTTGTTGCTTTCTAATAAAATCTAGTTCTGCTTTAACCCCCACTTTAGTCCTGATTTCTTCATTTCTGATCTTATCTCTTCTTGATACGTTGAGTATTCTTCTCAGGAACCTCATTTCTGTTGTTGTGATTTTTCTTTTCTCTTTTTCTGTCATTGTCCAGGTTTGGCATTGGTAGCACAGAGTTGGTAGGAAGATTGTGTTGTAAAGTGCTTTCTTAGTAGTTATTGATACATGTTTGTTCTTTAGTATTGGTGCCATTTGTCCAATGAGTTGATTTGCCTTATTGCACCTATTTTCGATCTCGTCTTCTGATCTGCCATTTTATGATATTATACTTCCTAGGTACTTGAAACTCTTTACTTGTTTCAAGGGATGTTCGTTTAGGTGAATTGTTGCTGTTTGTTCTTCTTTAATTATAGTCATTACCTCTGTTTTGCTTGTGCTAATTTTTATGTTATGTTCCCTACACATTTCGTTTAGACTATTTACGTGGTCTTGTAATTCAGCTTCTGATTTTGCTATTAGTGCTTGGTCGTCCGCAAACAGGAGTTCTCTAATGGTTAAATTTGCAGATGGTTCTTCTTCTGTGTTCTCGTCATGCGGTATTCTTGCTGTCTCTGCTTGGCTGGTTTCTTTACATATGTTGTCTATATATGTTATGAACAAGAGAGGGGACAGGACACAACCTTGTCGTACTCCAGATCTTATGGTGAAGGGTTCTGAGTGTCCTCCAGTTGCTCTCACTATGCATTCACTGTTGTTGTATAAACTTCTACATAGGTTTGTTAGATGTGTACTCACTCCATATTGTTTAAGGATTTCCCACAGCTTGTTTCTATCTACCCTATCAAATGCCTTTTCTTGGTCGACAAAGGCTAAGTAGAGTGTTTCATTGAATTCGATTGATTTTTCTATAAGTTGTCTAAGAGCAAAAATGGCGTCTGTGCATCCTTTGTTTTTCCTAAATCCAAGTTGCGTTTCGCTTAGCTGGGGTTCTAAAGTAGTTCGTAATCTTTTTTCAAGAATTTTGCAAAATATTTTCCCAGTATGACTCAAAATGCCTCTGTATTGTCTGCAGTCTCTTTTGCTGCCTTTGTTTTTCCAAATTGGGATAATTATGGCATTTCCCCAGTCTCGTGGTGTCTGTTGTTCTACCCAAACATGGTTGAATAGTCTATGTAGCCAAGCTATTCCTACTTCTCTTGCTGCTTTAATTAGTTCATTTGGTATTTCATCCTGTCCCGGTGATTTGTTCAATGGGGCTAATTTGATGGCTTCTATAATTTCTTCTTTTAGTATGTCTGGTTCTAGTTCTTCGGTGACATCTGTGTAGGTCTCTTGAATTCCTGTGACATCTGATGGGATGTTGAGAAGTTGTTCGAAATACTTCTTCTATCTTATTAGGATCTGTTTTTGTTCACTTATTGGTTCTCCATTTTCGCTGTTAATTATTTCAGTTGGGTCAAAGGGTTCTCCTCTGGTTCGCATTGCACTTATCTTTTTGTAGAAGTTTCTAGTTGCCTCCTTGTAGTTTTTATTTAGGGTTTCTCCATACTCTTCACAGTCTTTTTGTTTTTCCCTCTTTACTATTCTACTCACATGTCTTCTCGCTATTCTATATTCTCTGTGATCATATTCCTGTTTGCTCTTCAACCACTTTTTGTATTTTTCCTTTTTTACTTTTACCGCTTTCTTTACTTCTGCATTCCACCAACTTGTTATTTTCTTTATCCGTGTTTTGCGTTTTTTCGTGGTTCCGCATGTTATTTTTGCAGTATTTAAAATGCTTGATTTGAACATCTCCCATTCTTCTTCCACTGTTTTTCTTTCTGTAGGTAATTTTACGAAGAGTTCAGTTAGTTCTTTCTCATAATTTTCCCTTACTGCCTCGTCTTTAAGGTTTTTTAAGTTTACTGATTCGCATGGCATGTATTTTCCTGCTCTTTGTTTTCTTCTTCTGATGGTTCTTATTGTGGCAACGACTGCTTTATGATCTGTGTTTATACTGAAATTGGGCACTGCCCTTGCAACTAATATATTTCTCTTTCTGTTATTTCTTGTTAATATAAAATCAATTTGGCTTTTAGTATCTAAATCGTTCCATTTATACCAGGTGTATACTTGTGAATCTTTATGTTTATAGAATGTGTTTGTTATATTGAGGTCGTGTTGGCTGCAAAGCTCTATCAGTCTACTTCAGTTATCATTCCTTTCATTTTGCTGGTCTCCAAATGCTCCCATATGTTTTTCTATGCCCACTCTGTTATGTCCTAGTCTTGCATTGAAGTCTCCCATAACTATGATGTTGTCCTGCTTATCTATTTTATTTAGCACGTCATGTATGTCTTCGTAGAAGTCCTCGCATTCTTGCTCATTATTGTTTGCATTACATGGTGCGTATATCTGTACATATGTTGTAATTGTTCGTTCTTTTATTCTCACTGTTATGATTCTTTCTCACGTGTATTCACATTCTCACGTGTATACAACAGTATTTGTTTTATATCACACTTTCAGATTCCTTTTCTCGTAGCAGTTGGTAAATTGTTATTTGCGAGGGGCAGCCATAGAATACCAATGACGGAAATATTAGCAGATTGATTGATTGATTGATCTAGGAACCGACATCACAGCATTCGGGACATTCCCATAAGCGCTCCGTCCCCATCCTCAGCAACCAGCGAAGAGTTCCAACACTAATAGTTCCAGTAGCAATCTGATTATATGTCCGTCTCGCCTTTTCTCTGAGCGTCGAGCGTCGGCCAGATCCCCTCGTCACTCCTCGCTGCCTCATTCTAACCAGACTATGGTGATCCATTTGCTCCTCCGAGGTTTACACGTGCTCCCACAAGGCCGCAACCACATCTGCCTTGTCATGCATCAATACTCCACCAAGTTCTGCCGAGCCAGCCAATCTGTCTGCCCGTTCATTCCCCAGCACACCGGCATGCCCAGGAGAAAAGATCCAGGTGATGCTTGCTACCCGTGACCTCCGAAGCGAAGCAAGCCACTCTGCACGAAGCTTGCCTGTTCTCACCCTTCTCAGCATGCTTTCTGAGTCAGTTACAATCACAATATGTGTATGTATCGTGTTTTCTATCCAGCGGAAAGCTGCACTGACCGCCTCCACCTCCATTCTTAAGCTAGATGTAGTGTCATCATACGCCAGGCTCTCCTGCACCAAACGCCGACCATTAGTTTTTGCCAAGAACCCCCAAGCACTTCTCCTACCTCTCAACACCGACCCATCCGTGTAGATAATCACATCACCCGGGCGAGAATTTTCCTGAATTAGTTGCTGGATTTCCACTTCCGTGGCCCCTGCTGGCCACACCCTGCACTCCCGGTTCAATGTGATTATAACTCTGCACAAGTCTGCCTGCACGGCTGGCACTCTGACCCACTCCTCACCTCGCCTAATGTTCGCCAAGGGGCACACCTGTCTGATCGTATCCTCCGCCTGAGCCATCCATGATTTCCCTCTTATCAGTCTCTGACCCTTAACTACGTCCAGCGCCTCATGCAACGGGTGATCTGTGTCTGCAGCTACTCTGAGGTATGCCTTCGCCTGCATCACCTTGTGCCTACCAGCAACAGTAGGCAGACCAAGGATGTAACGCATACACACTACTGGAGTGTCTCTGGTGCATCCCAGAAAGACCCGCATAGCTTCATTCTGTATGCGCTCTAATTTCACCAGCTGACTCTTTGAGGCTGTGAGCAGTCCTAGTCCATAATCAATCACTGAGAGGATCAATATTAGCAGAGATAACATTCAGAGTAATTCAACAAAGGCGGCATTCTTTCAGATTAAGAACATTCTGTGTAACTCATTACTGTCCATGAAAGTCAGAAAACGGGTTTTATGTTGTTAAATACTTCCCATACTATTGTATGTCTGCGTATCATGGATACTGTATAAACATGATGAAATAAAGAGAAGACCTCAGTTCTTCTTCTTCTTCTTCTTCTTCTTCTTCTTCTTCTTCTTCTTCTTCTTCTTCTTCTTCTTCTTCTTCTTCTTCTTCTTTCGTTCAACTGAAATATGTTTATAACTGCAATGTTGTCTCTTGTATGAATCTAATAGTCTTTTTTTAGTTCACTTAGCGTTCCATAGAGTTTATCTTCCACTGTTGACTCTCTATGCCGGAAGGTTCGCCTGGATATGTTGTAGTTTGGGCAGTCCTGGAGTATGTGCTCTGCTGTCTGCGACGCCAAACCACACGTGCACATGGCTGAGTCACCAATCTTGAATTTTGTATACATGTGGTTGTGTAATCTATTGTGTCCTGGTCTGAGGCGCAGAATAATTACCTGTTCTGGTCTGTCCATAACGTGGTAGTCGTCTTGAGTAGGGTTTGGTGGCCTTCTGACTGATTTGATCATTCTTTTCTTTTGATGGTATGTAATGGGCACATCAGGTTGTTCTTCTTTTGCTCCTTCCTTAGCCAATCGATCAGCTCTGTCGTTTCCGGGGACTCCAAAGTGGGATGGTATCCACTGTATGGTGACCTTATGCTGAATGAAAAGTTCAGAAGTAGTGTCCTTAGAACTGGCAATTTCCCAGACAGGGGCGCCTCTATTACGGATTTTGCATCTGTCAATATCACCACAGGTTGTGTACCATGGCTGGTATTTTATAATTTCTCTGTTGCTATCTTGATTGCCTCAATTTCAGCATGATATTTATGGCAGTACTTTCCTGTTGGAACTCTGACCGTGACCCTAGTATTATTAGGGTATTCTATGTACACTCCCGTTCCTCCATTTCGAACAGCATTTTGTGCTGTCCCATCAGTGTAGACTCGGATCCAGAGATCCTGTGGGTATTCGCCATCAAGGAAGCTGAGAGTGGCTGTTCTGCGCTGTACACTGTTCTGTTCTTCCTTGTCAAATATTCCTCTCACTTTTGTCTGGATTTGTAGCGATAGTCTATGTTCATCTTTCCACGGGGTTCGCTCTGGAATAGTTGTCAGGGGGATACCAACTGTGGGAAGGTCGATGGTTTCTCTGCAGAGTCATTTGGCCTGGTGGATGAAACTACTTCTTTTCAACCGCCCCATAGCTAAGTTTTCAAACCGGTTCTTCATAGGGTTGCCTGGGAGGCTGAGGAACTTTTCTGCTTGTATTAGTGTTTTTGTATCTCTGTGTTCTCTTAGAGTTTGTGTCCTCCCCATTTTCTCCATTGCTACCACAGTGATTTGATTTATCTGTAGTAGTAAAGAATCCGGTGGACGGCCAAGAAAGTAAATATCCAACTACTGCAAGAGGCCATTTCACAAAAACATATAAGCACACACACCCGGACAAGAGAATCGTCATTATTTAGTCATGTTATGAGACGAGCGAGTCTAGAGAAGTCTGTTAACATCGGGAAGATCGAGGGGTGTTAGAAGCCGGAGTCAACAGAGGAAGCAAACCCTGGGTGGTTAACAGTGGCACAATGACGGTCTGTGGTCAAGCTTATCAAGAAGATAGAGGGCAGATGTTTGTGGAGGGACATGGTTGTCTACGCCGCTCAGCATGTCATATAATTATGTTGTTTTCTAACTTACAGCAGGCCAATTTGTTTTGTTTGTTTGTTTTTTTTTTTTTTTGAACGATTCTTATTGTAATCTTTAATTCCTTCTAATCACTCATCATCATCAAGTGCCGTGCCGGCTGGCGTAGGCGTTCATGGCTCTCCATAGATCTCGGTCTTTGGTTTTCTGGATCAACTCTGCTGCTGATATTCCTCCATGCCACCGTCTCAATCCATCCAGCATCACTTCTCTTGGTCTGCCTCTGCCTCTCTTCCCCTCGATCTTTCCAGTTGTTACGATGTTCTCCAATGCCTCTCGTCTCATCACATGACCGAGGAAAGCTGTTTGTCTCTGTCTTATTGTTGTATATAATGTTCTAGTTTCGTTAGCCTGTTTCAGGCAGTCGTCGTTAGTTACTCTGGCAGTCCAAGGAATTCGCAACATTCGTCTCAGGAACCACATCTCTGTTGCTTCTAATTTCTTCTTAATTTGTTCATTTACATTCCAAGATTCACTGCCATACAGCAAAACTGGTTCTACATAGCATTTCAGCACTCTCTTTCTTACATTCAGTGATAGTGACTTATTGCATAAGATACTCTTCATTTTCTGAAATGCGGCTTTTGCCTGCCCTATTCTGCTCCTAATCTCTGTTGTACATCTTCCATCTGATGTTATAAATGCCCCTAGGTATCTAAAATTATCAACTTGGTTAAGGATTTTCCCTTCTATTTCTATGTCATATTTTGGTGTCACCATTTTCTTTGATATTACCATTGTTACTGTTTTCTTGATATTCAAGGAGAGTCCTTTCCTTGCACTCTCTGTTACTACAACGTCTAATAATTGTTGTAGGTCTGTTGAATTATCCGCCACCAATACTGTGTCATCTGCATAGCGTATATTATTTATATTATAACCTCCAACTAGTATTCCTGGCATCTCCTTGATCTCTCTCATTATTACTTCGCTATACAGGAGAAAAGATCTGGTGACAAGACACACCCTTGTCGTACTCCTAGCTTTATCTGTTCGTAACTACCCTCTTTATTTCCCATTTTAATTGCTGCTACTTGGTTCCAGTAAATATTCTTTATTATTCTTAAATCTTTTCCATCAGTGTTGATATCTTATAACATTATAATCAGTTCATCATGTTTTACTTTATCAAATGCCTTAGTATAATCTATGAAGCACAAATATATGTCTCTCTGTTTCTCTATTGACCTTTCTATTAGTGTCCGTAATGTATAAATTGCATTGTTCGTGCCCTTTCCTTCCACAAATCCATACTGTTCGTCACTAATTTCCATTTTTATTTTCTTTTTGGTTCTTCTCATTATGAATCTGAGTAGAAGCTTAGTGATATGGTTTATAAGGTTAATTGTACGAAAATCTTCACAATCAATTGCGCCTGGTCTTTTTGGTATAGCTATAAATACAGATTTCAGCATATCACTGGGTAAATATCCACTGCTGTAAATATCATTCAACATTTTGGTTAATATATCTACTCCAAATTCTCCCAATACTTCTAATTCTTCTATTGTGATTTCATCTGGCCCAGCTGTTTTTCCTTTCTTCATACGTTTCATAGCGTCAGCGACTTCTTCTTTCAGAATAGGTGGACCTTCTAAGTTACTATCTTCTGTTAATTCTTCCCTTTCTCCTTCATATAATTCTCTTATATACTCATTCCACCTCTTCATTATAGCATCTTCCTCTAATATTATCTTTCCTGTTTTTGATTTCAAACACCCTGTATTTATTCTTATTTTTCTTCCTGTAAGCTCACTGATTTGTCTGTGCATATTTTTTGTATCTTTAATGGAATTTAATTCAATTTTTTTTTTTTGCATTGCTCGTTTAACCAACTTTCTTTAGCCTTCCCACATTTATCTTTTATTTCTTTATTTATCTTAGCGTATTCTTGTTTGTCATTTTTACTCTGTTTTCTTTTGTCCATCAGTTTTAAGATATCTTCATTCATCAATTTTTTCTTAGCTATTTTGCCTCTCTCCGGTAATACTTCTTTGCTAGTTTGATGAATGGAGTCCCTTAACATTTCCCATTGTTCATCTATACTCTGTATTTTAGTTATTGCATTGTACCTATTTTTCACAGTCACTCTGTGTTGTTCTTGCATTTCTTTATCTATTTTCAGAACCTCTTTATTAAGTCTCATGTTCTTAACCATTTTTTTCCCTCTCTTTAATCTTACTTTTATTTGTCCACATAGTGGTACATGATCAATCACTATTACAGTCAGCACCAGGCATTGTCTTTACATTAATTAAAGCATTTCTAAATCTTTTATTAATTAGTATGTAGTCAATTTGGTTGCGTATTTTCTTATCAGGGCTTATCCATGTGTACAGTCGTCTTTTATGGTGTTTAAACCATGTGTTTCCAATTAACATATCATTGATATTTGCCCATTCTATTAGCTTTTCCCCTCTTTCATTTCTTGTACCTAAACCATAATTCCCCACTACATCCTCCATTTTTCCCTTTCCTACTTTTGCATTAAAATCTCCAAGTATTATCTTTTTTTCTTGTGATCCAATTTGAGCCATCGCCATTTCTATTTCGTCGTAAAAGTGTTGTATTTCTTCATCACTACTGCTTGTTGTTGGTGCATATACTTGTATAATATTTATGTCTATTGGTTTGCCTTTGATTTTTACCATAATAACTCTATCTGAAATACACCAGTATCCATTAATTGACTTGGCTGTTTTTTCGTCTAATATTATTCCTACACCTTTTTCATGTGTATCCCCTCCAGAATAAATTATTGTGTGATTGTTAGCTATAATTTTGCCCGATCCCTTCCATCTCATCTCACTAACGCCTAGTATATTCATTTTCATGCTATCCATCTCTCTTAGAACATTGGTCAACTTTCCTAGCTCATTTAATGTCCTAACATTCCATGTTCCTACTCTAAATGTATTTATTTTAGTTAAGATTTTGCCATCAGTAGCTGGATGACGGTCTGGTGTCACCTGTGGCTCATGACTGTCCCTACCGGACGAGGATGCCCTAAGACAGCCATTAACGTCCTTCACTAACTTTGATATATGTTTTGCCATGAAGTCTTGGGAAGATAATGTGGTGGTTTCCCCTTGTCTTCCACATTCACATGGTGGTCTTTTTACCTCTGCCTTTGACAGCCATTACCGACTGTAAGGACAAGTGAGTGCCCTGCTCTGCTCAGCTGCAGAGTTGTCCACTTATTCCGGTGGATACTCGGTCCCCAGAGCTGTGTTAGACACACCGTAGTGTGTTTCCGTCCTCTACCGCGGGGAGGTGCAGTTGGGATTTTCCCTTCATAAAGTTATGGTCTCTGACCAAAACTCTCCAGTACTTTTAGTACACTATGAGAAGTTATGACTGGTTCCAGAAAGAGATCGGAGAGAGAGAGAGAGAGAGAGAGAGAGAGAGAGAGAGAGAGAGAGAGAGAGAGAGAGAGAGAGAGAGAGAGAGCACCAGACAGTGAGAGAGAGAGAGAGAGAGAGAGAGAGAGAGAGAGAGAGAGAGAGAGAGAGAGAGAGAGAGAGATAGAGGACAAGGTAGACAGACGTAAGTTTCATTGACTGAGGTGCGTAATCATGATTTTTATAATGGAAATTAAGTTGGGACTGAGAGACCAGGAGGAGTTGAGTTGAGTTGATCCAAGAACCGACATCACTGCACTCAGGACATTCCCATATGCGCTCCGTCCCCTCTTTCAACAGCCAGCGAAGAGTCACACTGCTAATCGTTCCCACCGCTATCTGATTGAAAGTTCTACAGGTCTTCCCTCTCAGTTTTGAGATTTTACCACCACCTCTGCCAATCCCCCGCAATCTCATCCTTTCCACATACGGGTTCTCAATCTGTTCCTCCACCTTCTCCTCCTGGTCCCTTAGGCGCACGACCACCTCTTCTTTGTCCACAGGTAATCGACCACAAAGAGGTGCATTCCCTGTCAGTCTATCAGCCTGTTCATTCCCCCCGCACTCTCGCATGGCCAGGGAAAGAATCCATACAATTTTTAAAATCTGTGACCTCTGAAGCGAGGTGAGCCATTCCACACGAAACAGACCAGGAGGGAAACACTGAGAGGGATAGTCTGAATGAAAAAAATACGGGGAGAGAGCAACAGGTAGTGAAAGAGCGAGAGAGAGCGAGAGAGAGAGAGAGAGAGAGAGAGAGAGAGAGAGAGAGAGAGAGAGAGCGAGAGAGATAGAGAGAGATAGAGAGATAGAGAGAGAGAGAGAGAGAGAGAGAGAGAGAGAGAGAGAGAGAGAGAGAGAGAGAGAGAGAGAGGATGGGGGGAGAAAGAGAAATAATAAAAGAACGAACGAACGAACGAAAGATAGGACTTTATTTTCAAAGGGTAACCAATTTGGCCCTTCTAATCATTCATCTTCCGTTAATCAATAGTGCATAATACATTCACATAGGAAAATAAAACATTGTCAAATGAATGTTGTAAACATTAACAATGCATATTACCACGTTATGAGACACATCCCCCACCCATCCACACATCCTCCACCCAACCACACACACACCCCAGGGACACATACATACCCCCACTCATCCCCCCATCCCCCACATCCCCACACATACACATCTCCCCACCTACACACACATCTTCCACCCACCACACATCCCCCACACCCACATACCCCACCCACCGACTCCCCAAGCACAATACATCCCCCACCCACACAGCTCCCCCACCCACACACATATCCTTCACCCATCCCATAGCCCACCAACAATCACCCACCTGCATATCCTCCTCCACCCACCCCAAACCACCCAGCTAAACACACAACCCAACCCACACATCCCCCACCCACACAACCCCCACCCAGACAACATCTCTCCGCCTACTCACACATCCCGCACCCACCACACACAAATCCCGCACCCACGCACACAATCTCCTCCCATCCCACCCACACATCCCGAGCCCACCCACACACACATCGCCCACCATCTCCCACCCTACACACACTCACCCACCCACACATCTTCCACCCATCCACACATCCGCCACCACCCACATATCCTCCACCAACACATCTCTTAATCACACATCCCTGAACCACACACCCCTACCCATACACACATCCCTACCCAGAAAAACATCTCCCCACCGATACACACATCCCCATCCACCAACACATCCCCTATTCACAAACACACATCTCCCACCCACACACCCCATCACCCACACATTCACCACCCACACACAACCCTCACCCACACACACATCTCCCACCCATACACTCAACCTGCTCACACACCGCCCACTCACGTACTTATCACTCAACCACTCACACCCACACATCCCCCACCCACTCATCGACACATACATCTCCCATCTATCCAACAACACTCACACACCCCAACCACCCAGCCAAACACACATCCCCTACCCTCATTAACATCCTTCACCCACCCGCACACCCACACCCAACCACACCTCCACCAACCCACACACACATCCCTCACCCACGACCATCTCCCCTCCCACACAACACCACAACCATATACACATCCCCACCCACACACACACATCCCCCACCACATCCCTCACCCACATACACATCTCCCAACACATCTCCTACCCACCCGCACATCCCCCACCTATAAACACCCTATCCACACGCACATAATCCTCCACCCACCCACACTTACCCCAACCACACACACACACACACCCACACAGACATATCACCCATCCACACACACATGCCAACACCCATCCCCCACACCTATCACACACCCATCCCCCACCACAGACACATTCTCCACCCATACAACCCCCACCAAAAAAACACCCACAAACTTCCAGCCATCCACCCACACAGCCCACATCCACACACATCCCTCAAGCACACACACATCCCACACCCACACACATACCCACACCTATCCCACCCACACACATACCCACACCTATCCCACCTACACACATCTCCCCACCCAGTCACACATCTCCCATCCACCACATATCCCCCACCACATATCCCTCACGAACCCACACCCCAGGCACACAGACATTCCCCCACCAACACACCTCCCCCACCTACACACATCTCCCCATCCACACGCATATCCCCACCCATCTCATAACCAACCAACAATCACCCAACCACATATCCTCCTCCACCCACTCACCCCTAACTACCCAGGCAAACACACATCCCCCAACCACACATCCCCCAACCACACATCCCCCACCCACACACACATCTCCCTGATAACCCACACATCCCGCACCTTCCCACACAAAAATCCCGCACTCACCCACACAATCTCCCCCACCCACCCACACATCTCGAACCCACCAACAAACACATCCCCCACCATCCAACAACCTAGTAAGTATAAACAAACTCCCACACTTTACACACACATACAGTGACGATTGTCGTGAGCATTCTTGCAAAATTGTAAAACAATTGAGAAAATTTGCACATATACATTTAGTAACGTAAAAATTAATGATGCAATTCATCCTCTCTCTCTCTCTCTCTCTCTCTCTCTCTCTCTCTCTCTCTCTCTCTCTCTCTCTCTCTCTCTTTTCTTACACATACACACCCACATTCTCACACTCCCTCACTCACACTCACTAACTCTCTCACTCAATCCACAGGAATGTACATGTGTTCATATTATTTATGATAAAATCAAGTGGCATACAAAATGAACCATTGTAATATGAAAGATGAGAATACATAAAAAATATGGAATAGCATGTTACATGACATGCGTGCACTCTCTCTCTCTCTCTCTCTCTCTCTCTCTCTCTCTCTCTCTCTCTCTCTCTCTCCCTCTATTTCTTTTTTTCTTAGACACACACACTCTCACACTCATTCACTCTCTTTCTCACTCACTAACTCAGAAAGAGAGAGAGAGAGAGAGAGAGAGAGAGAGGGAGAGAGAGAGGGAGAGAGAGAGAGAGAGAGAGAGAGAGAGAGAGAGAGAGAGAGAGAAAGAGAGAGGGGGGGGAGCTTTTGTGTTCACTACGCTACTGTGTATGATTAAACTCCTATTTAATTTGTGTTAGTTAATACTAATATAACATAAAACAAGCATACAAACCCTCGATGGACCATACTTGTGCCTATGTGTGTGTGTGCTCACAGTAGCGAATTATATCCATGATTTTGGGATGTGCCAGCTACTCTAATGATGCGCGCGTATGTGTGTAAGAGATTAAATAAATTAAGAACAACATATTAAAAGAAGATGATAGTGCATATAGAAATATGATCACCAAATAGCCCGCTAAAATCCCATCTGACGAGGCTGTAGACTCATATGTGCATGTTGCCTGCTGGGCCAGCAATACATAATTATAAAATGATGCCGGGTCAAGCAACGCTGAGCAATGACCTGAACTTCCATCATGGAGAAGATAAGACGTCCCTCAGACGGATTCCGCAGTGGTTCTCTCTGCCTCTGACTCCGGGCGGTAGCATGATTCGGGGAGTTGGTGCGATTTTATTGATTTTTGAGCAGACTTAATAGCGTGAAGCCGGCTATGTGGCGAAGGGTTACAAAGGCAATTCGTAATCTCGCATACCGCGTTCAAAACAGCTGCGGGCGATGTGAAAGCAGACCGTCTTTGCGTTGGTTTCTATACAATGGTATGACTGTCTGTCGTTCAGAAAACAATGGCAAACTACTGATATCCTGTAAAAGATATACAACTAACTTTTAATAGCGTGAAATGACGTATGCTTTATTGATTGTGTGTAAGGGACGCAAAGAACATGATCTGGTAGGCAAGTTTGACTATTTCAAAATAGTCCGGAGGGAAAAGTAAATGCTTTCTTTTTTGTTTTTCTTCTTCGTGTCTTCGTGGGATGTTTAGACGGTGATAATGACAAAGACACAACGCTGTAGTGCATATATGTACCTGATTCTGGGATGTACTATCTACTGTAGAGGTGCGTGTATTGATGGTTAGCTGTGGATTAAATTGTGATTAGCTAAGTTTCACTCACTCCTAAATCACACAACTACTTTTACTACACCACACAGACGCACACACACACACACACACACACACACACACACACACACACACACAGACACACACACACACACACTCATCTGCATGTGCCTGGTCTGTGGCAGATATCGGCGATCATGACTCCCCAATCCCCTCTGTTGGTGTTGTTTATGTTATTATTATGTGTTGCTCGCCGGTCTCTCTGGCTGAGGGACTACAACACTTTCTCTCTGTAATCCCGTTTATCACGCAGAGTCTCGTAGCGGAGCGAGAGCTGAGGCGGTTCGACCCCCGCTCGTGACTTGCGGGATACTGAGCCGGCCGCTCAGAAAGCAATGGCAAACTACTGAGCGTAATCTTGCCAAGAGATCAACATACAGCTGAAAGATGCTGGTGTTGACAGCTAAGTCCTGTAAAGGATATGCTAAAAAAAAAAAAAAAAAAAAAAAAAAAAAAAAAAAAAAAAAATGTGTTGCTCACATGCTTCGGCAGCGGGGCGCAGCGGTGTATTAGTAGACCGTTGCGCTGACTACATCGTGAGCGCGGTGATATAATGGTAGGCCGTTGCGCTGACTATATCATGAGCGCGGCGGTGTAATTTTAGACCGTTGCGCTGACTATATCATGAGTGAGGTCGGACGAAGGTTCGACGTCTTCACTCACCGTCCGCTATACGAGGGAAATTTTGTGATACGTTGTCTTTGCGACTTATCTTCCCTCAAAATGTTCACATTGCTTATTTTGGCTGTCCAATTAATTCTTCTATTAAACTACATCTCCAAGGCTTCCGTGGCTTTTTTTCGCCTGCTTACTAATTATCCAGGATTCGCAGCCATATGTTAAAATTAATTCTATGTAACATGCAAGAACTCTCATTCTAACTTTCAAGGACAATGCACAAAACGTTCTTCATTTGACAGAATGCAGTTTTTGTTGGTCTAATTCTGTTTTTTATCAATCTGTCCACGCATTCAGTCATATACAATGTGATTGTCCTAGCACTTCACATAACAACAGAAGGTTCCTTCTACGGATCTTGTATTTATATATGTATATATTTTTATATTTATATATTTATATAGTTGCTTACGTTATCCACGTACATCTGCCACTGTCTTCCACTATCTTTCATATATAGTATTTTCCCACATAAGACTTATTTCTCTATTCCACTTTTTCTGTTAATACGCCTCAAAAATTAAATGCGTCTTGGTATTTTGAAGAATGATCTTGTGATACCAGCAGACCTCATTACTTCAATGTTTGCCTGTTTACATTATTTTCAACAATCTTATGAAACCACCACATCTCCAAAACTTCCAATTTCTTCACAATTTCAATTCTCAACAATCTTATCAAACCACCACACCTCAAACACTTCTAATTTCTTCACTATTTCAGTTCTCAATAATCTTATCAAACCACCACATCTCCAACACTTCCAGTTTCTTCACTATTTCAGTTCTCACCAATCTTATCAAACCACCACATCTCCAACACTTCTAATTTCTTCACTATTTCAGTTCTCAACAATCTTATCAAACCACCACACCTCAAACACTTCTAATTTCTTCACTATTTCAGTTCTCAATAATCTTATCAAACCACCACATCTCCAACACTTCCAGTTTCTTCACTATTTCAGTTCTCACCAATCTTATCAAACCACCACATCTCCAACACTTCCAGTTTCTTCACTATTTCAGTTCTCAACAATCTTATCAAACCACCACACCTCCACTACCTCCAGTAAGCTGCCCATAATTTTCCCTATCTACTTTCTTCTTTTGCGTTTTAATTTATTCTTACCCGCCATCTTAATCCTGAGCCATCTTAATCCTCTGGATTTCTATAATTGACAATGCATGGATGTTAATATCGCTACCTGAAATCTACCTTTGTTTTTAACATTCACAAACTGAGATTTTTATCCTTGACAGGTCTACACGCTCGTTAGTTCCTTCCTGTTTGAATGTTTGTATTCTGATTTATCACACTGGCTAACCAAGGTGTTTTTGACATTACCATGAAAGACCATAGTTTAGTAAAGATATGTTCTTGCTTGTTTACTCATTATCCACGAGCATCATGATGGGAGGTCAGCATGGCCGAATGGATCAGAGCGCATGCTCTTAAACTTCCGGTCTGCTTATGCCGAGGTAGCGGATTCTACCCCTACACCGGTCAGCTGGACTAACATATTGCCTTCTCGTCATTAACTTGGGGATGTAAATTACAAGTACCTCTGAAGTCGGAGTGGGTTCGCCTGATGGCGAGCGACACTGGTAATAGTTTTCCAATCCACACGCAAAACATCAGTCATGTGCACTAGAAGTTATAGGACGTGTATGGGCTACTCTGGAGTTCAAAGCGAGCGAAGGAAAAAAGAATTATCATCATCATCGTGACCATCATCATCATCATCACCACCACCACCACCACCACCACCACCACCACCACCACCACCACCACCACCACCATCATCATCATCATCACCATCACCATACAATTATTATCATCATCACCATCAAAATCATTACCTCCGCTATCAACACCATCATCACCATCACCATCACCATCACCATCACCACCACCACCACCACCACCACCACCACCACCACCACCACCACCACCACCACCACCACCATCATCACCATCACCATACAATTATATCATCATCATCGTGACCATCATCATCATGATCATCACCACCACCACCATCACCACCACCACCATCATCATCACCATCACCATACAATTATATCATCATCACCATCAAAATCATTATCTCCATGATCAACATCATCATTACCATTACCGCCACCACCACCACCACCACCACCACCATCATCATCATCATCATCATCATCATCATCATCATCATGATCATCATCATCATCATCATCATCATCATCATCATCATCATCATCACTTTATTATCGATTCTCTCACGCTTTCTCTCTGTATGTCTATGTCTATATGTCCGTCTTTCCCTAGAAGAGACTAACAACGTTTGTTTGTTATATAAACGAGAAGAGAGGATTTGTAAATCATTGTAACTACTGGAGAGATCAGCTGCAGAAAAGCCAGACAGACATATGAAGAGAAATGCTGCTGGATGGACTGAAACGGTGGCGCGAACCATTATCATCAACACCAGCATTGATCCAAAGCACCAAAGACTGAGATCTCTGAGGATGCATGGACGTGCACGCCAGCTGGCAGGAGCAGCTGATAAATGTGTGCTCAGTTCAGATAAATACCTGGATGGCTTGGCCACGTGGCATGGTAGAGACAGAAACACGGATCTGATCCACGACTCTGGTGATCGAGTGAGGTTATCGGCATGGCACATGATGGATAGAGTTCAGTGTAGCTGCATGTCCTTTACAGAGCTCCCTGCACGTCCTTTAAATAGCATCCTGCGTGTCCTTTACAGAACGTCGAAATCAACCCCAGAATTTGTTGGGGTGCTTGTGATTTAATGGGCAATTTCTTTTACATTTGCCATTACTTTCTGAACGACAGACGCTCATATAATCTAAATCAACGCAATGTGGTCTGTTAAAAAACTTACAGCGGCTAATGTCAAACCATCTACTCGGTATGTCAGGGAATTCTAAAACACGTTCATTGCTCCTAAGCCACAGTATGGGCTTGTTTGGCAACTTCCCACGATAGGAGGCTTTTTGTGCTTTCCTGCAAGTAGTCTGTCTGTTTTCATTTATCTCTGTCCCCGAAGTCGCTCCTGTTGTGGGCATCCATTTATGTTAGATCTAGTTTCACAGAGACAACTCCAACTTCTTCATCCCCCCCCCTCCCCTCCCGTAGTTACGTGTTCTTTGCAGGATGTTGCGACCAACTCCAGGTTGATTTCCTATACAATGTTATGTTCAGTATTTTGCGGTTGCTTCCTGGACAAGAAGACAGAGTTTAGGCCCGGTGTAGACAAGAAGGCAGAGTTTAAGTCCGGTGTAGACAAGAAGGCAGAGTTTAGGCCTGGTGTAGACAAGAAGGCAGAGTTTAAGTCCGGTGTAGACAAGAAGGCAGAGTTTAGGCCTGGTGTAGACAAGAAGGCAAAGTTTAAGTCCGGTGTAGACAAGAAGGCAGAGTTTAGGCCTGGTGTAGACAAGAAGGCAGAGTTTAAGTCCGGTGTAGACAAGAAGGCAGAGTTTAGGCCTGGTGTAGACAAGAAGGCAGAGTTTAAGTCCGGTGTAGACAAGAAGGCAAAATTTAGGCCCAGTGTAGACAAGAAGGCAAAGTTTAAGTCCGATGTAGACAAGAAGGCAATGTTTAAGTCCGGTGTAGGGACTTAGCGCCTCTATACAGTGTCCACCCGTGGCGAAGTGATTAAGTTCTGAAAGTCGTGGGTTCGATTCAGGACTCCGTCACTGAGTTCTCGGAGATTTCTCGAGGGCGTCGCTGTAGCGATGAAGTTCGTGTTCTATGTGGCGTTTTCTGCAGGTCTATCTGCGGACACATACCGCGCCAGTTGAGTTGATCTGAGCCAAGAATCGACATCATGCACTCAGGACATTCCCATATACTCTCCGTCCCCTCTTTCAACAGCCAGCGAAGAGTCACACTAATAATCATTCATACCGCTATCTGATTGGAAGTTCTCCTGGTCTTCCCTCTCAGTTTTGAGATTCTACCAGAACCCCTGCCAATCCCCCACAATCTCATCCTTTCCACATTTGGCTTCTCAATCTGTTCCTCCACCTTCTCCTCCTGGTCCCACAGTCGCCCGATCACCTCTCCATTGTCCTTAGGTAATTGACCGCGCAAATTCAGATCAAACCAGGTGCAGTGAGGTCGAACCTCTGACCTTTCAATCCCTATGTGTATCCAACATTTGTCAGTCTCCCTATTTGAATCTATTCATTCAACATTGCCACGCCATTTGAATATGCCGAATTTCTTAACGTTGACAATTTGTGGATGTTTGTATATCTACAACAGTCACAATTTTTTAGACATGTTATGAGAAGACATAAATTAGAGAACTTGATGACAACTGGCAAGATCGAGGGGAAGAGAACAAGGGCAAGACATGGAAGTAAATAACATGCATGGCTTGACCATGTGATAGGATCGAAACAAGCCACGACTCTGGTGTTCGAGATTCACCCGCAATTTTTTTTTTTTTTTTTTTTTTTAGCATATCCTTTACAGGACTTAGCTGTCAACACCAGCATCTTTCAGCTGTATGTTGATCTCTTGGCAAGATTACGCTCAGTAGTTTGCCATTGCTTTCTGAGCGGCCGGCTCAGTATCCCGCAAGTCACGAGCGGGGGTCGAACCGCCTCAGCTCTCGCTCCGCTACGAGACTCTGCGTGATAAACGGGATTACAGAGAGAAAGTGCTGTAACCCCACAGCCAGAGAGACCGGCCACCCGCAATAAATAAGCTTTTATTTGCAGACGATCAGTGCCTGTTTTATAGCGACGAAGGCAGACTGCAAAATCGTATTAATAAGCTGAGTTCAACATGCAGCGGATACTATATTAATATAAATACAGCCAAAACTGAAGTAATGCAAGTTAGCAGATCTCCTGGACCTCGTAGTGTACTGATAAATAGCATATGTCTACAACAAGTTAAATAATTCAAATATCTTGGAATTATGATCACAAAAGATGTTAGAATAGACAGACAAATCGAAACCAGATGTCAAAAAGCAAGTGCGCTTATATATCAAACTGACACGATACTGAAACATCCAAATATATCTATGTCCGCAAAACAACAGATAATAAATAGCATATTCATACCAACCCTATGTTATCAATGGAAAAAAAGAAAAACTGGGACATACTCCAAATCACACACACGAAAAATCAACACCTGCGAGATGAGATGCCTGGCTTTAGCTGCCAACTTAACCATTCGAGACCGAGTAGGAAATGGTGTTATCAGACAGTGTTATCAACACCTCATGTCATATACATTGAAAAGCATAATATCAAATGGTTCGGTCATGTCGTTCGAATGCAACACCATCAGTTATCAGCTCAGACCCTATGCCAAAAAAGATCTGATGTGAGAGTAAGGGGACGTGCTAGAAGAAAACGGATTGATAACATCAAAAACATTGTAGCATTAGGGAATGCATTGTCAAGTGCCACCCATCGGGCGCTGGAACATCAACTATTCATCTCCACAAAGCTTCATGGCAAAAATGAAAGACGAAGAAGACGATGGTGATTACGTACTGAACATCGGACAGGGTTTTATCACTTACAAACAAAATTAGTCTCTTGAATAAGAGTTAGGCTTGAGATTAGTGTTAGATTCAAAATAGTATTCACCAGTTATGTGAACCATTACCACGTCACTCAGAATATGAACGTAACAAATGAAAATATGTTTCAAATTAGAACTACTGCTTTGCATATTGAAACAAATACAACTCCACAGACACGATAATTAAATTATTTGAGGCGCATTTAATCGCAGGCACTTGAACCTTAATGCAAGCCACGTGAAGTGAGCAAAAGTAAGTAACTAACCCCCCCCCCCCCCCCCTCCTCATTTTGAGACGTAGATGGTGTATTTGTTACCATGTTGTTACCATTAAAAGTATTGTATATATGTAAAACACTACATGTAAAACATTGCTTGATGTTAATATTGGTAGTATGCTATGTATGTAAAACACTGCATAATGTTACCATTCTATCTATGTAAAACACTGCATGATGTTACCATTCTATCTATGTAAAACACTGCATAATGTTACCATTCTATCTATGTAAAACACTGCATAATGTTACCATTCTATCTATGTAAAACACTACATGATGTTACCATTCTATCTATGTAAAACACTGCATGATGTTACCATTCTATCTATGTAAAACACTACATGATGTTACCATTCTATCTATGTAAAACACTGCATGATGTTACCATTCTATCTATGTAAAACACTGCATGATGTTACCATTCTATCTATGTAAAACACTACATGATGTTACCATTCTATCTATGTAAAACACTGCATGATGTTACCATTCTATCTATGTAAAACACTGCATGATGTTATAATTCTATCTATGTAAAACACTGCATGATGTTACCATTCTATCTATGTAAAACACTGCATGATGTTACCATTATATCTATGTAAAACACTACACAATGTTACAATTCTATCTATGTAAAACACTGCATGATGTTACCATTCTATCTATGTAAAACACTACATGATGTTACCATTATATCTATGTAAAACACTACACAATGTTACAATTCTATCTATGTAAAAATTGCATATTATTACAATTCTATCTATGTAAAAATTGCATATTATTACAATTCTATCTATGTAAAACACTACATGATGTTACCATTCTATCTATGTAAAACACTACATGATGTTACCATTCTATCTATGTAAAACACTGCATGATGTTACCATTCTATCTATGTAAAACACTACATGATGTTACCATTCTATCTATGTAAAACACTACATGATGTTACCATTCTATCTATGTAAAACACTGCATGATGTTACCATTCTATCTATGTAAAACACTACATGATGTTACCATTCTATCTATGTAAAACACTACATGATGTTACCATTCTATCTATGTAAAACACTGCATGATGTTACCATTCTATCTATGTAAAACACTGCATGATGTTACCATTCTATCTATGTAAAACACTGCATGATGTTACCATTCTATCTATGTAAAACACTGCATGATGTTACCATTCTATCTATGTAAAACACTACACAATGTTACAATTCTATCTATGTAAAAATTGCATATTGTTACAATTCTATCTATGTAAAACACTACATGATGTTACCATTCTATCTATGTAAAACACTACATGATGTTACCATTCTATCTATGTAAAACACTACACAATGTTACAATTCTATCTATGTAAAACACTACATGATGTTACCATTCTATCTATGTAAAACACTGCATGATGTTACCATTCTATCTATGTAAAACACTACATGATGTTACCATTCTATCTATGTAAAACACTGCATGATGTTACCATTCTATCTATGTAAAACACTGCATGATGTTACCATTCTATCTATGTAAAACACTACATGATGTTACCATTCTATCTATGTAAAACACTACATGATGTTACCATTCTATCTATGTAAAACACTACATGATGTTACCATTCTATCTATGAAAAACACTGCATGATGTTACCATTCTATCTATGTAAAACACTACATGATGTTACCATTCTATCTATGTAAAACACTGCATGATGTTACAATTCTATCTATGTAAAACACTACACAATGTTACAATTCTATCTATGTAAAACACTACATGATGTTACCATTCTATCTATGTAAAAAACGGCATATTGTTACAATTCTATCTATGTAAAACACTGCATGATGTTACCATTCTATCTATGTAAAACACTGCATGATGTTACCATTCTATCTATGTAAAACACTACATGATGTTACCATTCTATCTATGTAAAACACTACATGATGTTACCATTCTATCTATGTAAAACACTACATGATGTTACCATTCTATCTATGTAAAACACTGCATGATGTTACCATTCTATCTATGTAAAACACTACATGATGTTACCATTCTATCTATGTAAAACACTGCATGATGTTACCATTCTATCTATGTAAAACACTGCATGATGTTACCATTCTATCTATGTAAAACACTGCATGATGTTACCATTCTATCTATGTAAAACACTGCATGATGTTACCATTCTATCTATGTAAAACACTGCATGATGTTACCATTCTATCTATGTAAAACACTGCATGATGTTACCATTCTATCTATGTAAAACACTACACAATGTTACAATTCTATCTATGTAAAAATTGCATATTATTACAATTATATCTATACAAAACACCACATGATGTTACCATTCAATGTAAACCGCTATAGGATGTTACTATTTTATCTCTGTAAGACACTACATGATGTTGCCATTCTATTTATGTAAACATATTGACACTACATGATGTTGCCATTCTATTTATGTAAACAAAAACTGCATGATGTTACTATGCTATGTAAAAAACGGCATATTGTTACAATTCTATATATGTAAAACACTACATGATGTTACCATTCTATCTATGTAAAACACTGCATGATGTTACCACTCTATCTATATAAAACACTACATAATGTTACCTACCATTCTTTTTATGTAAAACATTAGATAATGTGACATCAATAACATTCTCTCTCTATATAAAACACCTCGTGTTATTACTATTAGTAGCATTCTGCTGAATGTTTATGTTCGTTAAATATAAGATGGCGTAAATATATCGCAATATGTTGCTGGTAGTGATAGCTTTGTGTAATGTACAAACAAAAGATCGTGAACTCTCCATAATATTGAACCAAAGAAATAATAACGCCTTCACTCTGAGTTAGCAAAGACAATTAACGCATTAATAGATTCAGTGCCAAACAAAAAGTAGATTTGTATCCAACAAAAAAGGATGGCGGGAAAATGTGACGTAGGGGTGTGTCACAGTTGTGACTTTAAAAGTAGTTAACATGGTAACAGACATGTTGAATTATATATCAAATTAAATGTGATTGCATAAGGAAAACTACTGTATAACTTCTTCTGCGTTCATCCGGAATATTTTTGGACGTAATTACGTTGCGCCTGTTTACAGCAAAGCTGCGATTTTTGCACCTTTCGGCCGACAAATCCGACTTCTGCGGGCATTTGTTGACCGGGTTAACATTCCTGGGCTACTGTATAGAAGCCCATGGCAGATACAGGAAATCGCTAGAGACTATTAGTCATCCTTTGACATTCAATCAGATAATTTTCTTGTACTGGCACCTTGCCACTTTGACAAACAATAGTTATTGTGATTTTTATAAAGGCATAATAACCTCTCCATAACACACAGCCTGGGCCAAATTGTAAAGACCATGTGTCGCCTGTGCAGCATGATCATCTCCCTGTCTAGTTTACTCCAGAGTAAGGTAACACCAATACATCTAGAACAAGACCAGCTATAGAAGCTGTCGGATCAGCAAAGCAGTGCTCTAACAGTCTGCCTGTCGGAGCCGCCTGCTATTATAGACCAGTTGCCTGGTCTGTCCTGTCATGACATTTAGACTTTAGAATGCATTTCCTCGCACAAGGATAAGGCTTGAACCCTCTCAGTTGTGATAAGTGCCATTGCATCGGACTTAAAAGTTAAAATTCTTGCTCTTTCAGAGGAGTCTCAACCAACCAACCAACCAACCAACCAACCATCCAACCAACCAACCAAAGAACCGACCAACAAACCAACGATTCTACCAACCAAGCAACCAGCAAATTAACCAACCAAGAGACCAAACAAGCAACGAACCAGTCAACCAACCAACTTACCAAAGAAACCAACCAATCAACAAATCAACCAATCAACCAACCAACCAAGGTTTCGACCAACCAAGCAACCAGCAACACAACTAACCAGCCAACGAACCGACCAACCAAACACTGAACCAATCAACCAACCAACCAACCAACCAACCAACCAACCAACCAACCAACATCTTCTTAGTTTATTGCGTTTCTTCTAAGACAAAATATTACTTTTACAGATAAGAACTATTGCTGTCACAATCAAGTGTAAAAGAAATAAAAAACATATCCACATAATACACTCGCATATCCACAGAATACACTCACATATCCAGACAAAAATCAAACAATCTGACCTCTCATTTTCAGCGTATCCCTGAGCTCCAGCTTCACAGTCCCCCTGACCATTGACCCGGAAATAAAGACCGCCTGACTGGGGTCAAAGAGGATTTCGAACAACTGCAGTTTCCCCATGGTTCCTCAAAAATATCCGTTCCTGAAACAATTTAAACAAGGCAGAGCTCACTTTGTTCACACTGAAACACAGAAATAAAAGAAATCTACAGCTGCACCGATAACCTGAGTCAACTCGTTGCTCTGTGGAAAGGTTGTAGAGGAGAAGCTTTGCATTTCCACACGTCGTAACCCAGAGTTTATTTTATTGGCTAATTTTTGAGTCCACTTCTGCTCGCGTACTGCCAGGTTGTTTTCCCACCATTTGCAGCAAGTTACTTCCTCCTCTTCGTTAAACCCCAGTAGGAGAAGAAAGAGCTGCATCCCAGAAAACAATGTGAAAGGTAAACGTTTTCATGTTTTCATTTTTTTTTTACAAGTTGGGAAGTTTTTCTCATAGATCGGTAGTCGTTCTTTGTATGTATGTTTTTAAAAGTTTGCTCATTTTCAAATTGTTTTATTCGTGTAATTATCTCCCTTTGAATTTGCGAAAGCTTTAACGTCTTTTATTCCTTAACTTTATTGCTTTTCTAACTTATTTTGTTTCTCATGTTGTGCAACAATTGATATGTTTGGTACAGATGATGACTCTTCTTTAGTCGTCGCTGTTTAACCCGCTTTTATTGCTACTACGCTGTCTTTATTCGCGTGTTATCACACTAAGCAACTTTATTATTTATTTTCTTGATATGTGTCAGTCTCTTTCTCTACTTACAGATCCAGTTATAAAACACGGCAGAAATTACTCCTAGATATACCCTATTGTGGTAACGTTTGTCGCAAGCATTCTCCTATATACGATATAATTATTCTAGCTTGGAAACATTTGTTGCCAGGGTTGGTCTAAAATACTTCTAGATGTATCCTAGTTTCACAACATTAGTCACTATCGTTAAATACCATATAATAAATGACAGTTACAGAGTATATAATTATCATAGTTTGGTCATATTTGTCAACAACATTCTCTTAAAATACCCCTACAATGATGCCAACTTGGTAACATTTGTCAACAATATTCTCTTAAAATACCTATAGAATGATCCATTCACCAGCGTCACCTAAACATCCAAGAATTATCCTACATTGGTAGTTATATGTCAACACAATGTTCTTACCCCTAGAATTATTCTAGACCCACATCTTTGCTTTACTTATTACAGAAAGGCGTTCGATAAAGTAAGCCATGTCAGCATGATGAACATGCTTGCAGATCTACAAACTGATGGGCAATTTCCCTCTGCCTCTCTTCCTTTCCAACTTTCCCGTTGTAACATTCCCCTGATGTTCCCTTCTATTGGCATGCCTAAAGAATGTGGACTGTCTTCTTTTGATGCTAGTAAACAGTTCTTTTTGTGACTTAACTTCTTTCAAGATGTCTTCATTGCTCTTTCTACCTGTGCACGATGTTCTCATCATTTTTTCGATAAAATCACATCTCTGCTACCTCCACATAATTCATCATCTGCTAATTATCCATGATTTGCTTCCATGCATAATGATTGTTTCAATGCAGCTCTTACGAGCTCTTTGCCTCACTTCGATTGACGAAGATACATTGCAGAGAATATCATGTTCTCATAACGAAAGAAAATCAAGTGTCGAATATCTTGGCAGTTTACGAGTAATAAGCAGGCATCCACAGCTTTCTGTTGCCAGCGTATGTGGCTTAGGGTTAGTGAACTCATTTTCACAATCCCGACATACCGGATTTGAAGTCAGCCCCAGGCCATTTGGAAGCAAACCGCTTTACGTTGATTTTCACAATGACATGAGCCTTGACCGGTCAGAAACCAGTGGCCAATTACTGAACGTAAAATTGGAGATAAAATCACAAACAGCAACAACAACAAAATTCTGGGTTAATTTCGACGTCCTGTAAAGGACATGCAACTAACATTTTAAGCTCTTTTTAATTACGCTACATATTTTTTTTTTCTTTCCTAATGTAAGATGAGCTGGTCTTTATCCTTCGTGTCCTTCCCTATACAAGGGCCGCCATCTAAGTCAAGTAAGTACTGGTCCCTTTCACACGCTTTAGGGTCCACTTGGGCATACTTTGCTAGACATATTTACACAGACCAATTCGGCACTCGCGGGTGATGTGCTCAGTATTATGCCGGCCCACTTTACGACCCATAACATTTCCCGGTACCCATTTTAGACTGGGTCAACTAGGGAGTTTATGTCAGTTTTTTTTTTTTTTTAAATATCAGAATCAGCCACGATGGCGATCGAACCTCAGAACACAGACACCGAGTGGCTAGCCACTACACAATCACGGCTCCTTGGGGACATCAGTGACTCCCATCTGTGTCTATATTCTGCTTCTGTGTCTACTAATTGTGTTCCTTCCATACTCAAATCCATGGGGGTTCACGTGAAAACTTTAAATGTTTTTTTTTTTTGGGGGGGGGGGGGGGGGAGGTGGTGGTGGGGGGGGGGGGGGTGTGAATATATTCTGAATAAGTAAAGAACAAATGTATCATTTTTCAATGCAGTCACCACTGCGTTCAATGCAAGTCCCCCAGCGCCGATAATGTTCTTGGATTTATGTAGAAAAAGAAATTTTCTTCGCTATGTGTGTAACCTCTCATGCACAACCTGCTGTACCTCTTCATCGGACCGAAAAGTCTTCCTCCCAATGACTCTTTGAATTGTCCAAAGAAGTGGAAATCACTTAAGACTGGGTCTGGCGAGTACGGGGGATGTGATATACACACTCAAAGTGGAGGTCTTCGATGGTTTCAACCGCTGCACGGACAGTATGGCGTCGAGCATTGTCATGTCGTAAAAGGACACCTTTACTCAGAAGTCCACGTCGTTTGGATTTGATTGCAGGTCAAAGATGATACGGGTCACTGGTGACAGTTTACCCTCTCGGCATGTAGTGCTCTAAAATAACGCCTCGCTCATCCCAAAAAAGGGTCTGAATAACTTCCCTGTGGATGGCTGCGTGCGACACTTCTTTGGTTTCGGTGAAGAGAGATGGCGCCTTTCCTTGTTGGCTCTCTTCGTTTCCAGCCCGTGGTAGTGAACCGAGCTTTCATTACCAATAACAGTTCTTTATAGGAAACCATCACCTTTTGTTTCAAAGCACTTCAAAATTTCTTGACAGCATCAATGCGTCGTTGTTTCAGTTATGGTGTAAGCTGCCGTGTCACCCATCTTGCAAACACGTTGCGGTACTGTAGCACATCATGGATGATGTGGTGTGCTGAACCTTGATTAATGTCAAGATGTGTTGCAATGTCACTCAGAGTCAATCGGCGGTTTTCCTGTACGAAGCCTTCAACGGCTGCATTAGACTGTGGGGTCACTACTCGGAGTGCCTGACCTATTCGTGAACAGTCTGTCACAGAAGTCACGCCGTTTTTGAAACTTCCTACTCCACTCATACACTTGTGGAGTGACATACATCACCAGACTGGACCTTCATTCGCCGATGAATTTCTATAGGTTTCACCCCTTCACTGATTAAAACAAAAAGATAACAGGTGCATGTCAAAAGTGGGGAGGCAATCTTTAAACTGTTCTTATGTCGTCACCGTGTTTGTCTGCACCACGATATGCTTAAAATTCTGGGCATTCTTAACAACAATATTGACAGGTTACAAGACACAAGCATGGCTATTGTATTTCTATCATACTTTAAAGGTTTTCATGTGAAGCGTCCTCGTACAAATGCAAGAATTAGTTTTGTTATCAACACCCGCTGTAGCAGACACCTGTGGCTTAACAAAAGCAACACTTTGGGTTAGAATGAGTCAGACAATAACAACTGTCTGAGATTGAAAAGCTTAAAGCAACAACCAGGACAGAAATATGTCTTCTTCTTCTTCTGTCGTTCGCTTGAAATTTGTCTTTAACTGCAGTGTTGTCTCTTGTATGAATTTAACTGTCTTTTTTGTTTTAAATTTCACGCAGTGGTCCATAGAGCTTATGTTCCACTGTTATTTCTCTAGGTGTGCTAGGTTTCTCATGATGTGCCTAGATATGTTGTATTTTGGGCAGTCTTGGAGTATGTGCTCTGCTGTCTGTGGCACCAATTTACATGTGCACATGGTAATTCGCCAATCTTGAATTGTGTACACATATGGTTGTGTAATCTATTGTGTCCTGTTCTGAGACGCAGAATAATGACTTGTTCTGGTCTGTCCATGAGGTGGTAATCGTCTTGAGCTGGTGTTGATGGCTTTCTGGCTAATTTGATCATAAATCAGAAATATTTGAAGTAACTAAGACAGAAATAGTGTAAGTAAAAGCTAGACAAACGTCATTTAAAGTAATATTTGTCACTGGTAAAATGGGTAAAGAAAACTAAAAGCATTCTGCTTCACGACTTGCAACAGAGTATTGACTGGTGAGTGCTCAGTACAGAATGAGTTCAGTCTACAGCACACTTAAATACTGAACACCTGTCTGGATCAATCTACCACCTGCCTCCCCGAATACGAAGGATGCTTTAGGGCAGTCAGCTTGTGCGTTGCGAGACACAGCTTCAACAGTGGACATCGAGGTGTTGGTGAATGGCAGCAGTATTACACTTTGTTATTTTGTTTTCACGAATACTGCCTTCAAGAAAACGATTGTATCATTCAAATACATGCTATTTCTTCATGGCGGTATCATCGTATGCTTCATAATGCAAGGTTACTGTTTGTGACCGGCTCGGTGGCGAAGAAGTTACGTACGCAGTTCGTAATCGCGCATACCAACGTGCGATTTGGCAGCAGACTGCCTTGCGTTGGTTTTGTGTGTGTTGAAAATGGTATGGATGCCGGTCGTCCAGAAATCAATGGCAAACTACTGAACGTAAACTTGCCATGGAATCAGGACCAGCCAAAAAATGTTGGGATTGACTGCGACGTCCTGTAAAGAATATTCAAGAAACTTGTTAACTGTTTCTGAGGGTGACTTCTCAAGAAAAACACAAAATAAAAAGGTTAGTTGCATATTCTTTTTTGGAATAGCAGTTAACTCCAGCATTTTATTGGCTGCTTGTGATTCTTGGGCAAGTTTACGTTCAGTAGTTTGCCATTGACTTCTGAACGACCGGCACCGATACCATTTCATTTAAAAAAAAAAAAAACCCACACACACACAGAGAAACTTAACATCAAGTTTAATCACCCAACAAATGCGTCTTCAAGTCTGGACTGCCTTTCGCCTGCTGTAATCTCACCCACTCTGCGTCATCGTTGTTTCTACTTCTTTTATTTAGCTCTTCTGCGTTCCAGAGTAAAACCCGAATCTGACCACAGTAGCTCATCTGGGTGAGGCGCGGCTTTTGGCAATAAGTCTCCGTGGCGTAGTGGTTACGCCGCCTGTCTCGCACTGTGAAGGTCGTCAGTTCGATTTCTCATTCGGTTCACGAGTACAATTTTCTCGGAGATTCCTGCGGGTCCTTGGCGTGAGCTACGGAGTTCGTGCTTTGCGCGATCCTTTCGGCAGGCCGCCCTTCGGACACAGACTGAACCATATGGGATAAAACTCAGTGCGATTAAGTGGTTACCCTTGTCTTTTAAACAGCTTGTGGTAAAGTCTCTCATATCGGACTAGTCAAAGGATATGCACCAGACAGACACAACTCATCCATGGAAGGTCAACGTTTTAGCCGCAAAGCGTTGCACTAACAGAATCTACAGATCACATTAGTACACGTTCTCTCACATGTGTGTGTGTGTGTGTGTGTGTGTGTGTGCTTGTGTGCGTGTGTGCGTTTCGTGTGTGTGTGAATACTTAAGCCACAATGATCAATCAAAAGCAAGACTATATACACGACCATACCTCGAGGTTGAAGATAAACAATGACTGAATCAGAATTATGAAGCATTCGAATTTTTAAAAATTGGCCAATCACCCACAGACTGCTGTTTGGTGTATAAAAATATGGGTTTGGCACATTATATCCAGTGCGCCTTAAGGTTTTGCATAAATGGTCCTTTATTACTACTACTTACGGTGTTATGTGTATGGTTTGTAAAAGTGCTGTATTTATGTTTTTGTTAACAGTAAAAAAGTTTGATTCACACTACTCCTTTCCTCTTCGTGTTAGTAGCCCCTCTTCTTGTTGTTTCCGTGCCGTAGTGAATACAGTACTTGCGCATTCCCGTCCTTACAACACACTATCTATAACTGTTGACCTGTCTCCCAATCTTAACCCAACCCTCACATTCTTTAACTAGTTTTCTTTTCGGTTTCGTCCTTTCGGGCAGCTGACCGACTGGATGCGTACTGTTGACTGTTTTCTCTGGGTTAGGACGGTATTCGGGTTCTCTCTAGTCGCGAAAGTCACACTTGTCCTGTGCAGAGCTTTCCCCCATTGCACTTTTTCGAAATTTCTTTCCAGCATAAGCCAGATGTCCTGTCTCTGTTGAGATTTCTCTCCAGCGTAAGCCAGATGTCCTGTCTCTGTTGAAATCTCTTTCCAACATTATCCAGGTTCCTGTGTCTGTTGAGAATTCTCTCCAGCATAAGCCAGATATTCTGCCTCTATTGCTGTCACGTTTAAATTTTTTATCCCATCTTTAAGCCAAGTACGTTGTATTCTTGCTATTCTCCTCATTTTCAGAAGACCTCTCTCCATACTTATTTCGTTGTTAAAAGATGTAGGGTCGGGGCTGAGTGGTCTCACGGTATGATGTCCTCCTCGACTGCTGGAGGTCCCGGGTTCAATGTGAGGACCGGGATTTTTTCACGTGGACTTCTAATAACAAAGGGAGTCTCCATGGCGAAGTGGTCAAGCCGTTTGGTTCGGGCTCCGAAAGTTGTGGGTTCGATTCCGGGCCGTGTCCTTCGGTTCACGAGTGAAATTTTGTGGAGACTCCTGTGGGTCGTCGGTAGAGCTACGGAGTTCGTGTTTTGTGTGACGCTTTCCTCGCTGCGGAAAGAGACCAAGCCATATGGGATAAACCCGGTGCAATGAAGTCGACCCTGCCGACTTTTAAGCGACTTTTTTTTTCTAGTAACAAAATTTCCCCTGGTCTCTGGGTTGTGAGAGCGGACGCCCGTGTGTATTGTTGCGAACGAAACAAATCCCTTGGCAGTTGGAAATCGAAACAGAGTAGCCTAACGGCGCTGCCCGGGCAAAATTTCGAGTTAAAAATCTACCCAAAGTATTTAGGATCCTCGCCGGTACTACGGAGTTCGTGCACTGAGCTGAGATTCTCCGGACTCAGGCTTGAGATAGGAGTAGAACGGAGCACTTATGGGGTTACACCCGTGTGCCGTGATGTTGATCCGTCGACTAAACTGAGCTAAGCTAAAAGATGTAGGTGCATTGGTAACCTTATGCAGTACATTATTTTTTATTTATTGCTAATTAAATCTTTGTAGCCGAAACATCCGTAATGTTACTTGTGAAAGCTGACGCTTTCCACTTTCCGTTTCTGTTAATTGATTCACTATCTTTGTTACAGAACTATATGTGCACCCACATTTGGCATACGAGTGATCTTAGACTAGAACCAACGTTGAAACGTTGCCAAAACAGCTGTATGCGTGATATGTATACAGAGGTAAATGCAAAGGTAGATATTGTGGTGTGCATAAAAGCGCTCTTCTTCTTCTTCTTCTTCTTCTTCTTCTTCTTCTTCTTCTTCTTCTTCTTCTTCTTCTTCTTCTTCTTCTTCTTCTTCCATTCATCTCCCAAACGGAAGATAGGCACTCAACCAACCAATGCCAAGCCCTGTGTAGACGTATTCACGATTGGTTGGATTTTGAGCTAAAGGTTTATATGGGTTGAGGTAGCCAGTGCCACTCCTGTCCTCCTTGGTTGCCTCTCACAATATGAATGGTGTTATTTCTCTTTGTTTCCCCTATGGGCCCGGTAACACACGAACGATTCAGCATTTAGACTAGGGGTGACCAACACGAGGGCCGCATGCGGTCCGCCGGGAGTCATGTTGCTGCCCGCGGAGCTAGGTCAAATGAACATAAATGTTAACTTTATTGTAAATATCACCAAAAGAACATTACTTCATGAGTCGTTGGAATCATACATTTTTAAATTATAGCTACGAGAAATTTAAAATATCTTGCATTTTTGGAAATATTCATTGGTTTTGAACTATTTCAAATATCCCGCATTTTCGGGAAACTTCATATATTTTAGCTATTTCAAATATCCCGCTATTTGACACTCAAGGTTACTTAGTTTTTTGTTCGACGCTAGGTGTTGATACAATTTAATATGAGACTTCAACTTCTGATGTATATGTTCTGTGGTCTTCGGCGTCTTCGGGAAGCTCGCAACGCTATCGGGTTCATACTCCATAACTACTTTCAGTCCAGCTTGACCAAGATCCGTATTATTCTGTAGTTTCGTTCTATTATCACCACTGCGTCTGGAGAGATTTTGCGATCGATGTTAACATACATATTTATCATATTTATAATAAGAGTTCAAACTACTTTAATCAAGTATCCTGTCTAACATATCGATTCTGACTGACTGACTGACTGGCACCTTGCCGTCATGACAGACGATAGTTTGTAAAATGGGGTTATCTCTCCATGACACAAAGCCTGGGCAGAATTTAGAGACCATGTGTTGCCCATGCAGCATGATCTCTATCTCTGCCTGTCTAGCTTACTCCAGAGGAAAGGTAACACCAATATGTCTGGAACAAGAACAGGCTGCAGAATCTGCCGGATCAACAAAGCAATGCTCTAACTGTCAGCATATCGATTCTATAGGTAAGTAAACCCTGAAACGTTTTATTTATGTAATTTAAATTAATTAATTACTATTAATTAGTATTATCCGTGGTGTTTTATTTTTTCAATTAAAAACGAAGATCTATCATGGCGTCAACTAGTAAAGACAGTGGACCAAAGAAGAGAAGAATCACAGAAGAATTAAGAAGTTTTCAAGACAGTTGGGTTATAAGCTATTTTTTCGTGGAAATTAAAGCAAAGCCCATATGCTTGATATGCAACGAATCTGTTTTTGTTTTGAAAGAGTATAACATCACACGGCAGTGCGAGATTAAAAATGCAAATAAGTTTGTTAAGTACAAAGAGCAATTTCGACAAGACCAAGAAAATGACTATTAAAACAAATTTCTGCACAACAAAAGATATTTACTAGAGCGGTTCAGAGTCAACATGCTATGTAAAAGCTAGTAATACAGTAGCCATGATACTATTTAAAAAAAATCAAAGCCATATTCAGATGGTGAAATGGTTAAGGAATGTTTGGAGAATGAAAAAATTCATTGAAATTCTGTGTCCGGAAAAGAAGAAGGATTTCTCAAAAGTACGTCTGCCCCGTCAGACTATTACTAGGCGTGTGGACGACATTTGAAAACATATTGAAGATAATTTGAAAAGTCGAGCAGACGAGTTCGTATTTTATGCTCTAGTATTGGATGAAAGCACAGATATGGCAGATAGTGTCCAAACTGGCAATTTTTATCAGGGGTGTTGATGTCCATTTTAAAAAGACAGAAGAACTAGCGGCATTGTATCCATTTAAGGACTCTACTAAGTCACGAGATTTGTTAGAGGCAGTTACATAGACTTTGAATCGCTTTTCGTTACAACTTAACAACTTATCGGGCTTAACAACGGATGGTGCTCCAACAGTGGTTGGTAAACACGAAGGTTTAGTAAAATTGATTGAAAATGAGGCCTCCAATGTCTATAGTACTTTAATGCTAAATTTTGATTGCATTGTTCATCAGGAGAATTTATGTTCGAAGTCCCTCAAAATGGATCATGTCATGTAAGTGGTCGTCCAAATAGTGATCTTCATTTAGTCGAACGGGTTGAATCACCGTCAGTTCCAAGAATTTCTAAAGTCTTTGGACTCAGAGTATAATTACGTTACCTTTTATGCAGAAGTAAGATGCCTGACCCGTGCCAAAATGTTGAAAAGAATGTTTGATTTGCAGCAAGAAATACAATAATTCTTTGCAAGAAAGTCAAAAAGTATCCCAGAGTTTGAAGACAAAGAGTGGGTTTGCGACTTTGCATCTATGGTCGATATAAATAAACACCTAAATGACGTTAATACTCGTCTACAAGGAAAAGATCAATTAATTAATGAGATGTATGATCACATTTCTGTATTTCAAATTAAACTTGGTCTTTGGGAACAACAGTTGAAGACAAAATAGTTTACTCGCTTTCCTACATTGTCATTGCAACCATACGTCACACAGGAGGCGGCGGATAAATACGCTTCTTTTATATCTGGCTTAAACCTCGAATTTGAAAACCGATTTCAGGATTTAAAAATAAAAAAAAACATCATATGCTTTCTTGTGCATTTGCAACGCCATTCGCGGTAGGCGTGAATTTATTTCCAGGAAGGTTACAAATGGAACATTGTGAAATGTGTTGTGATACACAGTTAAAGGAGAAATTTCATCAAGTTGTTTGGAAGGGTTCTATAAAACGTATTTGGACAAGGATAAATATCCTGCATTTTATAAATATGCTTTGTCTGTGGTTTCGCTATTTGGAAACACTTATGCATGTGAAGAGGAAGACCTAGAAGCAAGTACCTGGATGACTTAGCCTTGTGGCATGGTCGAGACAGAAACACGGAGCTGATCCACGACTCTGGTGATCGAGTGAGATGGCAGAACATGACCGCCCACGCTTACCGGCATGGCACATGATGGATGGATGGATGCGTGTGAGCAGCTTTTTTAGTCACATAAAGCACATCAAATCACAAGTGAAAACACGAATTACTGATGTTCATTTGGAAAACTGTTTGCGTGTAGCGACAACATCAGTGTCACAAAATGGCAAGAGGTCCTTTTCTCGTTTGGGTGTATTTTGGTACTGGAACACCCCGTGCCAATAATAGCCGAGAGTAACCATTTCGGAAACCCTCAGTTCGCGTATCTTCTCGACTCTACTAGAGGTTAGTTCTCGAGGTTACTTTTACACCCGAGTCAACTAAAAAGGAATATTTCATCAGTCACACTTTTCTTTGGGGAAAACCCAATAAAGTTACCTTGAACGGGATAAGCACTTGTGCACTTTTCTCGAGACGGCTCATAAGAGTCGGAAGATAACTTATCAGCTCAGAGAAGGGCAGTTTTGCTGCTGAAAAGGTGGTAACAGCTTTGTGTTTCAGCCTCCTATCTGAATAAATCTTAAAGGGTTGTGAAAAAGTAAAGACAGCCAATTGCGAGTTGTATTTTAGTTTGATAAGGTAAGGGAAGTCTATATTATTTCCTCGATGCGGTTGACAGGCGAATAACGTTGTGATGCGAGCGGTGCGGTCGGTTCGTCTGACGAGAACAGGTCGCGATATGCCTAATGATAAGAGGTTATCGATTTCGGGTCGTGTACCAATCAGATAAGTAACGGAGTTCCGACAATGCGTCACATCTTCGTTACTGATCACTGCTGGCCCGCTAGCTTCTACCGAAGGTCTATAATAACCGTTCTATACTATCCTCTGTAATTTGAGTATATGCATGGTATATTGTCACAAAATAAAACCGTGTGTTTAACAGGTTGATTATTATAGAGGATTTTCGGATTAAGCGGACGATCTGCCAGCGACAACTATTTTTACTAACAGAGTAAACACAGCTGCACAGGTTACATCGGGGCAGCACATATACACATTTGGTGGTGATGGAGACAGATCCCGGCAGCGCCGTGGCAGTTTGTCAACGTTTGAATACAAATGGAAGCAGTGGGGTCAGCCCATATACACATTTGGTGGTGAGTGAGGAGGAAGTGAGTGCGCTGAATCATACATCGTTTTCACAAGTCGGATGGAAAACGGAAGTACTCAGCAAGGAAGTAAACAGTCCATATGTCATATAGTTTCCGGACATCACTCAGAGGGGCAGATTGCTACTGACAGCTTGTTGAGGAAAACTCTTTGTTGGAACTCGACAGCAACTCGCTGGCTTGTTTTGAGAATCTAAACCTGTGATGAAAAATCTAACATGGAGGGAGCCAGAGGGAGGATGGATCCCTGACAGGGGATGATCTGCACCTGTGTGGGGGCATAAAGGATAACGTCACGTGGCCAACTTTGGTAGTTTGCCATATAAACCCGAGTTCGGACCAACTAGGGGGACTTGAAAAATGCTTTAGTCGGAGTGCCAGGGCACTGCAGTGCTTAGTGGAAATAATATCTACCGTGTGGTAATTAGTGACTTAATTTTACACGTGCCTATAATGGCAGATGTAGATATGATTGATAGAACTGCAGTAGTGCCATTTAAGGTATAACCTATTATAATATTAGTTCTAATTAATATAGACTGTGGCCTTGTTAAACTATAGTGTGATGATTAGCACTGTTAGTGGAAACTAGTTAGAGTAGAATAGTGATATTAACTCTGCTAGTTAAGAATAGATTAGTGAAGTGTTGATAAGCTTTACTAGTTGAGAATTGAGTAATGAGGGATAATTGGGATCTTCCCGTAGGTGTCCCTGTTGGGCGGGGTTCCGCATTCTGTTTGCTGATTTTTTCTTTGTCATAGCCTGATTCGGCTCTAGGTGGGTAGCTAATCTGCTCTATGACTAAGTCTAGTTAGCTAAAGATCATTAAGCAAGATGATAGGCTTACACTCAGCCGAAAGGATCAGTGACTAGTACTATCACCAGATGTGTTGTTTCTATCCTAGGTTCCCTACCAGATCCAAGGAAACTCAACAAGTTTTTTGGGAAAGAATCCAATCCCATTAGGAAGAACACCAGTTCCACAATCAATAAAGTTGCATACAGAACGTTGCATACAGAAGGAAGTTGATTCACCAAAGAGAGTGATGCGTACTGATGCACCACACGGCATCAGACAGAAGTAACTAAATGAGAACAGTCTAATAGTTACCTAGTGTTATATAATCTCGTGTAATAGAACACAAGACTTGCTACTTGAGGCTAGATAGACACGAGGGAGGATCCAGTACAGTAACAATTAACATTAGTATCTGTGTACACACTACAAAGGACTTGTGCATTTTTTTATGAACGATAGGAACGGACATTGTGTAGGGTGCAACCAGTCCATGATTAACTGTTTATACCACCGGTGTCTATTTCGGATGTTCATGAAATGGGATTACCAGAGGTCTACAGAGGCAAATCAGTATCCAGCAGGATGGTTTCGGCGCTGGGTGAGAAGTACATGTTCTGACGTAACGTGCTGTGGTCTATCCTTGCTGGGATCAGCTGACTGGGTTGTTGTCTGAGAGTCCGATTCTACACACTTTATAGAACACGTCACACATTTTCTTCACATACACGTCTCATATACGTTACACTTTTCTTTTAATAAATTACTCTTTATTAATTTTTAGAAGCAAGAGTTGTTGAGTATGTTGCGTTGGGGAAGTATGAGAAGGGGGCATAGTACGACAGTGAGAGAGTGATAGGAAAAGGTGTCCATAGGCTGATGGAGTGTGTTGGACGGAAGCTGGTGGATTCTCCAGAATATTGAGAGAAAAAAAATATTATAATGTGGGTGTCGACTCTCTTCACTCCAGGGACGACACTGTAAAGGAGGACACGACATTATTGGGGGCTCGTCCGGGATCTTTGGACAGCGGGATTTCTCGTAAACGTGATCTTTGGACAGCGGGATCTCTCGTAAACGGAATCCTTGGACAGCGGGATCTCCCGTAAACGGAATCCTTGGACAGCGAGATCTCCTGCAAGCAGGAACCTTTGACAGTGGGATCCTCTGACAACGGGGTCTATTGACACGGGATCCTTAGTTATAAGAGGGAGATATCATATTGGAGAATCCAGCTAGAGTGAATGTGGATAGGGGTTAGGACTAATTAATATCTTACCTGTTCACACGTCACACGTCTGCATAGGTCTGTGGTCCTGATTCTACTCTTGTCACTGAGTGAATGTGCTGTGCGTGGTAATATCTAGATTTATAGTACTTGTTCATATAGTAATTTGCAGTTATATTGTACTCGACCTGCTAGCTTACCTCTCTGTATAATGGCCACCCCTAAACTTACCACGTTAGAATTAAGGGCAAAGGGGGAAGACATGGGACTGTCGGGGTCTGCTCTAACGGATTACATACAGGAAGTGGAGAGAGAGTATCGTCAAGCAGAAAGGGAAGATCGAAAGGCCGAGTTGGAATTGAGAAGGATGGAATTGGAAGCTGAGCAAGCAGCTAAGAAATTGGAAGCGGAGCAAGCAGCTAAGAAATTTGAAGCTGAGCAAGCAGCTAGGAAATTTGAAGCTGAGCAAGCAGCTAAGAAATTGGAAGCTGAGCAAGCAGCTAAGAAATTTGAAGCTGAGCAAGCAGCTAGGAAATTTGAAGCTGAGCAAGCAACTAGGAAATTAGAAGCTGAACAGGAAGCACAGAAAAGGGAGCACGAGTACCGGATGAGGGAACTCGAGTTGAAGAGTCAATCTAATGGAGAAACTGAGGGAGCAGTTGGAGGTTCCTCCATCCCAGGGTCAACACCAGTAGGTGGACATGGGTACCATGCCATGAAGTTTCCTTTGGCGGTCTACGAGGAGGACAAAGAGAAGATTGACCAGTACCTTCAACGCTTCGAGGCTATGTCAGTTGCTATGGGTCTGGAGCGTAACAAATGGAATCTTAAGCTATCCCAGGGTTTACGCGGGACCGGATACGAGGTTTATACTCGCCTGCCACCAGGACATGAGAACAATTATGACGAGTTAAAGACGGCTCTGCTGAAACGATTCGAGGTTACGTCACATACCTACCGGAAAAAATTTCGAGCAGCGAAACGAGAACCGGGGGAGTTGTTTGCCGCCTACAGTTTGCGTCTAAAATCTTATCTCCATAAGTGGATGGATTTGGCTGGGTTCGCACATGACTATGAGAGTCTGGAAGAGCTCATGGTGGTCGACCAGCTGAAGAAGCAAATGTCTAAACCTCTCAGGACGTTCCTGGGAGAACAAGGAGCAGAACGTATTGACCTCGTGACTAAATTAGCAGAACGGTTCGTCGAGGTACATGGGGAGGCAGGGGAAAACCTTTCCACCAACTCCAAAAGTCAAGAGAAACATGACAAGAAGAAAGCCAAAATCTCAGGAACAAAAAAGTGGGAGCCTTATGTGCAAAAATCAGAGGATAGTTCAGAGAAGAAGAAGGAGGGAAGCAAGAGCACTTCAAGCTCTACACCTAAAAGACCGTGGTCGGAGAAGTGGTGTTCAATTTGTAAGTCACCCTCTCACAATACGAGGGACTGCAAATCAAAGGCTAAGAACCCTCACTTCGCAGCATGTCAAGTGACTTCCAAGGAGGTTGTCACGGAAAATGCCAAGGTCAACAAGGAAGCTCGCCACCAGGAGAGCTCACTCAAGTCCGACAATAGAAAATCTAGGACAGGGAAATGGTGCAACCAATGCAAGTCAAACACGCACAATGCTATGGACTGCAGGGGAAAGTCAGGAGACACTCAATTCGTCGTGTGCCCCGGGAAACCTAAGGTGGAGCCCACCGAACAGGTCGAGGCCGAGGAAGAGACTCCAGACCAGGAAAAACCACCTGTAGTGGAATTGGTAGAGGTTAACGGTCGTCAAGTGGAGTGTTTATACGACACAGGACTGGACGGGGAGGCCGTGATTTCTGCGGATCTGGTACATCCAGAACAATTCACAGGTGAGACCTTGGATATACAGCCTGCACAGAAGAGTGCTGTAACCATGAAGTTGCCTATTGCTAATGTGGAGATTCGGTCAAGGTACGTCACCGGCACCATCAAGGCCGCTGTATTGACCGATCCCATTTTTCCAGTCATCCTAGGTTGCCGGTATGTCTTTCTGGGAATGCCCAGGGAGCCAATCCATATGGGAGCAATGCAGACTCGCTCTCAGACGAAAACGGAAGAGGCAGACGCAATTGTGACTAACCCAATGCCGGGGGAGCTACGAACTGCCCAGAGTGAGGATGATACTTTACGTCCTTGCTACAAAAAGCTGCAGAAAAGTGCTGATCCACCAGGACGGGGGCAGTACTACATGAAGAATAGGATACTCTACAGGAGAGCAGGAAGGGGAGACAACCTATACGGTCAGTTGGTCGTCCCAAAAGCTCACAGGTCCCAGATTCTTCATATGGGGCATACCATCTCCTTTAGTGGACACATGGGTATAGCCGCCACCATGCAGCGGATTTCCTGCCACTACTATTGGCCGGGAATGACAGATGATGTGCGTCGGTATGTGAAGTCATGCCCTGAGTGCCAGAGGGTGGCACCGAAACACTGGACAGCACCGGTGGTGTTGGGTGAGATGCCCATCATGAACTCTCCTTTCGAGAGGGTAGCCATCGATATCGTGGGTCCACTTCCCAGGACTAGGAAGAGGAACATGTATATACTCACAATGGTGGATTGCTGTACAATATGGGGTGAAGCCATACCGTTGACCACGATTGACTCGAAAAGAGTGGCGGACGCACTGATGGAGGCCTTTACCAGATTAGGCTTTCCGGATCAAATTCTGACGGACAATGGATCTCAGTTTTGTGGAAAACTCATGGAGGAGGTATTTAGGGTGTTTCACTCTAACCACATACATACCAGCCCTTACCACCCTCAAGCCAATGGACAAGTAGAGCGTTTCAACGGCACGTTGATGACAATGCTCAGGAAACTAGCGCAGGAAAAACCTGATAGGTGGGATGAATATATCCCAGCAGCACTCTTTGCCTATCGGGAAGTTCCTCATGGCTCAACAGGACTACCACCCGCTACGTTGCTGTTTGGTCGTCCAATCAAAGGACCGTTGGAAGCCATGTTGAGGAGTTGGACTGAAGAGGGGACGTCAGAAGAAGTGATCTCATCCTATCAATACGTGGAGGAACTGAAAGAAAAACTCCACAAGGGATGGACTCTGGCAAATCAAAACTTGAAAAAGGCCAGGAAAAGACATGCGGCTTACTACAACCGTAGGTCTAAAGAAAGATCTCTAGAGGTGGGAGATAAAGTCTTGTTGCTACTCCCAACGGGAAACAACAAACTGGAGATAGGTTGGCAAGGACCATTTCCCGTGGAAAGGGTGATATCCAGAACCAACTATCAGATCCGGATCCGGGGAAAGTCGAAGATCTTTCATATCAATCTCTTGCGGAAATACGAAGAGAGACCCGGAGACAAGGCAGCTCACCTCATGGCAATGGCAGTTGCAGTGGAGACGGAACTGGGAACCAGCGAGGGCAAGGAATATCCCTTGGTACACCAGGAAACCTATAGGGATGTGAAAGTGAACCCTGATCTGACCTCCCAGGAGAGGGAAAGGATAACCCAGGTTCTCAAGTCTCATAAGGAGATACTGACTGATAAACCAGGACGAACGAGGTTGGTTGAGTTCGAGATGACTTTGACCACACAGGAGCCTGTTCGCCAAAAGGTTTACCCAGTGCCATTCTCTAAAGAAAAGGCCCTGGAGGAGGAAATACAAAAATTGCTGGAGGATGACGTGATTGCACCATCCACATCCCCATACAATGCGGGGGTAGTTTTGTTACGCAAACCAAGTGGAGAACACAGGTTGTGTATAGACTACCGACTTCTGAACAGTCACACACAATTTCAGGTGGAACCTTTGCCGAATCCAACTCAGTTATTCGCTAGGCTCCATAAGGCTCGGTACTTTTCAAAGGTGGATCTGAGTCGGGGGTACTATCAGATACCAGTCAAACCGGAGATTCGACCACTGTTAGCTTTCAGTACACCCAGTGGACACTACGAATTCAAGGTCATGCCCTTTGGACTCAGCAATGCACCTAGTGTGTTTACACGCATGATGAGGACTTTACTAGATCCGTTACAGGATCCGTCCATCATCTCATTCATGGATGATATTCTGATTTCCAGTGACAGCCTGGATGACCACTTACAATCCTTGGAGAGAGTGTTTAATAGACTCAAGGAAGCAGGGCTTACTGCTCGTCCAACCAAGTGCATGATTGGTTACCAGACTCTGGAATTTCTAGGTCACACCATCACTCCAGGACACATTGTTCCAGAAGAGAAGACCCTGGAGAAAATCAGAAATGCACCAAGACCTAAAACGAAGAAGGATGTGCGATCTTTTCTCTCGTTGTGTGGGTTCTATCACAAATTTATCCCACATTTCACTGAACTGGGAGCTCCGTTGACGGAAACCTTGAAAAAGGGATTCCCGGACCAAATCATTTGGAAACCAGAATGTGAGAATGCCTATAGTCAGTTAAAGGAGGCCTTAGTCAGCAAACCTGTATTACAGCTCCCTGACCTTTCCAAACAATTTGTGTTGAGAACAGATGCGAGTGCGATTGGAATTGGAGCCGCTTTGTTACAGGAAGGAAAAGACGATGCTTCGGTTTTGAAACCTGTGGCATACGCAAGTAAGAAACTTCTACAGGCGGAGAGGAATTATTCAACCGTCGAGAGAGCGTGCTTGTCCCTCGTATGGGCAGTGCAAAAATTTCAGCCATATTTGTATGGAGTTAAGTTTCGGGTCCAGTCGGATCATCAGCCCCTGATGTTCCTGGCTACTTCTCAGAAGCTCAACGCACGTTTGATGCGGTGGTCGTTGTTACTTCAACCGTATAATTTCACAGTAGAGTACATTCCTGGGAAGGAAAATGTTGGAGCGGACTTCTTGTCAAGACACCCAGCTCCTGAAGAAGAAGAATGAATCATCTGGATTAAACTCACGGTGGAGAAGAGTGAGATGGACTACTCTCTTAAGAGGGTCACAAAATAAAACCGTGTGTTTAACAGGTTGATTATTATAGAGGATTTTCGGATTAAGCGGACGATCTGCCAGCGACAACTATTTTTACTAACAGAGTAAACACAGCTGCACAGGTTACATCGGGGCAGCACATATACACATTTGGTGGTGATGGAGACAGATCCCGGCAGCGGCGTGGCAGTTTGTCAACATTTGAATACAAATGGAAGCAGTGGGGTCAGCCCATATACACATTTGGTGGTGAGTGAGGAGGAAGTGAGTGCGCTGAATCATACATCGTTTTCACAAGTCGGATGGAAAACGGAAGTACTCAGCAAGGAAGTAAACAGTCCATATGTCATATAGTTTCCGGACATCACTCAGAGGGGCAGATTGCTACTGACAGCTTGTTGAGGAAAACTCTTTGTTGGAACTCGACAGCAACTCGCTGGCTTGTTTTGAGAATCTAAACCTGTGATGAAAAATCTAACATGGAGGGAGCCAGAGGGAGGATGGATCCCTGACAGGGGATGATCTGCACCTGTGTGGGGGCATAAAGGATAACGTCACGTGGCCAACTTTGGTAGTTTGCCATATAAACCCGAGTTCGGACCAACTAGGGGGACTTGAAAAATGCTTTAGTCGGAGTGCCAGGGCACTGCAGTGCTTAGTGGAAATAATATCTACCGTGTGTTAATTAGTGACTTAATTTTACACGTGCCTATAATGGCAGATGTAGATATGATTGATAGGACTGCAGTAGTGCCATTTAAGGTATAACCTATTATAATATTAGTTCTAATTAATATAGACTGTGGCCTTGTTAAACTATAGTGTGATGATTAGCACTGTTAGTGGAAACTAGTTAGAGTAGAATAGTGATATTAACTCTGCTAGTTAAGAATAGATTAGTGAAGTGTTGATAAGCTTTACTAGTTGAGAATTGAGTAATGAGGGATAATTGGGATCTTCCCGTAGGTGTCCCTGGTGGGCGGGGTTCCGCATTCTGTTTGCTGATTTTTTCTTTGTCATAGCCTGATTCGGCTCTAGGTGGGTAGCTAATCTGCTCTATGACTAAGTCTAGTTAGCTAAAGATCATTAAGCAAGGTGATAGGCTTACACTCAGCCGAAAGGATCAGTGACTAGTACTATCACCAGATGTGTTGTTTCTATCCTAGGTTCCCTACCAGATCCAAGGAAACTCAACAAGTTTTTTGGAAAGAATCCAATCCCATTAGGAAGAACACCAGTTCCACAATCAATAAAGTTGCATACAGAACGTTGCATACAGAAGGAAGTTGATTCACCAAAGAGAGTGATGCGTACTGATGCACCACACGGCATCAGACAGAAGTAACTAAATGAGAACAGTCTAATAGTTACCTAGTGTTATATAATCTCGTGTAATAGAACACAAGACTTGCTACTTGAGGCTAGATAGACACGAGGGAGGATCCAGTACAGTAACAATTAACATTAGTATCTGTGTACACACTACAAAGGACTTGTGCATTTTTTTATGAACGATAGGAACGGACATTGTGTAGGGTGCAACCAGTCCATGATTAACTGTTTATACCACCGGTGTCTATTTCGGATGTTCATGAAATGGGATTACCAGAGGTCTACAGAGGCAAATCAGTATCCAGCAGGATGGTTTCGGCGCTGGGTGAGAAGTACATGTTCTGACGTAACGTGCTGTGGTCTATCCTTGCTGGGATCAGCTGACTGGGTTGTTGTCTGAGAGTCCGATTCTACACACTTTATAGAACACGTCACACATTTTCTTCACATACACGTCTCATATACGTTACACTTTTCTTTTAATAAATTACTCTTTATTAATTTTTAGAAGCAAGAGTTGTTGGGTATGTTGCGTTGGGGAAGTATGAGAAGGGGGCATAGTACGACAGTGAGAGAGTGATAGGAAAAGGTGTCCATAGGCTGATGGAGTGTGTTGGACGGAAGCTGGTGGATTCTCCAGAATATTGAGAGAAAAAAAATATTATAATGTGGGTGTCGACTCTCTTCACTCCAGGGACGACACTGTAAAGGAGGACACGACATATATCCACCTGACATAAATGGTTAGGGGGATCGTTCCGTGGCGATGATACGCACACAACACTCGTCCTAATAGTAAATACTGTGTACTTAATCATATACTGATTCTACCGTTCTTCCTCGGGGGGAAATATGAGGAGAAGGTCGACATAGGGAGTCGTGTTTTGATGATGATCACGGGGGTGGGGGGGGGGCGGGGTAAAGAAAGGCTTTACCTCACTAGGAAAAGCTGAGAATAATCACTTGTCGCTCGTTTACAGGATATCAGGCTGTAACTCAGAAGAGAGCGTCGGCCGAGGTTGTCTATCTTCTTTGATATCTTTACACAGGGAGCAGGAACTGAAGTAAGTTCAAAGGAGAACACCTACACTGCTTCTAATTACTCTGGTTAAAGGCTAATACTTTAGTGAACACTAATTGTAAACCACAGAGGGGTATTATCTGGGCCAAACACCCACAGGGAGTAGAGAAGCTAAGGAAAAAGGTTGCTTTACAGACGAGGGTCCAGTTCCCTCAGGTCACTTCTCCCTACAGAACAGGATCAGGTGGCTTATCTGTAAAGTACTGCCTGATGCTGAGGCTTATAGGCCTTGTCCGGTTATTGTATGTAAATTGATTGATGCCTCTGGCTTTCGCAAGATCTTGTACTTACAGGATCCTCCTCCGGGTTGTAAGCCATTAAGAAGTTGTGAAGGGTCGGAGAAGGCGAGTCCAGGTTACAAAGCTAATCCTATGTTCATTCCCCTTGTTGGATGAGAACACCAGGATCCGGCTAGTTGCAGTACCCTGTCCAAAAGTAAACCATGGAGAAAGTCAACACCACCACTGTTTCCGTATTCTATCTCCACCCTACCAACAATGTATGTGAACCGTAAGTGCGAGTTTCAACGTGCTTCACTGATGCTCCTGAAGCTAGAGGGAGAACAATTTGTCTCAATCACCTACACTGCTAGTCAGAAAATTGAACAGCGACTGTGCGTACTATTTGGTTTGAATAGACATTTCGAACCATTGAACACCATGGGATACGAACAATTCAACAGAGTGTGAGAGCCCGTCTACCTCATGCCCATCTTTCCAGCCTGTGCCAGCTGGAGGAGCTCAGTACATCCAATGAGCCGACAGCAACGACCAGACACATAGACAGGAACAAGGTCTTCTCCGATGATGATCCGGCAGTGCTGGCTACTTGACTGTTAAACCCTTGATGCTTGTCTCGATCTAGTTGCTATATTTACTGCCTCCTACTGACTCTGTTCTCTCCTACACTATTTTGTTTAATTACAAGTTCAAAGTTACCATGACGGTCTTAGAGTTTAATGTGTCAGCTGGAGAGAGTCCCCAGAGGAGTAAGTTCACTGGTAGAAAGAGAGCGTAACAGCAGATTCTAGGGGTCTGAGGGGTATTGGCAGAGTGTACCCACCCTGGTCTTGGCCATAACCTATCCCGAAATAAAATTTTGCCTACATATTGCAGCCTTCCCACGAATATTGGTACAATCAATCGAGATCAATTTTGATGCACTTAGTTCTGCAAAACAAAGTCCGATGTCTCACTTTTAAATATTTTAAAATTGTTTAATCAATATGTTTGATTCTCAGTTATGTTTTATTTTCTTTTTAAAAAAAATGCATATACCTACTTCTTGTTTGTTTGTTTTTTTTTTTTGTTTTTTTTTACATTAAACCAGGCAAGCGTTTGACCACGATCTCATCTACTAGGAAGTGACGATGTGGTCGAAGTTGTAGCACGCTTGCTTGTTTACTTTAATTAATAAAAAGAAAAAACAAATTAGGTGCGTGGTAAGGCAGGAAATATTATTTCTGAAATTTGGCCCGCTTGCTGAAAAGGTTGGCCACCCCTGATTTAGACCCTCACATAGTCTAGACCACCGTCAAATGTGGTTGTTGTGGCCAGTTCCCTTTCTCGTCACCTTGAGATACGAAATAAGTTGAATGCAAGCTTCACAAGGACCTATCATTGAAACACTGAAGATGGATAGCGGAGATATACCACAAGCGATAAATGTCAGCTTTGCACGTGCAAACCAAAATCTTGTTGGGCCTTATCGACTGCAGTTGTTGGATTAATATTATGATACAGATGCACTAAATAGAACAAGGGAGTAGGGGGAACGGGAACAACTTTGAAAAATGAATATATAGATATTAAAGAAACAGTTAGGTAGTTAAGTTAAGTTAAGTTAAGTTAAGTTAAGTTTAGGTTAGGTTATTTTAGTTGGTTAGTTAGTTATTTAGTTAGTTAGTCGACAGATCATCCTCATTGCACATTGAACGATTCAGTCCATAAGTGCTCGAATCCCCTCCTCAGTAAATCCTGCAGCTCAAAGTTGTATGACAGTAAATATAGGAGTGTATCCGTACAAAATTGTAAGATTTTGGAGGCAGCTGAGATGTAATTTCTAAGAAAAGTGTTGCGAATACTTTGGACTACCACATTAACTAACAACGAATTCCTGGAAGAGACTAATGAAAGTAGAACAGTATAACTACTACCAGAAGGAAACTGTGTTCTTTTGACATATAATGTAAAGAGTGGCAACGGAAAACATCTTGACTTCTAGAACAATCATCAGCGATGGAAGAGGTAGAGAGACACGCAGTGAGAAATGTTGCTCCCTAGGCTATGACGGTGACATGGAGGAGTATCTACATTAGACTTGACTCAGAAGACCGTGGAACGAGATCTGCGGAAAGAAATGAATGCCAACGTCATTTGGTAAGGCACATGATGATGAATTTGAAAGAAAAACACTAAGGAAAAGAAGAAAAATGTGCAGTTAGAAGAAATGGATACAGATATGTCATGTTAAGAACCGTAATCAAGCCTGGCTTACAAAAATAAACATTAAACGGCAAGACAAGATCCCGGATCTTGACAGAGCTAATATCCCACATATCGATACTATTTTTAGGCAGTCATAAATTGGCTGAGCGTATCATGTAACCCGCATGCCAAACTATCAACTGCTAAAAATATTTTTATTATGCGATGCAAAACGATAAAAGCTTCCGTGTTTGCTAAAAGAAGCGCTTTAAAGACACGCTTATGACTTCGTTAAGTCTTTGGTATTATACACCCTGACACATGAAAACTTGCACAGACCGCTACGCTGGCCTAATATCTCTCCCACGACGCTAAACGACTTCTAGGCATGCAGACGTGTAGCAGTGGAATTGTAGCGAGGACAGACTAGGCATGTCAGGGAAATTAAACCTAAATATGCCACTAAGATTCCATGCCCACAGTGTTCCAGATCTTTAAGTTCATTTATCACCTAGGAACCCACAGACTAACTGAACACATAATCACATATGATACCATACAGCGGAGGGGAAGCTTTTCTTTTGTCAAGGGTCATTTGGATATTTATAACATCATTTGCGGACCATTTAAAATAATCAGTTTACAAATTACCCTGCTATATTTAGTCAAATGTTTAATTAACCAACTCTTAATGTAATGACTGGAACTGCTTCTCTTTGGTGAGACATGTGCTGTTAGCTGGTATTATTGATGATGATGGTACTCGCAGCGGATTTTCTATGGTTGCCTCGGTCAGTCTGGAGTACATTCGATTCTTTGTGGTGGTAAGTGTTGAAAAAGACTTCTCGCATCAGTGAGTAGTTCCAAACACAAATGCATGTTTCAATGCATCTCCTCAAAGTGGGTACTTCATCATTGCTATGAAACATTTATAGAAGATTTATTCAATTTCGAATCCCACCTGCGGTTGCATTGGCAGGGCCGAATCAAATCACTTCGCGGGCCTTATAGGGCCCGCAAGCTGGGCGTTCCATGTCCCTGCTCTTGATACAGAGGTTAGCAGCGACCATGTTGAATACAATATAGTCATTGAAAGGAGCCGACTTTGCTTGTGGAGCATCTATCTCTATAAACTATCTCGAAAATATGACAGTGCCATAGACCGGTAAGTGACGTCATAATAACATCTCCCTCCCCCTACCCTTGTTGTCTTTAGACAAAGGTGGCGGAGCTGAACATTAATCAATCCGATGGAAATCAAAGGGAAGCCGCAGTCGTACATCACTAGTATTACGCTTCCAGAATTCATTCTGTAAGATGTTAGATAAACAGCGTCAATGGAAGCTTCATTGGGGCGTATTTCACCCAGTAGAGAAAGTCATGTGCACCAGATAACTCCATATAGCATTCAACTAAATGCAACGGTTTCACGCTGCTTAACGTAGGGAAGTGGAATGTCTCATGGTAAATTTCAGAATCTCAAACGAGATGACAAGACTGATTATAAATATCTCAGGAATGCGTGAGACGAGATGGATATGGACATGAATGACGACATTTGAGAATCATAAAAGTTATCGGTATGCGAGAGAGAATCACCAAAGAGGTTTAGACATTATTATGGATCTGAAAAGATCAAAATCTATTAAAGAATAGCAAAAATTATCATAAAAAATGTAACTGGTAACGCTAAATGGAAACCTTTTGATGTCAACATAATTCAAACATACGTGTCAACAACAGAAAGTAGTGAAGATTGTTTTACAGGCAAGACAATCGATTTCATTTTATTGGGTCTCTTTCCGCAGGGTGGCCAAGGACTACCCACAGGAGTCTCCAAGAACATTGCACTCGTGAACCTGACGACCTAGCCCGGAATCAAACCCACACATCAGAATGCGAGGCAGGCTGCGTAACCATTTCGCCACGAAGACTCCCGGTAAAGATAGTCTCATCTCATCTCATCTCATCATGTTCCTTTTGTACCTTGCGGTGTCGAAGTGAAGTTTAAACATCGTGAGAGTGCCCAATTATGGGCTTCACGTATCGATATTCCCATGGACTCTGCAATTCCCTCCGTCCAACGTTTACAGGTCGGCCTCTTCCTCTGTTTCCATCTGGTCTGTACATCATTGCTTGTTGTGGTATGCTGTTGACGGGTAACCTACTTGCATGGCCAAACCATTTGACTTGCTGCTTTCTAATAAAATCTAGTGCTGCTATAACCCCCACTTTAGTCCTGATTTCTTCATTTCTGATCTTCTTTGATACGTTGAGTATTCTTCTCAGGAATCTCAATAGATGCAAAAAACCTTTTTAGTGACCTGGATAATGCCTTGAAAAAGCGCAACAACTCAGATATAAAAATCATATTGAGGCCCTTTAATGCTAAAGTTGGAAACCAACACAATAGCTGCACCGAAGGTGATTATGGACCAGGGAAGCATAATGAAAGAGGAGGCAGACTTGTATAGCTGTCAAAAGAGTATGATATCATTGGTGGAAAAACCTGATATCAACAACATACATAAAGATTATGGACGTGGAAGAGTCCTGACAATAAGATCAACCATATTGACATAATCTTCAATTACAGAAGATTTAGAAGTGCTTTAAAAGTCTGCAAATTGCACCATTTGCAGACTGCTATAGGGATCACATGTCAATTATAGTAAAGTACATATAAGGTAAAGCAAGTAAAATATAATCTTTTATATGATATGATATGTGCATGCATTGAAGAACGACAAATAGACAGAAGATAAAAATCACAGTAATAAAGAACACATTTGGTACTTTGATGATCTAGAAAATTATTTTCAAAGATGTTAACGATCAATGGTAAATATTGAAGCACTCTTTCAGACAAGTTGCAATAACAATTATCACAAAACTGAAGATGTTAGGCTGTACGAAATGGGTGACTGCAGACGTCTAAAAACTAATCGAAAAAAGAAGAAGCATCAAGAAACATAAGGGAAAATATATGAAGAGATTCAACGTAAAATTAGACAATTGTGAGAAGAGTCAAAAGAAGCAAGGCTTTGGGAACATTGCCGGGAAATTTACAAACACAATAACCCAAAATACCAAATTAATGCGCAAAAGAACTCATCACCTACATCAAAGGGTTGCATGAAAACGAAAACAGGCAAATCCTAATGGCCGGGGGTCTGATTTTATGTACACGATCAGAGTATGTGAATGACCTGTAGAACGATAGCATGAGCATCAGGATTATATCCATTATCATAATGAAGAACCACCAATTTTGAGAATGGAAGTTCAGAATGTATTAACCATATGCAATCCAGCAAAACCTCTCTTTGGACCAGACAACACCACAGCTAAAATACCTTTTACAAATACAGCGTAGACCAGGTCACCAGGCTGCGAAACATAATGTATGCTATTGGAGATATACCCCTGGGCTTATGCAAATGTATATTTGTTGCAATTCCGTACATATAAAGGTCCTTAAAATGTAATCACCATACAACAATTAACCTAATATGTTGCTAACAATCATCACGCAAAGGGTTGGAGAGAGAGAGAGAGAGAGAGAGAGAGAGAGAGAGAGAGAGAGAGAGAGAGAGAGAGAGAGAGAGAGAGAGAGAGAGAGAGAAACATGGGAAGATCAAAGTGGGTTTGTAGAAAGCAAGGGTACGATAAATTATGTGTATTATTCGCATACGCTGTTATAGTGAGAGCTGGCAAACTTGATGGAGAAAAGCAATGAGGGGACAATGAGAAAAATAATTGGAGAGCTTTGTCACTTTGCACAGTCGGAATAAGAACATATATTTTCAACGAGACTGAAATGAGATGGCAAACATTCGCAGCTCACGATATCGGGCTGGCTCATAATGATGGTGATGAGACATCGCTGAGGCTGTTATCTAAGCGTATCCCATCTGTTTAAGTCGTTATCGTGGTCGTAGAAGTATCAGCAAAATGAAAATCTGTTTTGGCAGTTACCATATTAAACGCAAGGGAGATAACATCGTGAAAATGATTGATAATTCAGATATAATGACGACGTTAACAAAACAAACATCCACATCATGAAAAGTAAAATCAGTATGCGTACACATAAAGAATTTATCAACAGCATTGCAATGGATATGACAAATTCGCGTAGAAGGGGGGAAAGTTGGAAAGAACTAAAATGTAAACATAATTATTAGTCGATCATGGATTTGTATTATCAATGCTGCACTTTACAAACCTGCCTGTCGTGATAGCTCACCAATGCAGACGGAAAGGGAGATAAGTAAAACAACATGCTGGTGATTATTGCAAGGAAGAGTAATCACCCCCTGGCTTATACTGATTCTGTTCTATCATCGCCTTTAAAAACACCGAGGGCGACATCTGCTGGCGTCGTCACACAGGTTATAGCATGGATGTTTAACGTCGAGGCGATCAAACACAAAACAGACGGAGTTAGGATCACACATGAAGGCAGCCAAATAACCGGCAGAGGGACGACGAAAGCACAATTACAAAAGCTGTGCATATCCCCGAGTGACGAATACCTGGAGAGAAATGTAGAAACACATTCCGAATGTTAATAAACATTCAGACAGGTAATGTAACGCGAAGAGAATGAATAATAATGGTAGCAGGTTCTTGCCAGACAACAACTGAGCATCACAAGCTACAGGCCCGTGTGTGAAGAGAACAAATCAATAAGAAGTGTTTTTAGTTAAGGATCTGCCTATTACAAATTACTTGGGAACTCACATGTCATATTTTAGAAATGTATACAGTGAAGATGACATGGGGTTATGCAAATAAAGCCATATACATTTGCCACAAGAGTTGTTATTTCATGAAATCTTTGGCAGCATGCATAGACTGGGTACTGCCAAGAACAACAGGAAATAGTTCATGAGTATTATTTCACAAAACTGTAAACAGCATTCTCTCATCGTCACCATCATGTGCCATACCGATAGGTGTAGTCGGTCATGGTTCCCTTTCTCACGCCTTCACCCCGGAGTATGTGTTCTTGTCCCGATTATACCGTGCGGCCAAACCTTCCAGCTATTTTATCTCTTTGCCTTCCCCTTGATCTCTTCCCATTAAGTTTCAAGTTTATTTCTCCTCACGTGCCCAAAAATAGTTGACTGTCTACGTCTAATTTCTCGAATCAATTTACGGTTTTCATTTGCTTCTTGTAGAACTTTCTCTTATGTTTATATCCGGGGTCATGGTAATGTTTGCACATTACTCAGAAACAACGTTCCCACTGTCATCAGATGTTTCTCAGCTTGTCTGTGTATTGTCAATGTTTCACCTGCAAGGAACAACTACATTACACTCACATGAAGGGATGTTGCGAATTCACCCTTGCATGGAGCTCAAAAGTGACATGACTTCACTACCAGTCTCGGTACTCACTAGCCTCACTACCAGTCTCGGTACTCACTAGCCTCACTACCAGTCTCGGTACTCACTAGCCTCACTACCAGTCTCGGTACTCACTAGCCTCACTACCAGTCTCGGTACTCACTAGCCTCACTACCAGTCTCGGTACTCACTAGCCTCACTACCAGTCTCGGTACTCACTAGCCTCACTACCAGTCTCGGTACTCACTAGCCTCACTACCAGTCTCGGTACTCACTAGCCTCACTACCAGTCTCGGTACTCACTAGCCTCACTACCAGTCTCGGTACTCACTAGCCTCACTACCAGTCTCGGTACTCACTAGCCTCACTACCAGTCTCGGTACTCACTAGCCTCACTACCAGTCTCGGTACTCACTAGCCTCACTACCAGTCTCAGTACTCACTAGCCTCACTACCAGTCTCGGTACTCACTAGCCTCACTACCAGTCTCGGTACTCACTAGCCTCACTACCAGTCTCGGTACTCACTAGCCTCACTACCAGTCTCGGTACTCACTAGCCTCACTACCAGTCTCGGTACTCACTACCAGTCTCGGTACTCACTAGCCTCACTACCAGTCTCGGTACTCACTAGCCTCACTACCAGTCTCGGTACTCACTAGCCTCACTACCAGTCTCGGTACTCACTAGCCTCACTACCAGTCTCGGTACTCACTAGCCTCACTACCAGTCTCGGTACTCACTAGCCTCACTACCAGTCTCGGTACTCACTAGCCTCACTACCAGTCTCGGTACTTACTAGCCTCACTACCAGTCTCGGTACTCACTAGCCTCACTACCAGTCTCGGTACTCACTAGCCTCACTACCAGTCTCGGTACTCACTAGCCTCACTACCAGTCTCGGTACTCACTAGCCTCACTACCAGTCTCGGTACTCACTAGCCTCACTACCAGTCTCGGTACTCACTAGCCTCACTACCAGTCTCGGTACTCACTAGCCTCACTACCAGTCTCGGTACTCACTAGCCTCACTACCAGTCTCGGTACTCACTAGCCTCACTACCAGTCTCGGTACTCACTAGCCTCACTACCAGTCTCGGTACTCACTAGCCTCACTACCAGTCTCGGTACTCACTAGCCTCACTACCAGTCTCGGTACTCACTAGCCTCACTACCAGTCTCGGTACTCACTAGCCTCACTACCAGTCTCGGTACTCACTAGCCTCATGACTGTTTTTCCTTCTTTCACTTATAACGCCAGCGTAGTGAATACACGTGCTATTACATCCAGTATCACTGGACTGATATTTGGCGTGTGGATTAGCTTACCTTACAACCAGTGTCCCTCGCCATCAGGCGAACACACTCCGACTTTAATTGTTCATTTACTTCCCTAAGTCAAGGACGAGAAGTCAAGATTTTTGTTCAAGTAACCGATGTACAAATGTTATAGACGGGTTCTAAGAATATCTTGGGTAAAGAAAAGAACAAATGCATCCATACTTCTGGAGCTAAATATTGAAGAGAGCTGGCTATTAAGGACGATAAAACAAAGAAAATTGAAATATTTTGGTCACTTGGAACGTCATGAAAGTTTGGAGAGAACAATAATGGATGGGTATATGCCTGGGAAGAGAGGAAGAAGAAGGTCAAAGAGAAGATGGGTGCAGGATGTGGAGGATGATCTCCAGATGGGGTGTATCGGAATCGGGACATCTTGCTTGTGATCGAGAAGTTTTCTAGAACGAGGTTCTGCAACGGTCATGCTACTGAATGAATGAATGAACCGGTGTAGGGGTTGAACATGAAGCTTCGGGATCAGCACACCTGAACGCTTTTACCCATTCGGCCATGCAGACCTCCACTAGCCTCATGATAGTAATCGTGTATTTCTGTAATGACGTATAGTGTTTACCAGATGCTCCATATATACGTGGACTCCAGAGCTAGACCTTTCCCTTGCTTCGTGCTACACGATATCATACTGGTATTCAGACGGATCGTGACACAAGAAAACTTTGGATTGACAAATGGGAATTATTTCCTTTAAATTTCACAGAACAGTAAGCATAATTTAAGTCAAAGACTTCTTTTCACGCCATGAAGCTATTGCATATACGGTGCTAGGCTTTCAATGTTATACCAACCGGCACTCCATAAGTGTTTTGACCAATAATGTCGGCCGCCTTTACATCCTAGTTAATTTCTTGCTACCCATTTTATACTGGGTGGACCTGAAAGCTCTGATCTGTAAAAAAAAAAATAAAGGACTCTATTTAACACCATAATAGGCATCGGGCATATGGTGATAGACATATATTTGAATAGACCAACAGGCTTTAGTCGGGTGATGTGGTCAGCATCACGTCGGCAGCCTTTACTTCCCAAGACATTTCCTGGTACCAATGTTAGGTTGGATCGGTCTGGCGGCTTAGGACGATTTGCTTTTTAATTTGAATCCGTTCGATGCGAATCTAAGCTATGACGACCGAGCCCGCAGGGAAGTGTTTCGCGACCACACTACCGTGGCACCCATCTTGCAGGAGATTATATAGACCAAACATTAGATGAGGAAATTTCACATTTGTAAATGGGAATACATCATTTTACATTTACTTAGCAACAAGAAAAATATGTACAGGGCCCCTTTTCCCGCGGTGAGTTTTGGCCATGTGGTGCTAGGCCCATATTTGTAGACAAGTGGGCATGCCATGGAAGAAACATTATCACACCTGCCGCCTTTACTTCTAATGAAATGTCCTGGTACCCATGTTAGCACTGGGTCGACTGGGTGCCCAGACGTGGCCGGCATATTTAGCCACTGCGGCGATACCTGGACTCCCTAATTTCGCCGAGCGACGTGTAGTTATCCCGCCGAACTTCAAGAAGCCATCTTCTGTCTGTAGACAGAGAAACAAAATTATACAACGGGAAACGAAAGTTGTATTTTGGAGGCTCGGGTTGGAGTACATCAACAGTAATTAGCTGTGTCTGGCTGTGCTTTGTTGATATTGGAAGGCATAAACATTTGGCGGGTCCTCCCGCCTCCCTACACTGCAACCTGACCTCCATTATTCAGGTAAGTTTGGACAACTGTTTGTCTGAGGCTACAGAGCGAGTTCAACAATCTCTACTGGGTTTCAAACACCTGTGCACCTTAACAGATGCAGTGCCAAACAAGAATCAGGTTTGGACCAAACAAAAATGGATGGCGGATAATGGGAAGTAGGGGTGGGTCATAGTTATGACTTAAACGTTGTTAATATGGTAGCAGTAATGCTATATTTTTTTTAAATGCAAGGGGCTGCTTAGGGAAAACTACTACATGCAAGCCTATGGCAGATACGAGAAGTCGCTTAAGACGATAAATCATCCCTTGGCAATTATTCAGTTAAACACAGGGAGGTTATTAATTATGCTATGGGTATATATCAGTGCAGCCAGCTCCGTAGCGAAGGTATTACGGACGCATTTCGTAACCCCGCATACCGCGTTCGAAACACAGCTGTGTTGGTTTTTTTTAATATGAAATGGTATGGGTGCCGGTCGTCCAGAAAGCAGTGGCAATCTACTGAACGTAAACTTGCCCAGGAATCACGAACAACCAAAAATTGCTGGGGTTGACTGCTACGTCCGTAAAGGATATGCAACTAACTTTATATATCATCGCGAGCAGCTATACCTCAGTGGCAAGCAGACCTGTTTCCATCCCGGTGGTTATGTGTTCGAATCTCCTTGGAGACAGGTGTGTTAATTGCCTTAATTCATGGGAAATAAAGAGGGCCGGTATGTATTGACCACATTATGCATCCAGTGTCCTTTCTTCTTCTTCTTCTTCAACGTTCCGAGCCATTGAGGTTCTTTGCTGCAAATACAATCCGTCTCCATTCGTCTCTCTGGTGGACCTTCTCTTGCCAGTCGTTGCCAGTGTCCTTTGGTCAGTATAAATATATTCCCAAACAGCTTCAAGGCCTGTAAAAGGGTCTTTTGCTTTATACTTTATTTTCTGTAAAAGTAAGTTAATTTATTTGCATATCCTTTACAGGGCGTCGCAGCCAACCCCAGCACTTTTTGGCTGTTTGTGATTTCTTGGCAAGTTTACGTTCAGTAGTTTACCATTGTTTTATGAATTACCGGCACTCATACATTTATATGGAAACCAACGCAAGGCGGTTTGCTTCCAACTCTCCCGAAGCTGTGTTTCGATAGCGGTATGGGGGTTTACAAATTGCGTTTGTAACACCGTCACCTCGGAGCTGGCGTAAACGTTACGTAAGTGAAGTAAATTAAAGGACCCCCATTTTACGACGTGAGGTGTCCTGGGTAATCGGTGCTTGCTCCACATTATCAGACAAACTGGCACTCGGTGTGTGATGTATTCAATAGTATACCTGGCTACTTTACTTCCAATACAATTTCCTGGTGCTCAGTTTAGGCTGGGTCGATCAGGTGGGTCCCAGTAACAATTAGGGTTAGAATTAAATTGTAAGAAGACACACATTATGGTTTTCACTAGGAAGAAGGAACGCCACAATGTAAAATACAAGTATATGGGGGTCTTCTTAAACAGATGAATCGGTAAAATTATCTCGGAACAGTCATAGCAGCTGATGGGAAGTGCCTTGAAGAGATTAGAACAAGAATCGCCACGTCGAGGGTAGCCTTTTTGCAAGATGGAAAACATACTAACCAATTTTTTTTAAATGCCATTTGCAGCGAGAAAAAAGAGTGTTTAAGTGCTACCCTGTGCGGGCTATTGGCTTGCTGAGACCCCTGTCTGTCCCACTTTTCACATTGGGCAGTGAGAAGCATTTTGTGGGATATTCACTGACACAGGAATGGAGCATAATGGGGAGACCCCGTGCGGTGAAGTTGGAACCGCGACTACCTAACTAACTAACTAACTAACTAACTAACTAACTAACTAACTAACTAACTAACTGAATAACTAAATAACTAACTAACTAACTTAACTAACTAACTAACTAACTAACTAACTAGAACATGTACTTTTGTATGGATGTGAAGCGTGGACAATGAGCAGACACGCTGAAAACATTCGAAGGCTGTAGAAATGTGGTTCCTGGGGGGCGGGGGGAGCGGGGGGGGGGGGGGGGTGCAAAGAATACCATGGACAGACAGAAAAACCAATGACCAAGTCCTACAAGAAACAAATGAAAATCGTAAACTGATCAGGGAAATTAGACGTAGACAGTCACTATTTTTAGACAAAGTTATGAGAATAAATAAATTGGAGATCTTGGTGACAACGGGCAAGATCGAGGGAAAAAGAACAAGGGAAAGGCAGAGAAGTGAATACCTGGATGGCTTGGCCTCCTGGTATGGTCGAGACAAGAACACAGAGCTGATACACGACTCTGGTGATCGTGTGAGATGGCGAAACATGACCACCCACGCTTATAGGCATGGCACATGATAATGATGATCAGGTCAACGAAACAAAATCGCCACCATTTAACGTTTAACAAAACAGGTAAAGGACTCTTTTGCACATCTTAAGAGCGCATGGGAAATGGGTACAAGTGGCTTATTTGTATAGACCAACAGTCATTGGGTGGGAGATGTAGTCAGGATCACATATGCCGTATTTACTTCCCAACAGATCTCCTTATGACGCATTTAGCCTGGGTCGATCTGGGAGCAGACGGTCAATTTTTAAAATCCGCCCCAATGCAATTCGAACCCATGACCAACAGGCCGACAGACGACTAGATAGCAGTAGTCCCATAGCAGGAATCTGCCGTGTGTCTGTGCTGTGATAGCCTAACGCAGGAATTTGCTGTATCTATGCTGTGATAGTCAAATAGCAGGAATCTGCCGTGTGTATGTGGTGTGATAGTCCCATCACATTTTGTCGACCTGAATGCACGGGAGAATAGGTGATAGTCTTTTCCTCTGTTAGCGAACGACGAACGCAGGTGTGGAACTCTCGTCCGACAACACTCATTACGTTATTAGCGTACCCCTATCAACTACACTAACGCTCATACCGAAACGGTAATACATCTTTGTTAACAAGAGATTTAAAAAAGAAAAGTTACTACTTTAAATTGAAAAACAAAAACAGAGCCAGAACGATGCAGACAACCAGCAAGGAACAAAATCAACCCAACAACGATTACCACAATAAACGGGCTAAAGGCAAGAGGGTTATTTAATTGAACCAGGTTCTATCCCACAAAAATTCGTCTTCTTTCCACAAAGAAACCTGCCGAACACGTCACACGGAACACAAACCTTCAGATGCCTCCGAAAAACATTGCACTTGTGAACCGAATGACGAGGTCCAGAAATGAAACCAAGACCTTTATAGAGCGAGCCAGGCGGCTTGACCTCTTCGCCACAGAGGCCCCCTTTCCCGTCTCTTCCCGCGCTGTGTGCAGCAGGGACGACAGATCCCCATTCTTCATTTCAGGACGTGGAATAACAAACGGGATCAACACATACATTGACTTCGCCTCTCTGTTTCACCAATATACAAGTGCTCTCCGGGAATGTCTTCTCCATGGCGATCTATGAAAGACATTCTGGCTCACTGAACCAATACTAAACAGTAAGCTGTAAGGAGCTGAAGAGAAACTCCGGGCCGAGTTGTCATGAGAGCTCGCCTAATGGAGTAACACTCAAAGTATTGATTGAAAGAAACTTTCCACTCTTGACTACCACACGCCGTAGACCAGGCCATACTGCATGTAGTTGGAGCGATTATTAATTGAGCCATAAATTATCCAAACGTTTTGTGCTAAAAATATTAGCACTCTAGAAGCATCATGCTTCTTGCAGCTGACGCAACGGGTAATGTTAAACTATAACGCCTGGAAACTGTTCGCCCATTGGAAACCATAAATCACTGACAGAAACCATAATTCACGCAGTAAGAAAGCAAACAAGATAAAGAAAAACCACAACTAATTCACATTTTACAGTTATCAACAGAAGAAGTTTTGAAGATAAACACCCTGAGAAAGACATTATCGAAATACCTCTGTTTGAAATAATGAACATAAATTAACTCTGCAACAATAAGCGTTTTAATCCTGAAGTTAATGATTTAACTCATAGTGTGGCAAGGAACATACAGATTTGCTACCCCGTTCACGGTTCAAGTTTGCTCATCGTTTTCTAACCCTAAAGACATAGTTAAATATAACGAGAAATACATATCTTTTAACTCTTACAAAATATAACTTAATGTATAGTCATGCCCTGCTGTAAAAAAAAAGATAATCATAACAATAACGAACGATCGATAGAACGAACTTTATGTTCAAAGGGTCACAAATTAGACACGCAGACCGGTCTTACATTCAGCCCTTCTAATCATCCATCTTTCGTACATCAATTATCTACTGAGCACGTTACATTGACACAACATTGTCAAATAAATATTGTGAACATAAACAATGCGTATTACCATGTTATGAGACAGGCAGACAGACAAGCGCGCGCGCACACACACACACACACGCACGCACACACACACACACGCACACACACACATGCACACGTGCATAAACACATACATGTATAACAGCTCCATCTCCCATGTCATGCGTTTGTAATCGTAGTTAATGAGTTGAACATATGTACATTTATAAAAAGCTCACTAATAATTAGTTTTATCTGGAACCATAAGAATAACATATACATACAGATAAATACGGTATGGTTCTCATATACATACACAAACACAGTGAGAGAGGAGACACTTATGTATGTGTATGGAAGGTTGTATACTACAACAACCGTTAAATAACGAATTAACCACGCAAAATATGCATACCCGTTGTATAGCCTTATTACAGTGTTTCTATACTTTAGTACTTAGTAGCATACGTGCGAGCTTACGTTAAAATCTCATTCATGCGCTCTGACGTAAATACACGCACAGTCACACACACACACACACACACACACACACACACACACACACACACACACACACACACACACACACACACACACACACACACACACACAAACACCTATAAAATTATTACACGTGTTATAAATAACACTAAGCATCCCTTCAGAGAAAAATTAACACATTGGAATAGAAACCATATGTAAAACATTACAATACAGCAGCATAAAGTTTGTTCGCATATCCTTTAAATGCATCACATTCAAACAGCATTATAACAGCAGGAAGAAGACATGTATCCAAAGCAAACAGCATTATAACAGCATGAAGAAGAAATGTTTCAAATTCAATCAGCGTGTTAACAATTCTGAATAAAATAAATATGGATATTGTCTGACAGTAAGTAGCCGTCTCCCTGGCCAAGAAGTTAGCAGCTTTATCCGTAACTCCGAATACTCTCGTGGTTGACGTGACCGCACGAGAATTGGAAGACGTTCGAGTCGCGCCAGTGACTTATGAGAGTATGGAGCCGGTCGCTCAGAAAGTAATGGCAAACTATTGAGCGCAATCTTGCCAAGAAATCAACAATCAGTTGAACTATGCTGATGTTGACAGCGATGTCCTGTAAAGGATGTGCAAAACACATCTGACAGTAAGTAAATAAAGAACCTCCTAGTAGTATGTCAGGTCCTATTTGAGCCCAAAATCTGGGCCGTTTCGATGGTCCGCTGGTCGTAAATCCTTATATAGGGAGTTATAACGTCCCCAGCGGACCAGAGCCGGTTTGAGCAAATAAGACATAATTCATGTTACAACCTCATTAAATAACGTTAGAACACATAATGGTTTAAAATACTGTAGAAGGAATAAAATGGCATAAAGAAATAAACTAACTAACATTTAAAGAAAAACTGCTTTATTCCTAGAGAATCTAACGTTGAATATTAGCCGAATAATAACATAGTAAACTGAAATATTATACTCAGTGACTTTTGTAAAATAATGCTTAAATTATAAACGCATAATAGTAAGCAAGCTATTTCCCTTGCCCAGTGCTTTTCAAAATCACGTCAAGGGATGTAACTCATGAATAACAAATCGAATGGATTATTGTGATTTCTTCCCTTGGTCTAAAGAGAAATTGTAAAATTTTCAGTTGAAAATAAAAGATTGCGGTTATTAGTGATCTGTACAGGGTCGTAGTGGTCGGGCTGTGCGTGTGCGTGCGAGTAGGCGTGTGTCCGTGAGTATGTGAGTGCACGTAAGCATGCGCTAGTGTGTTGTGTTTTGTGTGTGTGCATGCACGTGCGCATGCGCGTAGGCATGTGCGTAGGCATACACATAGGCATGCGCATAGCCACGTGCGTGTGTTGTGTGTGAGTGTGTGCGGGCGTGCGTGTTTGTGTGTTTATGTGTCTTTATGTGTGTGTTTGTGTGTGTGTGTGTGTGTGTGTGTGTGTGTGTGTGTGTGTGTGTGTGTGTGTAAAACATCTATAATACCACTCTATCCCGCGTGTAAAACTGTTGAAATGCCATTCTACTTGTGTGTGTGTGTGTGTAAAATCTTTGAAATATCATTCTACCGGTTTGTGTGCGTGCTTGCGTGTGTGCGGGAATCTATCCGACTGTTTATCTGTCTCGCTCGCTATCTAGCTGCATATATGAATGGGTCTCTCACTTGCTCTCTCTCTCACTTTCTCTCTATGTCTCTCACTCGATCTCTCTCACTCGATCTTTCTCTCTCTCTCTCTCTCTCTCTCTCTCTCTCTCTCTCTCTCTCTCTCTCTCTCTCTCTCCACGATCCCTCACTCGCATGCTCTCTCGTTCTGTTATATTAGATGTTCCTTTACAGATGTCCCGTGTGAGTATGTAACGTGTTCCATAAATTTTCAAATCTCATGGGTTAGGATATGAAACGACTTCCGCTTTTGTATTTAAAAAAAAAGTTAAACTGTAAATCTTCTTCTTTCGATCGCTTGAAATATGTCTATAACTGTAATGTTGTCTCTGCTTATAGTTCACTCAGCGGTCCATAGAGTTTATCTTCAACGGTCGTCTCTCGGGGCCAGAAGGTTTGAGTAATTATGTTGTATTTTGCGCAGTCGAGGCGTATGTGTTTGGTTGTCTGCGAAGCCAATCCACATGTGCACATGGCTGATTCACCAATCTTGAGTTTTGTATACATCTGGTTGCGTAATATATTGTGTCCTGTTCTGAGGCGCAGAATAATGACTTATTCTGGTCTGTCTATAATGTGGTTGTCGTCTTGAGCTGGTTTTCGTGGCTTTCTTACTGATTTGATCAATTTGTTGTTTTTTTGTGTGGTATGTAAAGGGTACATCAGACTGGTCTTCTTTTACTCCTTCCTTAGCCGATCGATCAGCGCCGATTGTCTACAATACTCTGATGTCAGCCCACCATGCGGGAGACCAGTCACGTGACTACACGCCAAGTGACAGGTATATACCAGGCTACCAGCCCGAAGAACCAACCTACTCAGATAATGGTGTGAAGAAATTCAGATGTGTATAGCTCTTTATGTGAAAATAAAATATTGTGATCATACTATGTATACCAACTCATAACGCACCATCCATTTCGTATAACGACATTATGCTTGTTCATGCTTGTATTAATGTAATGCAATGCTGTAAATAAACAGGTATATATTATAACTACGTCGTGGTTGTTGAATTTTTAGTGTTGGCGGTATAAAGAATTGTCATGTGGTGAGAGAATGTTACATATTGATGACAAATTCAAGACATATGTCAACAAAACTAAGGAAACGGGCAAACCAAAGTTGAGAAAATGTTGATCAAATCAGGGGGAGAAATTTCGACCGATGTAGGAAAATTTGTTAGCCAAATCGGGAAAAATATTGGTCAAACTTATAAATATCTCAGCCAAACTTATAAAACTAGGAAAATTTATTAACCACAAGGGAAAACATTGCCCAAATACAGAAATATCTCTACCAAACTTATGAAAAGTAGGAAAATTTGGAACAATATTGGCCAAGTGAACAACATATGTCAACCAAACTTGTAAATATCTCAGCCACACTTATAAAAAAGTACTAAACCTTGTTAACCAAATGGGGAAAAATCTTTGCCAAACTTATACATATCTCAGCGAAACTTATAAGATGTAGGAAAATGTGGTAACCAAATGTGAAAAATGTTGGCCAAATACAGAAATAGCACGACCAGTCTTGCAAATATCTCTGCCAAACTTATACAAAAGTAGGAACCTTTGTTACCCAAAGGGGAAAAATATTGGTCCAACTTATAAATATCTCAGCCAAACTTATAAAACGTAGGAAAATGTGTTAACCAAATGGGAAAAACATTGCCCCAATACGACATTTCTCGACCAAACATATAAAAATCTCGGCAAAGCTTATAAAAAGTAGGAAAATTTGTTACCCAAATGAAAAAAAATATCGGTAAAGTGAAGAAATATCTCGTCCAAACTTTTGAAAAGTGGAAAAAATTGTTAATCTAATACGGAAAATATTGAGCAAGGAAAGAAATATCACATTCAAACTTATGAAAAGTTTGAAACTTTGTTAACCAAAAGTGAAAAAAAAAAATATAAAGAAATATTGCATCCAGAGATATGAAAAGTAGGAAATTTTGTTAACCAAAGTTGAAAAAAAAAAAGAATTGTTCAAGTAAAGAAATATCCATCCAAACTTATGAAAAGTATGAAAATTTGATAACCAAATGGGTAAAATATTGGCCAAGTAGAAACATATTTCAACCAAATTTATGAAGACTAGAAAAATTTGTTAACCAAATGGGAAGAATACTGGCCTGGTAAAAAAAAACATATTTCAACCAGACTTGCAAATATCTCGGCCAAACTGATAAAAAGTAGGAAACTTTGTTAACCAAATGTGAAAAATATTTGCCAAATAATGAAATATTGCGTCCAGACTTATACAAAGAAGGAATATGTGTTACCCAAATGGGAAAATGTTGACCAAATTAGGAAATATCTCAACCAAACTTATAAATAGCTCCCCCAAACTTATATTAGGAAAACTTGTTAGTCAGATGGGAAAAAATATTAGCCAAGTAAAGAAATATTTCAAGCAAACTTATACATAGCTGGGCCAAACTTATAAAAAGTAGGAAACCATGTTACCCAAATCAACCAAAATGTTGATCAAACTTATAAATATCTCGACCAAACTTAGGAAAATAGGAAACTTTGTTAACAAAATCTAAAAAAATACCAACCAATCAACAGTGCCTGTTATGAAGTCGGCCTTTCTGAAGACCTTGTGCCTTAAAAAACCTTGTGCCTTATTGACCCCTTGAATACCATCTACCACATCATGTAACCGACTTCCAACGTTTCATATGACTTCTCCAACCTACTTGAGATAATCGTGTGTCCCCTATGCAAACAACGTCTGTATTTCAGAAAATGAAAAGTATCTTAGGCAATAAGTCACTATCTTTGAATGAAACAATAAAATTTCAACAATAAAATTTCACAAAAACTAGCAATTTAATTTCTACATGAAACATTCAAATTGGAAACAATAAAGAGAAATTAAATTTTTATTTTTTGTGAAATTTTATTGTTGAAATTTTATTGTTTCAATCAAAGATAGTGATTTATTGCATCGATAATTTTCATTTTCTGAAATACAGCTATTGTTTGCAACAGACGCTGTTGGTTGGTTGTTATTTTTTTACATTTGATTAACAAAGTGTCCTACTTTTCCTAAGCTTCGACAATATATTTATAAGTTTGATCAACATTTTGGTTCATTTGGTTAACATGTTTTCCTTCTTTTTATAAGTCTGACTCAGCTATGTGTAAATTTGCTTGAAATATTTCTTTAATTTGCTAATATTTGTCCCATTTGACTAATACATTTTCTTCATTTTATAACTTTGGGGGTGCTATTTATAAGTTTGGATGAGATATTTCCTATTTTGTTCAACATTTTTCCAAATTGGGTAACAAATTGTCTTACTTTTTATAAGTCTGGACGCGATATTTCATTACTTGGCACATATTTTTCACATTTGGTTACCACAGTTTCCTACTTTTTATAAGTTAAGCCGAGATATTTGCATGTTTTGGTAAAATATGTTTTTTACTTGGCAAATATTTTTCCCATGTGGTTAACAAATTTTCTTACTTTTCATAAGTTTGGTTGAAATAAGTTTTTACTTGGCCGATATTTCTCCCATTTGGTTAATAATATTTCCTACTTTTCATAAGTTTGGTTGCAATATTTCTTTACTTAAACAATATATTTTTTCTTCAACTTTGGTTAACAAAATTCCCAACTTTTCATATGTTTGGATGCGATATTTCTTTACATTTTGTTTCATGTTTGGTTAACAAAGTTTCCCACATTTCAAAAGTTTGGACGATATATTTCTTAATTTGAACGATATGTTTCTTATTTGTGTACCACATTTTCCTACGTTTCATAAGTTTTGCCGAGATTTTTATAAGTTTGGTTGAGAAATTACTGTCTCAGGGCAATGGTTTTCCCATTTGGTTAACAAATTTTCCTACTTTGTACATGTTTGACTGACTTATTTATATGTTTGACCAATAGTTTTCCCGATTTGGCTAATAAATTTTCCTACTTTGGTCGAAAAATTTTCTGATTTAACCAACATTTTTTCCTATTTTGGTTAGCACAATTCCTTACTTTTGATGACATATTTCTTGCTTGCTTGCGTTCGCTGGCTGTGAACTCCAGCGTGAAGTCCCGTATGTCGGATGGAGACATCCTGTTGTCCAACATCAGTGTAATGTCATACAGAACCTGAGGTTTGCATGAGTATCCGTTGTCCCATGTCTGGCTTATTGGTGTGCAGACTGGTGGTTCCTCGCCGATACTCTCCGACTTCGGAAGAATCAGCAATCCTACTATGTAGCCAGGACCCTGAAGGGACCTGTTGCCCAGGACGCACGGCACGGCTCGCCGATACTCTCCGACTTCGGAAGAATCAGCAATCCTACTATGTAGCCAGGACCCTAAAGGGACCTGTTGCCCAGGACGCACGGCTAGGACGTGTCAGTAGGTCTTGACCAGTATATAACCTGGCCCTGGTGCCTTGGAAACAGCTCTGCGCCCTGTCCTCCACGTTTGATTCAACTCTGTCTCTAATCCATGTCTCCGTGTGTTTAGGTTTTCCCTATTTTGTTTGCTGTGTGATTGCATCGAAATGGCTTTCTTAGTATACTATTATCAGGTTTTCTAAGTGTGTGTCCTGTCCAGCAGAAGAGTCTTATCTTTGCCTCTTGATTCCCTCGAATCTGGCTACTTCTTTCCCCAGGCTGCTCGTTAGTGATTCTTTCATGTTATTTTAGACCTTTCATTCCACAGGTGCCAGTAAACGAATGTTTGTTGATTATTAGTAATTGTTTTACTCGTTCTGTTACTCCTAATACATAAATAGAATAAATTTAAGATTATAGATACATATACCAAGTTTAGCCATTAACATCGTCATCATTTTCCACTTTTACCGTTAAGCTGCGTGGAGAGAAATAAGTGACGCTTCATGGGTAGCACTGGATTGTGTCATTTCGTGTAGTTGTACAATGTCTGTGATGTCGTCAATCCATTTTCTTCTCTGGCGTTCTCTTGCTCTCGTATCAAATCTTCTTTAATGCAGAACCAGTGCTGGTTTAATGCTAGACTTAGATACCTCTGAAAAAAAAGGAGAAAAAAACAATGAATAACGTAGCAAGAATATGTTTATATGAAGCGTTAGAACCATCACATTTTGTAGGTCAGTCTTTCCCTCTCATATCAAATGTCGAGAGCTGGCATAGGATCCTCGCCCAACAGCATTCATGCCATTGACAGTGTGGTTGATACAGAAACAGGATTCAGGCAGGATTGTAATTTGCCCCCTTGTCTGTGTAGCTTATATGCTAATAACGTTATGAGGAATGTTAGAGAAAATATAGACAAGGACGAAATGATTGCGTTGTAGTAAGAGGAATAGAAATATCTGAACTTTAATATGCAGACACCACTGTATTGCTAGTAAGATAACGTTCGGTAATTGAAAAACTAATTAACTCAGCGTAAGAGCAGAATGGCTGAAGCTTTAGTGTAGTTGATAGGGGCTCCTCTGTTAATGTCATGAGCGCTGTCGGACGACTGTTCTACGCATGCGTTGGTCATCCGCTAAATGAAGCTAGGACTGGCCACGAATTCCTGCGTGAATCCAGGCCTACAGAATCTGATGATCCTATCACATCAGAAACCCATAACAGAAAATTGTTTCGGGACATGTTTGTTTAAGAGCATACACCTCCAGCATGAAGATGGAGGTTGAAGAAGTAACAGCAGACTTCCAGTGGTTGGAAGAGACCACTGCAACACATATTTTATTCAATATGGACTCACGGAGTATGCTTAATAAGGTGGAGAAAGGAGTGTTTCGTGTAGAATGGCTTGCTCACTTCAGAGGTCAGATATTGTGAGAATTGGGTGGAATTTATGCCCTGGTCATACGGGAGTGCGGGAGAATAAACAGGCTGATAGGCTGGCAGGGAATGCACCTCTTGGTTGTAGATTACCTATGGACAAGGGAGGGGTGGTCGGACGCCTGTGGGACATGGTGGAGAAAGCGGCGGAACAGACTGAGCACTCGTATATGGAGAGACAAATATGGAGGGGGACGAACCTCAAAACTGGGAGAGAAGTCCAGGAGCACTTTCAATCACATGGCAATTGGAACCATCAGCAGTATGATTCTTTGCTGGTTGTTGAACGAGGGGACGGAGCGCGTGTGGGAATGTCCTGAGTGCAGTGATGTCGTTTCATAGCTCAACTGAACTCAACTGTTTAAGAACATACAACGAAAGCAAAACTACAGACAACCGAAGAAACAAATACTGCAAAAGAGATTTATCAATGGGGAGAAATTAAAGACAGTGGGCAATTTTAATTATCTTGGCTCACCAATGACGAGCGATGGAAATGCTATGACAGAAATTAAGAGAACACAGATTGCAGTAACTGGAGCCGATAGAACAACACAAGTCAGAGCACTACGAGCATGTATATTTCCTGTGACAACACACAGGTCTGAAACTTCCAGATCTAACAAATCAGGGATAACGCGAATATAAATGTTACAGAAGAGTATTAAAAATTCATAGGACAGAAAAGAGAAGAAACATTCTCATGCAACAAGAACTGAATACTGAAGAACATTAGTTATTAACACACACACACACACACACACACGCACACGCGCACGCGCACACGCACACACACACACACACACACACACAAACCTTAAACAAATGCATGCCGAAGACGGACACACTGACCTTTGAGATTCAGAAATATGCTTCACGCACTTAACCCTAAAATAGAACATAGAAGAAGACAAATAAAAATGAAATGAACTATCTTAGGCATGTACAACGGACATATTTGTCTGGGAAATAGAATAATTGAGGGAGATGTGCTGAGGAACGACCACATATAGATGTATTTAAGATATGCCTGGCTCAGATTAATAGCCATGTGACTGAGTCAGCCGCAAATAACAGCTGCCCACGGTTTGAACGCCACAGGATATTAATGTGAAGGTTATTGTTGTTCATTGGAGGTAATGACTGAGACAGGCGATTAGCTTATTCTTCTTTCACTTTCTTAAGACTCGCTCTTGATTAGCTGGATTTCGTAGCTAAAATAATCTAAGGACGGGATCGTCGTCCCCAGCTTAACCCTCCTTTGTGGCCTCTTACGACATGCACGGTAGGTGACAGTGTTACAATGAATGACTTGCCTCGAGTTTCATTGGTGTAACACGAGGACGTTAGTGTGCATGTTTATATTCATATACTGGACTAGAGTTGAGACAAAGGAAGCAAGGGAACCACAATGCGAAAAGAGTTGCAGAACCGTTTCTTTGGATAGTCTTTTAATGATAAGCATACAGAGCACCCATAAATAGAAGGTGTATAAAAAGGAAACTTTCGGTAATTTCCTGTTAACAGACCGACCATCCTTTCTTGTTTATAATTTACACAGTGACGTCACACATTTTGAGTAAATACAGGAAATGTCAGACCGGATGCACTTTAGACAGGGGACTTCCAAATATTTTAGACCAAGGGAGGAGTCTTTGCGCCAGAATATAACACATAAATAGGCAGTTCTTTTCATTTGGGATCTATCTGGCAACAGAATCATGATTAGACCTCAATACAGGGGAAAGAGATTAACGATATCGCAAGGATATGGACTGAACTTCAAGAGATAGTGGGCAATTTGGGGAATTTGAGGAGGGAAGAGAGGGCACAGCGGGAAATAATGATGTCAGTAGTGTATTCGCAAAGTAAATAAGATCAGACGCTTTACAGACTGCATTAAAATGGCATAAAATACAAGTAACAAGTATGTTAAGCTACACCATATGGTGTCGTAGCTATTAAGGTGAGGTTAATCATCATCATCATCATCATCATCATCATCATCATCATCATCATCATCATATACAACTAGCCACACACGGTTAACATGCCATACTAACTTGTAGATGCGTCAGCTGCTTACACATCTCCAGGAAGATGAAATATAAGAACAAATAATTATTATTTCCCCCCTGCTCGCTCGTTTTGAACTCGAATGTAGTCCAAACACGTGCTGCTATTGTCACCACTACTAGTGGTAACTACTACTAGTGAGTGCAATTTTTGATTTTTGAGTGAGGGTTTTATCTTTCCCTATTACCAGAGTCTCTTGCCATCAGGTGAACACTCACAGCCTTCCGAGGTATTTATTATTTTCATCCCTAAGTCAAGGATGAGACGTCAACATTTCAAACTGACCGGCTTATGGAACGAACCCACTACGCCATTGTCAGAAGAGCGCATTAAACCTCTCAGCCTCGCCGATCGTGTTGTTAAATACAGGTGTATATTCATGACAAATCATTGTTGATATTGTTGATAAATAAATCACATTTACAAACTAAATATTTGCTATCATTTTGTGCTCACTTGTTTTACAAAAGAAGTACCAGAGCGCCCCCCCCCCCCCACCCCGCGCTCTGGCACCACATAGTGTATATGCACTATGGATAAGTGAAAATGTAGACAAAAGTAAGCTATTGTAGCACCTTTTTTTTTTAAAGTTAAGAGTACCCTCGATCGTGCTGTTAGAAATAATATGTCGGGCTTGTTAATGCTAACTAGCTAGTCATTCAGTGCAGCTATCTTGCAATAATCATATCATCTGAAGGAAGATGTCTTGTTGAGATTAGGCCAAAAATTATAATGACAAACGCTAAAACAAGCATAAAAGTTCCTCAGCCTGCCAGGCCACCCTATGATGAACAGATTTGAAAACCTAGCTATGGGGCGGTTGAAAAGAAGTAGTTTTATCCACCAGGTCAAACGACTCTGCAGAGAAACCACAGATCTGCCGACAGTTGGTATCCCTCTAACAACTATTCCGAAGCGAACTCCATGGAAAGGTGAACATAGACTATCATTACAAATCCAGACAAAAGTGAGAGGAATATTTGACAAGGAAGAACAGAACAGTGTGCAGCGCAGAAATGCTGTTGAAATGGAGGAGCGGGAGGGAGTGCACATAGAATACCCAAATAATACTAGGGACACAGCCATAGTACCGACAGGAAAGTACTGCCTAACTATGATGCTAAAATTGAGGCAATCAGGATAGCAACAGAGAAATTATTAAATACCAGCAATGGTACACAACCTGTGGTGCTATTGACAGATGCAAAATCAGTACTCGATGCGCTCCTGTCTGGGAAATTGCCAGTACTAAGGACACTACTTTCTGAACTTAGCAGTCAGCCTAAGGTCACCATACAGTGGGATACCATCCCACTGTGGAGTACCCGGAAACGACAGAGCTGATCAATTGGCTAAGGAAGGAGCCACAGAAGAACAGCCTGATGTGCCCGTTACATACCACCAAAAGAAAAGAATGATAAAATCAGTCAGAAAGCCACCAAAACCTGCTCAAGATGACTACCACATTATGGACAGACAAGAACATGTCATTATTCTGCGCCTCAGAACATGACACAATAGATTACGCAACCACATGTATACAGAATTCAAGATTGGTGAAACAGCCATGTGCACATGTGGACTGGCGTCGCAGACAGCGGAGCACATACTCCAAGACTGCCCAAATTACAACATGTATAGGCACACCTTCTGGCCTAGAGAGACGACAGTGGAAGATAAACTCTATGGACCGCTATGTGAACTAATGAAGACAGTTAAATTCATACACGATACAATATTGCAGTTATAGACATATTTCAAGCGAACGAAAGAAGAAGAAGAATGACAAAGGTAGCATTTGGCAAGATAGAAAACAAACAAACCAAAAATAAACGCTGTCAATTGAAGTGAGAAAAGAGGCGTTACAATGTTATTATATAGAACCTGTACTGTTGTATGCATGTAGATAAAAGTAAGCTATTGTAGCACCATTTTTTTTTAAAGTTAAGAGTACACTCGATCGTGCTATTTGAAATAGTATTTCGGGCAGTTATTGCTAACTAGCTAGTCATTCAGTACAACTATCTTACAGTATCCTTCATATAAACTGAAGGAAGATTCCTGGTTGAGATTAAGTCAAGAATTGTAATGACAAAGGTAGCATTTTGCAAGATAGAAAACATACAGACAAAAAAAAAACAGCTTTCAATTGAAGTGAAAAAGGAGGCGTTACAATGTTATATAGAACCTGTACTGTTGTATGCATGTGAAACATAGACAAAAAGCAGACAAGCTGAGAAACGTCTAAGACCAGTGGACATGTGTTTTCTGAGAAAAATGCAAACAGTATCATAGACAGACATAAAGATGGGACAATCTTTCAAGAAACAATTGAAAACCGTAAATTTATTAGAAAAACTAGACATATAGACCGGTTCTGGAGCTTCACGTCTGGGAAGAGATATATTAGGATGTGACGGATTCATGACTCAATACAGCACTGGCGGTATGGTTTAGATTAGGCCTAGGTTGATGTTTTCTCCACGGGTTTTATGTATCTCAATGTCAATAGACTATCTAACTCTGTACCCAGAGTGGAGTCGCTACGGATAATCATCATCATCAAGTGCCGTGCCGGCTGGCGTAGGCGTTCATGGCTCTCCATAGATCTCGGTCTTTGGTTTTCTGGATCAACTCTGCTGCTGATATTCCTCCATGCCACCGTCTCAATCCATCCAGCATCACTTCTCTTGGTCTACCTCTGCCTCTCTTCCCCTCGATCTTTCCAGTTGTTACGATGTTCTCCAATGCCTCTCTTCTCATCACATGACCGAGGAAAGCTGTTTGTCTCTGTCTTATTGTTGTATATAATGTTCTAGTTTCGTTAGCCTGTTTCAGGCAGTCGTCGTTAGTTACTCTGGCAGTCCAAGGAATTCGCAACATTCGCCTCAGGAACCACATCTCTGTTGCTTCTAATTTCTTCTTAATTTGTTCATTTACGTTCCAAGATTCACTGCCATACAGCAAAACTGGTTCTACATAGCATTTCAGCACTCTCTTTCTTACATTCAGTGATAGTGACTTATTGCATAAGATACTCTTCATTTTCTGAAAAGCGGCTTTTGCCCGCCCTATTCTACTCCTAATCTCTGTTGTACATCTTCCATCTGATGTTATAAATGCCCCTAGGTATCTAAAATTATCAACTTGGTTAAGGATTTTCCCTTCTATTTCTATGTCACATTTTGGTGTCACCATTTTTTTTTATATTACCATTGTTACTGTTTTCTTGATATTCAAGGAGAGTCCTTTCCTTGCACTCTCTGTTACTACAACGTCTAATAATTGTTGTAGGTCTGTTGAATTATCCGCCACCAATACTGTGTCATCTGCATAGCGTATATTATTTATATTATAACCTCCAACTAGTATTCCTGGCATCTCTTTGATCTCTCTCATTATTACTTCGCTATACAGGGAGAAAAGATCTGGTGACAAGACACACCCTTGTCGTACTCCTAGCTTTATCTGTTCGTAACTACCCTCTTTATTTCCCATTTTAATTGCTGCTACTTGGTTCCAGTAAATATTCTTTATTATTCTTAAATCTTTTCCATCAGTGTTGATATCTTCCAACATTTTAATCAGTTCATCATGTTTTACTTTATCAAATGCCTTACTATAATCTATGAAGCACAAATATATGTCTCTCTGTTTCTCTATTGACCTTTCTATTAGTGTCCGTAATGTATAAATTGCATTGTTTGTGCCCTTTCCTTCCACAAATCCATACTGTTCTTCACTAATTTCCATTTTTATTTTCTTTTTGGTTCTTCTCATTATGATTCTGAGTAGAAGCTTAGTGATATGGTTTATAAGGTTAATTGTACGAAAATCTTCACAATCAATTGCTCCTGGTCTTTTTGGTATAGCTATAAATACATATTTCAGCATATCACTGGGTAAATATCCACTGCTGTAAATATCATTCAACATTTTGGTTAATATATCTACTCCAAATTCTCCCAATACCTCTAATTCTTCTATTGTGATTTCATCTGGCCCAGCTGTTTTTCCTTTCTTCATACGTTTCATAGCGTCAGCGACTTCTTCTTTCAGAATAGGTGGACCTTCTAAGTTACTATCTTCTGTTAATTCTTCCCTTTCTCCTTCATATAATTCTCTTATATACTCATTCCACCTCTTCATTATAGCATCTTCCTCTAATATTATCTTTCCTGTTTTTGATTTCAAACACCCTGTATTTATTCTTATTTTTCTTCCTGTAAGCTCACTGATTTGTCTGTGCATATTTTTTGTATCTTTAATGGAATTTAATTCAATTTTTTTGCATTGCTCGTTTAACCTTCTTTAGCCTTCCCACATTTATCTTTTATTTATTTATTTATCTTAGCGTATTCTTGTTTGTCATTTTTACTCTGTTTTCTTTTGTCCATCAGTTTTAAGATATCTTCATTCATCCATTTCTTAGCTATTTTGCCTCTCTCCGGTAATACTTCTTTGCTAGTTTGATGAATGGAGTCCCTTAACATTTCCCATTGTTCATCTATACTCTGTATTTTAGTTATTGCATTGTACCTATTTTTCACAGTCACTCTGTATTGTTCTTGCATTTCTTTATCTATTTTCAGAACCTCTTTATTAAGTCTCATGTTCTTAACCATTTTTTCCCCTCTCTTTAATCTTACTTTTATATGTCCACATAGTGGTACATGATCACTATTACAGTCAGCACCAGGCATTGTCTTTACATTAATTAAAGCATTTCTAAATCTTTTATTAATTAGTATGTAGTCAATTTGGTTGCGTATTTTCTTATCAGGGCTTATCCATGTGTACAGTCGTCTTTTATGGTGTTTAAACCATGTGTTTCCAATTATCATATCATTGATATTTGCCCATTCTATTAGCTTTTCCCCTCTTTCATTTCTTGTACCTAAACCATAATTCCCCACTACATCCTCCATTTTTCCCTTTCCTACTTTTGCATTAAAATCACCAAGTATTATCTTTATTTCTTGTGATCCAATTTGAGCCATCGCCATTTCTATTTCGTCATAAAAGTGTTGTATTTCTTCATCACTACTGTTTGCTGTTGGTGCATATACTTGTATAATATTTATGTCTATTGGTTTGCCTTTGATTTTTACCATAATAACTCTATCTGAAATACACCAGTATCCATTAATTGACTTGGCTGTTTTTTCGTCTAATATTATTCCTACACCTTTTTCATGTGTATCCCCTCCAGAATAAATTATTATGTGATTGTCAGCTATAATTTTGCCTGATCCCTTCCATCTCATCTCACTAACGCCTAGTATATTCATTTTCATGCTATCCATCTCTCTTAGAACATTGGTCAACTTTCCTAGCTCATTTAATGTCCTAACATTCCATGTTCCTACTCTAAATTTATTTATTTTAGTTAAGTTTTTGCCATCAGTAGCTGGATGACGGTCTGGTGTCACCTGTGGCTCATGACTGTCCCTACCGGACGAGGATGCCCTAAGACAGCCATTAACGTCCTTCACTAACTTTGAAATATGTTTTGCCATGAAGTCTTGGGAAGATAATGTGGTGGTTTCCCCTTGACTTCCACATTCACATGGTGGTCTTTTTACCTCTGCCTTTGACAGCCATTTCCGACTGTAAGGACAAGTGAGTGCCCTGCTCTGCTCAGCTGCAGAGTTGTCCACTTATTCCGGTGGATACTCGGTCCCCAGAGCTGTGTTAGCCACACCGTAGTGTGCTTCCATCCTCTACCGCGGGGAGGTGCAGTTGGGATTTTCCCTTCATAAAGTTATGGTCTCTGACCAAAACTCTCCAGTACTTTTAGAGGATAATAGCGAACATTTATATCGTAAAAGTTAGAGATTTCCCCCGCGTTTCCATCCTGTTTCAGGATATTGCGGTCAACATCAGCATCTTTCAGCTGTATGTTGATTCCTAGGCTAGATTACGTTCATAAAATAAAACGCTATACACAGTTGTCTCTCAAGAAACTCATCACATGTAGCTCGTTTAATCCTTACATCCGTGGCAGAAATTGTGTGAAATACAAACAGAAAATATGTGAAATACAAACAGAAAATTTGTGAAATACAAACAGAAAAGATGTGAAATATAAACATAAAATTTGTGAAAAACAAACAGAAAATGAAGTTTGAGGAAGCAAGGTTTCACTTCATGATCATTGTGGTGGAATGACAACGTTTAACATGATATTGGAAGAAGACGAACCTGTCTCGCCTGAAACTTATGCACGTCCTCCTATTTTCTCCATAATGAGAACCACTGTTACTCTTTAGTTAATAACAGAATGTTGACTTATCTCAAATATGTGGTGTTTAGATAAAAAAATAAAGGCTCCAGTTTAAGAAAGGTCTAGGGAAGTTTGCACTACCATATCTAGAGAATAATATAGATGTAACCTGTCCATGATTCACCACAGCACGTGCGGACTGGTTGGTATTAGGCCTGGATTGATGTTTTCCCCCACAGGTTATAGGTATCTTATTGTCAATAATACTCTATCACAGTGGTTCCCAAGCTTTTCAAGCAGAGGGCCATATTTACTATTTTCGGTAGTTAAGCGTGCCACAACGTTATAAAATTATAAAAGTCGTGCAATATCATTCTTACCTTTCTTAACTTCTAAAACTTTAAAGGCAGTCAGTGTCAGTACTACACGGCGGTCATTTTTTTGGGGTTTAAAATCAAAAGTTCATTTAACAATACATTTTAAATCAGTTTCGAAAATCACTGTTAATGAATTAATTTACAATTGTAACTGTTCTTCATAACCAGTTACTTAAGTTCAGACGCCAGTTTATCAATGTCTGGGCACAAATCTGTCGTGCCCAAAGTCATAAGCGCAGCTAGGTTACTGTCGGTGAGTCTGGAACGTTGCTTGTTTTTGTTTTTTTAACGTTCATTGCGGAAAATGACTACTCGCATCTTAAATAGAGCCAAAACGACACATGTATCTCTGGGCGAATGAACGCAAGTGTTCAAATTGTTCGACAGGCAATAGTCGCCAGAATAAAATCATATGATCAGCTAAAGGTGAAGCAGGCAGCTCAAGAAATTTACATCTGAGTGCAAAATTACATTTCAAATCAATAACTCCGTGCTGAAGATTTTGCTGTAATTGACAGAGCTTGGCATCAGGAAATACGAACGGATTTATAAAGTGCGCAACATTAACTTCTCTATTGTGAACTCTTTAAATCTCGACTGAAGGATATCCAGAAGACTTTCAACTTTTACTTTGTACTGTAACACGTCACATTTCTTTTCCACCACAAGCGTCTTCAGAGTTGGAAACGCTCTAAAGTCATTTCAGTCAGCTGTACTATAAATAGTCGTAGTCGCATTGTCAAGGAATAAATGTCATCGCACAAATTTGTGAATAGTTTGTAATTTCCCTGTATCCTCGCATTTAAAGTGATTAAATGAGACGCGATGTCCACCAAAAATGCCAGGTCATTAAGCCAGTCATCTTTCAGCAGACATTCCAGTTCTGTAGGCACTTCATTTATGTCAGACAGAAACAGATAGACACTATTTTTCAGTGCCCAGAAACGTGACAGACTTTCCCTTTAGATAGCCATCTAACATCACAGTTTAACAGTAGCTCACCGTATTCCTCGTTCAGGTCTGATGGAAACTGTCTGAACTAATGCCTGTTCAACACCTTACTTCGAATTTTGTTCACATGCCTCAGAACAACATCGATGACTTGTTTCAGATTTGCTTGCTTGCTTGTGTTCATTGGCTTGAGCTCCAACGCAAAGTCCTGTATGTCGGATGAAGGCATCCTGTTGTCCAACATCAGTGTGATGTCATACAGGACCTGAGGTTTGCGTGAGTATCCGTTGTCCCATGTCTGGCTTATTGGTGTGCAGACTGGTGGTTCCTCGCCATACAGGCAGACACTCTCCGACTTCGGAGGAAGTTGACTTCAGCCAGGACCCAGAAGGGACCTGTTGCCCAGGACGCTCGGCGAGGACGCGTCAATAGGTCTTGGCCAGTATAGAACCTGGCCCTGGTGCCTTGGAAACACCTCTGCGTCCCACATTTAATGTCGTTTCAGATTTAATGTCTTTCCACACAGAGCTTTTTGATGAATGATACAATGATATTTTAATATAGTACGGCCAAGAAACCGTTCGAATAATGCAAGACATCCAGACGTTTTACCCGTCAAGGCCGGAGCACCGTCGGTGCACACACTGTCCAATTTGGTCCATTATGTGTTGTTTTTCTCTACACACAACTTCGGAGTTTCAAACAGATTTGTCCCTTTAGTAGTTGCATGCCTTGATTAAAGTCATAGAAGTTCTTCAATGACTTCAAAATTATCGTTTATTGCTCGAACACAAACTGCGATCTGAGCTGTGTCACAAATGTCAGTGGATTCATCCATTGCTAATGAAAAAAATCTACAATTTTTTTATATGCGCTGCTACTTGATGATGAACATCGTTGGCTAATTCTTCAACTCGCCTGGCCATAGTATTATTAGACAAAGGAATCTGATCAAATTTTATTTCACACTTTTTAACGCTAAGCAATCTAGCAGCAGATTTAAGGGAAGGCTTGATTACTTTTTTTCTGCATCGGCAAACGTTTTCTTTGTGCGAGCCAACAGAAGGGCAACTTTGTACGATGCAACTGTCGCGAAAAATAAACTTGCTAGTTTCGATCGATGACAAAAGGAGACACTCGTCTGCACAAACAGGCAACCCTTTGATGTGTATAGACGGAGGAACAAAAATACGTCGCGTAAAACTGTCTGCCTAAGGTCGGCATTTCTGTATGATGTGGGTTGTTCGAGGAACAAAATAGGTCGCGTTACAATGTCTACACAGGTCGGCATTTTGTTAACAAATTGTTGCTCGAGACGAACAATGGCGCCGTCCGTCTATAAGGCGATAGTTAGCCTTTGAAGTGTAGACGGAATGTCTGGACAGACGGCGGAGAGGATTCTGTGATGTGGGGAATTCTCTGGTTCGCAGACAGACAGACCTATTGTTGTACGAGACAAAGGATTTCCCCAGATGAAAGCAAACTTGACGGCGGATTGACTCCAGTTAGTCTAAAACAAGAGGAGAAAACCAGACTCTGGACTGATCAGCGTCTAGACAATTTGGTGACGTCACTCAATAAAATATATATAAAACCCGTTGCGGTAAACAAGTGGAGTTAGTCGACCAAGATTTCTGAAGTTTGAAGGATCGGTGCAGTTTCCGAGTTGTGTTCAATGAAAGAAAGTATAATGTCAAATTGTTGATATTTATCGGCGGACATAGATCCAGTCTGTGATTACATAGTTTCAATCAGCAACCGGAATAGGCATATGGTAGGCTATTAATCATATCTAACTTAGAGTATGCCGGTCTCTCTGGCTGTGGGGTTACAACACTTTCTCTCTGTAATCCCGTTTATCACGCAGAGTCTCGTAGCGGAGCGAGAACTGAGGCGGTTCGACCCCTGCTCGTGACTTGCGGGATACTATGCCGGCCGCTCAGAAAGCAATGGCAAACTACTGAGCGTAATCTTGCCAAGAGATCAACATACTGCTGAAAGATGCTGGTGTTGACAGCTAAGTCCTGTAAAGGATATGCTAAAAAAAAAAAAAAAAAAAAAAAAACTTAGAGTATGATTAGGAATAGAGTACAGTACTGTGCGGTGATATAATGTATTATAGGTGTGGTGATATAGTGTATTATAGGTGGGGTGATAGAATGTTCTATAAGTGCGGTGCTAGAAAGTATCATAGGAGCGTCGGCACTAGTATCCTATTGTGTGGCTTTAACTAGCTTGTGTGATATAACATTTTACTCAGGGGAGTTGAGGACAATGTAGTGGGATAATAATTAGAGAGATTGAGGATGGTTGGGAGGGAGGAGGGGAATGTAAAATGGTAGGATCTTCCAGTAGGGCCCGTTCCTTTATTCTTTCCTGGTGTTGCCATGTCTCAGACAATGGGATGAGCTATTTGGCCGTATGACATAGATCGGATCTCTGTTATAGATCTGCGTGCTGCTATTGGCCTACACTCACCTAATTCCGGCCAGAATTGAGTTGCTCTCACCATAGTATTCTCTACTCAACAGGTTCCACGTAGGTGTGCTATGATATTCAACAGTGAAGCTAGAACACAGTTTATAAGATGATGGCTCAGGATTTGAAGACAGAAGTTGCTGAGAGGCCTCTACATTGGGCTTATACCCAAGTTGGTCTGCGGGAACCTGGCTTCTGCTGAGCAGGACAGGCTGATGATACTTATGTTTAGCAAGTGATAGTTGTATCACTGAACAGTCAGAACATTATATCTATATACAACACTGATACCAGGAACATTTATATAAAGTTATAGAAATACCTGGAACATTCAGATTGTGGTGTTAATATGGGAAATCTTTACAACCAGTGACACTAAATCAATTAAGATTTCCTAAGTAACAATGACAATAGTGTTAGAATTCTCTGAGTAACAAACAGTTAATAACAGAGGAAATTCATAGTGTGAATTAGATTGAAGACTCTCATTAGACAGTGTTTGCCATGGATGTCCAAACATCTGGATGCCTCGAGAGATAGCGGAGAAACTCTTCACGTGACCGGAGAAGCATCACCTCGGTGAGGTTGTTTGTCTGGAATACATGGTGATGGTGTGTTCTCAGCACAGTGATGAGAATGACTATACTCCTGAACACTGATCTGAGTCTATATACACTTTAGAATATACGTCACACATTCTACACATTATACACACACACACACACTTCTCCTACATGGACTCTTTGCTTTAATCAATTTCTTGTTTTTATTTGTTGAAGCTAGAGTTGTCAAGTATGTTATGTTGGGGAAGAATGAGAGGAGGCATGATCCAGGGGTGAGTAAGAGTGAGAAGAAGGTGTCTTCAGATTGAGGGAGTGTTGTGGACGGAGTCTGCTGGATATCTCCAGGATAGTGATATTGAATAAAAATAAATGTGGGTGTTGATTCCCCTCACTCCAGGGACGACACTAAAATAGTAAAGAAGAACAAATAACTACTACGACATTCTTTACTTACGACAGCAACAACAGCACTCTTGCTCTTTTCGTTAGCCTTGGTGAAAATTGACTGCTGCCTGGTCAGAGAACTTTCTCGTTTAGCTATGAAATCTTTTCTTAACTCTGAATTGATCGGATATTGAGCATTTATGTCTGGGTGTGTGGTCGTGAAGTGTCTTTCAGATTAAATTGTTTTTTGAGTAACAGAAACATAAAATCCGCAGATTAAGCAAACTGGTTTACCACTGCGGCTAGGCATAAACATAAATTTCTCCGTTCAATCTTCGTTGAATTCACGACAATCACCGCCTTCACATTTTCATATTTTACCATTGTTTGATTTTAGATTTTCCACACTCCAGTTTATAGGCTTTAAAGGTAAATGTTTATTTGAAAAAAATCTAATTTCAACACAATGTTACCGACTCTGCTAAACAGTAGTAACAGACGACAACATGGCGTCTTGCGACCTCTGATTGGTCGCATTTAATAATATCTTAGAATAACAACCACGAGCAGAGTAAATTATCGCACGCTGAAAGGGCGGTTCGAGTGCATTTGTGAAATTATTAAAATATATTATATTAAATAACGAGACCTCACGTGCCACTTTCTGACATCTGGCGGGCCACAAGTGGCCCGCGGGCCGTGGTTTATGGACCTCTGCTCTATCAGTATCTAACTCTCTCAGTAACTGAGTATGGATTATGACTGTTCAGTGGCAACAAGTCAGCTGGCGAAACTAGAGCGCATACACAATGAAGCTATGCTGATGATACTGGGATGCACAACAAGGGACACACCAGTAGTGTGTATGTGATACATCTTGGTTTTACACACGATTGCAGACAGGCTCAGGTCAGACTTTATAGGGTCACAATAACATTGCATTGGGAATGTAGGGATTGACTCGCAGACTGCACTGAAACAGAAGGAGGAGGGAGGAGGATGAGGAAGAGGGAGGAGGAGGGAGGGAGGAGGGAAGAGAGAGGAGGAGGAGGGGGGAGGAGGAGGAGGGAGGAGGAGTGATTAGGAGCAGGAGGAGGGAGGAGGGAGGAGGAGGAGAGCGAGGAGGGGGACGAGGGAGGAGGAGTATGGAGGAGGAGCAGTAGGGAGAGGGAGGAGGAAGAGGGTATGAGGAGAAGGCGGAGGGGAGAGGAGGATTATAACGCATATGCCTGTAGATAATTGCAGCGAAAAGGTCCACCTATTTGAGAAATATGCAACAATTTTGCATATATAGCAATTCTATTAGGAGTTATGTCCCCTCGCTATATATACATTATAATGTAAATTAAATATTAAGTAATATTAAGTAAATATGTTTGTACACTAACAGTTGGCAGCGCGGGAATGAGAGGAAGACGTGTAGAAAATTTCATCTCAATCGGATGGACCGTTCGCGAACGCATAAAGGACATACAGACGGAGATTGCCTTTTATATATATATAGATAGGAGAACATAGTTTCCTATTCATAGGTGTTCTCTTTGATAAAGAGATCGTAGACCATTTTACATATCTAGGATCAGTGGTAAATAGCAAATTATCTCTAGATCAGGAAATCAACATCCGGATTGGTAAGGCAGCAACAACAATGAACAGGTTAAGAAAAAGAGTCTGGGAAAACAGGAAGCTTACTGCAAAAACAAAAGTCCTTGTCTATTAAGACTGTGTCCTTAGTACTCTTCTTTATGGCAGTGAAACCTGGACAACTTACTCACACGAAAGAGAAAAGTTTAAACAACTTTCATATGCGATGTCTGCGAAGAATTCTTGGTATTAAGTGGCAAGACAAAATCACAAATACTGAAGTATTGGAAAGATCAGGTTGTGTGACGGTTTATTCCATCCTCAGTCTTCGTAGACTTAGATGGATAGGACATCTTAGGAGGATGGATGATGGTAGAATACCAAAGGACATCTTTTTTGGTGAATTACAGATAGGTAACAGATCTCAGGGTCGGCCTCTACTGCGATACAAAGATGTGTGTAAACGGGACATGGTTGATACAGTCATTGATAATGCACATTGGGAGCAAGTCACCGCTGAACGTGTTGCATGGAGGGCAAACATCAGAAATTGAATAAAGACAAAGGAGAAAATTATTGCAGATAAGTCACACACCAAGCATGTGAGACGTAAGAAGGTGCATGATTGTGGAAATGACCACGTGTTCACGTGCACCCACTGTGAACGAACATTTACAGCGCGAATTGGCCTTATCAGTCACATTCGCTACCGCCATGGGTAAAAGTTATCATGCCTTGTTGAAGCACAAACTATCGTCTGTCAAGACGGCAAGGTGCCAATGATGATGATGAGTTACCACACCATACTTTGAATTTATAGTACAAATTTAATAAATAAACGACCACTTTTCATGCCATGAGACATACTGAGCATATGGTGTTAGCCACATTTGTGTTTTGTGCTTTTGTTTTCTTTAACCCATTAGTTTAGCCTAATTGGATGATATGGTCAGTATCATGTCGGCCATCCTTACTTATCAGCAAATTCCGTAGTACAGGTGTAACGCTGTGTCGACCTGAAAGCCCAGATCACTATAACACATTTTTAAACCTCTATTTCGAACACATCACCAATCGGGGTCCAGGCAAGCGATTAAGCAATGAATTTATAGACAATACTTAAAATGGCTGGACATCTTGTGAGACTTTCAACCAGCCATCGGCATCTCTGTGCCTTCAATAAAAACAAAGGGCTACACAGAAAGTTGCTGGCCAGATTTCAGTCAGATATGACTGGGCTACTGTATGACAGTAGACGGTGCTACCTGCTTTCTGTTAACGCCGAAGTTTTGGCGGCGCTCATCAAACCCTTACATCCCACATTGTGCCAATGGACTTCGGGCGGAGGAGGGCATTTGGGAGGGTACAAGTCTTATGCTTATAGTACGAAAAAATGCAACTTAAAGACTAAATGTTATAGAAGTCGCTTAAAAGTCGCTTAAAAGTCGACAGGGTCGACTTCATTGCACCGGGTTTTATCCCATATGGCTTGGTCTCTTTCCGTAGCACGGAAAGCGTCGCACAAAGCACGAACGCCGTAGCTTTTAGCGACGACCCACGGGAGTCTCCGAAACATTTAACTCGTAAACCGAAGGGCGCGGCCCGGAATCGAACCAACAACCTTCGGAACACGAGTCAAACGGCTTGACCACTTCGCCACAGAGACTCCCAAGTTATAGAGACTCCTAGTTATAGAAGGGCAGATTAGACCCTACGCCTTGGTCGGCATTTGGCCTAAAATGGAAAATCCGACAGGCGGACAGTTAAAACATTGCTTTGCTGGTCCGGCAGCTTCTGCAGCTTGTCTTGTTCCAGATGTATTGATGTTACATTTCCTCTGGAGTATAGGCAGCATGAGAGAGAGAGGGATCATGCTGTATAGGCACCACATCGTCTCTTCAATTAAGCCCAGACTTTGTGTTATGGCCTGCTCCGTGGCGAAGTGGCACAGTTTGTGATCCCGCATACCCGCATTAGAAGCACAGCTACGCGCGATTTGGCAGCATATAGCGTTGCATTGGTTTGTTTATGAAATAGTATGGGTGTCGGTCGTTCAGAATGCAATGGCAAACTACTGAATGTAAACTTACCAAGAGATCACAACAGCAAAAAATGCAGGTGTTGACTGTAAAGGATATGCAAGTAAAATTATTTCTTGCTATGAAAAGGTATAACTGCATCCCTAGTCGTACCGCGTGAATTGGTCTGATCAGTCACATTCGCTACCGCCACGGATTGTAGTTAGTATGCCTTTTTGGAAGCACAATGTAACAGATTATCGTCTGTCAAGACGGTAGGATACAAGTATATAGAAATCTAAAGAAAGACCAAGGTTCATATGGATATGTACTTCAAAAACAAACAAAAATATCAACGCCGATTAGTCAACACATTTGGCTCAACATTAGAAACTGTTCAACTCCCCCTAGTCTCAGCTACAAATAAGGACCACAATCCGCCGTCTATATGGGTAAATAGAATCAATATTGATCAATATATTTTAAACAAAGTAGCTATGTATGTTTTAAATAGGACAACCAATCTTCGTGCAATTTATTAACATGATACTCATATAAAACAATAGTAGATAGTGCACTATGATCGCTTACGCTTACAGGCATGGCATATTGTGTGGAGAAAGCTCTGCACAAAAACAAACCACCGGATGACGGTGACCTGATTAGTGTAACGATATCACGTTTCGTTACTGACGTAGATTCACAAACTAACATAAATAATTAGAAACATGCGTACAAATGTGTGTGGGCAATAGAAAGAAGAGATGAAATAGTTTTACGCCTCCATATCATCAAGTAAAAAAAGACACGAATAATGAATGTACGCAATATCGAAAGTCCACAATAAATATTTACCATTGCTACGTCTTCCCCCTGATGGTAATATAATGATACAATTAAATGTGACACAACTGCTACCGCTGATAAAAACGTGGGCGTTAATGTGAAATCCTAAAGCTCATTACAGCATTTAGAGTACCAGAAATTATCAAATTCTCGCGCTAGCAAGGTTGTGGGTTAGATTTGGAACTATGGATTTTGTGTTTTGTGCGACACTTTCGCCAGGCCGCCCTGCGAAAAGAGACCGAGCCATATGGGATAAAACCCGGTGCAATTATATCGATCCTCTTTAGGGGTGGGACCTCCGTGGCGAAATGGTTAAGCCCTCACGGCGTTCGTAATAATACTGACTCTGCTAGGGATTAACTAAGGGTCCATATCTTGGCAGGCATGCGCACTAGCCACAATGTCACCGTGACTACAGTCTTCCCATTACCGGTCCCATATTCATCCTTTCTGGAGCATGGCCGCATGGATAAGAACGCGCATTCTTAAACATCCGGTGTGCTGATGCCGAGGTAAGGGGTTCAATTCCTACACCGGACAGTTGGACTAAAATGTTAACTTCTCGTCCTTGACTTGGACATGAGGACGTAAATTACAAGTACCTCTGAAGTCGGAGTGCGATCGCCTGATAGAGAGGGACACTAGTAATAGGGAAAGCTAATTCACACAGAAAATGCAGTCCAGTGATACTAGCAGTAGTGTGTATGGACAACCCTTGAGTTTGGGGCTGCTGACAGCATCAACGAGCCAGCTTGAAAGGTTGGAGCGCATACAGAATACTGCCATACGGGTAATCCTGGGGTGCACAAAGGACACACCAGTTATATGCATGAGGCATGTTTTCGAGCTACCAACAATGACGGATAGGCATAGGGTCCTTCAGGCCAAATGATACCTGAGAGTTGCTGCAGATAAGGATCACCCCCTGCATGAATCCATGGATAAAGTCAAGGGTCATAGACTAAGACGAGGCAGGTCCTGGATGGCACAGGCAGAACTTTCTATAAGTCAGGTATGTGATCTAGAGACCATCAATCGTGAAAGAGAGTGGGTGGAAGTTCCGGAAGACATGACGGACTGGCACAATGTAATAACAACACTGGGTCGTGAGTGCAGGGAATGGGCAGCGGGCCGCACTGAGTTTGAAGTGCAACAGCTGATCCAGAGTAACACACATCAAGGCGACATAGTCATCTACACCGATGGGTCAGTGGTGAGAAACAGACGTAGTGGTTGGGGTTTTATGGCAAAGGCTAATGGAAGAGTCTTGAAAAGGGAGAGTCTAGCATATGAGGCTACGACCTCCAGCATGAGAATGGAGGTGGAGACAGTAACAGCGGCATTCCGTTAGCTGGAGGAGACTACTGCAACACACACTGTATTCATTACGGATTCAAAGAGTACGCATAGTAAGGTGGAGAAAAGAATGTTTCGTGTGGAATGGCTATCGTCGCTTCAGAGGTCACAAATTGTGAGAATTGTATGGATATTTTGCCCTGGCCATGCGGAGGTACGGGGGAATGAACAGGCTGATAGGCTAGCAAGAAACGCACCTTTTGGTAGTAAATTGTCAATGGACTGAGGGGAGGTGGTCGTGCGCTTGTGGTACTAGGTGGAGAAGGCGGAGGAACAGATTGAGAACCCATATGTGGAAACAATGAGATTGCGAGGGATCGGCAGGGGTTCTGGAAGAATCTCAAAACTGAAAGGGAAGACCAGGAGAACTTTTAATCAGATAGCGGTGGGAACGATTAGTAGCATGACTCTTCTCTGGCTGTTGAACAAGGAGACGGAGCACGTATGGGAATGTCTTGAGTGCAGTGATGTCGTTTCTTAACTCAACTCAATTCAAAGTGAGTGAGCGCAAGAAAAAAAAAACGTTCTGACCTGTGCTTCTGTGAGTAGCTGATCCTGTGTTTCTCACGCTGTTTCAAGTGTTTCAAGAGTTCCCCGACGACATACATTTCTGTATGTTACATGGCACACTCAGGCATAGTTTTTACTGTAACTCTATCAGTCTCAGAGAGATTTTACTTTGGATTTATATGATTTAGTAAAAGAATCGGTAAGTAAAGGACACTTTTACACGTCTTGGGGTATATTGAGCATATGGTGCTCGTCCATATTCTACTAGACCGATGGGATCTCGGTGGGTGACGTGGATAATATCACGTTCATCGCCTTTACTTCCCAGGACTGTCCCTGATACCAAGTGCAGACCGGGTCTACCTGGTAGCCCTGATCAATGTTAAAAATCAATCTGGATAGAGATTCGAAAACAGGACCATCGAGCCGGCAGGTAAGTATACTGGCCACTGCAATACGGCGGCTCCCGTGTCTCAGTGACATCTCTAAACGTACTTTAGCATTTTGTACAGAGACTGACGTCTGCCAGGAGAATGTCCCAGGGTGCGGTGAAAAGGCCGATTGCCAAAAAAGTCGTCAAGACGTATACATCATCACATCACGTCTCTCCACATATCTCGGTATTTGGTGTTCTGGAGCAACTCTGATGCTGATATTCCTCCATGCCACTGTCTCAATCCATTCAGCATCATTTCTCTTGGTCGGCCTCTGCCTCTCTTTCCCTCGATCTTTCAAGTCGTCACAATGTTCGCTAATATCTCTCTTCTCGTCACAAGACCAAAGAAAGCTGTTTGTTTCTAGGGTTTTTGTTTCACCTCCAGTAAATACACATCGTTTGCAACGTCTGCTGGGAGGATGGGGCACCTATCAATCTTAACCAATATCTGAGATGTCTTGATAACTGTGACATTTTTATGTCTAAGCCACTACATCATTCTGAATGACACGATAATAATACTGCCTCAATTTTTAGAACCTTACAGCGAGGCCACATGCACAATCTGATGCAAGCGATGGTGCCCGGAAATGGAAAAAAAAGAGTCGTGTTATTTCTGTAGTAGGGGAGAAATTAGCATAAGTTTATGTAAATTGAGACAGGATGATGAAATTTACTAAGAGATTTCTGATTCAAGGCAGTCCAGAAAATGAACACCTAGAGGAAAGTTGTCTTTTCGTTTGGGAATTAATGGTGCCCTTCTGTTATCAGAGAGGGTGATGGTCTGATGAACTACATATGATGTGTTCTTGGACGAGGGACATTAGCACCCGGAGGGTCGAAGTCCTCAGTAAAGGAGGAGGGAATTTACCTTATGCTACATGAAGAGTGAAAGCCTATTTAACATTAATGACCGCTTCGACCTCAGAACCCCCCCCCCCCCCCCCCAGCCTTGTGGACTTAAGATGAATATAATTATGTTCACAGTCAACAGTAAATAACATAGACCCAACGGAGATTCTCAATTACCAAGAGTCTCAGAGATGTTTTATATCCACCCCAGTTTGAGTGATTAGTCAGACCATCATATCGTTAGCCCAAAGAAGAAGAGGATCAACTTAATCTGTGACGCAGTATAGTGCTTATTCATTCCTAGTTTCACGAATAGAACATTTTAGTTAACTGCATGTGATGAATACAATATTTTAGTTAACCATCTGTGATGAATAGTTAGAGCAATTATGTCTTTGGTGATTTTGAGTTTTGTATATTTTAGATGCCATTCGAACATACACCCCCCCCCCCCCATATTCCATAACAGTATTATTATCTTATGACACTGAGTTGTTCACTTTTCTTGTTGATTTGTGTATAGCTTTGCTGTGTAATAAGGAATAATATTACATCATTTAACACCAGTTCAGGAGAGCAGTGTGTGGCAGGGATACTACTAGCTTTCGGTCAAACGTGAGTGGGCTTTGTCCTCTTTTAATGCAGTGACTTTCCTGTGCTCTCCTTGCCTCTACTTAGAAAACTTACTTTCTACCTAATGGAAACTTACCAGATGATCTGTTAAATAACTAGGGAATCTGACGAACCATTTCTGGTTTTCTTTTAGTTGTCGGCAACAACTATTTGGGGATATCCATCTCCCATTTCTATTTAATATACCACATATAAACCAACAATCGAATTCACTTGACAGTTCTTGCCCGTCGTCATGAGGGTCTAGTTCCGGATTTTTCTCTCTAAGTTGAAATGTATTGTTAAAGATTAAGAGTTAACTATTGTATGCTTTAGTAAACTATATTAAAAGGTCTGCGTGGCCGAGTGGTTTATCGTGCTCGCGCTTAAACATTTTAAGTGCTATGTAGGGACAGTTTGTTCTGTTCACACTCTGGTCAGTAGGACTTTAACGTTGACTTCTCGTTCAGAAAGCATGGCAAACTTCTGAACGTAAACATGCATAGGAAATAAACCTGCAAAGCAAATGCAGCATTTTAAATATTATATTACTTTAAACCTTGTGCCAGACGTATTGGTTACCCATTCCTCTGGAATACACAAGATTAGGCCGAGAGAGGGATCATGCCGTTTGGGCACCACATGTTTCTCTGAAGCTCTGCCCAGGCATTATGATGGAATATTGGCCACATTCCAACTTCACATACTTTGGTCTGTCAAGACTGCAAGGTGCCACTTAATTATTGTAAACCATTGTGTAGCAGGTTTTTTGCAGAACATCGCTCTAAAAAGACGGCCCTCTGAAAAGTGTATCGATCCCGTGTAAGTTCTTCAGCCTCATGCACTCCTTTACCCAAGATGTCTGCAATATCTTGTGTTCATTTTCGTACTCGTTGACTCCTGCCTCTTCTACTAGGAACCATATCATCCAAGCCACTATGACGATTAACTTCTCCAAAGTATGTCAGTTATTGAGACATAATGCTCTTACATTTTTGCTTTTAAAATAAGAGCTCGCGGTTCCACAGGGGCAAGAACCGCCCGATGAGGTTCCACATTCGTATGTGTCATTGTGATGACCGCCTCTGCTGGTGGCCCCGGCCAAATCAAGTGCAGATACTATACTTTAGAAAAAGTCCGAATTAAATCACCGGACTTCATCGATGTCCAGCGTTTGTATAATGTCGGTGTTTTTCCCCATCCTTCTTGTTGGTCCAAGAATTGTCATTACCAGGTGTAATACAGGGGATATTTAAAATGTATAACTAGTTCATTTTTTTTTTTTCATTGGCACCTTTCCGACTTGACAGACGATAGTTTGGTACATTGTGCTTCAAAAAGGCTTAATAACTACAACCCATGGCGGTGGCGAGTGTGGCTGATAGGCCAATTCGTGCTGTAAATGTTTGTCCACAGTGGATGCATGTGAAAACATGGTCATTTCCACCATAATGCACCATCTTACGTCTCTCACGCTCTGTGTGTGCTTTATCTGCAATCATTTTCTAATTTGTCTTTATTCCATTTCTGATATTTGCCCCCCCCCCCCCCCATACAACACGTACACAGTGGCCACTTGCTCCTAGTGTGCATTATCAATGCCTGTATCAATCATGTCCCGCTTACACACATCTTTGTATCGTAGTAGAGGCCGACCCTGAGATCTCCTACCCGTCTGTAATTCACCAAAAAAGATGTCCTTTGGTATTCTACTATCACCCATTCTCCTAACGTGTGCTTAAAAGTCGCTTAAAAGTCGACAGGGTCGACTTCATTGCACCGGGTTTTTATCCCATATGGCTCGGTCTCTTTCCGCAGCACGGAAAGCGTCGCACAAAGCACGAACTCCGTAGCTTTTACGCGACGACCCATGGGAGTCTCCGAAACATTTAACTCGTAAACCGAAGGACGCGGCCCGGAATCGAACCCAGCTATCCAGCTAAGTCTACAAAGACTAACCATGGAACACACCATCAAACAGCCTGATCTTTCTAATACTTCAGTATTTTTGATTTTGTCATGCCACTTATACCAAGTATTCTTAGCGGTCACCACATATAAAAGCTGTTTAAACGTTCCTCTTGGTGTGAGTACGTTGACCAGGTTTCACTGCCATAAAGAAGAGTATTAAGGACACAGGCTTGGTAGACGAGGACATTTATTTTGGCAGTAATCTTCCTGTTCTCTGTCACGGAACCACTGTAATGAATGATAAGATGATAAAATAACAGAGACAATTGTATTCACAGCTGCAATTGTTTGTTACCAGTGGGGACACACTCACGGCGGATCAAACGAAACCGCCAGTCTTTGAGAATTCCCTAGGAAATGGGAAAATATGTCGGCCTGTTGTTTTGCCGAATCGCAAGTTGAAAGGAAAGACGGGTGCGTTAGTTGTAAGAAGAGAGACAACTCTTCTTGTGAAGTTAGGGACGGATTGTCTGCCCCTGGGGACACCTGTTTTTGACATAGAATGACGTCACTAGGACACTCCCAGGCTGTATGAAAACAAACTTGTGCCGCCAGTGTGAATAATGTGATTTAACTAGACTGACGTGTTAGCTGGCTCGGTTCTAATATTGAAAAGAATCTCATGTGTTCGGTATCAATTAATGTTGAGAAACATGTGTCTTTCATGGCAAAGTGAAGATTCGATTCAGGATTGAGCTGGGATTTCATAAGGTATTTAGGGATAGCCTTTAGATGTAAATAATGTGGAACAGTCTAGTGATAAATAGAGTGTAGGACTTTAGCATAATGTTGTTGCGTTGTGGTTAGGTATTCAAGGAGTGCGGGCGACAATAGGAAGTCGCATTGTTAAAATTAACTAGTGTGAGACGTCAATTAGCTCAGCTGGCTGGAAATAGTGAAGTGGGATGATATTTAGAAGGATTGAGGATGGTTTGGGGATAGGGGAAATGTCCAATGGTGGGATCTTCCAGTGGGGATCTACTGGGGTTCTGCACTTTTGGTCTTTCCTTGTCTTACCCTGATTCGGACCGATGTGATGAGCTCCTCTGTCCTATGGCAGAGTTTGGTTCACTGTATATATCTGAGTGAGGCCATCGGCCTACACTCATATAATAGGGATCAGTGTTCGGTTGCTCTCATCAGGTGTGTGTTCTCTCTCTTTCACAGGTTCCCTTAGGTTGTCGAGAAAACCAATTGAAACATCACAACTTTCAGATCATGGATAAACTAATGCAGGAAGATGTATTCAGTGGCGTTTGCACTGGGCCCATAATAAAAAAGGGTCTGAAGAAACAGGGCTCTGTTGAGCCGATACATATAAGTATCCGACAGGAGGACTTATTAACGATAATGATTGTGTTTTCACACCACATGTGAACAGAACAATAGTAGTTGTTTTCCACATCACTTGTGAACAGAACAATAGTATTTGTTTTTCCACATCATATGGGAAAAGAACAATAGGGAGTATTTAGGACATTAGTATATTCCTATGAGACTATGTACAATAACTGTGTAAGGGTGAAAACTTTAGGACATTTTTTAGAAGGGAATAATGTTATTTCAAGGGACAGTGTTCCATGTTTTCACGATGCAGGGATTGTGAAGTCTCCGACTCTCAGGACATTTAGGGAACATTGTGTATGATCAATTTGGGATCAGTACCGAACTATATCTGAGATAGGTGAACAGGTATCGTGGTTATCGAAAGCTACTGGAGATAGTCAACATCTAGCAGGAGGGACACATCGTTTGGTGAGGTCATTTGTACTGACTCTAATGATGTGGTGTAGTCCTTACCGGGATGATAGGACCCGGCTCCTGAGCTGTTCGGTCTGATTCTGCAGACACACTAGAGTATACGACATACATTCTACACATACACTTCTCACATAATACACTTTTCTTCATTAAATTAATGTTATTAATTTTTAGAAGCTAGAGTGTTTTAATATGTTGTTGTGGGGTAGTGTTAGAGGGGGCATGACACAGGGGTGAGAGAGGGAGAGAGAAAGAGGTATCCTGAGACTGAGGAGTGTTGTGGACGGAATCTGGTGGATTCTCCAGAATAATGATATGGGGTTAAAAATAATGTGGGTGTTGATTCCCCTCACTCCAGGAACGACACTATAAAGGAAATCCACGACATTATTGGGGGCTCGTCCGGGATCTCTTGACAGGGATCTCACGACAACGGGATCTTTTGACAAGGATCTCTCGACAAAGGGATCTTTTGACAACGGGATTTCTAGACAACGGGGTCCTTTGACACGGGATTTCTCGACACGGGATTCCCTGATACAGGACGGTGATATCATATTAGTGTGGATCAAGTTAGGGTGAATGTGGATAGGAGTTAATACACAAATCTTGCCTGTTCACACTTCACACGTCTGCATAGGTCTTTGGTCCTAAATTCTACTCTTCTCACTGAGTGATTGTGTTGTGTTGTGTTAAATATATAGATACAATTTAATTAGTGTATATCTATATATTTGGTTTTAGGAGATAATTAGCACTCAACCTGCTGGCTTACCTCTATGAAATATAGCCACGCTTAACTAACCATGGCAGAACTAAGGGCAAGGGGGAAAGAAATGGGCTTGTCGGGTTCTGCACTTACAGATTACATACAGGAGGTGGAGAGGGATTTTCGTCAAGCAGAAAGGGAAGATAGGAAGGTCGAGTTGGAATTGAGAAGGATGGAGTTAGAACAGGCAGCTAAGATACTTGAAGCTGAGCAAGCCACTAGAAGGCTGGAACTTGAAGCTGAGCAAGCAGCTAAAAAACTTGAAGTTGAGCAAGCAGCTAAGAAACTTGAATTTGAGCTAGCTGCTAGGCAACGGGAAGCTGAACAAGACGCTCAGAAAAAAGAGCACGAGTACCGAATGCGGGAACTCGAGCTTAAGAGACAATCTAGTGGGGAAACTGAGGGAGCGGTGGGAGGCTCCTCCATCCCAGGCTCAACCCCAGTAGGTGGACATAGTTACCATGCTATGAAGTTCCCTCTAGCGATCTACGAAGAAGACAAAGAGAAGATCGACCAGTACCTACAACGCTTCGAGGCTATGTCAGTTGCTATGGGTTTGGATCGTGACAAATGGTGTCTTAAGCTGTCCCAGGGATTACGCGGGACCGGTTACGAGGGTTATTTATTCTCGCCTGCCACCAGGACACGAGAACAATTACGACGAATTGAAAACGGCTCTGCTGAAACGGTTCGAAGTTACATCACATACCTACCGAAAAAAATTTCGAGCAGCGAAACGAGAACCGGGAGAGTTGTTTGCCGCCTACAGTCTGCGTCTGAAATTCTATCTCCATAAGTGGATGGATTTGGCTGGATTCGCGCATGACTATGAGAGTCTGGAGGAGCTCATGGTAATCGACTAGTTGCGGAAGCAAATGTCGAAACATCTCAGGACATTCCTGGGAGAACAAGGGGCGGAACGTATTGACATCGTGACGAAATTGGCAGAACGGTTCGTCGAGGTACATGGGGAGGCGGGAGAAAACCTTTCCACCAACACCAAAAGTCAGGACAAACATGACAGGAAGAAATCCAAAAACTCAGGAACCAAGAAGGGGGAACCTTATGTAAAAACGTCAGAGGAGAGTTTAGAGAAGACGAAGGAGGGAAGCAAGAGCTCTACACCAAAACGACCATGGTCGGAGAGGTGGTGTTCGATTTGTAAGTCACCCTCTCACAATACAAGGGACTGCAAATCGAAGGCTAAGAGCCCTCACTTCGTGGCATGTCAAGTGACTTCCAAGGACGTTGTCAATGAAAATGCCAAGGACGACAAGGAAGCTCGCCACCAGGAGAGCTCACAAAAGTCTGGCACTAGAAAATCTAGGACAACGAAATGGTGCAAACACTGCAGGGCGAACACGCACAATGCTAAAGACTGCAGAGATAAGTCAGGAGATTCTCATTTCGTCGGGTGCCCCGGGAAACCTAAAGTGGAGCCCACCGAACAGGTCGAGACCGAGGAGGAGACTCCAGACCAGGATATGCCACCTGTAGTGGAATTGATAGAGGTTAACGGTCGACAAGTTGAGTATCTGTACGACACTGGACTGGACGGGGAGGCCGTGATTTCTGCGGATCTGGTACACCCAGAACAATTCACAGGTGAGACCATGGAGATAAGCCTGCACAGAAGAGTGCTGTAGCCATGAAGTTGCCCATTGCCAAAGTGGAGATTCGGTCAAGATATGTCACCGGCACAATAAAGGCCGCTGTATTGACCGATTCCATTTTCCCCATCATCCACGGTTGCCGGTATGTCTTTCTGGAAATGCCCAGGGATCCAATCCAAATGGGAGCAATACAGACTAGCTCTCAGACGAGAATGGATCAGGCAGAAGCAATTGTGACTAACCCACTGCCGGGGGAGTTGCGGACTGCCCAGAGTGAGGATGCAACCGTACGTCCTTGCTACAAGAAGCTGCAGAGAAGTGCTGATCCACCAGAACGGGGACAGTACTACATGAAGAATAGGATACTCTACAGGAGAGCCGGAAAGGGAGACAACCTATACGGTCAGTTGGTGGTCCCGAAGGCTCGCCCTGCCCAAATTCTTCATATGGGGCATACCATCTCCTTTAGTGGGCATATGGGTATTGCCGCCACCATGCAGCGAATTTCCTGCCATTACTATTGAAGCCAGAGGGTGGCACCGAAACACTGGACAGCGCCGGTGGTCCTGGGTGAAATGCCCATAATGACCTCTCCTTTTGAGAGGGTAGCCATCGATATCGTGGGTCCACTTCCTAGGACTAGGAAGAGGAACACACACACACACACACACACACACACACACACACACACACACACACACACACACACACACACACACACACATACATACATATATATATATATATATATATATATATATATATATATATATATATATATATATATATATATATATATATATATATACTCACCATGGTGAATTGCTGTACAATGTGGGGTGAAGCCATACCATTGACCACAATTGACTCGAAACGAGTGGCGGACGCACTGATGGAGGCCTTTACAAGATTATGCTTCCCTGATCAAATTCTGACGGACAATGGGTCCCAGTTTTGTGGGAAACTCATGGAGGAGGTATTTAGGGTGTTCCACTCTAACCACATACATACCAGTCCTTACCACCCCCAAGCCAATGGACAAGTAGAGCGTTTCAACGGCACGTTGATGACAATGCTCCGGAAACTGGCACATGAAAAACCTGATAGGTGGGATGAATATATCCCAGCAGCACTTTTTGCCTATCGGGAAGAACCTCATGGCTCAACAGGACTACCACCCGCTACTTTGCTGTTTGGTCGTCCAATCAAAGGACCGTTGGAAGCCATGTTGAGGAGTTGGACTGAGGAGGGGACGTCAGAAGAAGTGATCTCTTCTTATAAATACGTGGAGGAACTGAAAGAAAAACTTCACAAGGGATGGACTCTGGCAACTCAAAACTTGGAAAAAGCCAGAAAGAGACATGCGGCCTACTACAACCGTAGGTCTAAAGACAGATCTCTAGAGGTGGGAGACGTCTTGTTGCTACTCCCAACGGGAACCAACAAACTGGAGATAGGGTTGCAAGGACAATTTCCCGTGGAAAGGGTGATATCCAGAACCAACTATCAGATCCGGATCCGGGGAAAGTCGAAGATTTTCCATATCAATCTCCTGCGGAAATACGAGGAGAGACCCGGAGACAAAGCAGCCCACCTCATGGCAATGGCAGTTGCAGTGGAAACTGAAACGGGAACCAACGAGGGCAGGGAATATCCCTTGGTACACCAGGAAACCTATAGGGATGTGCAAGTGAACCCTGATCTGACTTCCCAGGAGAGGGAAAAGATTACCCAGGTTCTCGAGTCTCATAAGGAGATACTGACTGATAAACCAGGACGAACGAGGTTGGTTGAATTCGAGATGGCTTTGACCACACAGGAGCCGGTTCGCCAAAAGGTTTACCCAGTGCCATTCTCTAAAGAAAAGGCCGTGGAGGAGGAAATACAGAAACTGCTAAAGGATGACGTGATTGCGCCATCCACCTCCCCATACAATGCGGGGGTGGTTTTGTTACGCAAACCAAGTTGAGAACGCCGGTTTTGTATAGACTATCGACTCTTGAACAGTCATACTCAATTTAATTTCAGGTGGAACCTTTGCCGAATCCAACTCAGTTATTCGCTAGGCTCCATAAGGCTAGGTACTTCTCAAAGGTGGATCTTAGTCGGGGGTATTATCAGATACCGGTAAAACCAGAGGTTCGACCCCTGCTGGCCTTCAGTACACCCAGTGGACATTACGAATTCAAGGTCATCCCCTTTGGACTCAGAAATGCACCTATTGTGTTTACTCGCATGATGAGGACCTTACTAGATCCCTTACCGGATCCGTCCATTATATCATTCATGGATGATATACTGATTTCCAGTGACAGCTTGGATGACCATTTACAATCCTTGGAGAGAGATTTAAATAGGCTAAGGGAAGCAGGGCTTACAGCTCGCCCAACCAAGTGCATGATTGGTTACCAGACTCTGGAATCTCTGGGTCACACCATCACTCCAGGACAAATTGTCCCAGAGGAGAAGAACCTGGAAAAGATCAGACATGCTCCAAGGCCGAAAACGAAGAAGAATGTGAGATCCTTCCTCTCGTTGTGTGGGTTTTACCACAAATTTATCCCGCATTTCACTGAACTGGGAGCTCCATTAACAGAAACCTTGAAAAAGTGATCCCCGGACCAAATCGTTTGTACACCGGAGTGCGAGAGTGCCTACAGTCAGTTGAAGGAGGCTTTGGTCAGCAAACCTGTGTTACAGCTCCCTAACCTTTCCAAACCATTTGTGTTGAGAACGGATGCGAGTGGGATTGGAATTGGGGCAGCCCTGTTACAGGAAGGGAAAGACGATGCTTCGGTTTTGAAACCTGTGGCATACGCAAGCAAGAAACTTCTCCAGGCTGAGAGGAATTTTTCGACCGTCGAGAGAGAGTGTTTGTCTCTCGTATGGGCCGTGCAGGGATTCCAGCCCTTTTTGTATGGAGTTCAGTTTCGGGTCCAGTCGGATCATCAGCCCTTGATGTTCCTGGCTACTTCTCAGAAGCTCAACGCCCGTTTGATGCGGTGGTCGTTGCTACTTCAACCCTACCATTTCACAGTGGAGTATATACCTGGGATGGAAAATGTTGGAGCGGATTTTCTGTCCAGACACCCAGCTCCTGAAGAAGAGGAATAAATCATCTGGATCGAGCTTCCAGTGGGAAAAGAGTGAGATGGACTACTCTCTTAAGAGGGGGCCTATGTCACAGAACCACTGTAATGAACGATAAGATGATAAAATAACAGAGACAATTGTATTCACAGCTGCAATTGTTTGTTGCCAGTGGGGACACACTCACGACGGATCAAAGGAAACCGCCAGTCTTTGAGAATTCCCTAGGAAATGGGAAAATATGTCGGCCTGTTGTTTTGCCGAATCGCAAGTTGAAAGGAAAGACGGGTGCGTTAGTTGTAAGAAGGGAGACAACTCTTCTTGTGAAGTTAGGGACGCATTGTCTGCCCCTGGAGACATCTGTTGTTGACATAGAATGACGTCACTAGGACACTCCCAGGCTGTATGAAAACAAACGTGTGCCGCCAGTGTGAAGAATGTGATTTAACTAGACTGACGTGTTAGCTGGCTCGGTTCTAATATTGAAAAGAATCTCGTGTGTTCGGTATCAATTAATGTTGAGAAACATGTGTCTTTCATGGCAAAGTGAAGATTCGATTCAGGATTGAGCTGGGATTTCATAAGGTATTTAGGGATAGCCTTTAGATGTAAATAATGTGGAACAGTGTAGCAGAAGTTGGGTATTAGGTGGGAAAAGGCTACAGCACGATTGAGCATCGGGATGGAATGGGAGGAGAGATGCTCAAGTCGTGACGTAGTTGGTTGTTACGGGGCAGTTAACATCAGGGACTAAGAAGAGATGGACGTATGATTTAACTGAGCAACATCTGGCTTGATTCTGAATAAAATGATATGGAACTAGAACCGTCCGTCTTGGAGTTGTTGATAGTCCACTGTCCCTTCGCTGTACTGTTATAGTACAGAACTGGTGCCGTGACCAGGCTGAAAAACTTCAGTTGTCGCGGTACATAGCGGAGCTACTAGGCCACTATATTTGATGCAGCCACTACTTCATACAGCGGTTGTGTGGAAAATGCGGTGCCTTTGAAACATTAGCACGTTATCAGATTGTTGCTGAACGGACTTTAGAAGGTTTTCCAAAATGTCGACCTAGACTGGAACAGATCAGCCTGTAATATGCCTGTAATATCTTCATGCGGTGGTGAAGTCCGCTCTCAAATCGTTTTCGAGCTTTACTGGTGGTGAAGTCCAGTCCGCTCTCAAATCGTTTTCGAGCTTTACTGGTGGTGAAGTCCAGTCCGCTCTCAAATCGTTTTCGAGCTTTACTGGTGGTGAAGTCCAGTCCGCTCTCAAATCGTTTTCGAGCTTTACTGGTGGTGAAGTCCAGTCCGCTCTCAAATCGTTTTCGAGCTTTACTGGTGGTGAAGCCCAGGCAGTTCTCAGATCATTATCGAGCCAATCGACCCGTTGTAAAATCATCTCCGGACTCCGTTGTGTGAGAGAGCCGCTTTGTCAAGTCAGTCAGCCGCCGCTGCTCTACACTGTCGGTTGTTTTGAGAGGCTGACTATTGTTCATTGCTGATTTCAGAGGGATGGCCAGTGCTGTCCTCTGATTTGAATTGTTCCTTGCCTTGTTTCAAGAGCCCGTCCCTGGGTGGCTGATACATCCAATCGTTTCTTGCCTTGTTTCAAGAGCCCGTCCCTGGGTGGCTGATACGTTTAGTCGTTCTTCACTGTCTTATCGAGCCCAGTCGAGCCTATCGAGCCCAGTCGAGCCTATCGAGCCCAGTCGAGCCTATCGAGCCCAGTCGAGCACTTTTGGTCCTTACTGAAGCCGCTTTGTCGATCTTGGTTCAAGTACTCGAGTACCAGATACCGTGCTTCTCAGTCTAGGCATACAGAAGAAGAGACGACAAGGACTTCATTTTTCGATTGGAAAGTTTAGGTCAACGAGAACAGGGGTAATATAATTAAATTTTTCTATTAGATAGAAAATTATTGAGTTTCAGGAGGAAGATAACATCCTTTGGTTAATTTAAGACTGTATAGTAATAAGTATTGATTGTTTTTTTTTTTTTGCTTGAATAACTGTAAATATTTCAGCATGGCGGAACAAGATTCGTTGGCACAAGTTTTAACTGGGATGGGAACGGCAACAGCAGGCAGACCCAACACAGCACAGTAGAGAAACATACGAATTTTTTTTTCCAGGTAACAAGGAATGTGCAGAAGAAGATGTAGGAATATTGTTTTGGGCTTGATAGAAATTACAAAGAAGTTAATATGAATTTCCTACATGTAGAGTTACAACGTATTAGTACATGGTTGGGAGAGTTAAAGGTAGCAGTTAATGAAGTAGAGAATTTTGTAGAAACGTTGAAGAACAGAACGACTGGACAAGACCCTTATAAATTTAAGGTATTCTGTAATAGAGTAGGAAAGAATAACAGGAGACAGCCATTGCTTAATAAAGACAGAAGACAATATGGTTATGATGAACCAAGGTTTGATGTATATAGAGTAAAAGACAGTGAGAACAGACGTAATGGTGAAAAGTCGGACTGGTATAGCTGTTATAGATACAAGAATGGTCCTGAGAGAGACTTTTCCAAGAAATTATGGAAATGGCCATCCCATGACAAGACTGCTAGGAAAAAACGTGACGACTGGTTTGAACAAAGACGGAAACAGTATTTGAGGTCAGGGTCAAAGAACAGAGTAGGAAATGTAAGTGAAAATTCAACTATTCCTAAGGTGGTTGCCAATATGACTGTTAGACAGGAAAAGAACACGACGGTGTTAATAAAGAGAATAGACCGAGAGACACAGACGCAGACAAGTAATACGATAAATGATAGTACACAGACACATATTGATACTGTAGAGAAGACAACCCAGGTACAGTCAATTAAGAAAATAGAAAAGGGAACGCAAACTATTAAGACGGTGGAAATTGCGGAACCACCTCAGGTGAAATTAGAAAAAGAAGACACAGTTGAAGTTAAGAAAGATAGACAGACGAGAACCAAAGATGAAAGGAAACCAAAGAGGAAAAGTATTGAAGAAAGAAATAGTAGTATGATAGTTAATAGAGGTACTGCCGTGTCAAGTTCCTCAGGTATAGACATTAAATTAATACCTAAATGGTGTAGAAATATTAGGTGTGAGAGTTTAGGTTACGGAGAAGATATTTCTACAGCCGCATGTTATAGTAAATACCGTGATGCTGAGACAACTGTGAATACTGGTGATTCGGAAAATGAGAGAATTGCACTACGAGCAGATCCTGAATCGAAGCGTGATGTTCCCTCATACGGTATAGTTGCTGGTGGACAGACGGACAGAGTTTTGGTTAGTGACTCTTTAGAACTAGATACCAGTTTATATGACAAGAAAGTAGGGAAGGCTAAGAGACGAATACCAAGAAAGAGAAAGAAAGTCAGACGTTCTAAAGCTGACTATGGGAATAGGGTCGAGGTGTAGGCAGTAAACTATTATGAATCTGATGAGGGAACTATTATAAGTGTGTCATCTGAAGACGAGATGGGGAAATATAAACGTTACGTAAGGTATACAGGAAACAGTGAGCAGACCGACGCAAATAAAGAAAATAGAAAGAAATCATTTAAGAAGAATAATAATAATAGACAGATAGCGGGAATTTACTCAACGACAGAAAGTGACTTAAGAAAAATAGAAGAATATATTACCTTAAGACCTGAGTACTTTAACAACAGGTTAACAACAGATAGTGAAGATGACATAATAAAAGAAAGACGTACTAATGTACTGAGAGACAATGAAATATTTAACTTAGATACACTCTATAACTGTTAAAATTCTTCGGGTAACGAAGGACATATGGCATTGTTTTGGCTTATGAAAGGAGTTGCGGTTTGAGCAAATACATATGGGCTGTCTAAAATAGGCAGATGAATTTTTTTGGTGTAGCGTCACATGGTACAAAGTAGGCAATAGTGTTGTTGAGGATAGAGAGTTACGACAAATGATATTCTACGTGGATACGTAATACAGGATATCTTGTGTTTGGTGGTGATGTAGGGAGAGTAAACAAGGTAGAAATTAAAATAGTCCTTTGTCTAGAATGGATAGATATAGAGAGGCGATCACGTTGAGTGATGTATAACTGGAGTAATTAAAGTAGAGAAGATTCAGCACAGAATTAGTAGAGAGAGAGATAAACTAAGTATGAATGTTCGTACTAGAAGTGGTTCGACTTAGAGCTATGACATGATCTCTGGGATAGTTTCGCTTGGTAGTTTGAGAAGTAAGTATAGTATTGTTGACAGCTGAACCGAGAGTGTCTGATGAGGAGATATAGATTGAGGAGGAATTGAGTATCCTGTGTAAAATAGTTGAGTGCGAGAGTATTAAGAGTAAAAGACTAGAAGTTGATGCTTGAAAAATACGAGTTCTTGGTGAGGGGGATGAAGTAGTTACGTCATGCTTGCGGAGAAAGAAGAGCTGATTAAATCTGAGAAAGTTGTTGTGTGGAGAAGTATAGAATGATAGTTACGAGGTTAGTGGCTCGTCGGAGTGAAGTTTGTTCTGAGAGATCGTTGATAGTGCTGGTTAGTGTGTAAAAGAGATATAAGTTGCGAGAGATTCTGACCTTTGAAAACGAGAGAATGATTGAGAAAAGTAGAAATAAGAAAACAGTTGAATTGTGAAAGTCCTGTTGAGTGTTGAAGTAGTTTATCTGATAATCCGTTGTTCTTGTAGGTGTAAAAATATAGACAAACATATGTGCGTCGAGTATGGATAGGATGATGGCAAGTGATAAGTACCGTATACATGTACGAGGCGTTTAGTACGTGCGTGAGTATAAGTATAGATAAACAGATGTTCGTCGCGTTGCGAGAGTAGTCGTGAGATAAGAGTGAAATTGGGTATCACTGTCTGAGCAAACATAAAATACAAATACCGTGCGAATATGCGAAGACTGATAAGTGATGTTGATAAAACGTGGAGCATAAAGTAACTGAGTATATGAAAATTGAGAGATAGAAAGAACATGATTAGAAAGGTGTGATGTCTTTTGTTTGGAATGTGTGATCTTGGACGGAATTTATGACAGGTTGGCAGAAAGAGAGTTAACATTCTGAATGACGTTTCATAAAATATGTTTAGTATTGTTGACAGAGACAGGTTGGAGTATGAATGCCTGATACTGAGAAATGAGGAAAGTGAGGTCCGTTGTCAGTTATAAGTGGTGTAGTTTGCTGTTTCTGATAGAATCCCGATAAATACGAAGAGGAGTGAAAGATACGGAGGTAAACAAGATTAATGAATGTTGGAGAACATGAGAACGTGTTCCGATAAATGTGACTAGTATCAGCGCGGTGCAAGAACGCTAGGAGAGACTTGAGGATAGCTTAGAGTTGTTGTGGTGAGATGTTGAAAGTACTGATGCAGGAGAATGCATATTAATTGCGTCGGATAGACGAGAAACTTAAAAGTAGAATTAGTTGTATTGGTGAGAGGTCTATAGTAAATAGACAAAGTTTTGTTGGACGTAAGAGAGTGGAGATACCGTAGTTAACGGTAATAATGATTAAGTAGTTGTAGTAATACTTGGAACAAATCCAAGGGAAACAATTAGTGTGTCGAGGTACGGTTTCCTTTAGTAGAGAAATGAGTTGTAGTGTGCTGGGATAGCCGCCACAATAATAAGTGAAGTGATTTGTGCTGCAGTTTACAGCGGTTGGTTAGGATGATATTCCAGATGTTGTGATGTCTTAGGAGTTAGTCTGGTAAAAGATAGAATATTGTGAGGGGAGAGAATCAATGATTGACGGTCATTTATTAATTAGTGAATTTTGTTAAGAGAACAGATATTGTTCTAAGTTAGGAATTGGTCTGTAGGTAACAGATATATATACTTGGTAGTGAGTTGTTTTGTTTTTCTTGGTTATAAAGGAATGATTTGTGTAAATAGATATGTGTTACATTGGTTCGTAGAAGAGACCAATCTTGCTGGGTCACTTTATGTAGTTAATTCTAAATGAATTATATTTTTTTTTGAAAACCTTCTCTTTAGCGAGAAGACAGTTGTTTTTATTGAATCTGAGTTTTAATGCCTCATATATGTAATATGTTTTTTTGCTTGATTTGTAAAATGATTGTTAGTATTTGATTTTAGAATAGGATTATTGTGTTCTTAGACTTTTGCGTACAAACTATTGGTCCGTAAAAGTGACCAGTAGTATTAGGCAACAATAGAGTAGGATGTATGTTGTATTATTTTAAATTATATGAGGGGAAACATACAATATGTATAAACTGTTTGGGGGGTATGATGTCCTGTTTTGATTTTATTTCGCTTCACTTGTGGTCTAAGTGAATTGTCTTGTATGTTTGTATATACATGTTGGAAATTAAGTTAAGTTAAGTTTGATTTACATGGTTTTGTGTAAGACAGTGTATGGGGCTTTATTTGAGACCCTTCGTTCAGAAAATAGTAATAAACTACTGGGGACTAGAAGAGAGACACGTTCTCCTTGTGAATAACAAGTTTATGTATATTATACTAGGAAGATTGCTGTGATAATCAGCGTTGAGAGGTTAAGTTGTGGAAACATAGGCCATACTTAAGTGACGGGGTTAATACACAAGTAAAATGGTTATGGGGAATTTAAGTGAACATTAATTGGATATATGGATTGAACGCCATATTGGGGAGGAAAAGATTAATGAATATAGCAGTGGGGTGAATGAGGGGAAAGTTTTAAACATAGTTTCCATGGGGTCAGAAGAACCATGGTGGACTTTCATAAGAGACACGAGATTGCTGGCTTATAGAAGAAGAAGTGAGTAACGTGCTACGCCAGGCAATTACCAAAACATGAATTGAATCCATGTTTGACTCCGAAGAATGATTAGATACTGTGGATAGCAGTACAATAGTAAAGGGAAATAAGTATATTGGGGAGAAATGGACATAGTCAGTATAGAATGCTCACAGCGAATAGAGATAAAATGACATGAGATTTTAGGGGTCCGTAATATATGGACTGAGAAAGAATATTGTTGCTGTTGATAACGGCATAAGTAGAGATTTTAGTAGGGATGCCCATAATAAATGGACATTAAGGGGTCGCTGAAATTTTCGGCGAAATTAAGAGAGAATTCTGAGTGAGGTATACGAGAAGGTTAGTTATAAGGTGATGTTATAAGGTGATGTGTTAGTTATAAAGTTAGAAGAGGTTTAGAGAGATGATAGACCTTGTTAATTGTGTACTGTCTGTAATATATAGACATTTGGGAGTGAATAATATTTTTGATGGTTGGTACTTGATGCTGTAGATAGCAGCGTAAACTGTTACCATAATAAGTGGTACTGTAGAAGAGATAATTGTTTTAGACTTTATTACATAAAGTCTCAAATGGCATAGGGGCGTAAAGGTGTGTGTGATTTAGCTAAGTGTGGTTTTTTTTAGAGAGAAAGAGTTCTACTTCTTTGAATCTACGGTTCGCACCGATTCCTTGTCTTTCTATCATGTGCGAGTGTTCTCAGGTTGATTGAAAGTAGAGAATTAGTAAGTAATGTTGGTGATGACAATAGGGAGTGTTTATTTCAAAAAGGTGTTATGATGTATTGTATAAAGTTGAGATTTAAAGGTTATTGATGTAATTAATATGTGTTATGTTATGAAGAGTCAAAAACGAAGAAGAAGTTCATAGTGGGTTACTATATGACAGGGAGAAGAGTTACGAATAGAATGTTTACTTAAGAGGAGCTGTGGGAGGTAAGGAAAGAGAGGGAATAGAGTAGGGGGATTGGGAATAAAGAATTTTTAAGGGAAAAATTCTTTAGAAAAAACATAGGAAGGTGTAGCAGAAGTTGGGTATTAGGTGGGAAAAGGCTACAGCACGATTGAGCATCGGGATGGAATGGGAGGAGAGATGCTCAAGTCGTGACGTAGTTGGTTGTTACGGGGCAGTTAACATCAGGGACTAAGAAGAGATGGATGTATGATTTAACTGAGCAACATCTGGCTTGATTCTGAATAAAATGATATGGAACTAGAACCGTCCGTCTTGGAGTTGTTGATTGTCCACTGTCCCTTCGCTGTACTGTTATAACAGTCTAGTGATAAATAGAGTGTAGGACTTTAGCATAATGTTGTTGCGTTGTGGTTAGGTATTCAAGGAGTGCGGGCGACAATAGGAAGTCTTATTGTTGAAATTAATTAGTGTGAGACGTCAATTAGCTCAGCTGGCTGGAAATAGTGAAGTGGGATGATATTTAGAAGGATTGAGGATGGTTTGGGGATAGGGGAAATGTCCAACGGTGGGATCTTCCAGTGGGGGTCTACTGGGATTCTGCACTTTACATTTGGTCTTTCCTTGTCTTACCCTGATTCGGACCGATGTGATGAGCTCCTCTGTCCCATGGCAGAGTTTGGTTCACTGTATATATCTGAGTGAGGCCATCGGCCTACACTCATATAATAGGGATCAGTGTTCGGTTGCTCTCACCAGGTGTGTGTTCTCTCTCTTTCACAGGTTCCCTTAGGTTGTCGAGAAAACCAATTGAAACATCACAACTTTCAGATCATGGATAAACTAGTGCAGGAAGATGGCGTTTGCACTGGGCCCATAATAAAAAAGGGTCTGAAGAAACAGGGCTCTATTGAGCCGATACATATAAGTATCCGACAGGAGGACTTCTTAACGATAATGATTGTGTTTTCACACCACATGTGAACAGAACAATAGTAGTTGTTTTCCACATCACTTGTGAACAGAACAATAGTATTTGTTTTTCCACATCATATGGGAAAAGAACAATAGGGAGTATTTAGGAAATTAGTATATTCCTATGAGACTATGTACAATAACTGTGTAAGGGTGAAAACTTTAGGACATTTTTTAGAAGGGAATAATGTTATTTCAAGGGACAGTGTTCCATGTTTTCACGATGCAGGGATTGGGAAGTCTCCGACTCTCAGGACATTTAGGGAACATTGTGTATGATCAATTTGGGATCAGTACCGAACTATATCTGAGATAGGTGACCAGGTATCGTGGTTATCGAAAGCTACTGGAGATAGTCAACATCTAGCAGGAGGGACACGTCGTTTGGTGAGGTCATTTGTGCTGACTCTAATGATGTGGTGTAGTCCTTACCGGGATGATAGGACCTGGCTTCTGAGCTGTTCGGTCTGATTCTGCAGACGCACTAGAGTATACGACATACATTCTACACATACACTTCTCACATACATACACTTTTCTCCATTAAATTAATGTGTTATTAATTTTTAGAAGCTAGAGTTGTTTAGTATGTTGTTTTGGGGAAGTGTAAGAGGGGGCATGACACAGGGGTGAGGGAGGGAGGGAGAAAGAGGTATCCAGAGACTGACGGAGTGTTGTGGGCGGAATCTGGTGGATTCTCCAGAATAATGATATGGGGTTAAAAATAGTGTGGGTGTTGATTCCCCTCACTCCAGGGACGACACTATAAAGGAAATCAACGACATTCTCCCAGACTCTTTTTGTTGACATGTTCATTGTTGTTACTGCATTACCAATCCTGATGTTGATTTCCTAATCTAGTGATAATTTGCTGTTTACCTCTGATCCTAGATATGTAAAATGGCATACTATCTCCAGTTCGTCGTCGTCAATAAAGATTGATGGAACCCCATGTGCACCTTGTGACATAATCTGTGTCTTATTTTTGCTAATTATTAAACCAACTTCAGAACAAGCATTGGAGAATGCAGATAGTAGATGTTGTAATTCTTCCTCAGAGTGGGTCGTAATTGCAGCATCATCCGCAAATAAGCAACTCTCTTATTAGTACCCTCCTAATTTTGGTCTTGGCCTTCAATCTCTGAGCATTATAGAGGCCCCATCAGAGCGTGGGTGAATGTATATACCGGAATCCTGATCACGAAAGGCATATTTCAGTAGAAGTGAAAAGTATATCCCAAAGAGGGTGGGGGATAGTACACAACCTTGCTTAACTCCACTCTTAAATTTCAACTCTTCTGAAGTTGCACCATCAAACTTGATTATACCCTTCATGCCCGTGTGGAACGATTCCACAATGGACAGAAAGGTTGGTGGGCAGCAAATCTTCTCTAGTGCCTTGAACAGACCCTCACGACTGACAAAATCAAATGTATTTGTGAGGTAGATGAAGGCAATAACAGTTTTTGAATTTGTTCCCGACATTTTTCTTGCATTTGTTGCAATGAGAATATCATATAAATGGTAGACCGCTTCTGTCGGAAGCCGCACTATGATTCGGGGTAGACTTGATCTCCTAGGACTTGAAGTCTGCGCGGAACAATTCTGGCAAATACTTTCCCAACAGTACACAGAAGTGAAATACCCCTATAGTTGTTACAGTCGCTTCTATCGACCTTGTTCTTGTACAGCGTTATAATGCTTGAATCTTTGAAATCCTGTGGGACTTGTCCTTCTCGCCAGCATAGCTCTATTAGCTGGTGAATCTGTAGAGTGAGTGTTTCTTGTCCACTCCTGATTACCTCTATTGGAATCCCATCCTTACCTGAAGCCGTGCCAGATGCAAGTTCATTTATAGCACACTTAATTTCTGTTATGGTAGGAAGTGTATCCAGGTGGTCAAGAGTTAGCAGGGCCTCTATGGCGTTGATGGCATCATCCGCTAGTTTGGTCTCACTTGAGTAAAGCTCTAAATAGTACTCTACCCATCTATCCATCTGCTGTTTCTTTTCAGTGATGATTTCTCCAGTCAAGGTTTTCAGTAGTGCACTTCTTTTGATCATTGGACCACAGGCTTTTGTTTTTATCCCTTTATACATGCTTCTGATGTTTCCCTTATCACTTGCGATTTGAATGGACTCACATAACTTGATCCAATAGTCATTTGCACATTGCCTGGCAGCTTTTTGCACATCCTTCCTAGCTTGCTTCAGCTCACTGAAAGTGTTACGCGTTGTTCTTTCCTTATTTCTTAAGAGAGCTATCTTCTGTTTATCAATCAAGGGCTGCAGTGTCTGGCTATTTGCAGCAAACCAGTCCTGCTTCTTGTGATCCACAGTGCTGTAAACACCTACCGCAGTTTTAAAAGAGTTTCCTTAAGTTTACCCCATTTTTCACTTACTATACAATTTTCTGATGTATCAATGAACGCGTCATCAAGTTGCTGTTGAAACTCAAAGCACTTTTCTGGATCGTGAGTGTTAATAATATTAATCCTGGGGCTAGATTTATATTTAGCTGTGTAGATTTTCTTTGGTCTCAGTCTAACTCTTGCAACAACCAAAGAATGACCCGTATCACAGTCAGCACTGTGGTAACTTCAAGTTAATGATGTATGGTTCAGATGTTGTCTCCGTGTGATGATGAAGTCCAGCTGATGCCAATAGCCGGATCTTGGATGTTTCCATGTGACCTTATGCAGCTCTTTTGTTTCAAAAAAGGAGTTTGTAATACATAGGCCATTTCTGGTGCAATGCTCCAGCTGCCTTTGCCCATTTTCATTAATGCGAACGATTTCCTCCGAAGTCGGAGAGTATCTGCCTGCACGGCTAGGAACCACCAGTCTGCACACCAATAAGCCAGACATGGGACAACGAATACTCACGCAAACCTCAGTCCGGTATGATATCACACTGATGTTGGACAACATGATGTCTCCATTCTACATAAGGACTTCACGCTGGAGTTCACAGCCAGCGAACGCAAGCAAGCATGCGACCGATGTTGTATTTTCCAAGGCACACTGGCCATGAACTCGAGTCCTTTCCCATACGATCATTGAAGTCACCGAGCATTTAAATGTAGTCGGATTTTGGAACTGCCTTGATCATAGAATCTAACTTCTCGTAGAACGAATCCGTCACATCATCAGAGGAAGCGAGTGTCGGTGCATATGCAGTAATAATGGTAGCAAAACCACAAGAGGTTGCCAAGTGCAGGGATAATAGTCTTTCATTACCTCCATCTGGAATTTCAATCATTTGCAGTAGCGAATTCTTCACTGAAAAGCCCATATCATGTTGCCTTTTTTATGCCTGCCTTCTACCCCTCCAAAAAAGGGTGTAATTGTTTTCCCTGAGTGACTCTTTCTCAGCGAGGCAGTTTCCTGCAGGCCAGCAATATCAATGTTAAAACGACTGAGTTCGGCATCAATCACAGCCGTTTTCCATACATCGTTAATATTCGTCAAGTCAGTGGAAAATCCTGGACCCGTGGTTCTTACGTTCCAGGTTGCAAGCCGTAGCTTGAGGTGTCTATTTTTCTTTTCATTAGTGCTTGCTGCATTGGTTTTACAACCTGCGATTAAGATTTTGTCCTAGCCCCAAGCACCCACTGAAGCAGTCAGACTGTGGCGGATCAGCACCCAATGAAGCAGTCAGACTGGCGGATCAGCACTTAATTGGCCGGGGGCTGCCCAGTTTGAGGCCGGTGGTAGCTGATCAGTGACAAATGTAGGTTCTCCCACCATCAGAGGCAACCCGTGACGCCTCATGTCTACGCCAATTGACAAGGACTTATAACCCGTAAATGTTGCCTCTCGCTTTGATTCCGAAACCGGTTAAGACCAGGGATGGAGTTATTGCCTCTCCATAGCACAAAGCCTGGACTAAAATAAAGAGATCATGTGTGCCCATGCAGCATGATCCCTCTCTCGGCCTGCCTAGTTCACTCAGAGGAAAGATAACACCTATACATCTGGAACTGGAACAAGACAAGCTGCAGAAGCTGCCGGATCAGCAAAGCAATGCTCTAACTGCCTGCCTGTCGGAGCTTCGATCCCAGACCAGCTGCCAACCAAGGCTTAGGACCTGGTCTGTCCTGCCATGCCATTTTGTCTTTGGATTACATTTCCTCGCACCAGGATGAGGCTTGTACCCTCCCAGTTGTGCACTTCCGCCCGAAGCCGTGGGCAAAATGTGGGTTTGGTAAATGTCGCCCAACAATATCGGGTTTGGTAAATGTCGCCCAACATTCGCCGCTAACAGAAAGCAGGTAGTACCGTCTACTGTCATACGGTAGCTTAGTCATATCTGACTAAGACCTGCCTAGACAAGATAAGACATTTGTACTATCACGGTCTAGAGCAGGGCGTAGGGCCGCATGACAAATGTATTCTATTGTGGGGGGGGGGGGGGGGGGCGCCGCATATATATATATATATATATATATATATATATATATATATATATATATATATATATATATATATATATATATATATATATATATATATAACAACTTAAAATTTTATGTCTCGGGTAACGAACAGTGCCTCGGGTTACGAACGAATGCGCGCGCGCGCGCGCGCGCGAGAGAGAGAGAGAGAGAGAGAGAGAGAGAGAGAGAGAGAGAGAGAGAGAGAGAGAGAGAGAGAGATAGCAAGGTGTAACGTTGGAGACAAACGATCACATACAGTACAAACAGTATTACAGATGAACTTGTGGATCTTCAGAATGAATACCTAAAGACATTAAAGGAGGAGCAGTCATCCGATGATGAGGAGTCAGTGACCGTTTCAACTGCCAGGATTAAAGAAATGTGCAGCAAGTGGGCAGACGTCAAAGACTTCATTGTGAACCATCATCCAAACAATCTTGTTGCTCAATCAATCAGTCATGTGCCATGCCGGAAAGCGTGGGCGGTCATGACTCGCCATTTCACTCGATCACCAGTGTCGTGGATCAGCTCAGTGTTCCTGTCTCGTCCATGCCATGTGGCCAAGCCATCCAGGTATTTTCCTCTCGGTCTTCCTCTTGGTCTGTTCCCCTCGATCTTGCCAGTTGTCACTAAGTTCTCCAATCCATTTCTTCTCATAACATGTCCAAAAAATTTTGACTGTCTACGTCTAATTTCTCTAATCAGTTTACGATGTTCATTTGTCTCCTGTAGTACTTGGTCATTGGTTTTTCTGTCTGTCCATGGTATTCTTTGCATTTTCCTCAGAAACCACATTTCTGCAGCCATCAGATGCTTTTCAGCTTGACTGCACATTGTCCAAGTTTCACATCCATACAAAAGAACAGGCTCTATGTATCCCCTCAACACTCTTTTTCTCGTTTCAATTGACATCTTCTTATTGGTCAGAATGTTTTTCATCTTGCTAAACGCTACTTTCGCCATGGCGATTCTTGTTCTAATCTCTTCAAGGCATCTCCCATCAGATGTTATAACTGTTCCAAGATAATTGTACCGATTCACTTGTTGAAGAATATTTCCATTTACTTGTATATTACATTGTGGCACTTCTTCCTTCCTACTGACAACCATAACCTGAGACTTTTTACAATTTAATTCTAACCCCAGTTGCTCACTGTGTACAACAACCGCATCTACTAATTGTTGCAGGTCCTGCTCATTGTCTGCAATTAATACTGTACCATCTGCATATCTAATGTTATTGATGTTTCGTCCTCCAATGCTGATTCTATTTATATCCTCTACATTTCTGAAAATATTTTCACTGTACAAGGAAAAAAAAATCTGGAGACATCACACATCCCTGCCTAACACCTCTCTTAATTGGCTGATACTGTCCCACTTCACTATCAATCCTTATTGCAGCTTGTTGTTTCCAATATATGTTTTTTATAAGTCTAATGTCTTTCCCATCAATTTGTAGATCTGCAAGCATATCCACCATGCTGACATGTCTAACGCTATCAAAAGCCTTTTTATAGTCAATAAAGCAAACTTGTTGCTAACAGGGCAGTAAACCTGATGAATGATGGCCCATTTCAGAAAGGTTCTCCAGCAAAGGAAGCGACAAATTTACCTTGTTAGTTTCTTGGTGCACAAATATTCCCAGTCGGCTGCCAAGAAACAGCGACAAGATACTCCTGAAACTAATGATTGAGAATAACAAAGAAAGTGACAAATTTCCCATGATCGTTTACTTGGTAATAAAGATAGACTAAATCTCTTTTTATTTTACATTTAATTCATTTGGTTGTTTTCTTTCTCTTTATTTAAAACGTGAAGTACACGTATTCTTTGCGTTTTGTCAGGTAAACGACCGGATGTTAATAAATAAGAACGAATCTTTCATCTTGAAACTGATTGTCTTTATTTCATTGATTCCAATGTTTCCGGTTACGAACGTTTAGGGTTACGAACTGAGTTCTGGAACGAATTAAGTTCGTAACCCGAGGTAAAACTATATATATATATATATATATATATATATATATATATATATATATATATATATATATATATATATATATATATATATAATGTCCATTTTGTTTACAGCAACCTATCACAATAAGTAATTATTAATCATTTATAGGTTATTAAGCAGTATAAATAACTAATTATTGCAATTTTATTTTACTTATACACTTACACATTAAATTTGACAATATGGACAAAAACTTTTACTAATTTGTTAACAAGATGTTACAACTTGTTATTATAACAAATATTCTTTATTATCTATCAATGGCTTTAATTTAGACACAAACTGACTACATTGTCACTATAATTGTTGATTTCTAATGAGATGTATGTAACTGCTTGCACTTTTTGACAATATTCTTGAAATCTGGAGCAAGTTTACTTGTTGAAATTCGCATGACTGCAGGCAAGTTGCAGTCCAACAATAAAGACCTATTCTTAGATTTGTTGATCTTCAAGCAAGAGAATGCTTGTTCGCAAATGTATGTTGATCCAAACAATGATAAAAGCTTAGCTGCAACGTTTTTCAAGTTGGGAAATGATTCCTGTGATAAAGATCCATAAAAATCCAGCAAACCATCTGACTTGAATTTCTCTTTCAGGTCATGATCTGCTTGTAAGTTGTAAATGTATGTCCTGTGTGGCTGTATCAGCTTCTGCACTAAAAGGGGAACTGAGAATATTGAACTGTGGCTCTAAGTTCTTGAAATCTTGGAATCTCCACCAAAATTCTTCAATCAATGCATCTAATTGGACTTTATACTTTTCAGTCATTTCACCAGAAATGGTTTCTTGTGTCATAATCCCCCATAGTTGTGCCGCGGCGTCGGTACGAGCGCCAGGCAAATACCAGTTACCTATCCACAGGTTCGCTGGTGAGTTAGATTAACCGTCAGCGGTCAAGCAAGTACAAGCTTGACGAATGCAGTTCCCGCTGGACTCGATCCCACAGGGCAAGTGCTCAGAGCGAGAAACGGCAGACAAGGCTTGGGTAGCCGGACTGGACAGACGCGGTTTGAGAGAGGCTTGTATTATTTATGTGCCTGAATGTCGATTGCTAGTATCTCTTGTGAGAAGATGGAAGACTGCGCGGCTGTGGTTTGAGTCTGTGAGTGTATTGATTCATTGACTGTGTGTATTATTGTATCCACATTGTAAAGGCAACATGCCGAATTAGATTGTGTTGCATGTGAAGTATAAATAAAACGTTGAACTTAGTGTTACCGTGTGTCACGTCCAATCATCATGTGGCTGTGTATGTCTCGCATATGTTAGGTCAAACGAGCCAGATTCATCCTTAAATGTGAGAACCTGACATGTGGGAGCTTTCGTCCAGCCTTAAGTTAAATCATAAGTGAACCGTGTGTAACTTGTCTTCATAAAAGTGTGAACATGATGTCTACGTCCTTACTAAATTTGATCTGTGTGTAAGCGATGTATCATCATAGTTGCAGAACGTTTAAACATGGCTAACTTGTCTTCGTGAAAGTAGTTGTGTGGCGTGTGGAAGCAGAAATTTCGGGAAAGAAAGAAACATGTGGAAATTGTTGAACAGACGACATTACGACCAACAATAACACTCGACGGCATACAAACCTAAACCAAAACTTAGTTGACAAGCATACACCTCACAAAAACACAGATTCTAAGATCTTTTCCTCCAAAAGTAAACAGGTTTTTGTGTGTCACCTGAAACTGTTACCCGTAGAGGTCATTTGTCCGAACAGTAACGACCCTACAGTCTCTGGTCCTGTTTTCACCATTCTCCAGAGCACTTAAGTATTACCTTTTTCATATACTTTTGTATGCAAGTTTAGGCACGCGCTGTAATTTCATAAATATTGTATAAATTGTTCAAATTACTAACACTTTATAACAAAATTGCGTGTGTGGGAATTCATTTTCATTGAAACATTCAATCATGTCGACTTTAAATGATTTCATTGAGATGGGTTTAAAGTTAAAGTTAACTGGTGATGAGTTGACAAAATGGAGTGAAACAAAATATTCAGAACACCTCCTAGCACAGGAAAAAGCTAGGGACCGCGATGAAAGGGCGGCTGAAAGAGCTGCCAAACAAGCAGGAGAGCTGAAAAAGGCAGAAATAGATGCTGAAGTGAAGAAAGCAGAAATCTTAGCTCAAAGTAAACGAGAAGAGCTCGAACTACAGCTGAAAATCAAACAGCTTGAAGCCGAAACAGCTGTAGACAAAGAGTCTCTTAAATCAGAAAGACTGGAAAAAGAAAACCAGTACAAAAAGTACCAAGGGATCGTGAGAAACTATACCTCGGGAGACTGCATAGAAGCCTTTACCCAGAACTTAGAAACGTTAATGGACCATTATCAGATCCCAGAAACTGAATGGAACATAATATACATGAAAAGTTTATCAGGGAAGCCTCTGAAAGTCATAGAGACCATCCCTAAAGATCTCAGAAAAGACTATCAGTACATAAAGTCAAAAATTATGTCACATTTCCTGTTAGATGAAGCAGGCTACAGAGAACAATTTAGTAAGATATCTCCAAAACCTACACAAACGTTCTCTGACTACATTTCTGTAGTACAGGATATTTTCAGCAAATGGCTGTCTGCGGCCAAGATTAACAATGACTTTAATAAACTAAAAGATCTCATCCTTAGAGATAAAATCATCTCATCTCTTCCACCTCCATTTTCCAAGTTTCTGCTAGAGTGTCAGTGTGAAAGTGTAGAACAGATAGAGAAACGAGGTTCTGGCTATTTTACAGCCAACAAGCATTGTTTTTCCAGTGGGTTGACTGATTTAAGTTTTGTAGCAGCTGCTACCTATGAAAAACCAAGATCAGAGCCCTACAATAGGCAAAGATCATTTAAGCCTAGTACTGAGAAATAACAGCAATGTAGATTTTGCCAACTGCCACCAAGATATGTGTGATAAAAACCCAGAATATCTAAAATACTTGCAAAACTACATTAATAAGCAAGACAAAGAGCGAAGAAGCTATAAACGCCTAACCAAATGATTCCTCTGTAAGGCGTATGGCCACTGGCGCCATTCTTGTTTAGGCAAACAGATGACCAAGAAGGCTAATGCAGCCATGTTTGATAGCTCTTCCTCAGATGAAGAACAAGTCGAAGACCACCCTGTGAACTCAGCACAGACTATTGATATATTTAATTTAGAAAAATGTACCACCTGTAATCAATTCCATGAAGATGGCCTTCTAACATGCGGCCACTCAATACCTATCACCAATGAAGAAGCTAACTTGGTGATAGACTCCAAAGGCAAGATTAACATCCACGAGGGATATGTTTATGGCAAGCCTGCTACAGTCTTACGGGACAGCGGAAGCACTCTTATCGGTGTAAAAAGAGGGTTCATATTGCCTACAGACTATACAGGCAAGCACATAACATGCAGAACTTTCTCTGGTAACATCGAGAGATAACCACTTGCATGGGCGTATATTGACCCCCCATTCATCACAGGAAAGGTCAAATGTGCAGCATTATCTAACCCATGTTGTGATATTATTGTAGGTAACCTTCCTGAGGTGAATGATATGCCTCATAACACCATAACATCTATTGCCAAGTGTAGTAATGATGAGGTACCATCATCTCCATCTAACTGCAATATTGAGAGTGTCATATCATTGAATCTCTGGCGTTAATGGGCGGTGTTCTATTGAAATCAAGGCCTGGGTCAGTCTAATTTTCTGGAGCTCCAACTTAAGACTTGGCAAATGGATACTTCCCTTCATCATCACAGAGATGAAAAATGTTGGTGAAAGCTTGTACATTGAACAAATGTACATTGGCATTGTAGCCAATTCTGTAATATCATCACATGAATCCATTGATGTAATTGTTTCACCACCATGTCATGTTACCGATAATGTTAACGCAGTAACTAGATCTGCTGCCAGAGTGCAAGATCAAATAGATCAAACTGAGGCACTACAAATGCTAAGCCCAGTGTTGCTTCCTCTTAAAACCATGAAGGAGAACTTTATAAAGGCCCAAAAGGCTGTTCCATCATTGTCTAAATATTTTAATGTTATAGGTCAAAAGCCAAGGTTAACCAAAAATGCAAGATGGCATTTTGCGCTGAAAGATTGCATCCTCACAAGGTACTATACCAGAGGTAACAGCACCACGGAGCAAACGGTACTGCCAGTTGAATACCGTAAACAGGCCTTACATCTTGCACATGATATACCTTTCGCAGGACATATGGCATATTCGAAGACCAGATCCAGATTGTTAACACAGTTTTATTGGCCAAAATTCTGCAATGACACGAAACAATATTACAGATCCTGTGACATCTGCCAAAAACTAGTGAAAAAGGGTAAACACCCACAGGCTGAATTACAGGTTACAGATTTAGCCAGTAGACCCTTTGAGAAGATCTCGGTTGACATTATAGGTCCTCTAAATCACGTTACAGCTAGAGGAAATAAATACATAATTACAACAATTGATCTCTGTAGTCGGTGGCCAGAAGCTATTCCCCTTAAGAACATAACTGCCAAAGAGGTGATGGAAGTTTTCTTCCACATATTCTCAAGAGTAGGGTTTCCTGACACTATCCTCTCTGACCGTGAACGTCAATTTATAGCGGCAGCAACACAAGCTTTCACCAAAATTTTTCATCTCTGTGATGATGAAGGGAAGTATCCATTTGCCAAGTCTTAAGTTGGAGCTCCAGAAAATTAGACTGACCCAGGCCTTGATTTCAATAGAACACCGCCCATTAACGCCAGAGTGTATGTGATTTCAATCCCGGATTATGTGTAAAATCTATTTTGGATTATAATCTTCTCTGGGGGAAATATTCAGTGGATATTGTAAGAGCAGAACACAGTTTTTTTTTTAAATATGAGAATTGCAAATGATGTTAGAAACAATTGTTTTTGTATGTTTGGTTTTTCTGAACTCAGACCATTGTTTTTCTACGTCTTTAAAGTGGTCAATGATGGTAGAACCAAATAGTGGTTGTTGTTTCGGGGTGTAAGAGCATAGATTTTTTGGGACAATGGGGTTATCACATTTTAATGTGTTTATGATATTGCATATCATCCCATGCGTGTTCTGGAAATTCATTGTGGCCATTACACGTACATATATGTCTAATCAGATTTTGATTTAATGCCTGAACTGTTTGTCCAAATGTTGATGTTTACGTCAATTGCTGTTGATATTTGTTCAACAGTGGTTGTTATGTATGTTGTAAACAATCAATGTCCTCTATAACACTATATAAAATTTAGAAGGTGATCTAGTGGGAATGGAGAAGTACGCATAGACACAGTTATAAAAAGAAGTGAAGTATTTTCCTTCTTGTGTTTATGGTAGAATTCCATGATCATCCCAGCTGGTGAAATGAGTGAGAATCTAAAATAATCCCATTAGGGATCCTCTAGACAACGTAACAAAATGTTCTCATATATTAAATCCCACATCCCACAGGAAAAAAAATTAGAACTAGAAAACGCCTTGGACCAAGAAAATGTAAGCGTGTGTTGCTTGCAAGAAACTTACCTCAACGAAAATGAAATGATGTCTGGGAATTTGCCAGTACTAAGGACACTACTTTCTGAACTTAGCAGTCAGCATAAGGTCACCATACAGTGGATACCATCCCACCGTGGAGTACCCGGAAACGACAGAACTGATCGTGAGGAAGGAACGAAAGAAGATCAGTCTGATGTGCCCGTTACATACCGCCAAAAGAAAATAATGATCAAATCAGTCAGAAGGCCACCAAAAGCTGCTCAAGACGACTACCACGTTATGGACAGACCAGAACAATCATTATTCTGCGCCTCAGAACAGGACACAATAGATTACGCAACCACATGTATACAAGATTCAAGATTGGTGAATCAGCCATGTGCACTTGTGGATTGGCGTCGCAGACAGCAGAGCACATACTCAAAGACTGCCCAAATTACAACATGTATAGGCACACCTTCTGGCCTAGAGAGACGACAGTAGAAGATAAACTCTATAGACAGCTGAGTGAACTAAAAAGCACAGTTAAACTCATACAAGAGGCAACATTGCAGTTATAGACATATTTAAGGCGAACGAAAGAAGAAGCATTACATTACGAAGGTCAAGGACTGTTTACAAAAATAGATAATTAGAAATAAATTTTATCAAAAATGTTAAAACAATCATAACGGTACGTGAAATTCTGTAAAGTTCAACACAATCACTTAAAAAAGAAGTAACAATGTTTATTTCTAAGAATACTCTCGTGTTTGACGTGAGCGCGCGAGAACTGGAAGCGGTTCGAGTCGCGCCAGTGACTTATGATAGTATGGAGCTGGTCGCTCAGAAAGTCGTGGCGTGCTGATGAGCGTAATCTAGCCTAGGAATCAAAATATAGCTGAAAGATGCTGATGTTGACCGCAATATCCTGAAACAGGATGGAAACTCAAAACAAAACAAAATTTCGAGTCATGATTTTTTTTTTTTTTGGCGCTCGCTCGCTTTGAACTCAAGCGTAGTCTATCGTGTGCTACTACTTCTTGTGCACTGGATTGATTATCGCTTGTGGTTAGCTTTCCCTATTACCAGTACCCCTCGCCATCAGACGAACCCATTTCGACTTCAGAGTTACTTGTAATTTAAGTCCCCAAGTCAAGGACGAGACGTCAACATTTAAGTCCAACTGACTCATAAACAAGTTGCCGGTATGGAAAGCCTACATACAACTTCAAATGACAATGGATGGAAAGTCATCAACCTAGCAGAAGCCAAAGGACTGCAGATCAGCAGTACCAGACTACAAAGAAAGGATATACACAAACAAACTTGGAAATCATGTGACAAGAGAACCTATAATCAAATAGATCACATTTTAATTAACAACAGAAATGCATCAAATATACAACAAGTTAGAAGTTATAGAGGAGCTGAGTGCCACAACGACCACTTACTCGTTGGAGCAAAATGTAAAATAAAACTTAAGAGAGCTTTCTATGCTAAACTACAAAGGTTACATCCAACATATAACATAGAAAAACTACAAGAAAGTACAGTCAAAGAGAAAGTTGCAGATGAAATAAAATGTAAACTTGAAATTCTACAAAACCCGTTGAAGGAAAGTGTTGACCAGACTTGGTTGAACATCAAGAATACTATTAAAACTACCGCAGAAGAATGTGTCGGTGTGTTAACCACGCATAGAAAAAACAGATGGTTCAATCCAAAATGTGAAAAAGTAATCATTAGGAAAAAGAATGCCAGACAGTTGTGGTTAAATGACATCAACAACATCCAAAATGAAAAGCAATATAGAATTGAATGTAAAGAGGCTACAAAAATAGTTCAGCAGCTGAAGCGAGAATATATGAGCAATCAAAGATATGGAAACTAATCACCAGAAAAACTAATCCAGAAAGTTTTTAAAGAACTGAAGTCAATGAAACGAGGGCACCAACACAACACATATGGTTTAAAAAACATAAATGGGGATATGATATATACCAATGAGGAAATGTGTAACACATGGAAAGAATACTTTGTTGAATTACTAAATTGTGAAGCTCCAAGTAACACTTTCCCTCAGGAAGCGGTTCTAATGTGTAAACCAAAAATTAAGAACCTGTTTTTGAAGAAATCCTATATGTAATAACACGACTTAAAAACAATAAGTCAACTGAGGCTGATGGAATTGCTGCTGAATTTATAAAGGCAGGCGGCCATGCATTACATCTAAAGCTATACGAACTAACAATAAAAATCTGGAGGACAGAAGAATTACCCCATGACTGGAAAGAGTCATTGACTTTAAGAAAGGAGACAAATTCCAATGTAAAAATTATAGAGGAATATCACTATTGTCCACAAGCTATAAGATACTATCCGCGGTATTACTAAATAGACTAAAACCATATTCAGAAGACATATTAGGTGACTACCAGGTGGGTTTCAGACAAAACAGATCAACAATAGATCAGATATTTATCTTACGACAAATAGCCAAAAAAAAAATTGGGAATATAAATGAGATCTCCATAACATTTTGTGGATTTTAAAAAGACTTATGACTTATGATAGTGTCCACAGGAATAGTCTATGGAATGGTATGCAGGAATTTGGAATACCAAGGCAGTTAATCAACATGACCAGACTATGCATGGAAGATACTTATAATATAGTAACATATAAAGGCAGGAAATCAGACCCTTTCCAAATAACATCTGGCTTGAAACAGGGTGATGCACTATCGCCGCTCCTTTTCAATCTGGCTCTAGAGAAAGTTGTAAGGAAGGTAAAGGAGGAATATGTTATTGGAGGAACATCCAGACTGCTTGGTTATGCATATGATATAGATATTATAGGGGGAAATTAACACACGACATTGGAAATATTGGCACACTTAAAGAAAAAAGCTCAACAAATGGGGCTGGTTATCAACCAAGATAAGACAGAATATATGGTAATTTCAAGAGAAGGAACGGCTAAAACCTCTGGCCATATGCAAATAGATAATATGACCATTGGAAGAATGGAAACATACAAATTCCTGGGTACAATCTTCAACTGCTCCAACATAATAAAGGAAGAAATACAAGCTAAAATCAACTCTAGAAATAAGATATACTATGCACTACAACATCTACTAAAATCAAATGCGCTATCTCGTAACACCAAGATCACAATATACAAAACACTGATTTGACCAGTTGTGCTGTATGGCTCTGAAACCTGGAGTACTACTAAAGGAGACGAAGCCTTGTTACAAACCTTTGAGAACAAAGTCTTAAGACGCATCTTTATGCCCATTAGGGATACACAAAGTGGAGAGTGGAAAAGAAAAAGCAACAAAGACACGTATGATCTGTTTAGGTCCCCCGCTAATCACTGATATCATGAAAGCTAATAGACTGTAATTGCTGGGACATATAGAAAGAATGGAAGATAATAGGGGAACAAAACTCGCTTACACTCAGGAAATAAATGACCGTAGACCCTGAGGTAGACCAAGATGACGGTGGAGAGATAATATACATACAGACCAACAAGCACTTGGAATCAGCGACTGGCAAGAGAAGGTCAACCAGAGAGACGAATGGAGACAGCTTGTATCTGCAGCAAAGAACCTCAATGGCTCGGAACGCTGAAGAAGAAGAAGAAGAAGAAGAAGAAGAAGAAGAAGAAGAAGAAGAAGAAGAAGAAGAAGAAGAAGAAGAAGAAGAAGAAGAAGAAGAAGAAGAAGAAGAAGAAGACCGGTGTAGGGGCTTAACGCGCTACCTCTTCATCAAAACACTGGATGTTTAAGAATGAGCACTCTTATCCATTATGTCATCCTGTGGTCTTGAGTCATGATTAATAATAATAGCTTGAAGCTCATTGATACATATCGACTTGTAACATGGCTTGCTTCGATTCAGGGGTCGCAGGTTGTGAACATTCACTGGATATTTTTCTTCGGGACACTCTGGTGTGGTTGGAAATGAACAGGCAGACAGATTGGCTGGTGCTGCATCATTGAGGGGTGATTTGTTGCATGATAAGGGATGTGAAGGCCCTCTGGGAGACTCATTAATGCAGAATAACATTTCGACTATCATGGTCTAGAGAGAATGCGGCAGCAAGGGGTGGTCAGAGGATTTGGTTGACATTCGTCACTCAGAGTTAAAGCAAGACGGACGTACAATCAGATTGTAACGGGCACCATCAGTAGTGGAACTCTACGCTGGCTGTTGAAGATGAGGCCTTTAAGCGCTTATGAGAATGCTCCGGGTGCACTGATGTCGGTTCTTGACTCAACTCATAACTTTACTTAACTAACTTATCGGGACTTACAATGTTGACTGCCGGAAGGCAAAGTTACTTAAAGGACATTAACATTTTAAACATATCGTAAAATATTTAAGGGGGCCCACTTCACCAGGTTCCCACGGGCCCCACTTGCCATCGAGTGAGCTGATATCTTAGCCAGTCTGCCACTGACTGTGGTTTAATTTACACGTGGGGAGATTTTTGAGCCATTTCAGGGGGCGCCTGACATACAAAGAGTTAATTATTCCATAAATAAGATAATTCCGTAGCCTGTTCATTGTTACATGAGCTCACTGCATCTGTGTTAGTAATTTAACATTTAACTGATTCAGCTCCACAAAGTTAATTTAACTCATCCTTACTGAGACATGTATTATTTATCTGCTTAGAACAAACGCCGGCTGTTGTGGCTTAGAGGCAGTGAACGCTTTTAACAATTTTCCCACATACGGAGTCCAGGGTTCGAAATCAGCTGCCTAGCGTTGAGTCGATTATATGAGCGTCGGTCGTTCAGAACTCATTGGCAAACTACTGAACGTAAATATTGCCTAACTTGTCTCAGACAGCCAAAAATGCAGGGTTTGGTTGCGACGTACTGTAAAAAACACACAATTAAGTTAACTTGAAATAAAAGAAGAATATAACTACCATGGGAAGAAAGAGTTAATGTAACATCTTGGTATGGCAGACAGAAGAGGGTTGACAGACGTCACGGTTTTCTGGGACAGTTCCGTTTTGTTTTTAACGCAATACTATAAGTCACTGTCCCCCCCCACCCCCCCCACCCACCCCCCCCCCCCCCAAAAAAAAAAACTGATTTCGGGATGTCTGTGTGTCCCGTCTTCCCCCCCCCCCCCCTGTTAAATGAAAGATTTAATTAAACCCAAATCTTTCTTGATTTTCATTTATTAGAAATGTTTAATTTAGAAACATCAAATGTCAGCGCGCGCAAACGAGGTAGTTTAGTTTTCGTTATTTTGTGGTTGGTTGGTTTCCGTCTGTTGTAACTTGTCCAGAATTAGTTTCAAGCTAAACTGCCAGCACACGTCGCTCTGACCGTATGAGATAAACCTAGTACAACCAGGTCGACCTAGAGCACCTTTTTCTTTTAAGCCACAGTATTAAATTTTGCAACATCTTTAATTCTTCTTATGCTTAAATGTCCCTGTTTCTCAGTCACAGTCTGACAACCCCAAGAAAGCGTTAAAATTGCAGGCATAATAAACTATGTGCACGCCACTTCAAGTGTCGTGTTATACGATAAGCGTTATAACATTAATAATATTTAGCACAGCGCCCTAAGTCCTTGAAAATGTGAGGTAAAGTGCCAAGCAGTGGCGTGCACATAGAGTCTGCCTTAAAGAAATGTAAAAATTCAGAAATAAACATCATAATAGGGGACTTCAATGCAAAAGTAGGAAATCAAGGGGATAGATACACAGTAGGAAACTATGGTTTAGGAGAGAGAAATGAAAGAGGATACAGACTAGTAGAGTGGGCAAAAGAACAGGAAATGATTGTAGGAAACACCTGGTTCAAGCAACACCCTAGAAGATTATGGACCTGGAGGAGTCCTGATAGCAGGATTAGAAACCAGATTGACTACATTCTCATTAGCAGAAGATTTAGAAACGCGCTAACAGTAGTAAAAACAGTTCCCAGTGCTGATTGTTATAGTGACCACAGACTACTCACAGGAACATTGAGGATAAAGTTGAAGAAAGTCAAGTATACAACAGGGAACACTAAATATGATTTGTGTACATTGAGTAATGACAAGGAAATACAAAACAAATTCAACATAGAAGTACAGAACAGATGTGAAATATTGTCTGACCTAGAGATCCTATTCCAGGATGTGGATGATCAATGGGAAATGTTAAAGAATTCAATCAATGTGGCTGCAGAAAAAACTATTCCAAAATTAAAGAAGGTGGATCGTAAGAAATGGATGACAGAGGAAATTTTACACTTAATGGAAACAAGAAGACTCAACAAAAATAATCCTGCCAAGTATGAAGAAATTCACAGACAAGTCAGAATATTAGGTAGGAAGGCAAAAGAATCATGGCTTGAGGAAAAGTGCTTAGAAATTGAAAAACAACACAACAGTCAAAATACCAAATTAGTGCACAAAAGAGTACAGGAACTTACTAATAAAAGAACAAGTACATCAACAGGCTGTCTAAAAACTAAAGATGGCAAAGTCATAATAGAAAAAGATCAGATTCTACATGTATGGACAGATTATGTGAAAGACCTGTATAATGATAACAGAGAGGAACAGTATGCTATTAGATTTAATAATGAAGGACCAGCAATTTTAAAGATGGAGGTTCAAAATGTTCTTAAGCATATGAAAGCTGGCAAGGCCCCCGGTGCAGATAACATCACAACAGAAATGATTAGAGCTCTAGAAGAATTTGGACTAGAGCAAGTCACTAGACTGCTGAACACATTATATGATACTGGAGATATACCTTCTGAATTATGTAATTCTGTATTTATTGCAATCCCAAAGAAATCAGGAGCCTTAGAATGTGATCAACATAGAACAATTAGTATAATGAGTCACATCACAAAGATTTTGTTAAGAATTATCATGCAAAGAGTGAGGAAGAAAATACAACCTGAAATAGGGGAAGAACAATGTGGTTTTGTAGAAGGAAAGGGTACAGTAAATGCTGTGTATATGCTGCGAACAGTTATTGAACGTGCTTTAGAAGTAAACAAGGATATACATCTTTGCTTTATTGACTACACAAAGGCTTTTGATAGAGTTAGACATGTCAACATTGTGGATATGCTTGCAGATCTACAAATTGATGGGAAAGACATTAGACTTATAAAAAACATATATTGGAAACAACAAGCTGCCATAAGGATTGATAATGAAGTAGGACAATACCAACCTATTAAGAGAGGTGTTAGGCAGGGATGTGTAATGTCTCCAGATCTTTTTTCCCTATACAGTGAAAATATTTTCAGAAATGTAGAAGACCTAAATGGAATCAGCATTGGAGGACGAAACATAAATAACATTAGATATGCAGATGATACAGTATTGATTGCAGACAATGCACAGGATCTGCAACAATTAGTAGACGCTATGGTTGTACACAGTGAGCAGCTGGGGTTGGAATTAAATTGTAGGAAGACACAGGTTATGGTCGTCACTAGGAAGAACGAAGTACCACAATGTAATATACAAGTAAATGGGAATATTCTTCAACAAGTGAATCGGTTCAATTATCTCGGAACAGTCATAACATCTTATGGCAGATGCCTTGAAGAGATTAGAACAAGAATCGCCATTGCGAAAGTAGCCTTTAGCAAGATGAAAAACATTCTGACCAATAAAATGATGTCAATTGAAACGAGAAAAAGAGTGTTGAGGGGATACATAGAGCCTGTTCTTTTGTATGGATGTGAAACTTGGACAATGTGCAGTCAAGCAGAAAAACATCTGATGGCTGCAGAAATGTGGTTTCTGAGGAAAATGCAAAGAATACCATGGACAGACAGAAAAACCAATGAACAAGTACTACAAGAGACAAATGAAAATCGTAGATTGATTAGAGAGATTAGACGTAGACAGTCAAAATTTTTTGGACATGTTATGAGAAGAAATGGACTGGAGAACTTAGTGACAGCTGGCAAGATCGAAGGGAACAGACCAAGAGGAAGACCGAGAGGAAAATACCTGGATGGCTTGGCCACATGGCATGGACGAGACAGGAACACTGAGCTGATCCACGACTCTGGTGATCGAGTGAAATGGCGAATCATGACCGCCCACGCTTTCCGGCATGGCACATGATTGATTGATTGAGTGGCGTGCAGAGGTTCTTTGGTGCCCGAGGCCAACTCCTTGATTGGATGCCCCTAAATTGTTCTTTACATCATTCATTTCTCCTCCCCTCCGACTGCACTGTGCTGCCCCCTCTCACTAACTGGATGCCCCCTTCCCGGCTGGATGCCTGGGGGGGGGGGCGTCGCACCCCCCCCCCCCCCCCCCTCCCCGCACTCCCCTCTACACGCCACTGGTGTCAAGTATCTTGGGGAGAAAGAATTAACGCCAAGACTGGATATGGCAGAGGGAGTTCAACCGCAGGCATAATAAACTATATATAAATTACTTCGAGTGTCGTGTTGTGCCACAAGAGTTAAAATAATAGTACCTACAGTCAGTTAAAAGCGCTAATTATGTCCTTGATAAAGTGGTAGGAAATGCGGCCGTTACATAGCTTCGCGCGACGGCTGAACCGACCAATGGGTGGGTGAGCTTGTTTACTTCAGCTGTTGCTAGTGCTACGCCTGGAACAGCTTGACCCGGTTTGCTGACGGATTTTGGTAGGCGACAGTGCTTTCTCCTTGTTTGTTTTTACATGCCAGTAGAGAAACAACGAAACGTTACGACAAGGTCGCTAATGAAACGTAACATTGATGCTTCATGGAAGCAGCGGGTGAAACTTACGGATGTGAAACAAGAGAGCTATTCAACATATTTCTAACTAGGGTAAACAGTATACAAAAAACTTGTTTGTTGGTATTATATTAATATTAGTACATCGCGTGGGCCTGCACGTGTATTTTGCTAATAATAAGTTTTGACTATAAAGTTACACACAACACTCGGTGTTCGGTATGGGCCATTATCCTATTGGATTACCAGACTGCTTTTGTAAAGCATTGCTGAAGCTTTATTTAACTTGCACAATAAACTTTCTAGCAAGATTACATGAGGTCACCTTTCGAAGACATTTACCGTCCTTGTGACTCTTGAACCGTGCTGAGTATTTGTGTTAGTACTAAGTCCTGTATAAGTAAGAACAGTCGATTTTCTCTTTGTTAAGCGTGGCTGTTCTACCGTTTTAAAAGACTAAACATTTAATAAATATGATGAACAGGTGTGAGTTACTGGTGTCAATATTTCTGGTGTTGGTTATCATACCAAGCAGTTTGGCCGCGCTGTGCAGAAACATTTCGAAAGGGGGTAACTACCAGAACCCAGCAGACGGAGGTAAGTTATCTAAACAAACCACCAGCTGTTTGTTTTCTTTTATTCTTCTGCATGCTGTCTGTCTGTCTTCGGCTGTTATTTCTCCCGTTTTAAAATATGTTCCCCTAATTCGCCTCTACTATGTCGATGTTTTAACTCATGAATGTATACTGTTTATTATTATTATACAAATTATTAAATAAAATAAGTAATTTATATAGTTAGTTTCCGCCACAAATATAATTCAAAACACTTGCCAGAATGAAGGTACATCGCATGCAAGTAAACATAGTTATCACATATAATCACAGTAATTCCAACAGTTGCAACTCATTAGAAAGGCACCTCATACCGTTAACGAACGCAAAAGTCCATTTTATGCAGATCCAGATAGTGAAGTATGAAGGAATGTTATTTACTTTCCATAACTGAACAAATATGAGAAAACATTCCCAAGTAGGATTCCCCGCCATATAATACTTTCTATGTAATAACTGAACAAGTAACATTGTTACACACTTTGTTCCAAGCTTGTTACTCTTTCTATTCAAACATTTTTTTTTTACTTTAAATTAAAACATTCTTTTAGCCTAAACGGTTTAGGTATGCCGGAGTTAAAATATGATCACTAACGGATGGTAGAAAACACTGTAACAATTTGGTTACAGTGGATCAATGTAAATAACCATCTGGACGGTAGTTAAGACAAGAATACACTGTATGGAATGATGGAGTAGCTAAAAAAGACATGGCAGTTGCTCTGTACACACAGAATAAAACTAAAACAAGCCAGTTACCGGCTTAAATGTCCTTCTGCCCATTGGGTTGAAGTCTGTGGACAATGGAAATTAAAAAAAAAAAAACACGGGGAACCATGACACACCCCAGGCCTAATCTCAGCCAGTCTATATGTGCCACCAACCCACTCTGAAAAGTGGTAGCCCTTTTCAAGATTCAAACAACCTGAACCCCATTGCATCTTACTTAAGAATTGTAGAATTGTATGTAACCCTGTCTTCAAGACAATTTAGCAGCCCACACGTATGGCCCAGCAATAACCAGGTCATGTCACGGCCTAATCTGTGAATGGGGTCAAACACTTCAAGTATCAAGTGTAACCTGCTTTGGCTGTGCAGATACAAGTGGGTGCAAATAATATGATAAATAACTGGTTTATGGCCCTTCTATCTGTGTAAAAACAGTGAAATATGGTTAATATTAATAGAGTGGTTCTCAACCTTTTTTTGGCCCATACCCCTTTCACCATATGTTGAGAATGTCATTCCTCCCCTTTTGTATTTTACTCCCTATATAAATCCCCCCTCCCCCAGACTGGCTCTAAATAGTATACATAAAAATGAAAGCTAACTTTAATAACACATACTAGAACAAGTTTAGACGTCTACATGAAACGTGATTTGTGGGTCTACTTACGTTATAAGACGAATATCAGAAGGGCGAGGAGTACAGAACTACGCAATCTTGAAATAATCTTCATCCCCCCTCCCCCTGGAAACCCTAAAATCCCCCCCCCCCCCTAGGGTGAAATTCCCCACTGGTTGAGAGCCACTGTATTAACAGATTAGATATTAGTCTAGTCATCAGGTTTATATTGGATTGCTTATCATTTTTAGCTTTTTATGCGACAATAATTAATCCAGTACTGAATTTGACTCTCATTGGTTTTCCCTCATTTAGCATATTGTTTCTGACTGGTCTGTGATAGATCTTCCTATCAGAAAATGAATTCCTACGTACAATATTGTTTATGATTTTTTAGTCTTATGACAAACAATTCAGTACCGAATTTTCTGTGGTTCTCGTTTCTAATTCCTACATACAATATTGTTTGTGATTTTTTAGTCTTATGACAATAAACAATTCAGTACTGAATTTGTCTGTGGTTCTCGTTGATTTCCCCTCAATGTAACATATTGTTTCTTATTGGTCTGTGGTAGTTCTTCCTATGAAAAGATGAATTGCTACACCACAGTTATTGACCATAGAAATAGATAAATGTGCAGGATTCCCACCACCTCCTCTTCATAAACCTATCCCCAATCTAACCTCACAAATCCTGGTGGTGGTAATTATATTTGACTTGCATTGTTCTATAGGATTTCCCCTCAGGATAATATTATGTTCAGTAGCAAATGAAATATCACCTTGTGAGTAGGTTCACATCTACTACCTACAAGAGTTACATTGCATCCATAGGTAGCTAAATCATCCAGTTCCTCACACTGCCACTGCAAATGAATGGTTTTGTTTGTGTAATTCTATTTTTGTTTGAAAATTTAACTAATTCACATTATGCCAGTTTTTATGTTCAGGAACATAATTTAACAAATTCAATGCCAAACAGCTGGCTTCCTGGCCTAGAGGTTAGAGACTTTTCTCCGTAATCTCCTATACTTTCGTAAGTAACGTGATGACGGTGAGAATCAGCAGTGGTTCGAATCGCATCGGTAACTTACGGGGTATGTGAGCCGGCCGCTCAGAAACCAATGGCAAACTACTGAGCGTAATGTTGCCAAGAAATCAACAATCAACTGAAAGATGCTGATGTTGACAGCGATGTCCTGTAAAGGATATGCAAAAACATTAGTGCCAAACAAAAAGTAGGTATGGACCAGACAGTACACAATCAAATGAACAAGTATTATAATTAAATTTCCATTCACTGAGAATTGAAATTGTGGAAGATACCACAAAACAAAATAAATAACACAGTGAACCTAGTATGGTGATATAACATCCTTCTGCCAAAATGGGAGGATACAATTGGTGAAATATTATCTTTTGGCACTAAATTGGTTAAGATACCTAAATTAAATAGATAAATATTAAATTTTTCAAAAAATTAATTTACTTGTTAGATTATAACCTCATATGGTTGGATTATTTATCATCAGTTTAACAACAGTTATATTGAAAAGCTTACCCACCCAACAGTCAAAGGGAAATTATTGTCAATCAGTTTAGCAAACTTATGGCTTGAAGTTAAATTCAGTTTTATAATTTCATACACTCAGTATATGATGTACACAGTACCTGATTGCAAGCAATAAACATCACTTAATAACAGATATTAACAGATATTAAGGTTGTATCTATTCCAAGAATAACATCTTGTCAGTGTTGCAAAACAAAGCAGAGTTAACTGGTATCATTTTAGAAGAGAAGGTTTCAAGAATAGGCAACAAATGTGAACTTCATCATGATCATCATTTAGCAGGTTCTTTGTAGAATGTTGCCTTCATCTCGACCCCCTGAAAAGGTTATTTAACACTTGCCTGTTTTCCTACCTCATGCATTTTCATGCCCAAGGTGTTTACAATGTCCTGTGTCCATCTTTGTGCTGATCTACTCCTTCCTTTTCACTCAGGGACCATTCTTTCCAAGACACTGTGCTATTTAATATGTCTAAAGTATTTCAGTTTTCAAGACATGTTGCTATTTATCAGCCAGCTTTGTTTGACGCTCAGATTGTGTAGAATGTCAGTATTGTTCTTCTTCTTGGTCTAGAATATTCATATAACCTTTCTGTAAGATCTAAGCTCAGAAGTAAATTGTTTTCCTTGCTGATTGTGAAATGATCCATGACTGGCATCCATATATTGCCACAGAATAGATATGAACATACACAGCAAATCTGTAACCTTAATCTCTTTACTAACACTGATTACACTTACAACACAGCTATGGGCGATTTGGTAGCAGACCATCTTGCATTGGTTGTTATAAAATAGTGTGAGTGCCAGTCGTTCAGAAAGCAATGGCAAGCTACTGAACGTAAACTTGCCAAGAAATCAAAAACAGTAAAAAAAAATGCTGGGGTCGACTGCGACATCCTGTACAGGATATGCACTAACTTAACATGATTACACCGATTGCTGAAAATGTGTGGAGGTAACCTTATTGTCTTTACTTACATTGATTACACCAATTGCTGAAGATGTTGGAGGTAATATCACCCTTTATTGACTTTTTGTTCATCATAGCATGCACCAACTACATTGACAATAACATATGAATAGGTCACTGTGCAGTTGAACCAGCAACTGAAGCTGAGGATTCAGCTAAAGAACATGGTTGATGAGGAAAATGATGGAGTTAGATTTTTATCTTCCAAAGTTTAACAACATGTGATTATTTTCCACATAATTCTCCCATTGTAGTGTATTTATATAGCCATATCCTCTTCAATCCATCTGAGTTATAATTGGTATACATATATAGTGTCTATTGCTATTTCATATAATGTATGTTTATGTTTCTCTAATTTATAGTTTTCCTATTTCATATTGTGTAACTTATATAGTAATGTTTTTCAGACAATTATGATATTAATATTTTGCTATCCATCTTCTTTCCTGTCAATATATTTGCAGCTTTTTAATAAGTCACATTATTAGTATTTTACTGTTCAATATTTATCCTCTATATATACATTTTTGTTTTTATAATATTTTGCTTAATCGTTCCGTACAGTTCACTATGGTTATCTATTTTTAATATGATTTCTATTGTCATAGGCTTATTGCAGTAGGTCATGTATTCGGATAATGGCAACCTTTGGGGTGTATAGTTATTACACTTCAGTAAAAAGTCTTCTATTATATTACACTTCTTGCATTCAGCAGTTGTTTCTACCAAATGGACCTTGAAGTAAATTTTACAAACTTAACTCATACAACAGACATCTTGTGTCCATGATTGGTTAACTTTGATATGTGATGGACTCTTACATGTGAATCCCAGCCATCACATACGTTCTTTTTATATTTGGTCAGAGCATACAATATTTATAATTATGTTGTTTCAATTAATAAATGTATAATATATACTATATACAAATAACTAAATAAGCACTATAAATCATTTCTGCTAAAGACAGAATTCAAAACACACACACTAGAATGAAGGATACATCATTCAAAAGTAAAACAAAATAACCACAGCAATTCCTTCTGTTGCATACCATTAGAAAGGTGCGTCATAAGGCAAATGCAAAAGCTTATTATTTATACAAAAAGTGAGGTATGGTGGAATTGCTGTTTTTTACTGTGCCATTAATGGACAAACATGAGAAATATATTTACATTTATAATTCCCCACAACAGATAGTTTCTGTGTAATATATTCTTTTATCCATGGTTGATTAACTCTTTCGGTCACAAGCACAGAGTGAATCCCAGCCATCACATAGTATTTTCTCTTACTTTTTACTTTTGGCCAGAGTATACTTAAGAAATCTGGCTTACCCATCGACCAGTTGCACTGTGTATTTATGTATTTAGCCTCTTTTGAAAGTCATGCAAGCATGATTTTGATCATGGTTATTTGACCCCTTGGGCATCTGCTGCAAAAACTTTCTGGAACTGAAAGAATTAAAACACAGATGGTGAAATGTTTTTCTGGTTAATTTGTGAATCTCAAGGTATTTGTCATGTAATAAATCAGGCCAGGTAATTCAATACTACAATAGGTAACTCCTGGGAAATTTGTATCAATCAAAATATTTTATACCTAGTACCAAACTTAGAATATTTAACTCTAATGTTCAATTGTTATTGCTGTATGAATCAGAAATTTAGAGGAGGATCAAAAGAATTACTATTAACTACAAACTGCAAACATTCTTTAACTAGTGCCTGTGTAGAAAAGAAGTACTAAGAAGAATCACTAATGCAGAGCTCAGGGACACATTTAAGCGAATCAACAGGTGAGCGAAATACACTAGCGCTGGATAAGACACATTTAGAAATCCTGATAATAAGGTAATAGGAAAATCCTTTGTCTGGAAACAAAAGGCCAAGCAAAATGGAGAGAAACCTGAAAACACTTAAAGAAGAAAATTAGAGACAGAGATGAATAACACGGGGAGAATATGGATAGAGTTGCAAGAGATAGCAAAAGATGGAATGGATTGCGATGAGTTGGTGAGGGCTATGCTTTAATGGAGGATAAAGTACAAAAGAAGAATAAATAACTCAATTGAAAACCTTTAAATGGAGCATGACACATGTTAATAACTATTTTACCATCTCATTTGTTATTTGTAATTTCTCTTAGGAATGCTTTGCTATTTTATGTTAGCTGTATGTCTATAAGTTAACAAATTGGGTCCACTAATCTGTACGGATGATGCTAGCCAGGTTTTAAATTAAATTTAAAGAAAACAGAAATTATGATAATCTCCAAAAAGAAATAGATACCACAATGTAACATCCAAGCAAGTAAAAAGTAAAGTATCCCTTTCAACATCATCACACATATTGGGTGTATGGTGCTAGCCACACAATTTTTCCAGACCAATCATCACTCACTGAATGATGTGGCCAATGTAAAGCCAACTGCCTTTACTACTCCTGGTACGTATTTTAGACTGGGTCGACTTGGAGTTAAAAAAAAAAAATTCCCCACCTTGACGGTGATTCAAACACTTGACCACCAGACTGGCAGGCATGGATGTAACCACTGCACTACTGCAGCTCCCCAACCTCCAAGTACATAGGAACCTCTTAAACACCTGCATTTTTTAAACTATCCAAAACAGTCATAAGATCATGTAGAACATGCCTTGTAGAAATTACAACAAGAATCCTCAAAGCAAACAGAAAAAAACCTTTTGTAAGATGAAAAATAATACTCACAAGAGTGTAATGGTGCTATATTAAGTCTATGCTACACTATGAACATAAGACCTGGCCAATAAGTAATATATTCTGTATGAGACAAAATAATGCTCTCCTCATATCCCAGTCAAAGATCACAGCCTCTGGGACTAAAAACAATGATCAAGATACACTAGCTGCATCCTATTAGACACCAGTGTTGTCAAAGACTAGGTGTTAACAAATCCACTGTAATACATTTGGTAATAAGAAGGCAAACAGATTTGCCAGGAAGGGAGGATGAAATATTCACACTGAAGACAAAGCTACAAGTGAAGAGATAAAATTAGTTATCAAAAGTTACTTTCAGGATAAACGACTTAAGAAATATCCAGATAGACACATCTTAACCATACTTCCCATGACTCAGAGGTAATCATGTGATAATCTTTAGGCTGGGAACCAGCCATAGCAAACTCAGACATCTTTTCAGAAAATGAAAATTGGACAGACTATTACTGTTCATATGGACAGAAGAAACAACTTAATACTTTCTCCATGGCTATCAGTTCTAGAAGAGGGTAGAGCGATTGCATAACCTAACCCAGGCCAACTGAGGGAAAACTGTTATGCAGGAAGACACCAAAAACAGACAACCAACTTATAAGAGAGATAGACATGATTATTTGAGAACAAACAAGGGAGAAGGAAAGGAAGAGGAGTTAGGAAATCATCATCATTCCTTATCTTGCATGCTCCACATGAATGATGTTTTATTAGTTCTGAAAATATGTTTTCAACTTAACACAAACTAGACAATCTTATCTTTTATTTCCTTATGCAGTTTATATGTCCTGTGACATATATAAGTGATTTGTTTATCTTTTAGTTGCCACATTATTTTATATCCCCTTTATTCTGTGTACACTCTATGAGTTTGTATAATGTTAGTTTGAAATCATATCATGTGTATAAACATAAGAGACAATGTTATCTCTTATTTTCTACCTTGGTTCGTGTGCAGTATATTTGCAGCAATGACCTACTGAGCTAGTTTTCAATGCTTTCATTCTTTCAGCTTTAAGGAACACTAATTAGTTGTTTTGTTACTTCATGCCTTGATGCTTCTCCAATCACAAACTAGACAAAATTATGTCTTTCATAGTTTCTTGTGCATGTTATTTATTTCTTCGTCTGTTAAGGTTTTTATCAAAGTATATATTCTTTTCAAGTACTTTTGTACTTACTCAATCTCATTAAAAATGTATTTTTCAGCCCATCGGTAAAAATACTTCATATTCTTTGAAACAGTCTCATTTACTTTATAGTCTTATCTACTTTGGCTTAATTTTATTTTAGTTTTGCTGTTGCATCTGCTACTTACTAACAGCTGTAAACATTGGATTAATTTGTAAATAGTTTTATGAAATTATCTTTCTAAGATATTGGATTTATTGTTGACCATTTGGTTTAATAATTGTCCTGTGAATGAAGTTTCTTGTCTTGAATGTTCAAGATGTGAGAACCTGTCAGTAGTTAACAGTCCTCTTTATATGTTCATATTCGTTTCTGTTTTGTCAGTCTGTTAGCTAATAATTTATGTTTATTTGTCTATGTTTGATCCCCTCCTTTTCCCAGTTCCCTGTTAAATGCATTACTAGTTTTAATCAATTTAATTTAAACAAATGACTATTCCAACACTGAATGCAGAAGGATGTTGAAAACAGTGGGTGCTGAAAATGGAAATTAAGTTACTTGCTTTAATAAGCAAGCAGACAGAAGTTAAGTGGCATTAAAGAATCGGGGCACTAAAGTCCGAGCCCATTTTGTAAAAAAAAAAAAAAAAGAAACTTTCCACAAACGTTCAGCTAGTCTCTCTGGCATTAGTTATAATTATATTTGTGGTGGTTTATGGTGTGGAATGAGTTTGTTTAGTTTTCTGCGCCAGTGTTAGCTGGCTTATCTATTTTGAAGCGTTTATGCCTGTAGCGTCAGCTGGGGATTGTCCGGTGAGTTCTCCTTTGTGTCCGTCTCCTCTGGCGGTTTCTTTTGTCAGTGTTGGCTCCTTGTGCGTTTTGCTTGACTGGGTGCAGTCCTTATAAGGACTTTTTTGTTGTTGTTCTTTTTGCCTCCTCTTTTTGTGTGTGTGTATATTGTCTGTAGAAGCCCTCTGATGGCTTCATTGGCTTCATTTTCTTCCTTGAACCTTTGATCTCTTTCGAGTTTAGATTTGAGTTGCTTTTGCCTTTGCGTTCTACCTTCCGCTCGATGTATTCCGCCATCCTGGGGACCACAACTGTAGATTGTCTTCAGAGTACACATCTAGGTTTTCTTCAGAGGTCTGGCGGGATATTGGTTTCCCCTTGAATTTCTTGGACATCATGGTTGGGCTGCTGGCTTCAGCTTGCGGTTTCTGATTAGTCATTTGTTTGGTTTCATCTTTCGGCTTCTCTCTGGTCTTTTGCACGGCTTCTGTTGGTTTGTTTTGGATTAGTTCCCTTTCAGCTTTTAGCAGTTATCTCTCTGATTTGATGGTTTGTAGGATTTCTTTGTTCTCCATTTTTATCAGTGCCATGCATTCCACCGCTTTCTTGATGCTTTGCTGGACTTCCTTTATGTCAGCAGCAGTTTTTCGTTGTCGCTCGTTTGTGTGGGTGTCTTGAAGTAGCTTGACTTGTTTCTTTAGCTAGTCTATCTGACCTTGCAGCAGAGATCTTTCAGCTTGTGAGATGCACGTGGCTGTCTCGCACCTCCGCATTGCTTCCTTGTATGGTTTCTTTGTGGTAATGGAGATCTTTAAGACGTCTCTGTGTCTTTGGAGGTACGGACAGCCCATTTATCTTGCTCCATACTTGCCAAGGCAGTTGGCGCGCTTTCTCTTGTCATTGGGCTTTCGGAAGTCCCTGTCTTGTTTTGCCAGCGGACATTCCTTGAATACATGTTGTAAGGCGCAGTAGCGGCAGATTTCTGTCTTGTTGTGGCATGTTGTTCGGCTGTGGCCGGTCCTCTGGTACCTTGAGGATTGGGTGATTCTCTGAATGAATCTTTCAGGCTATTGTACTGTTTTGTTGATCGATACTTGGATGACATCTTGCTCCCCTCTGTTACCACCGCTAGAGTAGTAGGGATCTTGGAGTACGTCAGAATCCGCTCCGCCTTCAAGATTCTGATATGAAGATTTTCCTGTTGTAGCTGCTTCAGTATTTGGTCTTCTGTCAGCTCCACTTGGATACGCTTAATTACCCATCTGATCGTCTGTGGGACGGTGTTTCCGACTCTGGTGTCTTTCTCCTCCTCCTTCTTCTCAATAGACTTGGCTCTTGTTTGTGGTGGGTTGTCGTCGGTCTTCCTCGTAGTAGCTTCATATGAGGTTACTGTATTTCTGGTTCTTTGCTGCAGCTTGCAGGGATTTTCTCTCCTCTCGTCATCTTTAAGGTCTTGGCGGCTTCCACGCTGCTCATCTTGTATGTCGGGTGTCTTTTGATGTTTGTCTTGCAACGTGCCATTTTCTCCCCCGTATCAGGTTTCTTGAAAGTTCAGGTGATTTGTTCTCGATATCGCTCTACAGTTGCGAATGAAAGCACATTGATTCTTTAAATGCTCTACATTTAAATCAGAAGTACAAAGAGGCAACAGGAAATCATCAACGTGGTGGTTATAGAGAGTGCAAAGAATATTGCCAGCTTCAATCAGAAGATAGAAGTTATAGTGATGATAATTAACTCCGTATGTACCAGGAAGTTGTTGCTTTACCTCCTTCTATTTCAAACAGTGGTTCGCTTAATAATAAATGAACACATATGAATTGTTTGTAGAAGAAGAAGTTGAAACTAGAGGACGCACTAGACAACATAAACATTGAAAGCTATTGTCCTGGTGGGTAACTGGTCGGTAACACCAGTCTCAGGCATGAAATAACTAATAAGGGATGGGGTATATCATCAATAGAAGTGATCCAGAACACCAAGGACCGAGATCTGTTGAGAGTCATGATCGCCTACCCTTTTTGACAAGGCAAGTAAGTGATGATGATGACGATTTGGTGGCAGAAAAAAGCTGCACACGGTATGAAGAATAAGCTAAAGAGGATTTTACTTATTCACTTTTCTGTTATTTTTAACAGTTCTAGCTTTAACAAATACAAGGGTGTGTAGTAGACTGGATATAGCAAAGGCGTTTTTCCTAGCCACTACACAGTTATACACAAGAGAATGGTCAGTTTTTATGTCACCGATAATTACTTACACATGTAGACATATATAACATTGAAATAAATAGTGGACAGGGAAACTAAAAATGTCAGAGCTAACAAAAACATAATTCATGTGAATATGAGTAAAGATGACATGTTGAGTTGAGCTTATAACCGACATCACTGCACTCAGTACATTCCCATCCGCGCTCCGTCCCCTCGTTCAACAGCCAGCGAAGAGTCTCATTACTAATCGTTCCCACCGCATATTGAAAGTTCTGCTGGTCTTCCCTCTCAGTTTTGAGATTCTACCAGAACTCCTGCCGATCCCCCGCAATCTCATTCTTTCTACATACGGCTTCTCAATTTGTCTCACCCCCCACCCCACCTTCTCCACCTGGTTCCATAAGCGCACGACCACCTCTCCCTTGTCCATAGGTGATCAACCACCAAGAGGTGCATTCCCTGCAAGCCTATCAGCCTGTTCATTCCCCTGCACTCCCGTATGGCCAGGGCAAAGATGACATTAATTAATTTTTTTCTTTTTTGTGTGCATATCCTTTACAGAACACCAGAATCTTTCAGCTGTATGTTGATTTCTTGGCAAGAAGACGCTCAGTAGTTTGCCATTGCTTTCTGAGCGGCCGGCTCACATACCCCGTAAGTTAACGATGCGATTCGAACCACTGCTGATTCTCACCGTCAACACGTTACCTACGAGATTACGGAGAAAAGTCTCTAACCTCTAAGCCACGAAGCCGGCGACATTAAATTAGCGAATAAAAATATAACAGAAAAATGGACTACCGTGTGAGAAAAAGTTTGAGGGAAAGACATGTTAACATGTTCAGCGCTCCAACAAAAAAATTTCTGAAAACAGATGAACTTAAAATTTCATGTAACAGAACATTGCTGTGCTACAACGTGGATGACCGTTTTATTATAAAGGAAGAAGCATGTGAATTATGCCAGAAGCCAAATTGCACACAACTTACTGGAGTGTAGGAAATGTGTACTACAAAGAAAACGCTCATACATGATGTGACCCACTGCACATGTTGAGTTGAACTAAGAACAGACATCACTGCACTCAGGACATTCCCATATGCGCTCCTTCCCCTCGATCAACAGCCAGCGAAGGGTCACACTACTAATAGGTCCCACCGCTATCTAATTGAAGGTTCTCATGGTCTTCACTCTCGGTTTTGAGATTCTACCAGAACCCCTGCCGATCCCCCGCAATCTCATCCTTTCCACATAAGGGTTCTCAATCTGTTCCTCCATGTTTTCCACCTGGTCCCACAGGCGCATGACCATCTCTCCCTTGTTCATAGGTAGGTAGTCGACCACCAAGAGGTGCGTTCCCTGCCAGCCTGTCAGCCTATTCATTCCCCCGCACTCCCGCATGACCAGGGCAAAAAAAATACATACCATTCTTACCATCTGTGACCTCTGAAGTGGGGTGAGCCATTCCACACGAAACATTCCTTTCTCCACTTTACTAAACATACTCCTTGAGTCTGTGATGAAGACAATGTGTGTTGCAGTGGTCTCCCCTAACCAACGGAATGCCGACGTAACTGCTTCCACCTCCAGTGAAAAACATCGCAGATTTATGGCTCCATAGAGATGTGGGTAAGGTTTAGCAATAGATAAGAAGATCTAAGACCCACATATGTACCTTTGTATGTATGTATACAGGCAGGCATGCCTGTATGTGTGTGCGTGTCACTTGTCGTCCCTGGGGGGGGGGGGGGGGGGAGTGGAATCAACAAGCACACCTGTTAAATATCCTTTTCTCAGTTTGTGTCTGCTGTTGGACCTTTGTCTACACACCCCCCTTATTTAAAGTCTTCTGATCTCTCTCTCTCTCTCTCTCTCTCTCTCTCTCTCTCTCTCTCTCTCTCTCTCTCTCTCTCTCTCTCTCTCTCTCTCTCTCTCTCTCTCTCTCTCTCCACCAGATAATATCCCTCTTCACGTTCCTTCAGCACATAACCCCACTAACACAGGCTTCGAACAAAATGCTAAAACATTTATTGCAGAAAAGTGTCATTTGTATGTGCGATGTATGGGTGTGGATATATGTGGTGTAATCTATCTTGAATGTGCGACAGGATCTAGTCTAGGATCAGCATCACAGTTGTCATCATGATACAGCCATTCGACGTCACAAAGCACAGAACAGGAAATATCTCACCCAGTGGTGTGTCTCTCTGACTGATGCTTGATTTCTTCCCAATATGTTGTGGAAACTTTTGAATAATATAGACTCCACTGAATTATTTTGTTAGTTCGTGTCTTTCACTTCTATACATCCAATAAACTGGAATTTATTATAGTTCAGGTAATGTCTACACATCCTATCACTGGAATTTACTATAGTTCCTGTATTGACGAACCACAAAACACTGTCCAGAAATATATCGCCGACATACTGCTGTCATTCAGTTAACAAAATGTTCTGTTACAAAGGGAAACTGTTCTGACGTTATAGTCTTTTCCTTTCTATTACTTTTAGTGTGAACATTAGGGTTATCAGTTCTTTTATTGGTTGAAATATATTATGCTGTAAGTCTCGCTTATCGTGACTGCGTTCTTATTTTCCTTTCGTTCAAGAACGGTCTGACCTTTTATATTTATGAGCCAAGGCTCAAAGCTTTAGGTCCGTTAGCACTGTACCAGAGTAAGACCCATTGCTTCTTCTCCGATTGGTAACTACTTTCAGTTTCAAGTGCGGGGAACCTTATTTAATCTATTTCAGTCCTAGAAGTAAACCACCTAGTCCCATAAAGGAAAAGTGCCTGTTGTCTTCAAACAACCTAGACTTTGTGATATTATTTTCTATTTCGGCACTGAAATAAATCCACACTCCAGCCGGTGTTAAGTCCAACTGTAAACTGATTTTAAAACTAGATTCTCATTCCCTCGAATTTCGCCTGTAGGACGTCATGGGTTTTTCCTTCCCACCAAATCACCCCTGCTCCTTCCTCGTCTTTTGATCCTCGTACAACAACATGCTAACAATATTCTTTGATAAAGACGATCTCCCGGTATATCGTTTTTGTCCGTTGTTCACGGGACTCTGTTCACCGTATTTCAAAGCGATCCGACTGTTTGATCGGGCTCCGGGCTTACTTGATATAAACGATCTTTCTGGACATCGATGATTATCCTTTGATCTCGACTAGTTTAGATCGTTTCTTCCGTGGCTCATGGGAACTTAGTTCCCCGTCTTCAATCGTTACGATCTCGTTATATCGGAGTCCCCCGTTCTCACATCAAACACAATGTAGCGGTATAAACCGCCGCTTTCTGTCCTTTGAACATTTAGGATCGTTGACCTCTTGTATCGTGACAGTGCGTGATTGTGCATATATCTGTCTCCCTTCCTGTCTGTCTATCAGTCTGCGTAGGTGCAGTGCATGCAATATTTAACTGTTCTTCTTCTTCTTTGCGTTCATCTGGAGTGTTTTTTTTTTTTTTCCAGATGTGATTGCGGTGTGCATTAGGCACCCTTGGGTCGAAACCCTTAGGTCAACACATCCGGCTTTTTGCGTGCATTTTTGACCAGGTTAGCATTCCTGGGAGACTCTCACTTTTGTGGTACCGTCCACCTCCCAGCTGGTCAAGTTGGAATAGTCGAAGACTTCGCGGTCATCCCTCAAAGGAAGGCAGGGACAGTCCATGGCATTTTCCGCCAACCTGGGTGGCTTCCATAATTGCAGAGCCGACACATAGCGCTCTGGTGCTGGGCTTACCGAGGGAATCGTCACGTCCTGCTCATGGCTGCTTTAATTCCTCACTTCAATATATTGGGCATTTCGTTTGCCCCCTAGCCGTTCCCGCACAAACCAGACAGGTGTGCAGACGGTATCCACTCAGCGAGTTATCGGTTCGGACATGTGCTTGTCGTTGTGCCCGTCAGAGCTGTTCCAGGCACGACGGACATTCGGAAACTACCTAGTTAGAGCTGTTCCGAACAAGAGCGGCATTCGGAAACTAGGTAGTCAGAGCTGTTCCTAGCACGAGAGACATTCGGACGAGACATTTCACTCGGACGTAAACGCGTAGTGCCAATTTTTTTTTTGCCACCCGTAGGACGGCACTTCCTTCTTCGGCGGGCATTTTTTTTATTGAGGTTAGCCTTCCTCGGGTTTGGAGGCACGTTAGACCTTTTGTTGTGATGTCGCCCACATCTCAGCTGGTCAAGATAGAACGGTCAACGACATCATGGTCAACCCTCAAGGGAAGTCAGGGGCAGACCATTGGCATTCCCTCACTATCCAAGGAGGCTTCCATAATTGCAGAGCCGGCACATATTGCTCTGAGACTGGGCTCACCCGAGGAGTTGCCACGTCCTGCTCATGGCTGCTTTAGTTTCTCACTTCCATGTGTTGGGCATCTCGCTTGCCACTGGTCGCTCAAGCACACACCAGGAACGGTCAGTCTGCTGGCGACATCCACTCGGTAAGCTTTTGCTTTTGACTTCGGACCACGCAATGGATTCGCTAGATGTGCGTTCCATTTCGTGTTATTGAGACGTTTTTCCACTTTTGTCTACACTCTATGAGTTAGATACAGACAGTTTTCTTAACCATTTCATTCGAACTGGGGCACTTTTCTACCTTTTAATACTCGCTCACGAGGTAGGCTACATGTGCTGCCGGCTCAGCACACCTAGTGAACGAGAAACGGCCAGGCCCTCTCATCCGTGAATCCCTCATATCCCCCAGCTGAAAGCCTTCGAACAAGTATCAGAACTGGGCATGTAGCGTGCTCAGTATCTCACCTCTATTTTTCAGTAGGTGGGTATCGGCCCGTCTCTCACATCCGAGGGTTTGTGTCTTAGGGGCATTCAGCCTCAACCCTCGACAGAGAGCCTTAGAGTATGTGTCCGGACCAAGAACTTCTGCCTTCGTGCGCCAGATTTAAACTTTTGACTGCTATCCTCAGTCTACCTGCAGAGCAGCAGGTTGTGTCTCTCTTAGTCTGGCCCCTATCCCATAAGCTGTCCGATATGTAGTTTTCATCCATCGGCCAGCACATGGGGTCAATGGTACACGCAAGTCCCCCCACCACGGCAAGGTGGAGACACATCGGGGGAGTTCAACTGTTCAAGCTGTGTCGGTTCTGGACAGTTAGCCATCTACTTGTCACAGATATTTGACCACCCATGAATATTAGAATAAAAATCAAGCAAATGTGCTATTAAGATTAATGACCTAACTTACAAGGGGAGTGGTGTTATTTTCACAGGTCTCTATAGTTGATTGGGGTAGACATATTATGTAATAAAATTGCGTGATTTAAGAGGTATACGTGTTTTTAAAAAGATTATTATTATAAATATATATTCTAAACAAAAATGTACAAAAATATCGTAGATATGGTCCGTAGCTTAACAACTATGTATCCATAGAGTTGAAAGTCCACTCTTCTTGCTTTCCTGTTTGCCAATTCGTCAGTTGCATCTGCTATTTCCAGACTTTCACACAACTGCATCTCTATATGTTACTGTCCTAGATCACCAAAGCTTCTTGAGTCATTGACGTTTTTAAATATATCTGTATAAATTGAGTTTCGAAAAACTCCATTCAGTTGACACTACACTAACTCGTAATGTCCACAGCATTCTCAAGGCTATAAACAGATTTTGTTAAGTAGAAAACAAAAGTACTGGAGAGTTTTGGCCATCATAGACCAGAAATTTAGGAAGGGAAAATCCCAACTGCACCTCCTAGTGGTAGAGGATGGTAAACACAGCCCTTGGGGACCAAACATCTACCTGGATAAGTGGGCAACTGCAACTGAGCAGAACAGGGCACTCACTTGCCCTGACAGCCGGAAATGACTGTCAAAGGCAGGGGTAAAAGACCCCCATGTGGATGTGGATGGCAAGGGGAAACCCCACATTATCTTCCCAAGATTTCATGAATAGTCACATATCAGAGGTAGTGAACGACGTAAATGGCTGTTTTAGGACATCCTCGTCATGTAGGGTGTTGTGAGCTATAGGGGACACCAGACCGTCATCCAGCTACTGATGGCAAAATCATAACGAATACATTTAAAATAGGGAATACATTTAAAATGGGAAATACATTTAAAATAGCAACATGGAATGTTAGAACATTAAATGGTTTGGGAAAATTGAACAATGTGATAAGAGAAATGGTCAGCATGAAAATGAATATTCTAGGCATAAGTGAAATAGATAGGATAGCGGGATCGGGTAAAACTATAACTGAAAATCACGCAATAGTTTATTCTTGAGCTGATGTACACGAGAAAGGAGTAGCACTACTATTTGATTGTTAAAAAAAACAACAGCTAAGTCAATTAATGGTTACTGGTATATTTCAGATAAAATTATTATGGTCAAACTGAAACGCAAACCAATAGATATAAATATTATACAAATATATGCACCAACAACAAGTAGTAGTTATGAAGAAATACAACACTTTTACGATGAAGTAGAAATAGCGACGTCTCAAATTAAATCACAAGAAATAAAATCACGACAAACAAGAGTATGAGAAGATAAATATAGAAATAAGAGATAAATGTGTGAAGGCACAAGAAAGTTGGTTAAACGAACAGTGCAAGAAAATTGAATTAAATTTTATGTAAGATACAAAAAAGTATGCACAAACAAATCAGTGAGCTCATATAAATTGATTATGTGGTTGTTTCGGAATTTGAAATTTAAATATTGAGCACAACCCACTACTGGCAACGCCGATCGCATTCTGATATGAACCTAAGGCCTATCCACGTCAATATGGAAGCACTATACTCGAGTTTCGCCCTCATTTGAGCTCGTCAGTAGTGCATACCCCTGACCGGATCCGGAAACAGTCCCGGATCACGCGTGTGAAGCGGGTGTGTAACCATCTTGAGCATAGCCTACGATGGGTAGCGTTGTGATATTCTGTTGTGATAATTTGGTGTGTCCAGTGTGTGCCGCGTGGTTACACACCCGCTTCACACGCGTGATCTGGGACTGTTTCCGGATCCGGTCAGGGATATGCACTACTGACGAGCTCAAATGAGGGCGAAACTCGAGTATAGTGCTTCCATATTGAAGTGGATAGGCCTTAGGTTCATATCAGAATGCGATCGGCGTTGCCAGTAGTGGGTTGTGCTCAATATTTAAAGCTCATATAAAGACAAATAAGAGTAAATACAGGGTGTCTGAAATCAAAAAGAGGAAAGATATTATTGGAGGAAGAGGCTGTATTGAAGATGTGTAATGAGTATATTAGAGAATTAAATGATCGAGAAAGGGAAGTATCAACAGAAGAAAGTAATTTAGAAGATCCACCTATTCTAAAAGAAGAAGTCGCTGATGCTGCCAAACATATGAGAAAAGGAAAAACAGCTGGGCCAGATGGAATCACAATAGAAGAATTAGAAGAACTATGAGAATTTGGGGTAGATATATTAACCAAAATGTTGAATTATATTTACAGCACTGGATATTTACCTAGTGATATGCTGAAATCTGTATATACCAAAAAGACCACGAGCAATTGAATGCGAAGACAAATAACCTCATTAACCATTTCACTAAAGAAAATAATAAATATATTTTTAAACATAAATAATAAAAGGAAATTGGTGTAGAACGGTATGAGTTTGTTGAAGGAAAAAGTTCAAGCAATGGAATGTATACATTACGAAAACTAATGGAAAGATGAACAGGGACACATAAATAAATCTAGGAGTACGACAAGGATGTGCTTTGTCACCGGATCTGTTCTCCCTCTATAGCGAAGTAATCATGAGAGAGATCTACAAAGAGAAGCCGGGAATACAAATCGGAGGTTATAATATAAACAATATATGCTATGCAGATGACACAGTATTGGTGGCGGATAATGCAAAAAAGATCTACAACAATTGTTGGACATTGCAGTAACAGAGAGTGCAAAGAAAGGACTCCCCTTTAATATCAAGAAAATAGTAACAATGGTAATATCAAAGAAAAAGATGACACCAAACTGTGAAGTGGAAATAGAAGAGAAAAGTCTTAACCAAGTGGATAATTTTAAATACCCGGGGGTATTTATAACATCACACTGAAGGTGCACAACAGAGATTAAGAGCAGAATATGGCAAGCAAAAGCTGCATTTAATAAAATGACAAGTATCTTATGCAATAAGTCACTATAATTAATAATAGATGGCTTGCTTAAATGATCTCCCATATCATATTTAATCGTTAATTCAACACAATTATTTAACGAATGGTCCTCAACAAATCTTTATTCAGTCACCTGATACCTCTTTGCACAGTTTCTCAATTAATTTTCACCTCCACTTCATCGTTGCTGTCTGAAATTGATTTTATGTTAATGTGTAATAGTGCACAATAATGAGGCCTCTTCGGCCGCCCTAGAGATTTGGCAGTCTGCGTGCATGAATGAACGCACACCCACCAGAACCGGCACTGAATCCAAGGCATCAATAGTTGCACCGTGTGTGTGTGTGTGTGTGTGTGAGAGAGAGAGAGAGAGAGAGAGAGAGAGAGAGAGAGAGAGAGAGACTGCACGCTTTCATTGCAGTAATAGAAGCAATGAACATTGTTAATCTGTAGCACTTCAGCTTCATCATTCATCATATTTAAGGGGCGTTCATTTGAAGTCCGTTCGTGCCGCACCGCGCGTAATTGCGTACGTTGAACATGATCATGTCATAGTCATGTGATAAGTACTGACCAATGAATAAAAGAGCACGCGCTTATCGTCCCATGATGCATAGGTTCTGTTTCTGACCGTTGAGAAAATGGCCGGGTTAATCCAAAGAAGCTCAAAGAGCGGTGATTCAGTTTCTTTCATTTGAAGGATGTCGACCAGTGGACATTCATCGAAGAATGCAGGCAGCGTACGGTAACAAATGTGTGCCGAAGACAACAGTGACAGACTGGGTACGACAGATCTTCGACGGCCGGATCAAAGGCATATTGTTGCAACAGTAAAAAAAAAAAATCATCGCCAAAATTGAAGCATACGTTCGCTAGCCAAAGAATTTGATGTGCCAATTAGGACATTTCAAAAGGTCGTTCGTAAGAAACTGCAAAATCGGAAGGGCTGTTCACAGTGGGTACCACGGATGTTGACCGACCGCCACAAAGAGGGACGCATGGAATGGTGTTTGAACCACTTGCTGCTTTACAGAGTGGAGGGTGATGCATTTCTCTTCCGCGTAGTGGCAGGCGATGAATCATGGTGTCACCACTTTGAGCCGAGCAGCAAAAGAGAGAGAGAGAGAGAGAGAGAGAGAGAGAGAGAGAGAGAGAGAGAGAGAGAGAGTATTCAATGGAAGCATGCTGGATCACCAAAAGCCAAAAAAAATTCAAGTTACATTTTTCCGCTGGTAAGGTTATGCTGAGCGCATTTTTTGTCCATGAAGGGCTATTGTTGGCCGATTTTAAAGAACCTGGTGTCAACACCAACTCTACCCACTACTTGAAAACACTAGACAAGCTGCAAAAAGCCATCAAGAATAAACGATCCGGCATGCTTTCTCGCGGTGTGATTTTGTTGCACGATAATGCTCGTCCGCATGTCGCAAAGATTGTGCAGGAAACATTAGCAAGGAAGAAGTGGGAAATTCTGCAACATCCAGCCTATAGTCCTGATTTGTCACCATGTGATTTTCATTTGTTTGGACCTCTAAAAAAAAAAGCTCTCAAGGGGCAACGACTTCATACTGATGCAGACGTAATGAATGCGGTAAACACTTGGTTCAGTGAGCAACCACAATCCTATTTTGCGGACGGCATTCGCCGCCTACCTCAGCAATAGGATGCTTTCCCGAATGCCTACGGCGACTTCTTCTGACCAACCCATGGTGCATAATTAATTCAAAATGAATGCTTTGTTTAATTTGTACCACACTTGTTAATGTTTCTTTCATGCTTTTGTAATAAAGCCACTGGAACGGGTTTCAAATGAACGTCCCTAATATTTTGTTACTCTCTTGTTTAAAAAGAAAAACACACACACACACACACAGACAGAGGCCCAGCTATATGTCGCCTCCGTATACGTCGTTTCGCTATAACGTCGTTGTCATATAGGGGACTAACTTCACTTTACGTCGCTACGTTTCGCCATAACGTCATTTTGAGGCTGGCGATCGGGCTGTTGATATCGGTAAAGTCCATAGTTTACCTCCAACGACGGTAAGGACAATTTATGCAGGTGCTGACAAAATCAAAGAGGGTGCTAAAAACGTAACCCCTTTGAGTGCTTTCAAGATCACTTGTACCAGAAGTATTCTTTTGGAGAACATGGAAGCACAATTGGCCGTCTGGATTGAAGACCAAAACCAACGGAATATGCTTGTAAGCAAGATGGTTATCCAAGAGAAGGCAAAGTCTCGCTATGAAGATCTAGCTAAGAAAGCGGGTGAGAGCAGTACTAGTAGTGCCGATGATAGTTTTAGAGCGAGTCGTGGTTGGTTTGAGCGTTTAAGAAGCGTTCACACCTGCACAACATTCAGACAACAGGTGAAATGCTGATACTGAGGAGGGTGGTTACTGTGCAGCAGACATTGGACACATTTTTTTGTTCAAGCAGAGAAGAGCCAGGAAAAGAGGCAGAAAGAGGTTACAGTTTCATCCTTAAATGAAGAGCAAGAATGTAATGTCTCTACGTCCCAATGACTCTACCATTCGCCCTCTTACCTACCTCTATTTAGCCAATAAATATAAACAACCATCAAAATAAACATTACTGTAGTACACAATACACTATATTTCATTTAATTCTATGGGAAATAGTGTTTCGCTATACGTCGTTTCACTTAACGTCGCGTTTTCCAAGAACGTAACCCCGACGTTAACCGGGGCCCACGTGTGTGTCTGTGTGTGTGTATGCGTGTGTGTGTTTTTTTATATAGATGTTTACTTGGTATTATTAAAGAGGTTTCATAACAACTTTATACTAATAATAGAAGTCAGACGACAAAGACATTGTATTGCCTTTATTAGTTTCACAACGGTCAATATTTCCTTGTTTCAGTATGTGGCAGTGTAGACATCAGGATGACCATGGATCAGTTCAGACAGCTGGAGAACTGTACGGTCGTCGAGGGATTTCTGCACATCTCATTAATTGAACGAGCTGTTCATGAAGATTATAGCAAGTGGAGTTTCCCGGAATTGCGTGAAATCACAGGATATGTCAGACTGTATCGTGTCTATGGGTTGAAGACACTTCGACACCTCTTTCCGAACTTGACAGTCATTGGAGGTCGTCAGCTGTTCAATAATTACGCATTTGTTGCGTATGAAATGTTAGATCTAGAGGAGCTGGGGTTGGTGAGTTTACGCACTATTGGTCGTGGGGGGATTAGAATAACTAGAAGTAAAAAGTTGTGCTATGTTGATACAATTGATTGGGGCCGTCTGGGAGTTGACGCCGAGGCCCAAGACTTCAAGGACAACAAAGAGGAAAATCAGTGCGCAAATTATTGCCCAGACTATTGTCCGACTACTAGAATAGGCAATGTGGAAGCTAAACGTTGCTGGACATCGCAACATTGCCAGCTGGGTCTCAGTAAGTACTGTGTTACTGTGTATCTTTCTCGTATTAGCTTTTCAGTTTCCTCCTTTCTGTCTGTGTCATTACCGTTGTTATTATTATTATGTGCCATCATCTTAAATGTAGATGATTGTGCTGTACTTTTGCTTTCTTTCACCCCAAACAAACTTTGCCAGCTATATTTAGAGTCACCAGCTATATTTAGCGCCGACGGTGATCTCCTCTGTGTTCGGGTGGAGTGCGTGTCAGTGCGTTTCAATTGCCCCACACCACAGTGTTGTTTCTTTGGGCTGTGGCAACCGTTTCTGTCTCCCTTCGATCCTCATTTGCATCGGTCCTGCAATCACTTTCCGGTTAGAGTTAGGGGGTAGGGTTAGGATTAGGCTAACCCTAATCCTAACATTACCCCCTAACCCTAACCCTAACCGGAAAGTGAAAGAATAGCGCACCACCGCCGCCGCATAGAATTGCGCACCGAGCTACGGCGCAACACACGGAAACCCCCTGAATGTTCGGCGCAACACAGGGAACCCCTGGATGTGACGTCATACCCTGGGATTCCCTTTTGTTTGGGGTGAAAGAAAGCAAAAGTACCGATTGTGCTTCATCATCTCATACGATCACCAGAATCTTGGGTGATGTCTATTCGTTGCCCTATTATTTCACTTAATCAAACCATCTTGGTTTCTATGCTCAGCGTGACGTTTCCAATCATGTTTACCAGTCAAGACTTTTTGGGCACGTTGTGGGGAGAAATAAACCAGAAAACGTAGTGACAACCTGAAAAATTGATGGAAAAATAGCAAGGGGACGTCAGAGAGATAACTACCGGGTGGCTTGGCCAAATGGTGTAATCGGGACCAGAAACATTGCTGATCCAAAGACTGGTGATTGAGTGAGGTGGTGAACTGTGACCGCATACGCTTATCGGTATGGAACATAATGATGGCAATTCCCGGTTGTCACTAGGTTTGTCTCTCCTAATAAGACGCCAAAAATTTCCTGTCATCAAATGTCTAATTATTTGTAGCTTTTGTCTGCTTCTCGCGTTTAAGCCCGTGTACTTTTTCTGTAAATCCATTATATTCTTTGCATTATCCAGTGTTGCAGCATCCGTCACCAGATGTCGCCGCTTGTCTTCTCATTGTCCAGGTGTCACTTGCACGTTCTATAGCACGTTTTCGGGTTAGGGACTGCTGAATTGTCCATCCCCTCACCACTTCTTAAAGAAGTAATTATTGTTCTTTTAAAAGAAACCACAGAGTATCTAATAATTTATACACTTGTTTGTCAAAATGCTGTTGTTGAATGTCTACAATTACTGTCTGCATCATTTTCTTATAAAAGTAAAATAAAAGACCCCCCTTACATGCCTTAGGGCGTATTGTGCAAATGGTGCTAGAACCGTATTTGTATAGATGAACCGGCTCTCCAGTAACGATGTGGTAGATATCCGCCGGCCGTATCACTTCCCAAGATATTTTCCAGTAACGATGTGGTAGATACCCGCCGGCCGTATCACTTCCCAGGATATTTTCTGGTAGCCATTTCTGGCCCTCACTGGCTTTAAACTCAACCGTAGTCCATACACATTACTTCTAGTATCACTGGACTGAATTTTGCGTATGGGTTAGCTTTTTCTATTACTAGTGTTCCTCGCCATCAAGCGAACCCACTCAGACTTCAGAGGTACTTGTAATTTACGTCCCGAAGGCCAAGTCAAAGACGAGAAGTCAACATTTTAGTCCAACTGTCCGGTCTAGGTGTTGAAACTCTCACCTCGGCAAAGCACACCGGATGTTTAAAAACGCACGTTCTTATCCATTCGGCCGTACTGACCTCCTGGTAGCCATCTTAGACTGGGTCAACCTGATAGTCCAGCTAAATTGCATTGTATGCGAGTACTAACTCATGACCACCGAGCCGGCAGGCAGGGGTCTGACCACCACGCTACCGAGACTTTTGTCGTGTGCTTACGATCATGTCATATTACTTCACCGTTGTCGCCATGCAATATTTTGTGTGGTAGGATCACGAGTGGTAAACAGTGTCCTAATATTATGTAGGAGTAGGCACTGGAACTGACAGTGTGCTCTACTTTCTTGAAGGTGTGCACACAGCAGTATCCTGGGTCATGCTGGGGTCCTAATGCATGTTGCAAGGAATATGCTGGGTTCTGGGTCTGACAATTAGTACACTGGTTTCTTCTCGTGTCATCCAGATCTCAGCTAGTCAGATATTTGTACATCTCTCCCCCGATGGTGTCATCCAGATTTCAATTAGTCAGATATATGTACATCACTCATCCGATGGTGCCATCCAGATCTCAACTAGTTAAATATTTACACATCTCTGCCCCGATGGTGTTCGAATTCGCATGGAGGCGGATTTTTAAAATTCGCCCGGGCTCCCAGATCAACCCAGCCTAACATCAGTGCCGGGAACATGTCTTGCGTAGTGAAGGCGGCCGGTGTGATATAGATGCCATTCATGTAGTGCCTATTAGTCTATGCAGATGTGTCTAGCACCACAAGCCTAATACGCCCCAAGGAGAGTAACTGGATCCTCTACTTAATTTTATTGCACTCCTGGTGGTCCAACACTTTAGCCAAATGTCATCGCTCAGCGTTATGTTGTATTGTATCATCATTGTCATGGATGTTACTGCCGTTGTCTAAATGTTAAATTATACCCTGGGCTGCAGCTGTGCTCCAAAGGCATTATACAATATATATACGTGGTTTATGGGTTAGTGAACGTAGTTACACAATTCTCCGACATACCGAGTCGAGGATTCGAAATCTACCGCAGGCGAGTTGGGGGCAGATTATTTTGCGTTGATTTCGATAGTATGAGCAAGGTCGTTCTAAGAGCAGTGGAAAACTACTGAACGTAAAATCGCCTAGTAACGCCTAGTAAATCACGAACAGCCGGTAAATGCCGGGATTGATTGCAGCATCCTGTAAAGAACATGCGATTATCGATGTTAACACAAATACCGGCTTCATTCTGGTTCTTGTGACCAGAGGGCTGGAACAGCTGTTATAAATCGATTTCTTATGTGGGCTGTAAGTACGAGGGAGCATATCATCAGCATGTGCCTTCTCAATTGGCGTAGTCGTTTATATCTTTCCACACATCCCGGTTCTTGGTGTTCTGGATGAATTCTATTGATGCTGTTCCTCGACTTCACCGTCCTGGTCCATTTATCATTATTTCTCTCGATCTGGCTCTTTTCTCCTACACCGCTGCTTACCCAGACGTCAAGGTGTTTTCCAGTGCTTCTCTTCTCATTATATGACAAACGGACACCGTTTGTCTCTTTTTTTATGGTTGTGTATAATGTTCTACTTTCGTTAACCTTTTCCAGGAAATCGTTGTCAGTTATTTTGGCAGACCAAGATATTCACAACATTCGTCTCAGGGACCACATCTCTGCTGCCTCCAAGATCTTCCTCATTTGCTCATTGACGTTATAAGATTTACTGCCATACGGCAGAACACGTTCGATGTAACATTTCATACTCTCTCTGACATTCAGTGAAAGATACTTGTTATATAAGATCATCATCATCCAGTGCCTTGCCGGTGTGAATCATGCCTCTCCACATATGACGATCTCTGACGTCATGGATCAATTCGTGCATTGACTCCCTTCCGTGGCATGATGCAAGACTGTCAAGAATCTTCTCCCACTGTCTTCCTCTATCTCTCTTTCCGCAAATCTTTCCGGTTGTCACATCATGTTCCAGTTTTTGTCCTCTCATAGCGTGGCAAAGAAAAAAAACGATGACTGCCTCTTTCTGATGTTTGTAATAAGTTATGACTCAGGACGGTTTATATAAGATTTTTTTTATTTTTATTTTAGGAGATGCAGCTATTGCCGACCTTATTCTGCATTTAATCTTTGTCTCGCATCATCTATCTGTTGTTATGACTGCTCCCAAATATTTGTTTGATTATTTTGGTTAAGCATTGTTCTTTCTATTGTAATTTCACATTGTGATGTTGTCTTTTTCTTTGGAGCCTTTAACAGACATTTGGCCTATGTAAATCACACCATCTTGTGGAGACTGTTGTATCAGTGTTGTTGTCCGTTGCAGAATACGGTCTGGATATGTGTTTTATGGCTGCGAAAATGTATCATTATGTGACACTCATAACACAGGAGAATGTCGTCCATTCCCAAGTGTAGCCAACCAGATACAAGTTATATTTCTCCACACGAGGTCATTGTTGCCAACCATATACTAGATCGTATATCCCAACACGAGGTCATTGTTGTACAGATATCCCTGATTCGTTTTATTAATGGATGGCAGTTGATTTAGTACTACTGAGTGAATGTTGTGTGCATTCATCCACATCATCATGTACCATGCCAATAAGCCATGCTTCGCCATCTCACGTGATCACCAGAGTCGTGGGTCAGCTGTGTGTCTTTGTCTAGATTATGCCATCTGGCCAAGCCATCTAGATATTTACATATCTGCCTTCCCCGTGTTCTCTTCCCCTCAATCATGGCAGTTCTCACAAAGTTAAAAAAAAAGTTAGTTGCATATCCTTTACAGGACGTTACAGTCAACACCAGCATTTTTTCTGTTGTGATCTCTTGGCAAGTTTACGTTCAGTAGTTTGCCATTGCTTTCTGAACGACCGGCACCCATACCAATTCGTAGAAAAACCAACACTGCCAAATCGCGCGCAGCTGTGTTTCGAACGCGAATATGTGGGATCACGAACTGTGTCCGTAACCACATCGCCACGGCTCACACCAAGTTCTCCAGTTTCTTTCTCCTCTTCTCCTCATAACGGGCACAAAAAATCTTGACCAATCAGTCTAATTTCCCAAATCAGTTTACGGTTGTATTTATTTATTTATTTATTTATTTATTTATTTATTTATTTATTTATTTGTAGGACGTGCTTATTTCTATCTTCCCATGGTATTCTTTGCATTTTGCTCAGAAACCACATTTCCACTGCCGTCCGATGTTTTTAAGCTTGTCTTATAAAATGAATATGTTCGTATTCTCTGTCAACCACTTTCCTTTCTCTTGTGTTTGTCACCATTAGGATATGAAAAAAGTTCTGGAATTAGCTCTGATGTGTCTCATACACCGTGACGTTAATTGCCTCTGTCTTGCCATCTAGTCATTTTTTGCGGACGCGATATTTTGTGTTTTCCCATTTTGTATCCATGTGATATTGCTTTCTGTAGACAACTGTCTGATGCTAGTTAAAACACATGGCCAAGCCATACTGCTTGTTGCTTATATCAAACTTTGGCCTTGAGCTAACATATTTTCTGATATCTTCATATCTTATTGTGCCCCTCTTGTTTATCATTATCATCTTTTTTATATTAACGCTTAAATGTCAAAAGGATGTGTTGCAGGATAATTCTCTCTGAGTTGTAATTTTGTGCTAACGATAAATGGTTAAGTCACTGCGACGATTTTCATAACTATATTTTTATCATCACGACGGCCGGTAAGATCAGCGGTAAAAGAAGCAGAGGCAGACCGAGAGAACATGGCATTGGATGGTCTAAAACGGTGGCATGGAGGATAATGTTTCACTAGAACTTATCCAGAACACCAAGTGTAGAGATCTTTGAAGAGACATTTTGTTGTTGTTGTTGTTTGTTTGTTTGTTTGTTTGTTTGTTTGTTTTTTTTTGCGCTGGCTGGCTTTTAATTCAAGTGTAGTCCAAATACACTATTTTTATAGTAGTGATGGATTGAATTTTGAGTGTGGATTTTTTTATGTTGCATATCCATTACAGGACGTTGCAGTCAACACCAGCATTTTTAGCAAGTTTTACGTTCAGTAGTTTTGCCATTACCATTGTCACATTAGAGGGGCGGCTGGTCGAGTGGCTAGAACACCGGACTCTCATTCGGGAGATCCGTGTTCGATCCCTCGGTAACGTGTGGGATTTTTTTCTGTCGGGGGAAAAAAGAAAATCCTAACCTGCACAGTTCGCGGCGACTGCACTAGCCTGGCGGCCTTAATTCCTCAGACTCACAGATCTCATGTAGTCTCTCATAGTTACCAGCGCGGCGCGATCCGCTGCCGAATCTCGCAGCTGAATCTCGCAGCTGCTGTTTTCCCCACGTGGATATACGGGATTACGAACAATGTCGTTAATACCCAGGCCAGAGAGACCGGCGTGTGGATTAGCTTTCCCTATTAACAGTGTCCCTAGCCATCAGGCGAACCCACTCCGACTTCAGAGGTACTTGTAATTTACGTTCCCAAGTCAGGGACGACAGGTCAGCATTTTAGACCAGCTATGCGGTGTAGGGACTGAAACGCTTACCTCGGCATTAGCACAATGAATGTTTAGGAACACGCGTTCTTACCCATTCGACCATGCTGACCTGCATATTTGTAGAGACGAATGTCTAAGCCATCCGACAATACACATACTGATGATGATGATGAATTATTGGTATGATATATGTATGGGCATGAGTTAAAGAGTCAACATAACTTCACTCGGCATATTCCCCACGTGTTCCGTATCCCTTTCCATAGCTAATGAAGGGTTCCCAGACTGATGGTACCATATATCTGTATTATAACTTGGAATACAAGGGGTCTTTAAGCAGTATTCTTCTTGTTTTAGTGAATGTTTTGTGGCGTTGGTGATTATGTCCCTCGACTGCCTTCTGACTCATTTCTAATACTGTTGTGTCCTGGTGTCACGATGTCAAGCTGTCCATCTTCTTCTCTCTCGGTCTCCCCTGCCTCTCCTACCCTTCATCTTTCCTTTTATAACAATGTACTCTATCTTTCCCCTTCTCATGTCAAGCCCTAAGAATATGGACTGTCTTCTTCTGATGTGAGTAGCCAGTTTGGTTTATATAGCCTACCATCGTGAAAATTGAGGCCATAACTATCTGTCCGCTGCTCCCAGCAGCATCCACTTCCTGCTCGCATGGTTTCACGTCACACTGGTCGGAGGGCTAAACGTCGTACTTTTCTTTTAAAAAGGGAGTTTGTAATGCATCGGTCGTTTCTGGTGCAATGCTCCAGAAAAGGGCTTATAATCCGTAACTGTTACCTCTCGTTAAGATCAGGGATTGAGTTATACCTCTCCATAGCACAAAACCTGGGTTGAAATATCGAGACCATGTGTTGCCCATGCAGCATGATCCCTCTCTTGACCTGCCTAGTTTACTCCAGAGACCATGTGTTGCCCATGCAGCATGATCCCTCTCTTGACCTGCCTAGTTTACTCCAGAGACCATGTGTTGCCCATGCAGCATGATCCCTCTCTTGACCTGCCTAGTTTACTCCAGAGACCATGTGTTGCCCATGCAGCATGATCCCTCTCTTGACCTGCCTAGTTTACTCCAGAGACCATGTGTTGCCCATGCAGCATGATCCCTCTCTTGACCTGCCTAGTTTACTCGAGAGGAAAGGTGACACCAATACGTCTGGAACAAGACAAGCTGCAGAAACTGCCGGATCAGCAAAGCAATTCTCTAACTGTCCGCCTGTCGGAGCTTCGATCCTATACCAGCTGCCAACCAAGGCGTATGGCCTGGTCTGCCCTGCCATGACATGTAGTTTTTAGGTTGCAATTCCTCGCACCAGGGTAAAGCTAGTACCCTCCCAATTGCGCTCCACTGCAAACTGTATGACCAGAACACACGAAAACAACCAGTTTACGTTATCACATCATGAACACTTGGAAATATGAGCCCGTAACACTGGCTTCCCGGCTTTTAAGTGTTCAGCATCAACCGTATGCATTGCATCCTTGTTGAAACAATTGTGTTTTTTCATATGTTGTTATTCCCAGATGTGACATTGATATAATAGGCTGGGGAGGAAACCTGCGTAAAACAGTGCTTAATTTGTTTCTAGTGCTACTTGTTTGTTATATAATATGGGTGACATTTCCCCACTGGTCTGGCTCGTTGTGTTGCATCAATAATTTCAGCTTGCATTTTTCCATTTTATGAATTGCTTTTGGCTGTTTGCTGCGGGAGAGAAAATCTAGCCCTCCATGCATTTAGGCCTATAGCAATGTGATGGTCCTAACACTTCACATAACACGGCAGGCTCCTGCTACATGACTTGTTACTGCAAAACATCATTCGTGCTTAAACTGTTAGTTAGTTAGTTAGTTAGTTAGTTAGTTAGTTAGTTAGTTAGTTAGTTAGTTAGTTAGTTAGTTAGTCGACAGATCATCCTCATTGCACATCGAATCATTCAGTCCATAAGTGCTAGGATCCCCTCCTCAGCAAATCCTGCAGCGTGTAGCGGCTAACGACGCCAGTTCTGTGTTGGTTTATCAATCTTCTTTGGCTTCCTGCGTAGTGTTCTTGTTTGGCCACCCCTCTTTTAATTTGCTGTTCTCGCAGTCTGGCCATGGTTGTAGATTCACAGTTATCACTTGGTTCACGCAAAAGTCTTACTTCTTGTAGAGCATTCAGAATGTCAGCCTGGTCCATGGCGCGTCCGACATCCACAGTAGCCTCACCTGCGAGCTTTTCAGCCCGCTCATTCCCTTGTACTCCCGCATGCCCTGGCACGAAGATGAAACTAATCTTTGCCAGCCGAGACCGCTCCAGAGGCACCAACCATTCTCTTCGGATCGACCCCTCCTCTACCCTCTTGATCATGGTCATTGAGTCGCTAAGGAAACATGCCCTAGTGAATGTCTGTGTCTCGAGCCATGTTATTGCAATAGCAATAACGTGCTTAAACTGTTGGTGTTCAATTCTGGTATTTTGTTTCTGGTTCCCTGCGTGCAGTTATTATGACATTAGTTTTTTGTATTGTCTACATACATGTTCATGTTATACACTCTGCTTATACTGTTCAAATTAATACAGTGGTTAAAGGGCGGGCGCGCCCGCGAAATCGAAAGCCAACTGCGCTGCTAAGGTCATGAACACGGTCAACGCGGGTTCCATTCCCGGCCTCGTCGCTTGCCAACATGAGGGACAGATTCTCCACCCATTCCCCCCTTGCTCTCATACCTTCAAAATGTGATGGCTCTATCACATCACACACGAACAGCAGGAAACTGCCAAATATTATTATTATGCACTGTCCGGATTGATGCAGTTAGTGTGCATGCTTACATAAGCATGGGACCAGGCTCAGTCCCTAACAATGGCAGGGTATGTTTGTTTTCTTGCAGCCAGTCGACGTAGTCAACAAAGAGTTCCAGGAAAGTGTTCAGGGAAAGTATTTCTGGGTATTTACCATATCACCCGCCGGCTGCGTGACGTAGGAGTTACGGACGCAGTTTGTAATCCCGCATACCGCGTTCGAAACACAGCTGCGCGCGATTTGGCAGCAGTCTGCCTTATGTTGGTTTTTTACGAAATGGTATGGGTGCCGGTCGTTAGAAAGCAATGACAAACTATTGAACGTAAACTTACCAAGCGATCACAAACAGCAAAGAAAAAATGCTTGGGTTGACTGCGACGTCATGTAAAGCATATGCAACTAACTAACGTTTGTTCTTGAAGGTTCCTAATTAACTTTAACCACATCACCAACCCATTGTCAATCAGTCTAAAAATATGAGACTAGCATCATATACCAAAACAGAGGCCAGTATATTCGAATGGATAAGAGCGCTTGCTGTTATCCAGTGCGCTGATGCCGAGGTAGCTGGTTTAACCCCTGTACCGGTCGGCTGGACTAACGTGTTGACTTCTCGTCCTTGACCTGGGGACGTAAATTACAAGTACCTCTGAAGAAACCGGAGTGAGTTCGCCTGATGACGAGGGGCACTGGTAATAGGGAAAGCTAACACACACAGCAATTAGCCTACTACACTAGAAGCAGTAACACGGGTATGGATTACATTTCAGTTCAAAGCGAGAAAATGCAACCAAAAAAAAACTAAAGTGGCTTTATGGCGTGATACTGTATCCTTGACTTTATGGCGTGAAACAGTATCCTTGACTTTATGGCGTGATACTGTATCCTTGACTTTATGGCGTGAAACACTATCCTTGACTTTATGGCGTGAAACAGAATTATTTACTTTATGGCGTGAAACAGTATCCTTTACTTTATGGCGTGAAACAGAATTCTTTACTTTATGGCGTGAAACAGTATCCTTTACTTTATGGCGTGAAACAGTATCCTTTACTTTATGGCGTGGAACAGTATCCTTTACTTTATGGCGTGAAACAGTATCCTTTACTTTATGGCGTGGAACAGTATCCTTTACTTTATGGCGTGGAACAGTATCCTTTACTTTATGGCGTGGAACAGTATCCTTTACTTTATGGCGTGAAACAGCATCCTTTACTTTATGGCGTGAAACAGCATCCTTTACTTTATGGCGTGAAACAGCATCCTTTACTTTATGGCGTGAAACAGTATCCTTTACTTTATGGCGTGGAACAGTATCCTTTACTTTATGGCGTGAAACAGTATCCTTTACTTTATGGCGTGGAACAGTATCCTTTACTTTATGGCGTGGAACAGTATCCTTTACTTTATGGCGTGGAACAGTATCCTTTACTTTATGGCGTGGAACAGTATCCTTTACTTTATGGCGTGAAACAGCATCCTTTACTTTATGGCGTGAAACAGTATCCTTTACTTTATGGCGTGAAACAGTATCCTTTACTTTATGGCGTGAAACAGCATCCTTTACTTTATGGCGTGAAACAGTTTCCTTTACTTTATGGCGTGAAACAGTATCCTTTACTTTATGGCGTGAAACAGTATCCTTTACTTTATGGCGTGAAACAGTATCCTTTACTTAACTAATACTACGGTTTATTATGTCCACACACTCTTACGCATTCCTGTATCGGATTAGTAAGAGCTTTCCTGGCAGATCCGCTGTGTGGGCTGCAGTAAATGTAGGTTTAATTGTCAGTGTTATTTCGCTAATCCATGGCTTGCGGGGGATACCTCCACGTGGATTAGTACTACTTAGAGAAATGAAAGTGGCGCACTACAGTGTTTTTTAGAAATGGAACTCCGGGGAATTCTCTGTAAACAGACACGGGCTTAATAATCATCATCATCATGTTACTTGCAGTGGCGTAGGCGTTAATGCCTCTGCACAAATCTCGATCCTTGGTACTGTTTTGCCTCTGACTCTTCTGCCGTGATCTTTCAATTGTGTGTCTTCTAGTTCATCATCACCACGTGTCATGCCAGCTGGCGTAGGCGTTCATGACTCTCTACAGATCTCGGTGCTTGGTTTTCTGGTTCTGCTGATGATATTCCTCCAAGAGACTGGTTATTCATATCCAAATGAAGAGTTTCCGTGAGCTTTTGGCAAGTCATAAGAAGGCGTAAGCTGGAATGCATCGTGACAACAAGAAAGGTGGCGGGAAAGATCGAGGGAGAAGATAGGCAGTTTGACATCATGGCATGAATGAACAGCAGTATCAGAAATGATTGGCAGTACATGATACATACGGTTATGGGCAGACGTGATCGCCAACGCCGCACGCCATGGAAAAAAAATAATAAGAACATTAAAAGGTTACCTTTTTCCCTAAGACTTAGTTACTGATTAAAGCAGTATTGATTTTCGTTGTTTTGGTAACTCAGTTTTGACCCTCAGCGTATTTATAAGCTGTATCGATTAGCTTTGTTTTGTAACCTAAGTTTGACTCTCGCCTATGTAATAAACTGTAAACTCTCACTGAATTCATATCTCAGTGTTGACTGTCAGTCTTTAAAAACAGATCTTTGACTCCCATTTTCTTTATATTATAACTTGTTTTAATCCAGCCTTGGCTTTATCTTTATAAGAAAGATTTGATTGTCTTAATAAAGTCTTGACCTTATCTTTATAACAGTTTTGTCTGTCACTGTGAATATAGCTATGTACACTCTAACTATATAACTACGTGTTGACTCTCTTGAAGGAAATATAACTCAGAGTTGACTCTACAGAAGATACGCTACAAAAATGTCCAGGAATAGATGTTTTCTATTTGAATGATTGATATTGCCTTGGAACATAAAATGTAATAAGATGCGAAACAAGAATGAACGTAAAATATGACTGATTGTGGTCTTGGCGAAACTACATGGCTGATGTAACCTCCTCATTTTACTCTAGAACCAGCGTGTCAGAAGTCAATGTGTTCTACACACACAGGCTTCGAGTTTAATATGTTCTTGACTGAACAACTGATAAGTGTCAAATGTTGTATGCTGCTTGATAAATCACCTTCGAATACTTTAACCTTGCTTCAGAAAGCATACACTGATATCGCAGTAACGAAATCACAACTGTGTGAGTGGTACAAGCATTTTCGTGAAGTTCATGTCGATGATGATCCGCATAAAGAATGGGTTTTTTCGATCAACTTCATCATCATCATCATCATCATCATCATCATCATCATCATCATCATCATCATCATCATCATCATCATCATCATCATCCACTTCTGCCGTCAAACGTCGTGGGGAGGAATAATTTGCGTTCCAGCTCCCGCTCGGCGGCACTGGATAGTGTCATTCCGTGTGGTTGTACAATGTCTCTGATGTCGTCAATCCATTTTCTTCTTGGACGTCCTCGTGGTCTCGTCGCAGATGATCTTTGATGTAAGGCCAGTGATGGTAGTTGCTGATTTTGCATTCTAACGACAAGGCCAAACCACTTGATCTTCTATCTTTCCATAAATGTGGCACAAGGTGTTGATCCCACAATCTGTCTGATAATAGCATTTCTTACTCGGTCTCGGATTGTTAAGTTGGCAGCTCTCCTCAGGCATCTCATTTCGCAGGTGTTGATTTTGCGAAGGTGTAATTTGGATAAAGTCCATGTTTGAGATTGATAGCATAGGATTGGTGTGAATATGCTGTTTATTATCTGTCGTTTTGCGGGCATGGGTATGTTTGGATGTTTCAGTAAGGGTGATAGTTGATATGTAAGTGCACTAGCTTTTTGACATCTGATTTCAATTTCTCTGTCCAATCTGCCATCTTCTGTGACCATACTTCCAAGATATTTGAATTCTTTAACTTGTTTCAGAGTTGTGTTATTTATCTGTATATTTAGTGGGCCTGGCGATCTGCTAACTTGCATTACTTCGGTTTTGGCTGTGTTTATACTCATATTGTATCTTTGGAGATTCTGTCCATGTAGATATTGAATAGCAGGGAAGAGAGCACACATTCTCACTCCTCACTCCTGTATTGACTGTGAACATATCTGATATACCTTCTTGTGCTCTTACTGCACTTCGGCTCGAGTGGTACATGGCTATGATGTTTTCTAGCAGTTGCCCTTGTATCCCATAGTCTTCAAGGATGGTCTGTAATTTGTATCTGTCTACTCTATCGAAAGCCTTTTCTTGATCTACAATCACAATATTCTGCTGGTCACTATATTCGATAGTTTTTTCACATATTTGTGTAAGTGTAAATAATGCATCAGTGCAACTTTTACCTTTCCGAAAACCGAATTGTGCTTTGCTTAATTGTTGTTCAACTATTGGTCTAGCTCTTTGTTCCAATAGTTTTGCTTACATTTTCCCTATATGGCTCAGGAGTGATATACCTCTGTATGTTTCGCACTCTCTCATATTGCCTTTCTTTTTCCATATTAGAACTATTATTGCCTGTTGCCAATCATCTGGGACTTTTCTTTCTTCCCTTGCTATATTAAAAAGTCTTTTAGCCATTTAACTCCTGTTTCCCTACAGGCCTGAATAGCTTCTGTGGTTATTCCATCTGGACCAGGTGATTTGTTTTTAGGACTTTTCTGTATAACTGCTTTGACTTCTTCTTCTTCTTCTTCTTCAGCTTTCCGAGCCATTGAGGTTCTTTGCTGCAAATACAATCCGTCTCCATTCGTCTCTCTGGTGGACCTTCTCTTGCCAGTCGTTGATTCCAAGTGCTTGTAGGTCTGTACATGTATTATCTCTCCACCGTCTTCTTGGTCTACCTCGGGGTCTACGGTCATTTATTTCCTGAGTGTAAGCGAGTTTTGTTTCCCTATTATCTTCCATTCTTTCTATATGCCCCAGCCATTGTAGTCTATTAGCCTTCATGATACCAGTGATTAGCGGAAACTTAAACAGATCATAAATGTCTTTGTTACTTCTTCTTTTCCACTCTCCACTTTGTGTATCCCTAATGGGTCCAAAGATGCGTCTTAAAATTTGTTCTCAAAGGTTTGTAACAAGGCTTCGTCTCCTTTCGTTGTACTCCAGGTTTCAGAGCCATACAGCACAACTGGTCTGATCAGTGTTTTGTATATTGTGATTTTGGTGTTACGAGATAGCGCCTTTGATTTTAGTAGATGTTGTAGTGCATAGTATATCTTATTTCCAGAGTTGATTCTAGTTTGTATTTCTTCCCTTATGATGTTGGAGCAGTTGAAGATTGTACCCAGGTATTTGTATGTTTCCGTTTTTTTAATGGCTTTGACTTCTGCAGGTATGAAATTTGATTCTTGCTGTCCCTGGCATTTAGGCACAAAAGTGAGGTTCACCACTGTCAACAGTACTATTCAACGTGTATACGGTGCCGATCACTGAACAACATTTGGGCGGGAGGGGTAGGACTCTGTCATTCGTTGACGACATCCTCGTGTATCGACAGGGTAGAGATAGACAGGCGGTTGCCAATGATATGCAGGGCGAACTAGATCGTATTTCCTCATGGTGTGCTGATGCCGACGCCCTTGTCAACCCTGCAAAGGCATCGGTTACATGGTTCTCCCTAAACAACCATATTGTGAAAACAGACCTGCCTGCCGGCAGTAAGAATGAATGGGAGCATTTTGAGTAGAACCAAGTCAATGACATATCTTGGCGTGAGGCTTGATCGTAGCCTGTCCTTCAGAGATCATGTCAATTATGTCATAACGAAGGCTCGAAAAGGTTTGTCAGCAATGAGAGTCATGGCGACTGCCAATATAGAGCAAAGACTGCTAATACTTCTGTTCCAAGGACTTGTGCTTTCACGCATCGAGTATGCCCTGGCCATCCTCACTGTCAGCCCTGCGCAGATTGGAAGACTTGAAAAGGTACAAAACGAAGCCATGCGCATCATTTTGGGCTGCACGAGAAACACCAGCTGTGTAGCAATGAGATACATCCTTGACTTCCCGACAATGGAACACAGGATCAAGATCTGGAGAGCTCGTGCATACTTAAAAATAAGTGCAGATGAGCAGCACCCTCTGCATGACACTATATTCAGAGAAAAGGGTGACAGGCTAAAGAGGGGCAAGTCATGGATGGGTCGGGCGAAAGATGTCGTCAGACAGGTCTGCAATCTTACCAGTATCAACCCCGGCAAGGAATGGGTGCCGGTGCCTCCAGCTTTTAAGTGCACTTTCTCCTGCATTATCACACTTGACAGACGGTGCAGAGAGCAGAACCCTGCCGCTGTCAATGCAGAGGTTAACGCGCTCATCTATGAACACTCAGATAGCCCCGAAGTGCTCATCTATACAGATGGATCTGTTGTAAAGCAGCAGAGAAGTGCGTGGGCATTTACAGCCCGTTCAGCGGGCCGAACCGTTCAAGAATCCAGTGGTGCCCACTCTATGACCACGAGCAGCATGACGATGGAGGTGATGGCAGTTACACAGGCTTTCATATGGCTGGAATCACAGCTTTATACCAACGTGTGTGTACTAAGTGATTCAATGAGCATGATTCAGAAGGTCGAAGCTGGATCTGTACGTAGACAGTGGACTGAGTCGCTGCGGAAGTCTGTTGTCCGTAAAGTCACCTTCATCTTCGTCCCGGGACATGCGGGAGTCGAGGGAAATGAACGAGCTGGTAAACTGGCTGGATCTGCACCCCCTGTAGATGGCCAGCCCATGGATCGTGCCGATGTTATTAACATCCTCAAAGATATGGCGAGAACAGAGGACTTTGACGTCAGTGATTCCACATCGCTGTCCAGGATGAAAGACTTGGGAGTAAGAATCGGCACAGCCAGACGCGAGAGGTACATCGGGAAAACAAAGCGCCTCGTCAACCAACACAGAACTGGCACTATTAGCCACCGGACGCTGATGCATATGTTGGGGGGAGGATCTGAGCACCTATGGACATGTCCGGAGTGCAATGAAGATACCCCAACTGATAACTGATAGTGAGGTTTTCTATGTTATATGTGGGGTTAAGTACTTCTTGAAAGTATTCTGCCCACCTTGCTAGTCTTTGTTGTGGTTTTCTCGATAAACAATGAAAACGGGTGGATTCAGGGCTTCATTCGTGTTGTCACAACGCACAATGTTATTTCCGTCATTCAGCTGTCTCCTGACATCGAACTTTCTGTTGTTGGTTCTTCACATTAATCGACACTTCAACTCAGCCTAAAATGGTACCATGAAATGTTCTGGGACGTGAAGACGGCCAGTCTGCTATTGAGCTCATCAACCACGGAGTGTCGATTGGTCTGAAATATGATGCTAGCAACATATTGCCGGTACACCTCACGGCCTGGAAAATGTCTTTTAATCTTGCCAGTGTCTTTATAACTCAGCTTGAGCTTCAGTCGTGATTCACAGTGTAGACCTCATCTTTATAAGCCAGTATTGGATGGCTGTTTAAATGTATAACCTAGTGTTGATAAGAAATTGAAGGGTAAACTTTCACATGACTAGAAGAAAACGAGGAAGACGACAAAACGAAACTGCCTGTTGACGACGATTCCGTCTAGTGCGCTTGATCACTAATTGTCTTCCACACGACGGGGAGTCCTATCTTGCATCATTTCCCGTCTCCATTAACGAGACACCGCAAGCTCTCCTGGCATATTTAAATGTCAGTTTACTGTAGGCTGAGCTCCAACGAATGTCACTTGCACACGACACCCTGTTGTTAACAGAAGAGAGGTGGGAATCCCTTCAAATAACAGAGGACATGGAAGTTTAAATACAACAGAAATTGGATTCGTGTTGTCTTAGTTAATTATGAATCATAGCAACGAAGCGTCTGTGCTTCGCTACTTATAGATTAACCTGGATGAGGAACAAGATTAAATGTGTGCCATTTAATTCAGCCTATAAAGTAAACAAAAAATTAGTAACTTGAAATCATCATCTGCTCTGTCAAACGGTGTAGGCGTTGATGTCTCTCCACGGATCTCGGTATTCTGGATCAACTCTGCTGATGATATTACTCTATGCCACCGTCTCAGTAGTCCCCACATCATTTCTTTCGGTCTGCCTCTTCATCTTTTCCAACTGATCTTCCCAGTCGTCACGATGCTTTCGATTGCCCCCTTTCTCATTATAGTATAGCCGAAGAATACCATCTGTCTCTTTCTGATAATTGTATATAATATTCTACTTTCATTAGCCTCCTCCAGGCAGTCGTTGTTAGTCGTGAAGTCTAGGCATGATAAATGAGTTTGTTTTCCCCATATATTTCATCTAATTAGGAGTATTTTAATCTTCCTTTGACAGTCATTTCCGACTGCCAGGACAAGTGAGTGCCCTGTTTTGCTCAGCTGCAGAGTTGTTCACTTATCCCGATGGATACTCATTCCCAAGGGTTGTTTGTCATACCATTGTGTGTTTTCCATCTTCTGCCACGTGGAGGAGCAGTTCGGATGTTCCCTTCCTGGAGTTATGGGGCCATGGTAACATTTCACAAACTCTCCAGTACTTTTAGCGTTACTTTATTGGCTTACATTTGCGGCTATTAGGTTACACTTGCAATGGGGCGGGTCATCCTCAAGGGTCAGAAGATGTTACAGGATTATGATAAGTAGAATGGCCCTACTCTGCAGTTTACCCACAGTAGCAACAGCTATAATACTTATATTTATATCTTATGAAATAAAATTTGACGAAAATGTTACAAAATGTAGAGTTCAGTAAGGCAGCACTGAAACAATGCCCCTAGTAAATCACAGGTTGGAATGACATATGGTGGATTATGTTACTGCTTTGGGAACTGGCCTTTCAATAAGTAATGCAAATTTTATTAGCAGTGAGTGTTCAAGTGGGGATGACAGGTTCCCTTCTTTAGTACACGTCTGTTCAAAGGTATAGTTACGACTGTTTCTGCTTCCAAAGTGTAGTGTATAACAATGCTGCCAGTGAACGCGGTGAGGTAGGACACAAATAAACACACATAGTATTGTTAGGCACTCACAGAAGGAGAAGAAGGAAGTAGAGATTAGAGGACGCACTAGACAACATAAAATTTGAAAGCTATAGTTACCGACCGGGATTCGAACCTGTCACCTCCAAATGACGACAGCGCCTCGCTGCAGGAACAAGTGTACTTCGACGCATGACCAACTAGACACTCCAAACGTACCTCCTACCACTCCTGAGGTAGGATGCAGTACGACACGGTGCCATGGCTGAAGTGTTCATTTGGGCAAACGTGCTGATGGTACAAATGGTGATAACCACGTGGGACATGTGGTAGTGTGTTTATTCACACTTATGACCATGGTCTGTAATCGCTTCACTGAAACTGTTCATAGACAGTCTTCAGTTGCATCCAAATCGTCTTCTTATCTTCTTATAGTCAATGCTTTGTGGTGTTTGTGATCATGTCTCTCCACAATTTTCTGTCTCTTGTGCTGCTATTGATTCTGCTACTGATGCTCCTTCGTGACATGATGTCTCACTGTCAGTGTTCAATATGAACTAATTATCACTGATGTTAGTGTTCAGTATGAACTAATTATCACTGATGTTAGTGTTCAGTATAAACTAGCATGCGCAGATCGGGAACTCTCGACGACAAGAGCCATAAAGCTGTCAGACGGAAATGACAGTCGAGTCGACTCTTCCCTAGATGGTTTCCCACGTCAGCCAAGTATAGCTCCAGTCTCAGTGCGATGACTAAATAGTAACATTAATTATGAAGTTATGAAGTGTAGAGTTTTTCGTGAGGGATAACTGGCAGATGTATTTGAAATAAAAACGGGAGTACGACAGGGATGTCTGTTGTCACTATTATTATTTTAGTGACTACAGAATTGTTTATGACGACAACAAAAACTACCTCCAAAAATAGATTTGAATGGACTAAGCAGCTTGGTGATTTGAACTTCGCCGACGACATTACGCTCCTGTCACACACACGTAATCAGATGCATGATAAACAAATCACACTTGACGAGATGTCACAACAGGAAGGAATAAACATTCATAGAGCAAAGACAAAGAAAATGATATTAAACCAAGGAAATAACACCCAGATGTCCTTCTGTCAAACCCCACTTCAAACGGTTCAATAATACATCTATTTGGGAAGACCGACCAACCGACCGACCCACCCACCCACCTTTCTGCCTACCTACCTACCTACCTACCTTTCTGCCTACCTACCTTTCTGCCTACCTACCTACCTACCTTTCTGCCTACCTACCTACCTTTCTGTCTGTCTGTCTGTCTGCCTGCCTGCCTGCCCGCCTGCCTGCCTGCCCGCCTGCCTGCCCGCCTGCCTGCCCATCTATCTATCTATCTATCTATCTATCTATCTATCTGACTGGCTAGCTGGCTGGCTACCTACCTACCTACCTATCTATCTCCTGCCTACCTGCCTGCCTGCCTGCCTGCCGGCCGGCCGACCGACCGACCTACCTTTCTGCCTACCTACCTACCTACCTTTCTGTCTGTCTATATGTCTGTCTGTCTGTCTGTCTGTCTGTCTGTCTGTCCGCGCTATTAAATATTGATAAAAGTTACTGGAAAAAATGTGAGGACCATGTGTTGAAAGAGGAAGAGGACTATTGGAGAAAGGATGGATTGAATTTTATGCAACCGAGAGCAATCATCAACCTACTGGAATTGTTCGACACAGATTAAGGTCTGAGCAGATCGCAGACTTTAATCTACGTACACACTTACTGGGATATTTTGCTCCAACTATTCAGACGAATTGCAGGCCCTAAACATTACAGCATCAGCATCAGCTGAAGAAACAAGAAGGAAATGAAAAATAAGGTAAGAAATATAGTCCTTCTACTTTCCTGTTAATTTACAAATTATTTACCCCGTGCCTCTGTAAATTCTCTGTCTTTACTAATATTACACATTGCACCCCTCTCGGGATTCTCCGTGATGAAGTGGTCAAGCCGTCTGACTCGGGCTCCGAAGGTTGTATGTTCGATTCCGGGCCGCGTCCTTCATTTCACGAGTGCATTTTTTCGGAGACTCCCGAGGGTCGTCGCTGGAGCTACGGAGTTCGTGCTTTGTGCGACGCTTTCCGCGCTGCGGAAAGAAACTGAGCCATATGGGATAAAAACCCGGTGCAATGCAGCCGACCCTGTCGAATTTAATCTACTTCTTTCATTGCACCCACTCCCATACGAATCCGGATACGCCTTTGTGTGTCATCTGAATTTGCAGGTTTCCAATTACTGTAAACTTAATTTTGTTAGCGAGAAACTACTAGTTGTTCAGCAAAACATCAAAGGAATGTCGCCGCTTTTGATAATTTAAGTTGTTTTTGGACCTATCAAAGACATATTCCTTGGGTGGGGGTAAATATAAGACGGCTGGAAAAATTTCATAACGATGCAACAGACAGTTTTCAAAATAATTGATCGTGAATGAAAGCATTCAAATCGGAACATACTATAATAGTAGAGTACACAAGGCAAGAAGAGCTTTCATAGCACTAGGAAATTTGTGGAAGTCAAAGGAAGTTAAACTTAGCACTAAACTTAGAATTTTTAACTGCAATTTTAAATCAGTACTACTATATGAGTCATAAACATGGATAACAACTTACAGAATTACATAGAAACTGCACACAGTCATTAATGTATGCCTGCACACAGTCATTAATGTATGCCTGCACACAGTCATTAATGTATGCCTGCACACAGTCATTAATGTATGCCTGCACACAGTCATTAATGTATGCCTGCGCAGATTAGTGGGAATAGCATGGCATGACAGAATCACCAATGTAGAGCTCATGGCGAGAACAAAATAAATCCCAGCGAACAAGAGGTGAACAAAAGACGTTGGCGCTGGATAGGAAACACACTGAGAAATTCTGAGAACAATATAACTAGACCAGTGGTTCTCAACCTTTTTGGCCCGCGCACCCCTTCACCATATTTTCAGACCGTCACCCCCCCCCCCCCCTATTTTGCATTTCCTCCCTATAATTCCCTCCCCCCTACACAGTGTACGTAAAAATGGGAGCTAAATTTAATAACACATTCTAGAACAAGTCTAGACGTCTACATAAAACGTGATTTGTGGGTCTACTTACATTGTAAAATGAATTTAAAAAGGGCGAGAAGTACAGAACTGTAAAGTATGGAGGGGAAAACAATATCAAGTAATCGGTTCTTGTATTAACGCGATCTTGAAATAATTTTAACCGCCCCCCCCCCCCACCCCCGGAAACCCTAAATTTCCCCCCTGTGGGGGAGCGGGGAATTCCCCACCGGTTGAAAACCACTGAACTAGACATTCTCTTGTCTGGAATCCACAACGCAAACGAAATAGCGGGAGACCTAAACACTGGGAGAAGAGCATTACAGACAGAGATGAATAAATAGTGTAGGGACGACATGAATGGAGCTGTAGGAGATAGCACAAGATCTATCGGTGTGGCATTGTTTGCTTGAAGGATTTAGCCCCAGTGGGGGATATAGGACAGAAGAATAAAAGAAGCAGAAATTCAGTATATCCACAAATGGAAAACAATAATAATTTAAAAAAATAAATAAAACTATATTACTATATTTTAATTTGTCTGAATGCAGAAAATGTCATGAGAAACGTAAAACAAAAACATTAAGATAATATGTATAATTTACTAAGACGCACACACACGCGCGCGCGCGCACGCACGCACGCACACACGCACGCACACACACACACACACACACACACACACACACACACACACACACACCAAGCAATGTATACAAACATTTTAGCACAGACACACCACAAGAACTCCTTAACAGAAACAATACCCACTGACACGCAAACACTTCATTAACTCATTCAAATATCCGCTAAACACAAACACATACTAACGCGCGCGCACACACACACACACACACACACACACACACACACACACACACACACACGAGCACCCATTAACATAAACAGTACATACAAACATTCATTAGCTCATTCAAATATCCGCTAACACACACACACACATACACGCACACACATGTCCCAAATGCACACAAACACGCATTAAGCACTTGAAAACATCCGCTAACACATACTTTCACACACCAACACAAGCATTCACTACACACATCGTGTATAAATACCGATTTCACAAACACCGACTCCCGCGTGCACACACAAGCTTTCAGCCAATATCGTCTGTGACTGCCTGAAATTGTTGTTGAGTCCCTCCTAGTCAGCGTTTTACATCTCCGTCCCTTGTGTACGCATAGTGAAGCAGATTGTTTTTAAACATTCACAGTTGTTACTTATTAACAGAATCGACGCTTTTACATTTAGGACAAAACAGAGGTCTAAAGGCGAGAGGAACGATTTCAGTGCACCGGGTTTTATCCCATATGGCTCGGTCTCTTCCCGTAACGCGGCCTGCCAAAAGTGTCACATAAAGCACGAACTTCGTAGCTCCACCAGCGCCCCGCGGGAGTCTTTGATAAAACTGCAGCCGTGAACCAAATGATGGAGTCGTCTCGACGCGCTATCGAGAGCAAGCGGACATATCGCTTCAAACCGGACACGTTTCAGAAAATAGCACGTTGCCAGAAAAACTCCACTAAGACACCCGACGTTTAAATGAGCAGCTTGGAAGCCCCCAAGACTATCAAAATGATGCAAGAAGACAACGTGTCTGCTAGCCGCAGCACATAGCCAGAACCTGAAGAAACATTAAATGAAGCTACCACTTCTACACCAGATGAAGCCGCACCCGTAGCTCAACAGACGTCAGAAACTACAACTATAACTGAAGCTAGCAGCAGCCGTGAAGTTTTCAACAACACCAAGACGAAGCAGCCCAGGTTACCAAAGATTTCAACATCGGAGGAAACTACAACTGAGGACTTCACCGGCAAATTGCTGCTAAAACAGACAAGCGTTGGAGAAGCCAAACTGTCGGCGCTACCAACAGACAAGATAATCAAGCTGCTGGAAAACGAGCTGGGAAGAAACAGCATCTACCAGCTACGCAAGACACCTGATGGAGTAGTGGTCTCCATCAACAAAAACCCAAAGACCCACATCACTTGTGCAGAAAATCGCACAAGAGGAGAAGGCCGACATCAAGCTCCACCCCGGCATCACAGCTCAAGCCACCCGACACAGCATGATGAAACGATGGGTCATCAAACGAGTCAAGACCCATCTCACCAACGACCAGATCAGAGTATGCTGACAAGGGAGAACAAGAAACTCAAGATAACCAGTGCTGAGAGGATCATCAGAAAGAACAACATCCCCTCCACAGTCGTCATAGTAACATCGGAGGACCGAGTGATCCCTCAATACATCAGATGGGACAAGAGAGACCAAGTTTTAGAGCACAACATACCGAGAGTGCTGCAGTGCTCTAAGTGCCAGAAATTTTGGCACACCCGTGCCACCTGCAAGAGTGAGGTGGTGGTATGCAGATACTGCTCTGGACCTCATCCATACAGTCAGTGCCAGCATGCAAAGATCGACAAGGACTTCAGGAGGCCTAACACTAACAGAAAATGCGCCAACTGCCTCGGCAACCACGGCGCCAGATACCTCGGCTGCCCCTGCCACCAAGACAGCAAGGAATCCATGAAGATCGCCATCAAAACTAACCTACCCTATAAAGAGGCTAGGAGGCAGTACGAGGCTACCAATCGACTGGCAAAACGCGACAAAGCGCAACTGGAAGGCCAACTGAAGGATCTGCGATCAAAGCTCAACAACATGGAGGAAGAAAAAGAAAAGACGCAAGAGACCCAGATAACAGCCGCTCAGCGCATCATGGACGAAATGAAGCAAGTTCAAAAGAAGGTTGAGCAGGATGTCGCGCGAATGACTGCTATAAAGGCTGAGACTGAAGAACAGCTATCAAAAATACAAGATGTGAAAGAAAGGACAGAAGATACTCTACAAGAGATATTAGCACTGCTCAAGACCCAGATAGCCACACACGAACCAGAAGATGCAAGAGCACAGACAGAAGAAGAAGAAGCAACAGAGGAAGTACGATATCACTCCCAACCAAGATCGAACTGGCGAACCGCCCACAACACACGAAATCACGGAAGACCAAGACGACGCCCAAACGATCACAATTACTGGAGCATAGAGAACGAGAGATAAAGCTCCCTGAAGGAAACAGCACCATATGACGGGGTGGGCACACAACAACTGCAGGCCTCAACAAGTGCGTGACTGTACAGACATGAAAAACCTCATCAAGAAAGTAACGAACGCAATCAACCCATCAGAAGCCGAGAAGCTTACAACAAGCAGCCCAAAGTACGAAAGACAAACCACAAGCTACACCATAAACACCCCTACATAACGAAGTCGTAAAACTCGAAGGCTGAAAGGGGATACTCGTGCCAAAAATGGGATTGGATTGGAAATGATGGAGACCGGAATCGAACCACAACCTTCGCAGCACGAGGCAGGTGCCTTAACCACTTCGCCACGAAGACAAAAGTAACTATCCAGTCGCCTAAAGAACGTATCGGATTCTAAAGTTAGTTAATTGCATATCCTTTACAGGACGTTGCACTCAACACCAGCATCTTTTTGCTGCTGTGATTTATTAGCAAGTTTACGTTCACTAGTTTTACCATTGCTTTCTAAACGACCGACACCCATACCATTTCGTAAAAACCAACGCAACTTAGTCTGCTGCCAAATCTCGCGTAGCTGTGTTTCGAACGCGGGTATGCGGGATTACGAACTACGTCCATAACCCCTTCGCCACGGAGCGGTATCGGATTCTACATATTGTAATTATCCCTTTCAATTGTCCTGTATTTATATGTGTCGTATTGTTACGTAGAACACCCACTAAAACATGTCACATACTATCGCCCACAGACTACTTACTTTTCATCGAGTAGAACGTTTTGATTGTAAACAACAATGGTATTTTTCTTGTTACACGGTAGCTCATTTGCATTGCCGATAAGCGTGGGCGGCATGTTTCGCCATCTCATACTATCACCCGAATCTTGGGTCAGCTCTGTGTTATTTCCTCGACTATGCAGTGTGGCCAAGCCATCCAGGTATTTACCTCTCTGCCTCCCCCTAGTTTTCTTCCCCTCAGTATTGCCAGTTTTTACCATGTTCTCCTGTTTATTGTTTCTCATTACGTGCCCAACAAATCTTGACTGTTTACACATAATTTATCTATTCAGTTTACTGTTTTCATTTGTGTTTTGTAGGACTTGCTCGGTGATTTTCGGTCTGTCCATGATTTCCTTTGCATGTTCTTCAGAAACCAAATTTCCATTTCCATCTGCATCCCCTCGTTGTAGAGGTCGAAATCATCACACGGCTTGGCAAAAACGGCTCTGGGGACCGAGCATCCACCGGGATAAGTCGACAACACCTAGGTGCTCTTTGCTTTTAGCGAGTGTACCACAGAGCAGGTTAAACGTTGTCCAAATTCTGTAGACATAGTTCACCGCCATGTATATGCGGAAAGCAAGAGGAAGCTACTGCATTAAGACACCCAGAATGAAAGCAGTAAGAGACTCAGATTGGTTAAACATAATATAGCCGATGATAAAATATGTGAACAGGAAAACAATATAATTATGCCTGACACGAAAATAAGGATACGATTGACAATTCCTCGGTCACTGTGAGTGGCGAGGTGTATGGGAGGAGTCAAACAAGAACGGAAACCATGTTGTAGACATCATTATACAATACTGACTAGTATGTATACCTTATTAGTGTGTTAATAAACTTCATTATGTTGTTTCCGGGCAACATACCCATCTCGGTTAACAATGTACTTGGTATACGGTTGGATCATGTAACCTTCTCATTGATCTTTGTGGCCAAAAACGGTTTCCTTGTTGTATTAATTTTACTTATGTGTCTGTAAGCATTTCCTGTCTAATGAGGTGACTTCTGTTTATGAAAACAAAACTTGATATATTTCAAAGCTACTTTTTCACCCCCCCCCCCCCTCCGTCCCTCTCTCTCTCTCTCTCTCTCTCTCTCTCTCTCTCTCTCTCTCTCTCTCTCTCTCTCTCTCTCTCTCTCTCTCTCTCTCTCTCTCTCTCTCTCTCTCTCTCTCACACACACAAACACACACACACACACACATACTAGTTTAAACAAATGTGGTGTTTCTGCCAGGGCTTGTCATGTGGAGGCAACAAGTTCAAATATGTATTACCTTAGCTTTCAGTTTGTTCAACCGCCTAGTGCAGTGGTTCTCAACCTTTTCTTTTTTTACCCATGCACCATATGTTCATAATATTACCCCCCCCCCCCCCCCCCACTTTCGTATTTCCTTTCTATAAATCCCCCCGCCCCTACACAGTATAAATAAATATTGAAGCTAAATTTAATAACACATACTAGAACAAGTTTAGGCGCCCACATAAAACGTGATTTGCGGGTCTACTTACGTTTTAAAACGAATTTCAGAAGGGCGATAAGTACAAAACCGTAAAGTATGGAAAGAAAAACAATATCAAGTAATCGGTTCTTGTATTAATGCGATCTTGAAATAATCTTAATTTCCCCCTCTTCCCCTCCCCCTGGAAACTCTAAAAATCCCCCCCCCCCTGGGGGAATTCCCCACCGGTTGAGAACCACTGGCCTCGTGTATCCTCGCTTTAGAAGTAGACAGTCCACATTCATTGGGCATGTCATTAGGATAGGAAGGCTGGAGGGGAAGAGAGACAGGGTGAGACCAAGAGAGAAGATATTGGACAGTTTGACATCATGGCATGGAGAAACGTCGGTATAGACATTATTTAAAGCGCAAGAAACGGAAGGCTCTGGACAGACATTCACGCGGCATGGACTATAAGAAAAAGTGTATCCTCAATGTCTACCTCTTCCCTTGTCGTATACGAATGCTAATCAATACGTGAAATTTTTTTCTCAAGCTACATCAGATAGATGCGTCTATAATTCTGCACTATGTACCTGCCAGTGTCTGTGGCTATGGGTAGTGAACGCGTTTCATAATCGTTTATATTTAACAATGGTGTGGGCGTCGATCGTTCAGAAAGCAATGCAAACTACCGAATCAAAAATTGCCTTAAAAATCACAAATATCGAAAACAAAATTATGAAGTTTATTGCGACTTTCTCTAAGTAACTTAATTATGCACCTACCAAGATGCAGCGAAATGTTCCAGGCAATAAATTGTGCAGCCTATTGCTTGTGGCTTCTGTGCTTAAATTCAAAAAGCATATAAATCATCATATCTGCGAGCACGACCGCGTCCTGGGGCTTGACCATTGCCACCTTGTGTGTATTTTCTCATCCTGGGTGTTATCTTGACAAGATAAGCTGAACATATTTGTGTTCGAGCGTTTCACACTACACTAAAAGACACTTAACGACCCATTTGAAACTATTATGATCAAGCAGTTTGTCAGCTGTTAACCTAAAACAAACTTTTCTTTAAGTTCACGGAGCCATCATTTCTCACCTTTTAAAGATTAGTAGAGACTAAAGACTTTTTTTGGTTTTGTTTATTATTGGTTCTCCCGGTAATATTTCATAATCGGGAGAATGAGGGGCCTCGTCAACAAACACAGAACTGGAACTATAAGCCTCCGGGCGCTGATGTATATGGGGCGGGGGGGGGGGGAGAGAGAAATGAGCACCTATTAACTTGTCCGAAGTGCAAGAATGATATCTCAACAAATAACTACCTATCCCATAACCTAGGAGATTTAAAGCAGGCTTCGCATCAAACACTGATTTGAATCTCTGCTGAAGGTAACATTCATCATCTTATCAGGCCACCAGAAACTGAGCAGATGGGCGGGTTGGCACTGCCACTATATCAGAGGTCAGCCAATGGATCTAACTTATCATCTAACTGACATTGTGAGCACCATAATAGAGGTTAGCGGAAATAATGGATCTATCTGACATTATGGGCACCATAACAGAGTGAGCGGAAACAATAATTTTCAAATGAATAAATCAGGATCAATATTTAGGATGCACATTGTCGGATAGAATACTGGTTTGTCTTGAAAATGGCGGCATACTATTGAGTTTTGTTGAGTAAAGAACCGACATCACAGCAATGGGGATATTTCCATACGCGCTGCGCCTCATCTTCAGCAACCAGCGAAGAGTCCCAATAATAATGATAGCAGTTGCAGTGTGATTATCTCCGTCTGGCCTTTCTTCGGAGAACTGAGTGTCGGCCAGATCCTGTAGTCACTCCCTACCTCACAATTCTCGCACAAGGAAACCATGTCAAAGCCATTCGTTCTGACCAAATCAACGCACCGTGTGTGGTCATTTGTTGTCTGTGTGTATCAAGCAACGTGTGATGTGTTTTATGGCTCTTAAATTTGGTCTGAGCATATTAAAGACTTATGGTTTATGTTAAAAGACAGTACAATAAATGGTACATGTTTGAAAGTATTACACACATGCTTTTTTCCCCTTTATTCTTATAGTGTCTGTTTGGCTTCGAGTACGAAATCTTCTGAGACTGAAACCGTTGACAAACATATTTACAAAAATCATACAAACCACCAAGCTATTACCCTAGTTAAAACACAATGTGTGTTTTGGTGTGGGTGCCTGTGTGTTTTTGTTTGTTTGTGCGCAGATCTGTACTTATTCTTCGTGTACTACACAAAAGCATTCAACAGAATGAAACGTCAAAATGTGATTGAAATGTTTTGAAAGAGGCTGAGACACAACGACCACTGACCACAGACATGGAATGAGACAGTCAACATGTCTGGTACCGTTGTGAGGAGGGCACGTCTGGAGCATATTCTAACAACTGGACAGATAAATGGAAGGAGATAGATCACCACAGTGAGAGAGGGCTTTTTGATGGCCCCTCGTCGTGGCCTGACAAAATATCAACACGCGAAGGGATACATTATGTCTGAGATAGAGAGAGAGAGAGAGAGAGAGAGAGAGAGAGAGAGAGAGAGAGAGAGAGAGAGAGAGAGAGAGGCTAAGACCGAGATGAGCGAGAGAGGGGGAGAGAAAGAGGACGAAAGAGAGAGACAGACAGACAGAAACTGCAACAGGGATCAATGCCCTGGGAAAATTAATTCAGCATAAAACGAGATGTTTACCGTAAACTATGGTCCAGTCAGGACTTTGGAAGCCTAACACTACCTAATCATTCTAGTGGAATGGCATTTTGTGAAGAGTAATGCAGTGATCTGCCACGAGAACAAGAGGACACCCGTGAAGAAAATGGATTTACGACATGAAAGACATTGTACAATCACACGTAATGATCCAGTGCCTCCCATCGGTCGCTGGAGCACCAACTATTCCTACCCATGACGCTTGCCGGCAAAAGTGGAAGAAGATGATGAACGCGGTTTCACAATCCACCGACACACCAGATCGCGTGGCGTTGATTTCCATGGTATGAACGTTGGGCGTCGAAAAAGCAATTTTAAACCACTGAACGTAACAGCAGGGGTTATGTAAGAATCTCAAAACTGAGAGGGAAGACTAGGAGAACTTTTAATCATATAGCGGTGGGAACGATTAGTAGTGTGACTCTTCGCTGGCTGTTGAACGAGGGGACGGAGCACGTATGGGAATGTCCTGAGTGCAATGATGTCGGTTCTTAACTCAACTCAACTAAATACAAACAGCCAATAAATGCTGGGATTAATTGCAACGTCCTGAAAAGAACAAACAAATTACTTACGTCTCTTAAGTTTAAATGTAAAGAGACGTCTGGAGCCTAATTTTTATGTCACATTTCTTTTATGTAGCATATTCCTTACAGGACGTTGCAGTCAACACAAGCATTTTTCAGTGATGATGTACTGGGCACGTTTTACGTTCAGTAGTTTGCCATTGCTTTCTGTACGACCGGCTCACTACCCCCGCAAGTTATCAGCACAGCTGTTTTCCCCACGTGGGTATACGGAATTACGAACAACGTCGTTAACTCCTCGGCCAGGGAGACCGGCTCGCATTACACGATGGAATACATGTTTTATTGACCCGTTAAACATGTCCATCCCTGCTACGTAGCAGCAGTTGCAAGAACCCTTATAGAATACTGCACAATGTTGCTTCTTAAAGAACAGTTATAGAATACTGCACAATGTTGCTTCTTAAAGAACACATAGAATACTGCACAATGTTGCTCCTTAAAGAACCCTTATAGAATACTGCACAATGTTGCTTCTTAAAGAACCCTTATAGAATATTGCACAATGTTGCTTCTTAAAGAACCTTTATAGAATACTGCACAATGTTACCTCTTAAAGAACCATTATATAATTCTGCACAATGTTACCTCTTAAAGAACCATTATATTATTTTGCACATTGTTACCTCTTAAAGAACCATTATAGAATTTTGCACAATGTTACCTCTTAAAGAACTATTATAGAATTGTGCACAATGTTACCTCTTAAAGAACCCTTATAGAAAACTGCACAATGTTACATCTTAAAGAACCATTATAGAATTTTGCACAATGTTACCTCTTAAAGAACCATTATAGAATTTTGCACAATGTTACCTCTTAAAGAACCATTATAGAATCGCGCACAATGTTACTTCTTAAAGAACCCTTATGGAATTTGGCACAATGTGACCTCTTAAAGAACCCTTATAGAATTATGCATAATGTTACCTCTTAAAGAACTCTTATGGAATACTGCATAATGTTACCTCTTAAAGAACTCTTATAGAATACTGCACAATGTTACCTCTTAAAGAACCCTTATAGAATTATACATAATGTTACCACTTAAAGAACTCTTATGGAATACTGCACAATGTTACCTCTTAAAGAACCCTTATAGAATTCTACTTAATGTTACCTCTTAAATAACCCTTATAGAATTCTGTACAATGTTACCTCTTAACCCTTATAGAATTCTGTACAATGTTACCTCTTAAAGAACCCTTATAGAATTATGCACAATATTACCTTTGAAATAACTATTATAGAAGTCTGCACACTGTTACCTCTTAAAGAACGATTTCGTAGTACACTTGTTCATAGTAGTAGAGAATGGGTGTTGTGGGAAGGCATGATCGCCCACGTCAATTGATAAATGGCAGGCACACATATATATGTGTGAACGTGAAGGTCGGAATACTACAAGAACATGTCTGAAAATACTAACATTTGCATGTAGTTTACGTGAGCGAGACACGTCATCAAGCGGCAGGTGAGAAAATGATATAGAACACCCTTCTACCCGTCGAAATCAGGTGCCTGGGGATAGTGAACGCAGTTTCACAGTCTCAACACGCCGGGTTCAAAGTCAACCACTGAGTATGTGGGTGCAAATCGCTTTGATTTACACATCGGTATGATTGTCGGCCGTTCAGAAAACAGTGGCAAACTGTTGAACATAACATGGCCCAGAAAATCACAAGCTGATTATAAATATTGGGGTTTGTAATATATTTTCGCAAGCCGTCAACGACGCTGTGAATATTCCCCATAAAACAATTCGAGATTTACACCGCAACAGTGCTGGTTTGTTTCCCGCTTCTAAAATCCTAAATTTACAACAACTCATTTTCGACGATTCAACCAAAAACTTGGACGGGAAAAGCCAGGATAAAAACCAGCAACGACCGGTGCACGGCCTCATTGTGATACCACAGACTCGTCGTCGCTAGATTAAGGCCTACTGTGAATACTAGAAATTGTAGCCTCTAAAATCTCTACACACGCTAGATAAATAATTATTTAGTTGAGAGAAAAAAAGAAGGAACAAAAACCAGCAGCCAGTATATTTGGAAACACAATCAAATCTAGGGCCTGAACACCTCTTGGTATTGACATGTGGTGTTGGAGCCATTCTCAAAAGGAATGAAGGTAGTGACTATAACCATATAGATCCATACCTGACTTTGGTGAATGTAACAGCTTGACTGAATCTAGATCCAGGCCTGACTTTTCTTTGTGAGTGAAGTATCTGGACAAAATGATGCGGAACAGTATCCCAAATAGAACTCACCTGCAAGCAGTTTCCTTAGCCCAGTAAGAGAGGTGACTTAACTGGAGTGTGGGGAAACAAAAACAATATCTTATACCCAGAAAAAAAAACAGTCATTAGGAGAACTTAACACAAGCTCAAGGAATTGGTGGCATCAGGGATCCAGTCACCCTGAAGTACAACTATATGTTTATAAGCAGGTTCAGACAGTATATCCCAAGGAAATATTAAAGTATGTCATTAAAATGAATATTTAAGGCATCCAGGGATGTGAAATATCGTCGAATTGTATGAACATATATTGATACATAATACCATTTGAAATTGATGTTGTTGATGTATTGAATGATCATAATCCATGTTTATGTTTTAATAAATTATGTAAGAGGTAATTTCCTCCATTGAGTCTTTTCTTGTCGTGTCGCGTAGTTCAATAAGACACACCCTAGATATTAATTAATTAGCTGAGAGAGGAGAGGCAAGGAACCCCCAACAAGATAGGGTTGGCCGTCAGGAAACTTTACATTGTTCCCTGGAGGAATTCCTTGGTTCTCCGAAACTCCGAAATATTAAATCAAGCATTTGAGCCAGTGTTAGCTTAATTAATTATAACGGGCAGGATTACATTGGGAAAGAGGAACTTAGTATCCTTTCTCGCTTTGGGGTTGTCCCAACAACCATATATCCGACAAATGTCGGATGTCGAGAAAAATGTTGAGAAATGTCAAGAATAGAACTGCGAAATTTTCTCGACTTTCATTGACCTTACCAAGGCTTTTGATACAGTCAGCACAGAAGGACTGTGGACGATTATGGCAAAATATGGCTGTCCACGAAAGTTTGTCCAAATAGTGCGGCTATTTCATGATGGCATGCATGTACAGGAAAATGGTGAATTGTCTGAGCCCTTTCCTGTCACCAATGGAGTGAAGCAAGGATGTGTCCTGGCACCAACACTGTTCAGCCTCATGTTTTCAGTTATGTTGACGAATGCCTTCGAGAACAACGACATTGGAATAGGCATCAACTACCGCATGGATGGAAAGTTATGTAATCTCAGAAGGCTGAAAGCTAAAACCAAAATTAACAGCGACACCATCAGAGAGCTCCTGTTTGCTGATGATTGTGCTCTTTACGCCAATTCAGAGGCGGACATGCAACATAATGTTTCTGCTTTCTCGCATGCCTGTGCCAACTTTGGGCTCAATATTAATTTGGAGAAGACTGTAGTTATGTACCAGCCATCCCCAGGGAATAATCACACTGTGCCGAATATCAAAGTGAATGGTCATAGTTTAAGTGTTGTGGACAAATTCACCTATCTTGGCAGCACTGTGTCACAAGCTGCCACAATTGATGATGAAGTGAATGCAAGAATCTCCAAGGCCAGCGCGGCCTTTGGCAGATTGTACAAGAATGTTGCCACGTAGCACTTCAGAATGAGAGATAGAATTTATAAGGAGAAAGAATCCGAAGAGTAATCTCGAACTTAAAGATAGCAAAAGTCTATTACAAGATATAGTATAGGTTACAACGAAGTTCAATTTCTCGGGCATAGAATTTCTGATGGATTTCGGAAACAGACCCACATGTAGTCATCAAAATTTTAAACATTAAACCTCCCACCACCAAAAAGGAAGTTAGAAGTGTGTTAGGTCTCATCAATTATTACCAAAAGTTCATTCCTAATTTCGCTGATATGACAGCAACTTTTTCAGAACTATGGAAAAAGGTCAACCTGCTAAGATTAGGTGGACAGAAAAACATGATAAACTTCTGCAACAAATTAAGTATCTTTTCAGTAATTGTCCAATTCTGAAACTCCCTGACATCTCGAAAGACTTCATTAATCAGACTGATGCCAGCTTTCATGCAATTTCGGCAATTCTTTTGCAAATTCATGATGGTAAATTACATCCGGTTCTGTACTTTAGCAGGAAACTATCAGAAACCCAGAAGTAATATTCTGTCACTGAACTTGAAGCTTTGGCTCTGATAGAAAGCGTCAATAAGTTTTCTAAATATCTGCTTGGGAAGACATTCCTTGTTCTTTCTGACAATAAGCCTTTACAAGTCTTTAAAGATGGTCATCCTAAAAGTTCCAGAATATAGAGATGGTCTCTTCTTTTGCAAGATTATGATTTTGAGATCTTTCACATACCGGGTAAAGATAATAACCTGGCTGATCTTCACAGTAGACTATAGAAATCTATACAGATATCTAATTTCATGTTACAGTCTGTGTGAATACATGTTAACATGGAGTAATCCAGTATTCCGAATAATATTTTCACTTCTTAACACATATATAGAACGTCTCCAAATATACAACAAACAGTTCGACATATGTTAGTTAATTACGATAATTAGTATCAGATAGGTACATATTTTTTTCCAATTTGATTAATTCCCAGATTGTTTCGATGACTATTGTGAAGACATTATGACATTGGCAGCTTGACACTACTCCGAGTGTTGTGTTATGGTGATATCAGACCTTTGTTCGAGTTCGAGTTGACCGTGACCTAAGTCGATGCGAGAATTTGAGCTACACCAGCGGGCATCTACAATACGAGATGACGAACTCTATTATATTAATTGTACATAATATTTGCATCCATGATAAATTTCATACCATACACCATCCGTATTTAGCATTAACGATCATTATCATACACATAGGTGCAATTTGTACGTCATGATTCACTCATCACACTGGCGATGAGGTCATGTCAAGTAACCATTGAAAGTATCATTCATTTGCTTATTGTACGTCATGGTTCATTAATCTCACCGTCGATGAGAGGGTCGTGTCAGTCATATAGTGAACATATCATTAACTTAACATTCATATATCATAGAACGAGTGATACTAATACATAAGGATAAGCTTTTACAATGTCAGTGCATGACAACAGAGATTGTTGTTTGGTATGGTAGAGATAATTTTAATTACAGAACACAGTCAATTGATACATACACGATTTCATTTCAAAACAACAGACACGACAAACAGTACAGACTAAACATAAATGCATATATACAAGGGCTGAATAGCATGACTGAGTGAAAGTATTCTAAAGTTGCATATAATATGATTTTCCAGTTATTTCAGGGTTAATATAATGTTACAATAATTATTAAATTGTTATTTCATTAATTATGTTATAATTATTTCAGATTGTAAGATTAATGGTGGATACGCACGAGTATTCCTGGTACTCTGATTGTGGTTAACACTGTGAATATTTAACCTCATACATAGTATGGCAAACTAAATGTACATACCCAATAGCAGAGCGAAGGCCAAAACACAATCAACCACCTTCAAAAGAAGTAAACTAGGCTACAATTATTGTTGGCTCATACTATAATATTAAGAATGTCAATGTGATATTACAATGTTATTATTTAATGTGTCATTTATTTCGCTATAACAGTTAAGTAAATAGAACTGCATACGTTAGAATGATCTATAAGAACAAGCCGAAAAATACAAATACAAAGCAGGAGAAGAACATACGGTCTCACACAGAAAATTGTAGGAAATAGAAATGTCATGAGGACGCTTACAATTCTACAGCTACGAAGGCAGAAAACCTCACCTATCTAATATAATAAGTGACTAGAGGTCAAACGGTAACCGATGATGACAACATAGCAGGTCGAAAGGAAAGTCATATAAGTACATGTCAAATACCAAAACTAATACTGAGGGAATGGTACCATTTAATCACACGCGTCCCCTCGATCGGGTTTAATAGCTTTGGTTGGGGATGCATGTCTTTATTGGCAAATGAGGGACTACTATGGGTAGGCCGCGGAACCTTATGAAGCTTATAGATTAGTTAGCACAGCCCTCCCATAGGCTGGTGCTACACGACGTCTACCGGGGGTATAGATAGAAGTGCATGCCCGTAATATAATAAATTTTTTAAAAAGATTTTGTGTGTGATTAATAGGAGACCATAACATCATATTAGCACAGTTATACGTAGGTGGAAATATGTTATATGCATAGAATATATGAAGAGATATGACTCAGTAATTCTGAACTGCTACATGTCAGGTTATATAAACCGACCAGACTTTTAAAATGGTTACACCATTTTCAAAAAGGGGGGAGGGGTATACTACCACGTAGCACTTCAGAATGAGAGATATAATTTATAGGGAGAAAGAATCCGAAGAGTAATCTCGAACCTAAAGATAGCAAAAGTCGCCAAGTGATGTGACAATGTGAAAAACGTCACTGCGTGATAGACTAGCAACCAGTGAGTGAGAGAACGATGTTTGGGCTGACAGCAAGAAAGGCGACGGAACGTTCTCAGAGATGAATTATCAACGTGAGGCGATCTGGAAGACGGATATGGTAACAGGGAACCATCGTTCATAAAGGATACACGATCAAGGCATGCTCCATTAATATTAAACCACAATTAGACGGCATGGCCCAAGGTCAACAGTAAGTCGGTATTGTTATGTTAAGCGACAACTATACAATGTGGAGACCGCTGGACGGCTAAATCATTTATCTGGCATTCAATTAATTAACTATGTATTAGGAGCTTTGGGTATTTTGCCTATTTACGTAACACCAATCCTTCCAGCCACTTGGGAACGGTGTATATTAATATTTGAGGACGCTCAAGCTATTTTATGTAATAAACATTGCCTCCCAGTAAATGTTGGCCTACCTTCAGTCATTACATGTTCATTGACGTTGCTTCAGTAGTTCCGCTGCATTGTTGTTATAGACGGCGAGCTGGAATCATATTCAACCACTTTACAGCAAATGTATGCGACAGATATGGAATAAGCCTGCAAACAAAGCTGAAAGTCTACAAAGCAGTTGTATTATCCACACTGCTATATGCTTGTGAAACCTGGACTGTTTATCAGCGACACGCTAGGAAATTAAACCACTTCCACACAGTCTGCCTTAGGAAGTTACTGAAGATTAAATGGCAAGACAAAATCCCAGACACTGAAGTCCTATAAAGAGCGTCCATGCCCAGTATCCACACTCTACTAATGAAGAATCAGATTCCCTGGGCTGGTCACTTGACTTGCATGCTAGATCACAGACTCCCTACGATTTTTTACGGCGAGTTGCTGTCGTGTCCTCCTTTAAAGTGTCGTCCCTGGAGTGAGGAGATCCGACACCCACATTATAATATTTTTTTTTTCCTTCTCAATATTCTGGAGAATCCACCAGCTTCCGTCCAACACACTCCATCAGCCTATGGACACCTCTTCCTATCACTCTCACACTGTCGTACTATGCCCCCTTCTCATACTTCCCCAACGCAACATACTCAACAACTCTTGCTTCTAGAAATTAATAAAGAGTAATTTATTAAAATAAAAGTGTAACGTATATGAGACGTGTATGTGAAGAAAATGTGTGACGTGTTCTATAAAGTGTGTAGACTCTGACTCTCAGACAGCAACCCAGTCAGCTGATCCCAGCAAAGATAGACCACAGCACGTTACGTCAGAACATGTACTTCTCACCCGTTGCCGAAACCATCTTGCCGGATACTGCTTTGCCTCTGTAGACCTCTGGTAATCCAATTTCATGAACATCCGAAATAGACACCGGTGGTATTAAGAGTTAATCAGGGACCGGTTGCACTCTACACAATGTCCGTTCCTAATGTTCCTAAACAACCTGCACAAGTCTTTTGCAGTGTGTACGCAGTTAGTTAGTTAGTTAGTTAGTCGACAGATCATCCTCGTTGCACATCGAACCATTCAGTCCATAAGTGCTAATTACTAATGTTAATTGTTACTGTACTAACACTAGGTACTCTTAGCCGGTTCTCGGTTCGTTACTACTGTCTAATGCTGTGTGGTGCATCAATATGCATCACTCTCTTTGATGAATCAATTTCCTTCTAGCGTAAGTTATGTTTCTGTATGCAACTTTATTGACTCTTGAACTGGTGTTCTTCAGAATGGGTTTTTTAATTCTTTCCCAAAACTTGTAGAGTTTCCTTGGATCTGGTAGGGAACCTAGGATAGAAACAACACATCTGGTGATAGTACTAGTCACTGATCCTTTCGGCTGAGTGTAAGCCTATCACCTTGCTTAATGATCTTTAGCTAACTAGACTTAGTCATAGAGCAGATTAGCTACCCACCTAGAGCCGAATCAGGCTATGACAAAGAGAGACCCATACAGAGTGCAAAACCCCAGCGGGCAATTCCCCCATCTCCCAATTATCCATCAGTACTCTATTCTTAACTAGCAGAGCTAATATCACTATTCTACTCTAACTAGTTTCCACTAACAGTGCTAATCATCACACTATAGTTTAACAAGGCCACAGTCTATAGTAATTATAACGAATATATTATAATAAGTTATACCTTAAATGGCACTACTGCAGTCCTATAAATCATATCTACATCTGCCATATAGGCACGCGTAAAATTAAGTCACTAATTAACACACGGTAGATATTATTTCCACTGGCACTGCAGTGCCCTGCACTCTGTCTAGAGCATTATTCAAGTCCACCCTAGTTGATCTCAACTCGAGTTTATATGGCAAACTACCAAAGTTGTCCACGTGACGTTATCCTTTACTCCCCCACACAGGTGGCACAGTGGCAAATCATCCCCTGTCAAGAACTATTTTCCTGGCTTAAATCCTGTCAAAGTTGTCAGTAATTGCCTAGATTCTCAAAACAAGCCAGCTAGTTTCTGTAAACTCCCAACAAAGAGTTTCGATACCAAGCTGCCAATCATCTTGATGTTCCGGAAACCAAGAATTGACAGATGCACTGTTTTCCGTACTAGGTACTTCCGTTTTACATCTGCCCCTGTGATCTCACGGCTTCCATCTGCATTCAAATGTTGACAAACTTGTCACTCTTCTGTTCCGTGGTGACAATCCCAGCAGCCATTTCCGTCTGATGTCCGGCAGTATAGATGACAAACGGAACCATTCCATATCCTTCTCCCTCACCACCAAATGTGTTTATGGGCTGACACGATGTAACCTGTACAACTGTGTTTACTCTGTTAGTACAAATAGATGTCGCTGGTCGATCGTCCGCTTAATCCGAAAATCCTCTATAATAATCAACCGGATAAACACACGGTTTCATTTTGTGACATAGGCCCCCTCCTAAGAGAGTAGTCCATCTCACTCTTCTCCACCGTGAGTTTAATCCAGATGATTCATTCTTCTTCTTCAGGAGCTGGGTGTCTTGACAAGAAATCCGCTCCAACATTTTCCTTCCCAGGAATGTACTCTACTGTGAAATTATACGGTTGAAGTAACAACGACCACCGCATCAAACGTGCGTTGAGCTTCTGAGAAGTAGCCAGGAACATCAGGGGCTGATGATCTGACTGGACCCGAAACTTAACTCCATACAAATATGGCTGAAATTTTTGCACTGCCCATACGAGGGACAAGCATTCTCTCTCGACGGTTGAATAATTCCTCTCCGCCTGTAGAAGTTTCTTACTTGCGTATGCCACAGGTTTCAAAACCGAAGCCTCGTCTTTTCCTTCCTGTAACAAAGCGGCTCCAATTCCAATCGCACTCGCATCCGTTCTCAACACAAATGGTTTGGAAAGGTCAGGGAGCTGTAATACAGGTTTGCTGACCAAGGCCTCCTTTAACTGACTATAGGCATTCTCACATTCTGGTGTCCAATTGATTTGGTCCGGGAATCCCTTTTTCAAGGTTTCCGTCAACGGAGCTCCCAGTTCAGTGAAATGTGGGATAAATTTGTGGTAGAACCCACACAACGAGAGAAAAGATCGCACATCCTTCTTCGTTTTTGGCCTTGGTGCATTTCTGATTTTCTCCAGGTTCTTCTCTTCTGGAACAATGTGTCCTGGAGTGATGGTGTGACCTAGAAATTCCAGAGTCTGGTAACCAATCATGCACTTGGTTGGACGAGCAGTAAGCCCTGCTTCCTTGAGTCTATTAAACACTCTCTCCAAGGATTGTAAGTGGTCATCCAGGCTGTCACTGGAAATCAGAATATCATCCATGAATGAGATGATGGACGGATCCTGTAACGGATCTAGTAAAGTCCTCATCATGCGTGTAAACACACTAGGTGCATTGCTGAGTCCAAAGGGCATGACCTTGAATTCGTAGTGTCCACTGGGTGTACTGAAAGCTAACAGTGGTCGAATCTCCGGTTTGACTGGTATCTGATAGTACCCCCGACTCAGATCCACCTTTGAAAAGTACCGAGCCTTATGGAGCCTAGCGAATAACTGAGTTGGATTCGGCAAAGGTTCCACCTGAAGTCGGTAATCTATACACAACCTGTGTTCTCCACTTGGTTTGCGTAACAAAACTACCCCCGCATTGTATGGGGATGTGGATGGTGCAATCACGTCATCCTCCAGCAGTTTTTGTATTTCCTCCCCCAGGGCCTTTTCTTTAGAGAATGGCACTGGGTAAACCTTTTGGCGAACAGGCTCCTGTGTGGTCAAAGTCATCTCGAACTCAACCAACCTCGTTCGTCCTGGTTTATCAGTCAGTATCTCCTTATGAGACTTGAGAACCTGGGTTATCCTTTCCCTCTCCTGGGAGGTCAGATCAGGGTTCACTTTCACATCCCTATAGGTTTCCTGGTGTACCAAGGGATATTCCCTGCCCTCGCTGGTTCCCACTTCCGTCTCCACTGCAACTGCCATTGCCATGAGGTGAGCTGCCTTTTCTCCGGGTCTCTCTTCGTATTTCCGCAAGAGATTGATATGGAAAATCTTCGACTTTCCCCGGATCCGGATCTGATAGTTGGTTCTGGATATCACCCTTTCCACGGGAAATGGTCCTTGCCAACCTATCTCCAGTTTGTTGTTTCCCGTTGGGAGTAGCAACAAGACTTTATCTCCCACCTCTAGAGATCTTTCTTTAGACCTACGGTTGTAGTAAGCCGCATGTCTTTTCCTGGCCTTTTTCAAGTTTTGATTTGCCAGAGTCCATCCCTTGTGGAGTTTTTCTTTCAGTTCCTCCACGTATTGATAGGATGAGATCACTTCTTCTGACGTCCCCTCTTCAGTCCAACTCCTCAACATGGCTTCCAACGGTCCTTTGATTGGACGACCAAACAGCAACGTAGCGGGTGGTAGTCCTGTTGAGCCATGAGGAACTTCCCGATAGGCAAAGAGTGCTGCTGGGATATATTCATCCCACCTATCAGGTTTTTCCTGCGCTAATTTCCTGAGCATTGTCATCAACGTGCCGTTGAAACGCTCTACTTGTCCATTGGCTTGAGGGTGGTAAGGGCTGGTATGTATGTGGTTAGAGTGAAACACCCTAAATACCTCCTCCATGAGTTTTCCACAAAACTGTGATCCATTGTCCGTCAGAATTTGATCCGGAAAGCCTAATCTGGTAAAGGCCTCCATCAGTGCGTCCGCCACTCTTTTCGAGTCAATCGTGGTCAACGGTATAGCCTCACCCCACATTGTACAGCAATCCACCATTGTGAGTATATACATGTTCCTCTTCCTAGTCCTGGGAAGTGGACCCACGATATCGATGGCTACCCTCTCGAAAGGAGAGTTCATGCTGGGCATCTCACCCAACATCACCGGTGCTGTCCAGTGTTTCGGTGCCACCCTCTGGCACTCAGGGCATGACTTCACATACCGACGCACATCATCTGTCATTCCCGGCCAATAGTAGTGGCAGGAAATCCGCTGCATGGTGGCGGCCATACCCATGTGTCCACTAAAGGAGATGGTATGCCCCATATGAAGAATCTGGGACCGATGAGCTTTCGGGACGACCAACTGACCGTATAGGTTGTCTCCCCTTCCTGCTCTCCTGTAGAGTATCCTATTCTTCATGTAGTACTGCCCCCGTCCTGGTGGATCAGCACTTTTCTGCAGCTTTTTGTAGCAAGGACGTAAAGTATCATCCTCACTCTGGGCAGTTCGTAGCTCCCCCGGCATTGGGTTAGTCACAATTGCATCTGCCTCTTCCGTTTTCGTCTGAGAGCGAGTCTGCATTGCTCCCATATGGATTGGCTCCCTGGGCATTCCCAGAAAGACATACCGGCAACCTAGGATGACTGGAAAAATGGGATCGGTCAATACAGCGGCCTTGATGGTGCCGGTGACGTACCTTGAGCGAATCTCCACATTAGCAATGGGCAACTTCATGGTTACAGCACTCTTCTGTGCAGGCTGTATATCCAAGGTTTCACCTGTGAATTGTTCTGGATGTACCAGATCCGCAGAAATCACGGCCTCCCCGTCCAGTCCTGTGTCGTATAAACACTCCACTTGACGACCGTTAACCTCTACCAATTCCACTACAGGTGGTTTTTCCTGGTCTGGAGTCTCTTCCTCGGCCTCGACCTGTTCGGTGGGCTCCACCTTAGGTTTCCCTGAGCACACGACGAATTGAGTGTCTCCTGACTTTCCCCTGCAGTCAATAGCATTGTGCGTATTCGACTGGCATTGGTTGCACCATTTCCCTGTCCTAGATTTTCTATTGCCAGACTTGAGTGAGCTCTCCTGGTGGCGAGCTTCCTTGTTGACCTTGGCATTTTCTGTGACAACCTCCTTGGAAGTCACTTGACATGCTGCGAAGTGAGGGTTCTTAGCCTTCGATTTGCAGTCCCTCGTATTGTGAGAGGGTGACTTACAAATTGAACACCACTTCTCCGACCACGGTCGTTTAGGTGTAGAGCTTGAAGTGCTCTTGCTTCCCTCCTTCTTCTTCTCTGAACTATCCTCTGATTTTTGCACATAAGGTTCCCACTATTTTGTTCCTGAGTTTTTGGTTTTCTTCTTGTCATGTTTCTCTTGACTTTTGGAGTTGGTGGAAAGGTTTTCCCCTGCCTCCCCATGTACTTCGACGAACCGTTCTGCTAATTTAGTCACGAGGTCAATACGTTCTGCTCCTTGTTCTCCCAGGAACGTCCTGAGAGGTTTAGACATTTGCTTCTTCAGCTGGTCGACCACCATGAGCTCTTCCAGACTCTCATAGTCATGTGCGAATCCAGCCAAATCCATCCACTTATGGAGATAAGATTTAAGACGCAAACTGTAGGCGGCAAACAACTCCCCCGGTTCTCGTTTCGCTGCTCGAAATTTTTTCCGGTAGGTATGTGACGTAACCTCGAATCGTTTCAGCAGAGCCGTCTTTAACTCGTCATAATTGTTCTCATGTCCTGGTGGCAGGCGAGAATAAACCTCGTATCCGGTCCCGCGTAAACCCTGGGATAGCTTGAGATTCCATCTGTTACGCTCCAGACCCATAGCAACTGACATAGCCTCGAAGCGTTGAAGGTACTGGTCAATCTTCTCTTTGTCCTCCTCGTAGACCGCTAAAGGAAACTTCATAGCATGGTACCCATGTCCACCTACTGGTGTTGATCCTGGGATGGAGGAACCTCCAACTGCTCCCTCAGTTTCTCCATTAGATTGACTCTTGAGCTCGAGTTCCCGCATCCGGTACTCGTGCTCCCTCTTCTGTGCTTCTTGTTCAGCTTCTAATTTCCTAGCTGCTTGTTCAGCTTCAAATTTCCTAGCTGCTTGCTCAGCTTCCAATTTCCTAGCTGCTTGCTCAGCTTCAAATTTCCTAGCTGCTTGCTCAGCTTCCAATTTCTTAGCTGCTTGCTCAGCTTCCAATTTCTTAGCTGCTTGCTCAGCTTCCAATTTCTTAGCTGCTTGTTCCAACTCCATCCTTCTCAATTCCAGCTCGGCCTTTCGATCATCCCTTTCTGCTTGACGATACTCTCTCTCCACTTCCTGTATGTAATCCGTTAGAGCAGACCCCCCCCCCCCAATCCCATTTCTTCCCCCTTTGCCTTTAATTCTAACGTGGTTAGTTTAGGGGTGGCCATTATACAGAGAGGTAAGCTAGCAGGTCTAGTACAATATAACTGCAAATTACTATACAGATATATGAACAAGTACTATAAATCTAGATATTACTACACACAGCACATTCACTCAGTGACAAGAGTAGAATCAGGACCACAGACCTATGCAGACGTGTGAAATGTGAACAGGTAAGATAATAGTCCTAACCCCTATCCACATTCACTCTAGCTGGATTCTCCAATATGATATCTCCCTCTTATAACTAAGGATCCCGTGTCAAAAGACCCCGTTGTCAGAAGATCCCCCTGTCAAACGTTCCTGCTTGCAGGAGATCTCGCTGTCCAAGGATTCCGTTTACGGGAGATCCCGCTGTCCAAAGATCACGTTTACGAGAGATCCCGCTGTCCAACGATCCCGTTTACGAGCCCCCAATAATGTCGTGTCCTCCTTTAAAGTGTCGTCCCTGGAGTGAGGAGATCCGACACCCACATTATAATATTTTTTTTTTCCTTCTCAATATTCTGGAGAATCCACCAGCTTCCGTCCAACACACTCCATCAGCCTATGGACACCTCTTCCTATCACTCTCACACTGTCGTACTATGCCCCCTTCTCATACTTCCCCAACGCAACATACTCAACAACTCTTGCTTCTAGAAATTAATAAAGAGTAATTTATTAAAATAAAAGTGTAACGTGTATGAGACGTGTATGTGAAGAAAATGTGTGACGTGTTCTATAAAGTGTGTAGACTCTGACTCTCAGACAGCAACCCAGTCAGCTGATCCCAGCAAAGATAGACCACAGCACGTTACGTCAGAACATGTACTTCTCACCCGTTGCCGAAACCATCTTGCCGGATACTGCTTTGCCTCTGTAGACCTCTGGTAATCCAATTTCATGAACATCCGAAATAGACACCGGTGGTATTAAGAGTTAATCAGGGACCGGTTGCACTCTACACAATGTCCGTTCCTAATGTTCCTAAACAACCTGCACAAGTCTTTTGCAGTGTGTACGCAGTTAGTTAGTTAGTTAGTTAGTCGACAGATCATCCTCGTTGCACATCGAACCATTCAGTCCATAAGTGCTAATTACTAATGTTAATTGTTACTGTACTAACACTAGGTACTCTTAGCCGGTTCTCGGTTCGTTACTACTGTCTAATGCTGTGTGGTGCATCAATATGCATCACTCTCTTTGATGAATCAATTTCCTTCTAGCGTAAGTTATGTTTCTGTATGCAACTTTATTGACTCTTGAACTGGTGTTCTTCAGAATGGGTTTTTTAATTCTTTCCCAAAACTTGTAGAGTTTCCTTGGATCTGGTAGGGAACCTAGGATAGAAACAACACATCTGGTGATAGTACTAGTCACTGATCCTTTCGGCTGAGTGTAAGCCTATCACCTTGCTTAATGATCTTTAGCTAACTAGACTTAGTCATAGAGCAGATTAGCTACCCACCTAGAGCCGAATCAGGCTATGACAAAGAGAGACCCATACAGAGTGCAAAACCCCAGCGGGCAATTCCCCCATCTCCCAATTATCCATCAGTACTCTATTCTTAACTAGCAGAGCTAATATCACTATTCTACTCTAACTAGTTTCCACTAACAGTGCTAATCATCACACTATAGTTTAACAAGGCCACAGTCTATAGTAATTATAACGAATATATTATAATAAGTTATACCTTAAATGGCACTACTGCAGTCCTATAAATCATATCTACATCTGCCATATAGGCACGCGTAAAATTAAGTCACTAATTAACACACGGTAGATATTATTTCCACTGGCACTGCAGTGCCCTGCACTCTGTCTAGAGCATTATTCAAGTCCACCCTAGTTGATCTCAACTCGAGTTTATATGGCAAACTACCAAAGTTGTCCACGTGACGTTATCCTTTACTCCCCCACACAGGTGGCACAGTGGCAAATCATCCCCTGTCAAGAACTATTTTCCTGGCTTAAATCCTGTCAAAGTTGTCAGTAATTGCCTAGATTCTCAAAACAAGCCAGCTAGTTTCTGTAAACTCCCAACAAAGAGTTTCGATACCAAGCTGCCAATCATCTTGATGTTCCGGAAACCAAGAATTGACAGATGCACTGTTTTCCGTACTAGGTACTTCCGTTTTACATCTGCCCCTGTGATCTCACGGCTTCCATCTGCATTCAAATGTTGACAAACTTGTCACTCTTCTGTTCCGTGGTGACAATCCCAGCAGCCATTTCCGTCTGATGTCCGGCAGTATAGATGACAAACGGAACCATTCCATATCCTTCTCCCTCACCACCAAATGTGTTTATGGGCTGACACGATGTAACCTGTACAACTGTGTTTACTCTGTTAGTACAAATAGATGTCGCTGGTCGATCGTCCGCTTAATCCGAAAATCCTCTATAATAATCAACCGGATAAACACACGGTTTCATTTTGTGACATAGGCCCCCTCCTAAGAGAGTAGTCCATCTCACTCTTCTCCACCGTGAGTTTAATCCAGATGATTCATTCTTCTTCTTCAGGAGCTGGGTGTCTTGACAAGAAATCCGCTCCAACATTTTCCTTCCCAGGAATGTACTCTACTGTGAAATTATACGGTTGAAGTAACAACGACCACCGCATCAAACGTGCGTTGAGCTTCTGAGAAGTAGCCAGGAACATCAGGGGCTGATGATCTGACTGGACCCGAAACTTAACTCCATACAAATATGGCTGAAATTTTTGCACTGCCCATACGAGGGACAAGCATTCTCTCTCGACGGTTGAATAATTCCTCTCCGCCTGTAGAAGTTTCTTACTTGCGTATGCCACAGGTTTCAAAACCGAAGCCTCGTCTTTTCCTTCCTGTAACAAAGCGGCTCCAATTCCAATCGCACTCGCATCCGTTCTCAACACAAATGGTTTGGAAAGGTCAGGGAGCTGTAATACAGGTTTGCTGACCAAGGCCTCCTTTAACTGACTATAGGCATTCTCACATTCTGGTGTCCAATTGATTTGGTCCGGGAATCCCTTTTTCAAGGTTTCCGTCAACGGAGCTCCCAGTTCAGTGAAATGTGGGATAAATTTGTGGTAGAACCCACACAACGAGAGAAAAGATCGCACATCCTTCTTCGTTTTTGGCCTTGGTGCATTTCTGATTTTCTCCAGGTTCTTCTCTTCTGGAACAATGTGTCCTGGAGTGATGGTGTGACCTAGAAATTCCAGAGTCTGGTAACCAATCATGCACTTGGTTGGACGAGCAGTAAGCCCTGCTTCCTTGAGTCTATTAAACACTCTCTCCAAGGATTGTAAGTGGTCATCCAGGCTGTCACTGGAAATCAGAATATCATCCATGAATGAGATGATGGACGGATCCTGTAACGGATCTAGTAAAGTCCTCATCATGCGTGTAAACACACTAGGTGCATTGCTGAGTCCAAAGGGCATGACCTTGAATTCGTAGTGTCCACTGGGTGTACTGAAAGCTAACAGTGGTCGAATCTCCGGTTTGACTGGTATCTGATAGTACCCCCGACTCAGATCCACCTTTGAAAAGTACCGAGCCTTATGGAGCCTAGCGAATAACTGAGTTGGATTCGGCAAAGGTTCCACCTGAAGTCGGTAATCTATACACAACCTGTGTTCTCCACTTGGTTTGCGTAACAAAACTACCCCCGCATTGTATGGGGATGTGGATGGTGCAATCACGTCATCCTCCAGCAGTTTTTGTATTTCCTCCCCCAGGGCCTTTTCTTTAGAGAATGGCACTGGGTAAACCTTTTGGCGAACAGGCTCCTGTGTGGTCAAAGTCATCTCGAACTCAACCAACCTCGTTCGTCCTGGTTTATCAGTCAGTATCTCCTTATGAGACTTGAGAACCTGGGTTATCCTTTCCCTCTCCTGGGAGGTCAGATCAGGGTTCACTTTCACATCCCTATAGGTTTCCTGGTGTACCAAGGGATATTCCCTGCCCTCGCTGGTTCCCACTTCCGTCTCCACTGCAACTGCCATTGCCATGAGGTGAGCTGCCTTTTCTCCGGGTCTCTCTTCGTATTTCCGCAAGAGATTGATATGGAAAATCTTCGACTTTCCCCGGATCCGGATCTGATAGTTGGTTCTGGATATCACCCTTTCCACGGGAAATGGTCCTTGCCAACCTATCTCCAGTTTGTTGTTTCCCGTTGGGAGTAGCAACAAGACTTTATCTCCCACCTCTAGAGATCTTTCTTTAGACCTACGGTTGTAGTAAGCCGCATGTCTTTTCCTGGCCTTTTTCAAGTTTTGATTTGCCAGAGTCCATCCCTTGTGGAGTTTTTCTTTCAGTTCCTCCACGTATTGATAGGATGAGATCACTTCTTCTGACGTCCCCTCTTCAGTCCAACTCCTCAACATGGCTTCCAACGGTCCTTTGATTGGACGACCAAACAGCAACGTAGCGGGTGGTAGTCCTGTTGAGCCATGAGGAACTTCCCGATAGGCAAAGAGTGCTGCTGGGATATATTCATCCCACCTATCAGGTTTTTCCTGCGCTAATTTCCTGAGCATTGTCATCAACGTGCCGTTGAAACGCTCTACTTGTCCATTGGCTTGAGGGTGGTAAGGGCTGGTATGTATGTGGTTAGAGTGAAACACCCTAAATACCTCCTCCATGAGTTTTCCACAAAACTGTGATCCATTGTCCGTCAGAATTTGATCCGGAAAGCCTAATCTGGTAAAGGCCTCCATCAGTGCGTCCGCCACTCTTTTCGAGTCAATCGTGGTCAACGGTATAGCCTCACCCCACATTGTACAGCAATCCACCATTGTGAGTATATACATGTTCCTCTTCCTAGTCCTGGGAAGTGGACCCACGATATCGATGGCTACCCTCTCGAAAGGAGAGTTCATGCTGGGCATCTCACCCAACATCACCGGTGCTGTCCAGTGTTTCGGTGCCACCCTCTGGCACTCAGGGCATGACTTCACATACCGACGCACATCATCTGTCATTCCCGGCCAATAGTAGTGGCAGGAAATCCGCTGCATGGTGGCGGCCATACCCATGTGTCCACTAAAGGAGATGGTATGCCCCATATGAAGAATCTGGGACCGATGAGCTTTCGGGACGACCAACTGACCGTATAGGTTGTCTCCCCTTCCTGCTCTCCTGTAGAGTATCCTATTCTTCATGTAGTACTGCCCCCGTCCTGGTGGATCAGCACTTTTCTGCAGCTTTTTGTAGCAAGGACGTAAAGTATCATCCTCACTCTGGGCAGTTCGTAGCTCCCCCGGCATTGGGTTAGTCACAATTGCATCTGCCTCTTCCGTTTTCGTCTGAGAGCGAGTCTGCATTGCTCCCATATGGATTGGCTCCCTGGGCATTCCCAGAAAGACATACCGGCAACCTAGGATGACTGGAAAAATGGGATCGGTCAATACAGCGGCCTTGATGGTGCCGGTGACGTACCTTGAGCGAATCTCCACATTAGCAATGGGCAACTTCATGGTTACAGCACTCTTCTGTGCAGGCTGTATATCCAAGGTTTCACCTGTGAATTGTTCTGGATGTACCAGATCCGCAGAAATCACGGCCTCCCCGTCCAGTCCTGTGTCGTATAAACACTCCACTTGACGACCGTTAACCTCTACCAATTCCACTACAGGTGGTTTTTCCTGGTCTGGAGTCTCTTCCTCGGCCTCGACCTGTTCGGTGGGCTCCACCTTAGGTTTCCCTGAGCACACGACGAATTGAGTGTCTCCTGACTTTCCCCTGCAGTCAATAGCATTGTGCGTATTCGACTGGCATTGGTTGCACCATTTCCCTGTCCTAGATTTTCTATTGCCAGACTTGAGTGAGCTCTCCTGGTGGCGAGCTTCCTTGTTGACCTTGGCATTTTCTGTGACAACCTCCTTGGAAGTCACTTGACATGCTGCGAAGTGAGGGTTCTTAGCCTTCGATTTGCAGTCCCTCGTATTGTGAGAGGGTGACTTACAAATTGAACACCACTTCTCCGACCACGGTCGTTTAGGTGTAGAGCTTGAAGTGCTCTTGCTTCCCTCCTTCTTCTTCTCTGAACTATCCTCTGATTTTTGCACATAAGGTTCCCACTTTTTTGTTCCTGAGTTTTTGGTTTTCTTCTTGTCATGTTTCTCTTGACTTTTGGAGTTGGTGGAAAGGTTTTCCCCTGCCTCCCCATGTACTTCGACGAACCGTTCTGCTAATTTAGTCACGAGGTCAATACGTTCTGCTCCTTGTTCTCCCAGGAACGTCCTGAGAGGTTTAGACATTTGCTTCTTCAGCTGGTCGACCACCATGAGCTCTTCCAGACTCTCATAGTCATGTGCGAATCCAGCCAAATCCATCCACTTATGGAGATAAGATTTAAGACGCAAACTGTAGGCGGCAAACAACTCCCCCGGTTCTCGTTTCGCTGCTCGAAATTTTTTCCGGTAGGTATGTGACGTAACCTCGAATCGTTTCAGCAGAGCCGTCTTTAACTCGTCATAATTGTTCTCATGTCCTGGTGGCAGGCGAGAATAAACCTCGTATCCGGTCCCGCGTAAACCCTGGGATAGCTTGAGATTCCATCTGTTACGCTCCAGACCCATAGCAACTGACATAGCCTCGAAGCGTTGAAGGTACTGGTCAATCTTCTCTTTGTCCTCCTCGTAGACCGCTAAAGGAAACTTCATAGCATGGTACCCATGTCCACCTACTGGTGTTGATCCTGGGATGGAGGAACCTCCAACTGCTCCCTCAGTTTCTCCATTAGATTGACTCTTGAGCTCGAGTTCCCGCATCCGGTACTCGTGCTCCCTCTTCTGTGCTTCTTGTTCAGCTTCTAATTTCCTAGCTGCTTGTTCAGCTTCAAATTTCCTAGCTGCTTGCTCAGCTTCCAATTTCCTAGCTGCTTGCTCAGCTTCAAATTTCCTAGCTGCTTGCTCAGCTTCCAATTTCTTAGCTGCTTGCTCAGCTTCCAATTTCTTAGCTGCTTGCTCAGCTTCCAATTTCTTAGCTGCTTGTTCCAACTCCATCCTTCTCAATTCCAGCTCGGCCTTTCGATCATCCCTTTCTGCTTGACGATACTCTCTCTCCACTTCCTGTATGTAATCCGTTAGAGCAGACCCCCCCCCCCAATCCCATTTCTTCCCCCTTTGCCTTTAATTCTAACGTGGTTAGTTTAGGGGTGGCCATTATACAGAGAGGTAAGCTAGCAGGTCTAGTACAATATAACTGCAAATTACTATACAGATATATGAACAAGTACTATAAATCTAGATATTACTACACACAGCACATTCACTCAGTGACAAGAGTAGAATCAGGACCACAGACCTATGCAGACGTGTGAAATGTGAACAGGTAAGATAATAGTCCTAACCCCTATCCACATTCACTCTAGCTGGATTCTCCAATATGATATCTCCCTCTTATAACTAAGGATCCCGTGTCAAAAGACCCCGTTGTCAGAAGATCCCCCTGTCAAACGTTCCTGCTTGCAGGAGATCTCGCTGTCCAAGGATTCCGTTTACGGGAGATCCCGCTGTCCAAAGATCACGTTTACGAGAGATCCCGCTGTCCAACGATCCCGTTTACGAGCCCCCAATAATGTCGTGTCCTCCTTTAAAGTGTCGTCCCTGGAGTGAGGAGATCCGACACCCACATTATAATATTTTTTTTTTCCTTCTCAATATTCTGGAGAATCCACCAGCTTCCGTCCAACACACTCCATCAGCCTATGGACACCTCTTCCTATCACTCTCACACTGTCGTACTATGCCCCCTTCTCATACTTCCCCAACGCAACATACTCAACAACTCTTGCTTCTAGAAATTAATAAAGAGTAATTTATTAAAATAAAAGTGTAACGTGTATGAGACGTGTATGTGAAGAAAATGTGTGACGTGTTCTATAAAGTGTGTAGACTCTGACTCTCAGACAGCAACCCAGTCAGCTGATCCCAGCAAAGATAGACCACAGCACGTTACGTCAGAACATGTACTTCTCACCCGTTGCCGAAACCATCTTGCCGGATACTGCTTTGCCTCTGTAGACCTCTGGTAATCCAATTTCATGAACATCCGAAATAGACACCGGTGGTATTAAGAGTTAATCAGGGACCGGTTGCACTCTACACAATGTCCGTTCCTAATGTTCCTAAACAACCTGCACAAGTCTTTTGCAGTGTGTACGCAGTTAGTTAGTTAGTTAGTTAGTCGACAGATCATCCTCGTTGCACATCGAACCATTCAGTCCATAAGTGCTAATTACTAATGTTAATTGTTACTGTACTAACACTAGGTACTCTTAGCCGGTTCTCGGTTCGTTACTACTGTCTAATGCTGTGTGGTGCATCAATATGCATCACTCTCTTTGATGAATCAATTTCCTTCTAGCGTAAGTTATGTTTCTGTATGCAACTTTATTGACTCTTGAACTGGTGTTCTTCAGAATGGGTTTTTTAATTCTTTCCCAAAACTTGTAGAGTTTCCTTGGATCTGGTAGGGAACCTAGGATAGAAACAACACATCTGGTGATAGTACTAGTCACTGATCCTTTCGGCTGAGTGTAAGCCTATCACCTTGCTTAATGATCTTTAGCTAACTAGACTTAGTCATAGAGCAGATTAGCTACCCACCTAGAGCCGAATCAGGCTATGACAAAGAGAGACCCATACAGAGTGCAAAACCCCAGCGGGCAATTCCCCCATCTCCCAATTATCCATCAGTACTCTATTCTTAACTAGCAGAGCTAATATCACTATTCTACTCTAACTAGTTTCCACTAACAGTGCTAATCATCACACTATAGTTTAACAAGGCCACAGTCTATAGTAATTATAACGAATATATTATAATAAGTTATACCTTAAATGGCACTACTGCAGTCCTATAAATCATATCTACATCTGCCATATAGGCACGCGTAAAATTAAGTCACTAATTAACACACGGTAGATATTATTTCCACTGGCACTGCAGTGCCCTGCACTCTGTCTAGAGCATTATTCAAGTCCACCCTAGTTGATCTCAACTCGAGTTTATATGGCAAACTACCAAAGTTGTCCACGTGACGTTATCCTTTACTCCCCCACACAGGTGGCACAGTGGCAAATCATCCCCTGTCAAGAACTATTTTCCTGGCTTAAATCCTGTCAAAGTTGTCAGTAATTGCCTAGATTCTCAAAACAAGCCAGCTAGTTTCTGTAAACTCCCAACAAAGAGTTTCGATACCAAGCTGCCAATCATCTTGATGTTCCGGAAACCAAGAATTGACAGATGCACTGTTTTCCGTACTAGGTACTTCCGTTTTACATCTGCCCCTGTGATCTCACGGCTTTCATCTGCATTCAAATGTTGACAAACTTGTCACTCTTCTGTTCCGTGGTGACAATCCCAGCAGCCATTTCCGTCTGATGTCCGGCAGTATAGATGACAAACGGAACCATTCCATATCCTTCTCCCTCACCACCAAATGTGTTTATGGGCTGACACGATGTAACCTGTACAACTGTGTTTACTCTGTTAGTACAAATAGATGTCGCTGGTCGATCGTCCGCTTAATCCGAAAATCCTCTATAATAATCAACCGGATAAACACACGGTTTCATTTTGTGACAGTTGCGTTGTGGTAAACGCTCCCAAAGCGGCCAGAGGAAACGCTTTAAAGACACTCTGAAAATCTCACTGAATGCTTATGGAATTCATCATGACACCTGGGAGACTGCAGCCTGAGACCGAAATTCGTAGCGTGCATCATTACTCAAGGGTGCAATCACTTGTGAGGCAACCCGGACTGCAAGAGCTGTGAAGAAAAGACAGAACAGAAAAACCACTGCAGGAAATCCTCCTCCAGAAACGTCAAGCATTCTTTGTCCACATTGTCAAAGAACATTTCGAGCCAAAATAGGCCTTATCAGCCATCTTAGAACTCACGGCTCCGTACTTTCAACCCCACTGGATGAAATGAATATCCATCATCATTCTTGATGGACAAACAACATAAACATATCCGACAGGGGTGATTGCGATGTCCTGTAAAGGATATGCAACTAACCATTCTGCCACAGGTTGATAGAGACAGACGGACAGACAATTGGTTCTGACAGCTCTGTAAATGTTTCATTACATATGTTGTATACGATTATGTAGCTGCATAGGTTATCATCGTTATTTACAGACAGAAAGATATATAAACTGACTGTCTGATTATATTCGCTGCCAAAATTATTATTATTTTATATTTATAATTGTAAAATTATAATCTTTATATTATCTATCAGTCGCATGTGTCGGCTTCCTGGCCTAGAGGTTAGCGACTTTTCTCCGTAATCTCGTATACTCTCGTAAGTAACGTGACGACGGTGAGAATCAGCAGTGGTTCGAATCGCGTTGGTAACTTACGAGGTATGTGAGCCGGCCGCTCAGAAATCAATGGCAAACTACTGAGCGTAATCTTGTCAAGAAATCAACAATCAGTTGAAAGATGCTGACGTTGACAGCGATGTCCTGTAAAGGATATGCATATATATATATATATATATATATATATATATATATATATATATATATATATATATATATATATATATGTATGTATTATATATATATATATATATATATCAGTCGCATGCAGAATTATAATGTAAAAGTAAAGGGCTCGTTTACAAACATCGGAGGAATTGGGTATATGGTGCTGGTTGCACTTTTAAAGGCCAATGGGAACTCGATGGATGACGTGGCCTAGTTCATGCCGGCCACTTTTCCTTTCCAGTGACATTTCCTGGTATCCATTGTAGACTAGTTCGACCCGGAAGCAGAACTTAATTGAACAGGTTTCATATTCCGGACTTCTGCGTTGTTATCTGCTCCGGTGTTAATTACAACAATAACATATGTTAAAAAGTTGTTAAAGGCAAGAGTGTCGACGTTCAATGCACCAGGTTGCATCTCATTCCGCAAAGCTGCCTGTCGAAAGCGTCGCACAGTGCACGAACTCCGTAGATCCAGTCAGGTGTCTACGAAAATTGTTTACTTATGAACAGAATGACGGAGTCCGAGAACGAACCCACGACTTTCGGAGCACGAGACAAGCGGCTTGACCGCTCCACCAAGGAGACTCTCAATACCTGTATGAGTCCAGTTGTGTATAGGTGCCTCTATGTGTTCTGTATATTGACATTTGCAGTGTGTGGTGTGAGCCCAGTTGTGTATAGGTCTCTGTTTGTTCTGTATATTGACGCTTGCAGTGTGTGGTGTGTATTTGTGTGTGTGTGTGTGTGTGTGTGTGTGTGCGTGCGCGCGCGTCGAAATGTGCCAACGTTGGTGCGTTTTTCGATTGCAACATAACTTAACCTAAACGTTTAACTAGTGATATACTATTAACCTTTCATTGTGGTCTTTTAAGGGGAGTAAGACGCCTGCAATCTCTACCGATATCTGCAGAACTTGTAATGAGAAACGCTAACAGTGAAGAAGCTAGCGACATTTTGGATCCATTCATAAATTATGGCAGTCAAAGAACTAGGATATGTAGGTGACGCCGTCTTCTTATTAAATAATGCTCAGAGATTAGAAGAGTTGATCTTGTCTGTCAAGAGACACATTGAACAGAACATTCTTTTCTGAACTTAAAATTAAAATTGTTCACCGACAAAACTATACGACAATCAAACATCACAATTAACAATGGCGAAAATGAAAATGTCGCAGATTTGGAATGTCTTGGCGCTATGGTCAGCAAGTCAATGTATATAATTATTTGGGTACTTTAATAACAGCATATTGAAGTTGTATTAAGGAAGTTAGATGTAGAATAGTCCAAGTTAAAGTAGCGTTTTACAAGAGGAAGAATATTCTCTGCAATTTATCTCTCTCTCAACTGAGATGATGAAAAGAGTTCTTAAGAGCTATATTGACCCAATCCTGATGTGTGGAAGCGAATTATATGCAATTAGCAGACAAGTGAAGAATTATGTGGAGGCTTCGGAGATGTAATGTTATAGAAGAATGATAAGAACACTGTGGACCACTAGAAAGAACAATGAAGATGTCTTGAAAGAAGTTAAGTCACAAAGAGAACTGGTTACTCGCATCAAAAGAGGACTGCCACATTCTTTGTGCTTTTCATTAAAACGGGAAAGCTGGAGTATGTCGTCAAAACGGAAAAGGTGGAGGGAAGAGAGGCAGTGGAAGACCAAGTGAGAAGATTCTGGACAATTTGACATCATGGCTTGGAGGAACATCAGTATCAGAAATTATTGGCAGCACACAAGACAGGGCTGTGCACAGACATGATCACCAACAACACACGGAATGGACTATAATTACCACCAATGAAATTGTTCAAATGAAGGCAAATGTAGACTGACCGTAGCGAGGCTGGGGTTAAACGATATTAAGACTCTATGGCACAAAACCAGCAAACATCATTGGCACCTTGAAGTCTTGACAGTTGATAGTTTGTTACATTGTGCTTCAAAAAGGCATAATAACTACAACCCATGGCGGCAGCGAATGTGACTGGTAAGGCCAATTGGCGCTGTAAATGTTCGTCGACAGTAGATGCATGTGAACACATGGTCATTCCACCATCATGCACCATCTTCCGTCTCGCACGCTCGGTATGTGAGACGGAAGATGGTGCATGATGGTGGAATTGTTTGAGAACATGCATCTTTCCTGTGACAAAATAGGTATTTGAGTTATCAGTTATGAACCATTTCGCAGTCACTGGAGAAGAACGTGGGGCTTTAAAACTTAAATGCCACAGAAAAGTGACATCATGGACCAAGAAGAAACACATTGCTTTCTACAAGATCTAAACATCGAAGAAAAATAAATAGCATAATTTCTCAGAAACTGTAGGCGGGATTCCTGGAAGGTGAGACGAGTGTCGACGAGTACGAAGATGGACACAAAGCACTGCAGGCAGAAAAACTTCTGCAGGTCATAATGAAAGCGACATTCTGAAAAGGAACTGTCGATGGTGGTCTGTGATCATTATATATAATACGTGATCTCGCGCAGCAATGTCTTTGAGACCCTGTTGTATATGTGTCTCATTGTAATGGTTGTTTCCTCTTATTCGTGGTGAATGCATAAATAAGAATTTAACTTGTGTCTGTCTGGAGCCTGTTTGAAGTTAGGTGTCCTTTCGTGTCTGTTCCGTTCTATTGTATCCTGGTTTAAAATGTGTGTAAATGTCTGTTCGGTTCGGTTGTGTTTTGTGTCCTTTCGTGTGTGCATGTATCTGTTATGGCGTAGTTTGGTGTTCTTTCGTGTCTGTATAGTTCTGTTGTATCATGGTCTGGCGTTAAGTTGTGTCTGCTTAGCTCTGTGGTGTTGTGGTTTGGTGAGCTTTCGTGCCTCTTAGCTTTGTTGTGTCGTGTTTTCGTGTCAATTCGTGCATGTTTGCTTCGTTGTGCCGTGTTTTGGTGTCAGTTCAGGCATGTCAGCTTTGTTGTGTCGTATTTTCGTGTTGTATCGTTTTGTTTGGTATCCTTTTGTTTGTTAGCTTTGTTGTGTCATGGTTAGGCGGTCTTTTGTGTCCGCCTCTAGCTATATCAGTCATGATTTCCACTCCGCCTAATCTCTGCACAAGTAGATCAAGATTGCGTTCAGAACAAAATAGTAATAATAATAATAATAATAATAATAATAACAACAGGCTGATATTGCCCTAATTCACCTCATTAGCCCGTACTTATTTGTGACCTTCCCTTCATGAATAAAGACAGATCTGGCATTGTAGTCCTGTGGGGCATCATTAGGAAATTCCTTGTCTTCTCATTTTTTCGCGCCACCAAGCTTAACTGGAGTTAATGTCTTTCTTCTACGTGATTGCGTTTTAAAGAAAGCCTCTACGTCTACGGAGACCAAGTTTACAAAAACAATGATAAATAGAGTACGTCCTCAGGATAACGCCTTGCCTAATGGATGCATCTAAATAGATCAATCACACTTTTACAAAAGCCAGGGAAGCCGTAACAAACATAACAATCAGTTTGCAAATGACTTTTTCAATAACATCAAGTCCAGAATCGGATAATATAAGCAGAAAGGAAACGGAATAACAATGCGCTTTTCTGGGACCATTCGTATTGCATAAAGATGTACTTGGTTTACATAACTTTAGAGTAGAAACTACCTAAATCTTAAAGTGAAGATCACTATCTTGAATAGCAACATAGCTGTTGTTTTATATATTGTTATGTGGTTAATTATTATAAAAAATAATAGTATCAATGAGAAGTTAAAGACTTCTTCATGTAAGCCAAAACATTAACATGCTCATTCAGATTATCATGTAATAAATTACTGAAATGAGAATACTTTAATACAAAGTAACGATGTTCTCGAAAGACAGCAGAAACACTGTGCAGAATAACATTCATTAAAGTGAGGAGAAAGAACCAGAACTTTTATTAGACGATAAAACAAAGTCTGAACAAAAGAGAAGTCGCCAGGCTTTGACAGTATGCGAAGATAACTAATCAAGACAGAAGGAGAAGCCAGTCTCCGAAACTACCAGACACTATCTGTGAATCACTGGGACATATCTCTTTGCCCCAAGGCAGGGAGAATAATATACATCATTTTCTCAACGAAAAGAAATTTAAAACTACAGCAAGCATCATACTATCGCACTTAAAATACTTATAAGTCAAGCTAGCAAAATCCTCGTGCAAATCATTGAGAAGATAATTGAAAGTAAATTAGAATATAAATTACAGGAAGTGCACACAGTTGTTAGACAGGACAGAGGAACCAGGGACCATATGTTCAACATGATAACCATCTTTGAGAAACGCAGCGTGTACAATACAGATCTTCTTACATCATGGAATAGATGGTGTTTCCAGTACATTTGATTCACTGGGTTGAATCTTTACGTCATGAACAATAAGCAGATGTCAGAGTATACGGTGAAAGATCAAACTAATTTAAGGTGTAAAAGAAAATAATAAGATAGGGCTGCATTCTCTTCTCATATCTGTTTAACATCAGTGCGTTAAATGTTTTGATAAACGCCAAAAATAGCATCACCAGTGAAAATTTTGTTCAAATCATAATTGATGGGAATCTATTTCCAGAGCTTAGTTACGCAGATGGCACGATCCCCCTGTCAAATGATACTAAATGATTAGAAGAGTTAATCCTATGTTTCAAAAGACATAGAGAAGATCAACATCTTTTTCTGAACTGTAAAAATAAAAGAATAATTTAAATGTCCGCGGACAAAACTATATGTCAGTCAAACATCACAAACAGTGATCACGAAAGTGAAAGTGTCACAAACTGGATATTTTAGTTCCATAATCAACAGCAATGATGGAAATAGGGAGGAAGGGGGGGGGGGGGGGGTGTTGAGATGAAGTCCCACGCAGATGGCCATGGCAATGCCGAGGTTAAACATTTGGCGGTCACTGCAGACGAAACTCGAGACTTTTGAACTTTAATGTTTCTTTAAAATTCTTAAAACACCGTCGACTAAGAAAAAGAAATTACTGGCATTCCACAATTTGAGCATCAAAGAAAACTGTCTCATTGCAGCATCAGATTACGACTTAAATAGTTTGGCCATATGAAACAAAAAGTTGTTCGGGAGAAAGGGGCGGGGGGGGGGGGGGGGGGTAAACAGTGATTGAAGACATGGATCCAGGAAGGAGAGTCAGAGGTCAAAAGCACAAGGATGGGCACGGGAAATTAATGACACTGTGGGGATGAAGATGCATGAGGCACCGGAACCAGCATAATATAGTTGTAAATTCTGCTTGTTTCTGTATAAATACACGATGTTTTCTTGCGTATATGCAACTTTACGATAATACTCTGCCCCTTTTATGTAAATGTTGTTAAGCAAAAGTTATATCAGAAGATTTTCCTTAGATTGTTTATTGTCTGATAATCAATCATGTGCCATGCCGGAAAGCGTGGGCGGTCATGACTCGCCATTTCACTTGATCACCAGCGTCGTGGATCAGCTCAGTGTTCCTATCTGATAATACATCTGTAGAAATACAAAGTTGCTCTTTTGATTTATAACTGTTCAGCATATATGCAGAACATTTAAGGAGAAACACCTAAAATGATGATCCAGGTGACAATTTTGATCCATTCATAATTAGTGGAAATTAGATTCCAGAACGCAGATAAATTAGTTAAGGTCCTTTTCTTAAACAGCGCCAACGGATTATAGCAGCTAATCCTGTCTGGAAAATGAGACGGTGAAGATTTTTTGTTCTGTACGTAATGACAGATAATGTCAGCCAAAAATTATAACCAACAATGACAAATTTAAAACTGTCACAAACGTGTATTACCTTGGCTTCATTATTAGCAAAGATGAGGATTCTTTACAAGAAATCAGAAGGATTCTGGTCGTAGCGTCGCTGGTGTTAAACCTTCAGTAGAACCTATGCCTCGAGACCAGGACAGAAATTGAAGTAATCCTGTTGAGAACACTCTTCTTTCCTGTGGCAGCATAGTATGAGTCATGAGCCACTTCACAATCTCTACAGAAGAAAATCCAGCTTTTTGAACTCAAATATTACAGATAAATTCTTAGAACACCGCGAATTAAGATTACGTACAATACTCTTACTCTATTAGATCTGTCGGCTCCGTGGCCTAGGTGTTATGGCCGTAGTTCGTAATCCCACATACCGCGTTCGAAAAACAGCTGCGGGATATTTGGCAGCAGACTGCTCTCGTTGATTTTTTTATGAAAATGGTATGAGTGCCGGTCGTTCAGAAAACAATGGTAAACTACTGAACGTAAACTTGCCAAGAGGTCACAAACAGCCAAAAAATGCTGGAGTTGTCTGCTGTGTCCTGTAAAGGATATGCAACTAACTAACTAATAGATCTGAATATTGAATCATACACAGCATCATGTCTGGGAAACTAACATACTTAGGCTGAGTTAAACGTCACTGGTTTACAAGGGACAGTCATGATGGGCCTGATTCCTGGAAAAGGGCAGGGTTCGACCAGCAAGAAGGTGTACATAGAATATTAAAGGCATCTGGGATGTGAAATTGCACGAGAACTGACGAAAGATCTAGAGTCTTTACATTCCTGATGAGAGCGACTTTTTGCAAATGGCCTGTTTTATGACAATAATGGCACAAGTAAACATCCAAATTGCTTTGTTAATTGTTAGTATGTGAGTCGCATCTAAATTTGCTCTTTATTCTCCCCCCCCCCCCACCCTAATCACTCGCTTTGAACTCAAGCGTGGTCTATCACGTGGTACTATTTCTGGTATACTGGACTGATTTGTATGTGTCCCAGTGATGGAGTGAAAGGAGAAAGCGAAGGAATGTAGAGAGAGGAAGGCATATGTACACTCTTATGAGATGAGAGTCTGTCCTTGGTTGGTGAACTGAATTGCAGCTGTGTTATATTCTCGTAGAGTGGCTCCCCGGTTTGATACATGGACCTCTGATCGTGTATCATAGCCCCCGGACTACCACAGGGGTCGGCAATTGTACGTGTTCTTTTCATTGTGTATACGAGCAAGATTGCAAGCCTCGAAGCACCAGGGGCTGGAAGGATACTAACATTTGCAGCTGATTTTCTCGCATACAGGCATGAGATGGATAGAAATCAAACAGCTCAGGAACTTCAGGCGGCACTGAACAAAATGATGGTTTTATGTAAGGAGATGAATGCTGTCATTAACCCAGAAAAGGCATCAGTATTGTTGTACTCTCATGACAATAAGATTGTTAAAGCTGACCGCCCAAGCCTCACAATAAATGGTAGAAGTGGCAATAGAGAACGCAGACTGAAGCACCCGGGAATCACGTTTGATAGAAGCCTGTTCTTTAAGGATCATGGTGAAGTGGTGGTTACAAAGTGTCAGAAGCTACTCAGTGCACTGAAGATTATGACAGCAAGGGACATAGAGCAGAAAATGATGTTCACACTGTTTCAGCACTTGATCATTTCAGTGGTAGAGTATGGACTAGGAATGCTATGCTATCTCAAAGCGTCATATAGTGAGACTAGAGCGCCCTCTAAGAGCGCCTGCATAATGCAGAAGAAAAGACTATCTAGTCTATAGAGAATGCAGCTGCAAGGGGTGGTCAGCGGATGTGATCGACAGGCGTCACTCAGAGGTAAAGCACGATGTGTATATAATCAGATTGTAACGGGCACGATTAGTAATGGAACTCTACGCCAGATGTTGAAGATGAGAACTGTGCGCTTATGGGAATACTCCTAGTGCAATGATGTCGGTTCATGACTCAACTCAGAGTCCCTCGTCATCAGACGAAACCATTCCGACTTCAGAAGTACTAGTAATTTACGGCTCCAAGTCAGGGACCAGAAGTCAATTGTAGTTCAACTGTCTGGTGTAGGGGTTTAACCCGTTACTTCGGCATCGGCTCTCTTATTTTAGCATATCAGTAGATCTGGCGCCGATCTCCCTGACCTAGGGGTTAACTACTTTCTCCGTAATCCCGTATATCCACGTGGTTAACACATCTGCGCGAGATTTGGTAGCGGATCGCGCCGCGTTGGTTACTTACGGGGGTATGTGAGCCGGTTGCCCAGAAAGCAATGGCAAACTACTGAGCGTAATCTTGCCAAGACATCAACAGCAGCTGAAAAATGCTGGTGTTGACTGCAATGTCCTGTAAAGGATATGCGAAAAAGTAGAGCTGACACAGTGGCAAAGGAGTTGCGATCGTGATTCACAATCCCGCATAGCGTGTTCGAAACACAGCTGCGGGCGTTTTGGATGTTTACTGGTATAACCATCAGTTTTCCTGCTCATGCAATTTCATATCTAATGGTATCAGCGTCGGTCGTTCAGAAAGCAATAGCAAACTACTGAACGTAAACTTGCCCAGTAAATTACCAACAGCTTAAAAATGTGATGTTGACTGCGATATACTGTAAGGACACACAACTAGCTTTATATCGGTAGATATCCAGATTTATTTCAATGTTATGACTGGCACCTTGCCGTCTTGACAGACGATAGTTTGTAAAATGAAGTTATACTTCTCCATAACACAAAGCCTGGGCTGAATTTAGAGACCATATGTTGCCCATGCAGCATGATCATTCTCTTGGCCTGTATAGTTTACTTCAGAGGAAAGTTAACACCAATATGTCTGGAACAAGACAAGCCGCAGAAGCTGCGGGATCAGCAAAGCAATACTCGAACTGCCCGCCTGTTGGAGCTTCAATTCTACACCAGCCAGTTGCTGAACAAGGCTTAGGGCCTGGTCTACCCTGACACGACATATAGTCTTTCCTCGCACTAGGGTAAGGCTTGTACCCTTCCATATGCACTCCTCCGAGCGAAGCCGTTGGCATAATATGGGGTGTCGGGTGCAGTGAGCGCCGCCCAATATTCGGCGTTAAAAGAAAGCAGGTAGTACCGTCTACTGTCACACGGTAATTCAGGCATATCTAAGACCTTTTTTATTTGCATATCCTTTACAGGACATCGCTGTCAACACCAGCTTCTTTCAGCTGTATGTTGATTTCTTGGCAAGATTCCATCCATCCATCATCCATCCATCATGTGCCATGCCGGTAAGCGTGGGCGGTCATGTTCTGCCATCTCACTCGATCAACAGAGTCGTGGATCAGTTCCGTGTTTTTGTCTCGACCATGCCACAAGGCCAAGCCATCCAGATACTTGTTTCTAGGTCTTCCCCTTGGTCTGTTCCCCTCGATCTTACCAGTTGTCACCAAGTTCTCCAAATCATTTCTTCTCATAACATGCCCAAAAAATTGTGACTGTCTACGTCTAATGTCTCTGATCAGTTTACGATCTTCATTTGTTTCTTGAAGGACTTGTTCATTGGTCTTTCTGGCTGTCCATGGTATTCTTTGCATTTTCCTCAGAAACCACATTTCTACAGCCATCAGATGTTTTTCAGCCTGGCTGCTCATTGTCCAAGCTTCACATCCATATAAAAGTACAGGTTCTATGTAGCATCTCAACACTCTTTTTCTCGTTTCAATTGACATCTTTTTATTGGTCAGTATGTTTTTCATCTTGCTAAAGGCTACTTTTGCCATGGCGATTCTTGTTCTAATCTCTTCAAGGCATCTCCCATCAGATGTTATTACTGTTCCGAGGTAATTGTACCTATTCACTTGTTGAAGAATATTCCCATTTACTTGTATATTACACTGTGGTATTTCGTTCTTCTTAGTGACGACCATAATCTGTGTCTTTTTACAATTTAATTCTAACCCTTGTTGTTCACTGTGTGTAACAACCGCATCTACTAAATTTTGCAGGTCCTGTTCATTGTCTGCAATAAAGAACCGATTACGCTCAGTATTTTGCCATTGCTTTCTGAGCGGCCGGCTCACATGCCCCGTAAGTTACCGATGCGATTCGAACCACTGCTGATTCTCACCGTCATCACGTTACCTATGAGAGTATACGAGATTACGGAGGAAAGTCATAACCTCTAAGCCACGAAGCCGGCATCTAAGACCTTACAATATTATCATTACTATATAAGTACCCAGTTTCCATGCGTTTGTGCAGTGGTCCTCAACCGGTGGGGAATTCACCCCCCCCCCCCCTCAGAGGGGAATTCCCCCCCTCTCTCTCAGGGGGGGGGGGGGGATTTTAGGGTTTCAGGGAGGGGGGGGGGGAAATTAAGATTATTTCAAGATCACGTTAATACAAGAACCGATTACTTGATTTTGTTTTTCCCTTCAAACTGTACGGTTCTGTACGTCTCACACTTCTAAAATTCAATTTATAAAGTAAGTAGACCCACAAATCATGTTTTATGTGGACGTCTAGACTTGTTTTAGTATGCGCTATTAAATTTAGCTTCCATTATTACGTATACTGTGTAGGGCGGGGCGGGATTTTTAGGTAGGAAATACGAAAGGGGGGAATGATGTTCTGAAAATATGGTGAAAAAAAAAAGGGGGGGGGGGGCACGGGCCAAATTTTTAGGTAGGAAATACGAACAGGGGAGAATGACGTTCTGAAAATATGGGGGAGGGGGGCACGGGCCAAAAAAGGTTGAGAACCACTACTTTAGTGGGTGTCGGGTTTATGTTGTTAGCCTCATGTTTGTAGAGACCATTCCGCACTCCAGGGTTGAAGTGGCCAATACCACGCTAATCATACTCTACTTCCCAGAATATTATTTGGTACTCATTTTTAATCTGATTTAAATGGGGGACCCAGGTCTCTCTCTCTCTCTCTCTCTCTCTCTCTCTCTCTCTCTCTCTCTCTCTCTCTCGCCCTCTCTGTCTCCCTGTCTCTCCCTCTCTGTCTCCCTGTCTCTCCCTCTCTCTCTCCCTCTATCTCCATCTCTCTTTCCCTCCCTCTCGCTCTCTCTCTCTCCCTGTCCCTCTCTCTCCCTCCCTCCCACCGTTTCCCTATCTCCCTCCGTCTCCCTCCCTCTCTCTCTCCCTGACCCTCTTTTTCTCTCCCCCTCTCTCTCCCTCTCACTTCCTCTCTCTCCCTCTCCCCTCTCTCTCCCTCCCTCTCCTCTCTCCCTCCCTCCCTCTCCTCTCTCCCTCCCTCCCTCTCCTCTCTCCCTCTCTTCCCCCCTCACTCTTCCTCTCTCGCTCTCTCTCTCCCTCTCTCTCTCCCCCTTTCTCTCTCCCTCTCTCTCTCCCCCTTTCTCTCTCCCTCTCTCTCTCTCCCTCTCTCTCTCTCTCCCTCCCAACTTAAAAATGCCGATGTTGACTGTTGAGGCCGAATGCAAGACGGGCCTGCGTGCCCAATTTGTTACCCTTTGAAAATAAAGTTCGTTCGTTCTCCCCCTCTCTCTCCCTCCCTTTCTCTCTATCTCCCTCCATCCCTCTCTCACACACAAGATATTACCGTAGTCAAATTACGCACCATTTCTACACACCACGAGCCGCATGTGGTATATGGGGCTAGCCCTATATTATTATAATAGAACAGTCAGTATCAGACCAAACGCCTTTGCTCCCCGATACCCGTGTTAGACTGGCTCGCCCCGCGAGCCCAAGTTTTAAAAAAAGGAAAAGAAAATAGCCTCCTTAGAAATTCGAACACACGACCACCCGGCCAGCGGACAGCGTTCTAACCATTGTGCCACAGTGGCAGCCACAGTGAACATTGTTTGCTCATTATATCAAGTCTGGTTCCTGGGTTCATTCTCCTATAATAGCTTCTTCACAATGTCTTTACATAAAGAGGATAATTAATGCAGTGCGTCAAATATTGACTGTCCCCGGTTTATTTGCACATCGTAATTATTGGGCTCATCGAATTAATGATCTGTTTATGGATATATGTATTATTGTGGTTAGCTTGGACCCTGTGTTTTCAGAGACTGAAGTTGATATAGCAGCCGAATAGCTAAAAAGCGCCGTGGATATTTTCATGCAGTGTTTGTTTCAGTAATAGATCCCTATGTCTCATATTGTGATTAAGCTAACATAACCGTCTTTTTGTTTGATCATCAGCATCATCGTCTCCTCTCTATTTTCTTATTGTTATAAGTATTCATCCAGAGTAGTAACTGTTAGCCATCCGGTTTGTTGATTAGATGAAGATGAAGTATCCATCCAGAGTTGAAACTGGGTTAGCCATCCTGTTTCTTGATTAGATGAAGATTAGAAACTATTTTCCAGTTCTCCACTCCGTCTCATCTGTAATAAGTTTCTGTGTTTTCCCATCTTTCTGAGCGAATATTAGTTTTCAACTTAGTTTGTCATTAATTTCCATGCTTGAAAGTGTTATACTTTCAATTTCGTGTCCTGCATCATTATATCAACCCCTATCATGTATGTTTGGTTGTCAGTGTTGACAGACACTTCACTGTTTGGAATTACATTCCGTGTAAGTATTAGAATGCCTCCCTTGTGTACTTCGGAGGCGAAATATGTGGCCTGTTATACTATGAACATCTGTGATGGACTTTGTAATGTCTCATTTATGCATGCCGCATCAATTTTGCCTTCATAGAGACGATTTTTAGGGGCACATATTTAGTTTGTTAACGATGTCTTCGACTTTCTCTGTTCTATGTTGAGGCTGTTTTGTCAATATCTCTTACCCTATCCCTCAGTGTCTTGACTCCTGTAGACGGCGACCATTAGTCGCATTTAGTGGACTCCATCGTGGCGAGGAGCTGGGAACTATCACCGCCCGTTGGGACTCTGCGAGATTTGCACATACTGACGCCATAAAGATAGTTTCTTTGCAGTTTTATCAAGCCTGTGGCTTAGTACATCCAACTTCGACAAGCATTTCGTTTCGGGTTTGCTTTCCATAAAGTTTGACTGTCCGCAGTCTGCCTACAAGGCATCAGGCGTATGGTCCCTACCCCTTGACCTCTGCGACATGGGAAACCCTGCCATAGCTACATTAGCGACGGCATAGCTCTTGGCGTCAATTGCATACTCAGTGTCTGTGCGAATTTGTTCACATGATCTCTTTTCTGCTCAACTTACTCTTTGTCCAACAGTCGACATGGGACACAAAAGAGCATGGAAATATTCGAGGCAGGGTAACTGGTGAAGGATGGAGAGTTTTTTCCACAGGCTATGAATATAGCAACGTACTCCAAAGTACTTTTAAACAATATAAAATAACACAAAGTAATGCAGCTTTACAGAACAGAGTTACGAAACAAACAGGACGTTGCAGCGACTAACCTTTATCGGCAAACAAATACATACATAAAACACAACATATAACCACAGAGAAGACCCTCCAACTAGTTGCCGCAACGTCCTGTATGTTTCGTAATTCTGTTATGTAAAGCTGCATTACTTTGTGTTATTTTATATTGTTTACATTTCCACAGCTTTACCGTAGTTTCACTAATTTTATCCAAAGGACTTTGCACGTGAGAATGCCACTTGAGTTGCTGATGGGGACATTGTTCTAACGTATGTGTCCCTAAACATGTGAAACGTGGTTATAACATGCTGTATTAGAAAGGAAAATTATAGTAATGGGCACGAGATGATCCAGATATGTCCTACAAACACGCGCGCCCGCCCGAGATTTTGTTACAAATGACAGTGGCAGAATATCTGTCAACAGACAATGTATGGGATCATTTACGTTTTATAACGATTGTTTGAAGAAGCAAAAACCTGACTCTTAATGGTATGGCCAGTTTTAACAGGCCCAGGAGAAACAGAAACAAGGAAGACAAAAATTCCTTGAAAATATATATTTTAAATGTCACAAAAGACTGACATACATGGAAACGAGGCGTTCAGAGCGCCTTGAGAAGTGGTGCGGCAAAGATATTCTAGATTAGCGAGATATGAAGGGGGAAGCGTTAAACGTATATAAAAACATACATAAAACATGTAAAACTACACCTGATAGTCGACTGTGTGTATTGTGTAAAGAAATTGTAAAAGTTAAAGCAAATTGTTTCAACGATTATTTACGCTTACTCAGATGCAACGGGAGAAGTAATTTCAAGGCAGAGGCAGAAGGGAACGGAGAAACTAATTATAAAAATATAGAGAAACATACCGTTTCCTTCATAAACACAATATCTGCAGTCTCGATGTCGACGATTAACAATTATGTACATGTAGATAAGACTAACACTCTATGGACTATCCACACACACACACAAACTATGTAATGCAATGGATTCCATCTCATTAAACAATACCTGACAATGAAGAGGCTGACAAATTAGCAAAATGATTTGGGAACATTAGCAAAATGATTTGGGAACACCGTCTCGATCTGACATGAACATATTCCAAGAGGTGTTTAAGATACAGCAATAGAAACAAATTGGAGGCAACTATCACGATCCCGAAGTAGCGGGTTCAACTCCCACGCCGGTCAGCTGGACTAAAATGTTGACTTCTCGTCCATTAACTTGGGGACGTAACTTACATGTACATCTGAAATCGAAGTGTGTTCGCCTGATGGTGAGGGACACTGGTAATAGGGCAAGCTAATCCACACGCATAATTCAGTCTAGTGCTAACAAATGTAGCGTGTATGAACTACGCTTGAGTTCAAAGCAAACGAGATCAAAACAAAGCAACAAAAACAAAACAATAAGAAAGAAAAACCAACAAATCAAAATGACACCATAGAAGCGAGCATGTGGTAGTGCGTACAATGCACAGGGGCATAACATACTGAAATACCATTTGTTGAGTCAGCTGAACATCATTAAATCAGTCAAGTCAAGGACGCGTTTCTGCAGGTTAAGGTATATTATGTATATGGTACTAGCCATATGTTTACAGACCAATTGATGCTGGGTGGGTCAGGCGACTACCTGCCGCTGGGCAAGCGTGTTGGCCAATGAGATACTGCAGCTTCCCAGCTATACATAAGTTCACGTAAATTCCGGTTTAAAATAACATACGAAGAGAAGCACTTTTGATTTACACCAGCTGCATTTTAGAACATACTCTAAGATTGTATTAGAAGGAGAAGAAAGAAAGAAAGAAAGAAAGAAAACCAGAAAGACAGCCAGATAGACAGAAAGACAGCTAGATAGACAGAAAGACAGCCAGATAGACAGAAAGACAGCTAGATAGACAGAAAGACAGCCAGATAGACAGAAAGACAGCCAGATAGACAGAAAGACAGCCAGATAGACAGAAAGACAGCCAGATAGACAGAAAGACAGCCAGATAGACAGAAAGCGGTGGTCATGCAGTGTTCAGCAGGGATGATTCATCAAAGAGTTTCTGTGTTGTGTGAAAAAAGTAAGGCAAGCATACATATTGATTGGTGATGTCTTGATTAGGGTCTGTCTTCTTTCCTAACTACAGCCTTCCTTTGCTACACCTTATTTACCTCCGTGTTAATTTGCTGTAATTTTCTCAAAACAAATACAATTACAAAGAACAACATCAGTAACACAATTTACAGATCAATAGTTTTCATACCGGCAAGATACTGAGCTTCTTCACCCGAACTGACAAGATTATAGAGTGTGATATACCCGGACTGACAAGATTATAGAGTGTGATATACCCGGACTGACAAGATTATAGAGTGTGACTTATCATACTGGCAAGATTATAGGCTGATTTACCAGACTCTGTGGCGAAGGTGTTATAAAAGCAATTCGTAATTCCGCGTACCGCTTTAGAAACAGCTGCAGGCGATTTGCAAGCAGGCCGCTTTGCATTGGTTTCACTACAATGGTATGAGTGCCGGTCGTTCAGGTAAATTACTGAACGTAAGCATGCCCAGGAATCACAAACAGCTAAAATGCTGGAGTTGACTGCTACGTCCTGTAAAAGATATGCAGCTAATTTTTTTTAACCATACTGGCAAGATTACAAAGTGTTATTTACCAAACTGACAAGATTACAGAGTGTAATTTACCAGACTGTCAAGATTATAGGCTGTAATTCACCAAACTGGCTAGATTACAGAGTGCAATTTACCAGACTGTCAAGATTATAGAGTGTGGTTTACCAAACTGGCAAGATTATAGAGTGTAATTTACGAGACTGTCAAGATTATAGAGAGTGCAATTTACCAGATTATAGAGTGTGATTTACCAAACTGGCAAGATTATAGAGTGTAATTTACCAGACTGTCAAGATTATAAAGTGTGATTTACCCGGAATGGCAATATTATAAAGTGGGCTTTGTCTGGACTGGCATTTTATAGAGTGAACATTACCCCGACTGCCAGTTTATAGTGTGGGTTTTACCCGGAATACCAATATTATCGTGTATGAAATACTCGGACTGGCAAGATTATCGAGTGGGATATACCCACATTAGCAGGACAGTATAGCAGGCTTTATCCGAACATACAAGATTATAGAGTGAACTTCACCCAGACTGGTAGTATTATAGAGTGTGATATACCCGGGACTGGCGTATTATAGAGTGTGATATACCCGGGACTGGAATATTATAGAGTTTGGTATGCCTGGGACTGTCAGTTTTGTAGAGTGTCATATACCCGGGACTGGAATATTATTGAGTGGTTTACCCGGCACTGGCTGTGTTAGAGAGCGATAAACCCGGGACTGACAGTATTAGAGAGTGATATCTCCGGTACTGGCAATATTATATAGAGTGATAACCTAAAGTGACTAGCAGTATTATAGAGTGTGATATACCCTTACTGGCAGTATTAAAGACTGATATCCCCGGTACTAGCAGTATGATAGAGTGTGGTAAACCCAGGACTGACAATATTATAGAGTGTGATATACCGGGAACTGCTGGTATTATTGAGTGATATACCCCGGACTGGCAGTATTATAGAGTGTAATATAACCAGACTGGCAGTATTATAGAGTGTAGTATACCCAAACTTGCAGTATTGTAGAGTGTAATATACCCAGACTGACAGTAATGCAGAGTGTAATATACCCAGACTCGCAGTATTATAGAGTGTAATATACCCAGACTGGCAGTATTGCAGAATGTAATATAGCCAGACCGGCAGTATTATAGAGTGTAATATACCCAGACTGACAGTATTATAGAGTGTAATATACCCAGACTGACGGCATTGTAGAGTGTAATATACCCAGACTGACGGTATTGTAGAGTGTAATATACCCAGACTGGCAGTATTGTAGAGTGTAATATATCCAGACTGACCGTATTGTAGAGTGTAATATACCCAGACTGACGGCATTGTAGAGTGTAATATACCCAGACTGACAGTATTGTAGAGTGTAATATACCCAGACTGACAGTATTGTAGAGAGTAATATACCCAGACTGACAGTATTGTAGAGTGTAATATACTCAAGCTGGTGGTATTGTAAAGTGTAATATATCCAGACTGACAGTATTGTAGAGTGTAATATACCCAGACTGGCAGTATTGTAGAGTGTAATATACCCAGACTGACAGTATTATAGTGTAATATACCCAGACTGACAGTATTATAGAGTGTAATATACCAAGACTGACAGTATTATAGTGTAATATACCCAGACTGACAGTATTATAGAGTGTAATATACCAAGACTGACAGTATTATAGTGTAATATACCCAGACTGTCAGTATTATAGAGTGTAATATACCCAGACTGGATGTATTGTAGAGTGTAATATACCTAGACTGACAGTATTGTAGAGTGTAATATACCCAGACTGACAGTATTATAGTGTAATATACCCAGACTGACAGTATTATAGAGTGTAATATACCAAGACTGACAGTATTATAGAGTGTAATATACCCAGACTGACAGTATTATAGAGTGTAATATACCAAGACTGACAGTATTATAGAGTGTAATATACCCAGACTGACAGTATTATAGAGTGTAATATACCCAGACTGACAGTATTATAGAGTGTAATATACCCAGACTGACAGTATTATAGAGTGTAATATACCCAGACTGGATGTATTGTAGAGTGTAATATACCCAGACTGACAGTATTGTAGAGTGTAATATACCCAGACTGACAGTATTTTAGAGTGTAATATACTCAGACTGACAGTATTTTAGAGTGTAATATACCCAGACTGACAGTATTATAACGTGTAATATACCCAGACTGACAGTATTATAGAGTGTAATATACCCAGACTGGTGGTATTGTAGAGTGTAATATACCCAGACTGACAGCATTATAGAGTGTAATATACCCAGACTGACAGTATTGTAGAGTGTGATATACCCAGACTGACAGTATTTTAGAGTGTAATATACCCAGACTGACAGTATTATAGAGTGTAATATACCCAGACTGACAGTATTTTGAGAGTGTAATATACCCAGACTGACAGTATTATAGAGTGTAATATACCCAGACTGACAGTATTTTGAGAGTGTAATATACCCAGACTGACAGTATGTTAGTTAGTTAGTTATCAGTTGGGGTATCTTCGTTGCACTCCGGACATGTCCATAGGTGCTCAGATCCTCCCCCCAGCATATGCATCAGCGTCCGGTGGCTAATAGTGCCAGTTCTGTGTTGGTTGACGAGGCGCTTTGTTTTCCCGATGTACCTCTCGCGTCTGGCTGTGCCGATTCTTACTCCCAGGTCTTTCATCCTGGAAAGCGATGTGGAATCACTGGCGTCAAAATCCTCTGTTCTCGCCATATCTTTAAGGGCGTTAATAACATCGGCACGATCCATGGGCTGGCCATCTACAGGGAGTGCAGAGCCAGCTAATTTATCAGCTCGTTCATTTCCCTCGACTCCCGCATGTCCCGGGACGAAGATGAAGGTGACTTTGCGGACAACAGACTTCCGCAGCGACTCAGTCCACTGTCTACGTACAGATCCAGCTTCGACCTTCTGAATCATGCTCATTGAATCACTTAGTACACACACGTTGGTATAATGCTGTGATTCCAGCCATATGAAAGCCTGTGTAACTGCCATCACCTCCATCGTCATGCTGCTCGTGGTCATGGAGTGGGCACCACTGAATTCTTGAACGGTTCGGCCCGCTGAGCGGGCTGTAAATTCTCTGCTGCTTTACAACAGATCCATCTGTATAGATGAGCACTTCGGGGCTATCTGAGTGATCATAGATGAGCGCGTTAACCTCTGCATTGACAGCGGCAGGGTTCTGCTCTCTGCACCGTCTGTCGAGTGTGATAATGCAGGAGAAGGTACACTTAAAAGCTGGAGGCACCGGCACCCATTCCTTGCCGGGGTTGATACTGGTAAGACTGCAGACCTGTCCTACGACATCTTCCGCCCGACCCATCCATGATTTGCCCCTCTTTAGCCTGTCACCCTTTTCTCTGAATACAGCGTCATGCAGAGGGTGCTGCTCATCTGCACTTATTTTTAAGTATGCACGAGCTCTCCAGATCTTGATCCTGTGTTCCATTGTCGGGAAGTCAAGGAGGTATCTCATTGCTACACAGCTGGTGTCTCTCGTGCAGCCCAAAATGATGTGCATGGCTTCGTTTTGTACCTTTTCAAGTCTTCCAATCTGTGTAGGGCTGACAGTGAGGATGGCCAGGGCATACTCGATGCGTGAAAGCACAAGTCCTTGGAACAGAAGTAATAGCAGTCTTTGCTCGATATTGGCACTCGCCATGACTCTCATTGCTGCCAAACCTTTTCGAGCCTTCGTTATGACATAATCGACATGATCTCTGAAGGACAGGCTACGATCAAGCCTCACGCCAAGATATGTCATTGACTGGGTTCTACTCAGAATGCTCCCATCCATTCTTACTGCCGGCAGGTCTGTTTTCACAATATGGTTGACTGACAGTATTTTAGAGTGTAATATACCCAGACTGACAGTATTATAGAGTGTAATATACCCAGATTGACAGTATTGTAGAGTGTAATATACCCAGACTGACAGTATTTTAGAGTGTAATATACCCAGACTGACAGTATTATAGAGTGTAATATGCCCAGACTGACAGTATTTTAGAGTATAATATGCCAAGACTGACAGTATTTTAGAGTATAATATGCCAAGACTGACAATACTGTAGAGTGTGATATACCCAGACTGACAGTATTGTAGAGTTTAATACACCCAAGCTGGCGGTATTTTGGAGTGTAGTATACCCAAACTGACAGTACTGTAGAGTGTGATGTACTATTTTCGCCGTCTTACACAATCGCGAGTCTCGGATCAGGTCTGCGTTCTTGTCCAGGTTATGGCATTTGACCAAACGATCTAGATATTTATCTCTTTTCTTTATGTGCAAAGGCAGATCAGGTACTCAAACAACTATCACCACTTCTGTCGCACAGAAACATATCTATAAGTACTAAAGCAAATCTCATAATCACATGAATGCTTACTTCAACTATTGAGCGGAAAATCATAAAACAGAGATGAGATTGGCAGTATCATAGAGTGTGATATTATAGAATGGGTTTTACCCGTGCGTCCTTGGAAGTGTTTAGTATATTACTGTTTGCTGCTATTTATTGTGTTTGTGTTTGTTTGAGAGTTAATAAATCGTTGGCCAATTAGGCATTTAAACGGTTAAGGCCTCTGGAGTGTCTATGTTCGTGGCTACCGTTTGCATTCGCATTTTCCTCATGCTGGACTGGAAGTGTATGGTTCCATCACCCTGCTAATGAGTTGAATGCGTGGCGCGACACTGTGAGCTGTGAATTTCGTGTGAAATGCTTTTACATCTGTCCGCGGTTGTTTGGAGCGTGAACTGTATGTTCGGAGTAATGGCGACCGGCTTTGTCACAGAACTGACTGGTTTTGCCTTATGCAAAAACATGTGGCTGCTGGTGTTCTAGTGGCTGCCGCTTCCTTCGAAGATGAAGTGTATTTTTCATGGAGGACTTTTGTGTTGGCATTCTGGCGCGGCATTGTGTACAGTGAAATACTTTTACATCTGTCCGCGGTTGTTTGTAGCATGAACTGCATGTTCGGAATAATGGCGGCCGATTTTGTCGCAGAACGAATTGACTAGTTTGCTTTATGCAGTAATGTGTAGCTGCTGGTTTTGTAGTGACTGCCGGTTCCATCGAAGATGAACTGTATTTTTCGTGGAGGACTTCTGTGTTGACATTCTGGCGGCGGCATTATGCACAGTGTACCTCTGCGAACTGTTAGTTTGTTGAGTCTCCTGTCAGTTCCACTTTTCACATGGGGCAACGTGGAGCATTTCATGTGATATTCACTGGCACAGGAACGGAACATAATGGGGACGACCCGTTGCTGTGAAGTTGGAACCGCGACTAATATATATATATATATATATATATATATATATATATATATATATATATATATATATATATATATATATATATATATATATATATATTCCAATTCCAATTTTCAAAACAAAAATTCCAAATTCGGCCTCGTTCAACCTGCTTCATCAGCGTCGGTTATTGTTGAGGTCCGAGGTTTTTGTGGGTTACTTCACCCTAATTCTTGTCTTGTGAGTCCTATCTCGGACTGATTATGTTGGTTTGTGTCTGTGACGTCAGCTGGGGGATCGGTCGGCGGCTATCCTTTGAGCTCGTCTCCTTTTGTGGTATCTTTTGTTAGTGTAGGCTCCTGGCTCGACTGGCTTGACTGAGTGCCGTCCTTAAAAAGACTTTGTTTTCCCACTCCATGCATCGTATATATATATATATATATATATATATATATATATATATATATATATATAATATATAATATATATATATATAATATATAATATATAATATATATATATATATAATATATATAATATATATATATATATATATATATATAAATATATATAATATAATATATATATATATATATATATATATATATATATATATATATATATATATATATATATATATATATATATATCTTCTTTTTCAGCGTTCCGAGCCATTGAGGTTCTTTGCTGCAGATACAATCCGTCTCCATTCGTCTCTCTGGTTGACCTTCTCTTGCCAGTCGTTGATTCTACGTGCTTGTAGATGTGTATATATATTATCTCTCCACCGTCTTCTTGGTCTACCTAAGGGTCTACGGTCATTTATTTCTTGAGTGTAAGCGAGTTTTGTTTCCCTATTGTCTTCCATTCTTTCTATATGCCCCGGCCATTGTAGTCTATTAGCCTTCATGATACCAGTGATTAGCTGGGACTTAAACAGATCATAAATGTTATTGTTACTTCTTCTTTTCCACTCTCCACTTTGTATATCCCTAATGGGTCCAAAGATGCGTCTTAAAACTTTGTTCTCAAAGGTTTTTAACAAGGCTTCGTCTCCTTTCGTTGTACTCCAGATTTCAGAGCCATACAGCACAACTGGTCTGATCAGTGTTTTGTATATTGTGATTTTGGTGTTACGAGATAGCGCATTTGATTTTAGTAGATGTTGTAGTGCATAGTATATCTTATTTCCAGAATTGATTCTAGTTTGTATTTCTTCCCTTATGATGTTGGAGCAGTTGAAGATTGTACCCAGGTATTTGTATGTTTCCGTTCTTTTAATGGTCATATTATCTACTTGTGTGTGGCCAGAGTTTTTAGCCGTTCCTTCTCTTGAAATTACCATATATTCTGTCTTATCTTGGTTGATAACCAGCCCCATCTGTTGGGCTTTTTTCTTTAAGTGAGTCAATATTCCCAATGTCTTTTGTTCATTTTCATATCTCTCTCTCTCTCTCTCTCTCTCTCACACACACACACACACACACACACACACACACACACACACACACATATATATATATATATATATATATATATATATATATATATATATATATATATATATATATATATATATATATATATATATATATATTAAATTGCATGCTCTTTACTGGACGTTGCGATCAATACCAGATTGGTTTTCCAGGCAACTTTATGCTCATTACTTTTCGATTAGGGAATGAAACCACTTCCACATAGTCTACCTTGGGTAGCAACCGATGATCAAATGGCAAGACAAGATCGCAGTCACTGAAGTCCTAGAAAGAGCTTCCATGCCCAGTATCCACACGCTACTAATGAAGTCATCTGTGAAGTCCGTCCAACTGACTAATGTATGGAACGAACCCACTACCTCGCCGTCAGCACACAGGGGAGTTTTAGCCATGCTGACCTATATATACCCACATGCTTTGTACACATGGCTGCTTCGATCAGTGGAAGTAATGTGCACGAATTATCAGTTACAGTAAATAAGTAAATATACGTTATTACACGTATATGCTCACATACTAACATAAATTTACTTAATTTAATGTAAGTAATTGATAATGTGTGTACATTGCGTCCGTTTCTCGAAGCAGTTCTGTGGACTCAGGGAGCTGTGCTATCGTATGGTCACGTCATTATGGTATTGTATTTATTCAGTAATTTCTTTTTCGACCCTTCTGAGTTATAATTGGAATATATAATGAATGTCGTGGTTTTTTTTCCAGATAACGAGTGTTTATTTAGCTATACGTTTGCTGTTTCATTTTGAGTAGGCTATATAATCAAGTCTTGCAACCAATATTGATATGCATATTGCGCTATCCTGGTCTAAGGCGAACGATCGAACGTTATATTTTTTCTTGAGGGTTACATAAGCTAATACTGTCATTTGGGATGTGAAGTGTATGGATATTTACATACTCCATACCGCGAAATGTGAGGTGAGGTGGCTCGTTTCTTTCCTCGTCGTCTTTCTTTCCCACACATCAGTTGGTCACGAGGCCCGTCAGACAGTCAGCCCCCTGTGTGTCTCCTTTCGTACGTTGTTTCATTCCTACATCACTTATTAGTTTACTCTTAAGCAACAGCAATAGTATAATATATGCATTGGTGTCACATAAGAATATGCACAAAAATATAAATCATTACTGCATTTAGTACCTTGTGATGTAGGGCAGGGGTGGGGGGGGGGGGGGGGGGGGGTCTTGAGCCTGAGGAAGTAAGACCTCTTGGCTAGAGCAGTCGCCGCGAACTGATAAGGTTACGCTTTTCTTTTTGCCCGCGGCAGAAAATAAATCCACACCTTACCGAGGATTCAAACCCGGATCTCCCAATGGAGAACCTCGCATTCTAAGCCATTCGGCCAACCGCTTCTCGCGTATGGTAATTATTATTATTATGGTAGTTGTAGTTAATTGGCGACGACATAGCAGTGTTGTGTTCAGTAGACGTAATTTTTGTATATTTCTGGGGAGGTGCTGTTATGTCGCATGCGTTTTCCGAAGTTGTTCACAGGAAAAACGGAAGGCAGACAGTGGATGAAATTTTGAGGGCAGTCGACAGATAGTTGTTGGTTATGGTCTCAAGTTTCACCACGGCTAGGATTAAGACAGGGGATGATGTTAAGATTATTTATTCTGGGGGAGAAAAACGGCAAAGAGGTGTATCAATTATCTTGAATCGGCAAACATCAAAATCTGTTCAAGAATATTGTGTTGAGTCAGACAGGGTTCTGTTGGTAAAATTAATCAGCAGACCTTTAACATAAACGTCATTAAAATGTATGCCCCTACAGGAGAATGCAGTGATGATAGTATAGAGGACTTTTATAATGACATGGAGTATGCTTTGAAGAAATGTAATAGTTCAGAAATAAATATCATAATGCGTGACTTCAATGCTAACGTAGGAAATCAAGGCGATGGATGCACAGTAGGCAATCATGCTTTGAGAGAGCGAAACGAAAGAGGATAGAGACTTGTAGAATGGGCTGCAGAGCAGGAAATGATTGTATGAAACACCTGGTTTTAAAAAAAAAAAATCCTATAAGATTATGGACACGGGGGAGTCCTGACAGCAGAATCAGAAGCCAGGTTGATTACATTCTCACTAGCAGAAGGTTTCGAAATGCGTTAACAATCACAAAAGCAGTTCCCGATGCAGACTTCTACATTTATCACAGATTGATTACGGGCACATTGTGGGTAAAGCTTTTTTTTTTTTTTTTTTTTTTTTGCATATCCTTTACAGGACATTGCTGTCAACATCAGCATCTTTCAGCTGATTGTTGATTTCTTGGCAAGATTACGCTCAGTAGTTTGCCATTGATTTCTGAGTGGCCGGCTCACATACCCCGTAAGTTACCGACGCGATTAGAACCACTGCCGATTCTCACCATCGTCACGTTATTTACGAGAGTATATGAGATTACAGAGAAAATTCGCTGACCTCTAGGCCAGGAAGCCGGCAAAGTATACAACAGGAAACATTAAATATGATCTATGTACATTGAAAAATGACAAGGAAATACAAGACAATTTAATTTTAACATAGAAGTAAAGAATAGATGTGATATATTGTTTGATCTTTTTTTTTAAAGTTGCATATCCTTTACGGGACGTTGCAGTCAACACCAGCATTTTTCAGCTGCTGTTGATGTTCTTGGCATGATTACGCTCATTAGTTTGCGATTGCTTTCTGAGCGACCGGTTCACATACTCCGTAAGTAACCAACGCGACGCGATCCGCTGCCGAATCTTGCGCAGCTGTGTTCCTCATGTGGATATACGGGATTACGGAGAAAGTCGTTGCGCTTTCGCCAGGGAGACCGGCTTGTTTGATTTAGATATCCTATTTCAAGATGTAGACGATCAATGGGAAATGTTGAAGAATGCGATCAGTTTGGCTGCAGAAACGACTATTCCAAATTAAAGAAAGTGGGTGGTAAGATATGGATCACAAAAGAAATTTTACAACTAATGGAAACGAGAAGACATACCAAAAATAATCCTGCCAAATATGAAGAAATTCACAGAAAAATCAGAACATTATGTAAAGAGGCAAAATAAGCTTGGCTTGAGAAAAATTGCATAGAAATTGAAAAACAACACAACAGTAAAAATACCATATTAATGCACACCAGAATTCAGGAACTTACTAATAATAGAACACATACATCAACAGGCTGCCTAAAAACAAAAGATGAAAATATCATAATAGAAAAAGATCAAATTTTACATGTATGGTAAAATTATGTGAAAAACCTTTATGATGATAACAGATAAGAACAGTACGATGTTCGAAATAATAATAAAGGACCATCGATTTTGAAGATGGGCGTTCAGAATGTTCTTAAACATATGAAAACTGACAAGACCCCCGGTCCAGGCAACATCACAACATAAATGATTAATGCTTTAGAAGAATATGGAATAGATCAAGTCACCAGACAGCTGAACACAATATATGATACTGGAGATGTACCTCTGAATTATGTAATTGTGTATTTATTGCAGTCCCAAAGCGATCAGGAGCATTGGAGTGTGATCAGCATCGTACAATTAGTATAAAGAGTCACATCACTAAGATTTTGCTAAGAATTATCATGCAAAGAGTTAAGAAGAAACTACAACCTGAAATAGGAGAACAACAATATAGATCTGTAGAAGGCAAGGGTATAGTAAATGTTGTGTATATATTGAGCACAGTAATTGAACGTTCTATAGAAGTAAACAAAGATCTACATATTTGCTTTATTGACTACACAAAGGTTTTCGATAAAGTAAGATATGGTAACATGATAAAGATGCTTGCAGATCTACAAAAAGATGGGAAAGACCATAGACTTGTAAAAACATATATTGGAAACAACTAGAATTGATAATGAAGTAGATCAATATCATCCTATTAAGAGAGGTGTGAGACAAGGATGTGTAACACCAAATATCCAGATCTTTTTTGTTCCCTGTACAGTGAAATTATTTTCAGAAATATAAGATTAAAGGAATCACCATTGGAGGACGAAACAACAACAACATTAGATATGCAGATTATACAGTATTGCTTGCAGACAATGAGCAGGATATGCAATATTTAATGGCTGCGGTTGTTGCACACAGTGATCAATTAGGGTTAGAATATAATTGTAAGACGACACAGATTATGGTCGTCACTAGGACGAAGGAAATACTACAATGTAATATACAAGTAAATGGGAATATTCTTAAACAAGTGTACCGGTACACTTATCTCGGAACAGTCGAACATCTGATGGGAGATGCCTTGAAGATATTAGAACAAGAATCGCCATGGCGAAGGTAGCCTTTTGCAAGATGAAAAACATACTGACCAATAAAAGGATGTTAGTTGCTACGAGAAAAAGAGTGCTGAGATGCTACATAGAGCCCGTGGATGTGAAGCGTGGACAATGAGCAGTCAAGCTGAAAAACATCTGATGGCTGTGGAAATGCGGAGAATGCAAAGAATACCATGGACAGACAGAAAAACCAATGACCACGTCCTACAAGAAACAAATGAAAATCGTAAACTGATTAGAGAAATTAGACGTAGCCAGTCAAAATGTGGTGGGCTTGTTATCAGAAAAACTAAATTGGAAAACTTGATGACAACTGGCAAGATCGAGGGGAAGGGAACAACGGGAAGACAGTGATTTAAATACTTGGATGGCTTGGCCACGTTGCATAGTCGAGACAAGAACACTGAGCTGATCCACGAATCTGGTGATCGAGTAAAATGGCGAATCATGACCGCCCACGCTTATCGGCATGGTACATGATGGATGAGTGGAGTAAATCTAAGGTGAAATGCCGTAGGACAAGGCTGCTTTATATACTAAGTTGTTTCTTTTTTTTTTTATTTTAAGAAACCTGTAGTCTATCGAGATATACTATAGTGTGTTGTTTTTTTTTTTTTTTTGCCTCAATATAAAATTCAATATCTCAGTAACCAATTGAGGGAAAATGATGAGATTTAGTATATAACCTTATCATTATGTCCACCCAACAAAAAAATTTTTGTTCTGGAGATTTTACAGCAGTCTTCAAAGTTTGTCTATATGCGGTATATAAATTACGACCTAGAGATTACGTCCATCATTTTAATAGTATTACAGCTTCACCAAGACACGTCCCCGCATTTTTTAAAATTTTCACGTGATTTCCGTTTTGAAACAAACAGCGCGAAGATTCAGAGGTGTCTCCAAATGGGGGTTCTTTCATGAAACGTGATTATATAAATAAACTAGCTGACAAGGCCCGGCTTCTGGCGGGGATCCATCCATCCATCCATCCATCCATCCATCTCTAGCTACCTACCTACCTACCTACCTACCTACCTATCTATCTCCTGCCTGCCAAACGACCGACCGACCCATCCACCTACCTTTCTGCCTACCTACCTACCTACCTACCTACCTACCTTTCTGTCTGTCTGTCTGTCTGTCTGTCTGTCCTCGCTATTAAATATTTAGTTACTGGGAAAAAATGTGAGGGCCATGTGTTGAAAGAGGAAGAGGACTATTAAAGAAAGGATGGATTGAATTTTATGCAACCGAGAGCAGTCATCAACCTACTGGAATCGTCCGACACAGATTAAGGTCTGAGCAGATCGCAGACCTTAATCTACGTACACACTTACTGGGATATTTTGCTCCAACTATTCAGACGAATTGCAGGCCCTAAACATTACAGCATCAGCATCAGCTGAAGAAACAAGAAGGAAATGAAAAATAAGGTAAGAAATATAGTCCTTCTACTTTCTCGTGACTTGCGGGATACTGAGCCGGCCGCTCAGAAAGCAATGGCAAACTACTGAGCGTAATCCTGCCAAGAGATCAACATACAGCTGAAATATGCTGGTGTTGACAGCTAAGTCCTGTAAAGAATATGCTAAAAAAAAAAAAAAAAAAAACTTTCCTGTTAATTTACAAATTATTTACCCCGTGCCTCTGTAAATTCTCTGTCTTTACTAATATTACACATTGCACCCCTCTCGGGATTCTCCGTGGTGAAGTGGTCAAGCCGTCTGACTCGGGCTCCGAAGGTTGTATGTTCGATTCCGGGCCGCGTCCTTCATTTCAAGAGTGCATTTTTTTCGGAGACTCCCGAGGGTCGTCGCTGGAGCTACGGAGTTCGTGCTTTGTGCGACGCTTTCCGCGCTGCGGAAAGAAACTGAGCCATATGGGATAAAAACCCGGTGCAATGCAGCCGACCCTGTCGATTGTAAGCTACTTCTTTCATTGCACCCACTCCCATACGAATACGGATACGCCTTTGTGTGTCATCTGAATGTGCAGGTCCCCATTACCGTAAACATAACTTATTCAGCGAGAAATCACTAGTTGTTCAGCAAAACATCAAAGGAATGTCGCCGCTTTCAATGATTTAAGTTGTTTTTGGACCTATCAAAGACATATTCCTTGGGTGGGGGTAAATATAAGACGGCTGGAAAAATTTCATAACGATGCAACAGACAGTTTTCAAAATAATTGATCGTGAATGAAGGCATTCAAATCGGAACATACTATAGTCAGATAGTTTGCGCTTGTGTGCATATGGGTTTGTGGTGTCTCATTTGTCGTGGCTGTGATACACAACTAAGCTGCAGACAGCTTGTTTTGTATAAGTTGTTCCTAGACTTGGAAATATGTAGTGTGTTTAGGCGTATGCTATGTTTTGCATTATATCTTATATTTACACAACGGTCAAAGGTAATTTGGGCTTAGTGGGTTCTGCCTACAATTTGTTACCATATAGTGCTCTGTAAAAATAAAAGCGACTGACGTAATATTTACCACATCGCATATTGAGAGGTGATTATTATAGTAGTTAGTTAGTTAGTTAGTTAGTTAGTTAGTTAGTCAGTCAGTCAGTCAGTCAGCCAGCCAGCCAGTCAGTCAGTCAGTCAGTCAGTCGACAGATCTCCTCATTGCACATCGAACCATTCAGTCCATAAGTGCTCGGATCCCCTCCTCATTACATCCTGCAGCGTATAGCGGCTAACGACACCAGTTCTATGTTGTTTTATTGATCTTCTTTGGCTTCTTGCATAGTGTTTTTGTTTGGCCACACCTCTTTAACTTGCTGTTCTCGCAGTTGTGTCAGCTGTGTCTCCACCTGCTAGTCTCAAGTTCTATGAAGCTAACCTTTACACAATAACAGCGCATATTTCTAAATATGTAATTCCGAAAGCGTGTTCATCAAGATTGACTTTTCAGTTCGCTTTTAATTGCTCTCTGTTTATACCCCCATGGCGATTTCTCAATTCCTGACTCTAAAAATTATAAATTATTTTGTTTACCCGAACTGCCTTCTATCGCAATGTCTTTAACAGTATCTGCAGGGTGTGAAATTGCGAGATTATTTCTGGTTGTGATTTTCCATTTCTACAGGCCTAGTCCGAGACTTTTCTGTACATTGACAGACGTCACACTGACTCTGATCGATACTTTGGTCGTAAGGAACACATCCCGCTCGGTTATAGCTGGTATCTTACACCAAATCATGTTGTGCGCCGCATCAATACTTTTGTTGTCAGCTCTGACTTGCGTTGTAGCAAAAATACACCCATTTATTCCCCCTCCAAAACGCGTCTTGGCTGAATTTCTTTGCCGCGTTTCTTCTATCTTTCTCACAGTTTCTTTGCTGCTAGGGTTTTTTGTTTCCTTTTTGTCTCTGAGTTTGCTTTTCTACTCTGTCTTTTCCATTAAATTCGCTTTGCATGTTTCTATTTCCATCTTCGGATAATCTTGTTTGTTAATTTTCCCAGTAAAAGCATTGGATCACCCCCTGTTATGGCGTCTCAGCTGGTGTGAATAGTTATCATGTTACTGCCCGATTCAATGCCATCGGGATGTGAAGTGTAAGGGTATTCACATACTCAGACTGCGACATGTGAGGTGAGGTGGCAAGTTTTCTTTAACGTCGTCTTTCTTTCCCGTGCACTATTCATACATCTTTGGAGATTGTCTGGTACCCAATTTTGTTATGAGGCTGGGATGACCCCAGAGCCGTACTGGTCGGGGGGGGGGGGGGGAAAGGCTGCTTGTGCTGGAGATTGAACGTGGACCACTGCCTTGACAGCCGTGTGCACTAAACACTGTGTCAGCGCGGCTTACTCCGATTCAGTCCAGTGTTATAATCTACGTTGTGTCATTCTTTTATAGGATGATGCCATTATTTGTTCTGTTACATTGTTCTTTTCCTCATCATCATACAGGTCAGGTCTTTACAAAACAAGAATCTCTCTATCCTTTTATACATAAAGTGTCATTAATGCTGTGTGTTCACCCTCCTGTTGGACCACCCTTCACTCATCACCCAAGAACATGGCCTTTCATGACTACTCTTTCTAAATCTAAACCACTGGAGACCTTTTATATGACCAACGTATTTCAGCTTCCGAGACAGATGGTGTTTATGAGCAAGTTTCTTTCGATGTTCAGATCTTCTAGAACAGTGGTTCTCAACTTTTTTTGGCCCGTGCCCCCCTTCACCATATTTTCAGAACGTCATCCCCCCCCCCCTCTTTCGTATTTCTTACCTAAACATTTGGCCCGTGCCCCCCTTCACCATATTTTCAGAACGTCATTCCCCCCCCCCCTTTAATATTTCCTACCTAACAATCCCTTCCCCCCACCCTTACACAGTATACGTAATAATGGAAGCCAAATTTAATAGCACATACTAAAACAAGTCTAGACGTCCACATTAAACGTGATTTGTGGGTCTACTTACTTTATAAAATGAATTTTAGAAGGGTGAGACGTTCAGAACCGTAAAGTATGAAGGGAAAAACAATATCAAGTAATCGGTTCTTGTATGAACGCCATCTTGAAATAATCTTAATTCCCCCCCCCCCCCTGGAAACCCTAAAATTCCCCCCTAGGGGGGAATTCCCCACCGGTTGAGAACCACTGTTCTAGAAAGTTGATTTTTGTCTTCCTATAGATCCACGTTACGTTAATAAATTCCCTGCAACATTTACATTCAACGGTGACGATGTCCTGCTTTAGTGATTATTTCACATCGGTCTGTTGCTTCTCTTACAACTTCATTAGGCTTAAAATTTAAAGCCAGTTAATCAACTCTGTGGGATGTATCCATCCAGCGGGAATCAAAACTGCTGTAGATGTAAATGTATAACTCCGCTGACTTCCCTCTAGATATTCATATCTGACTGTTTGCACACCTTTAGCCAAACATTTTTTTTTTTGGGGGGGGGGGGGGGCACTTTTACAGCTGAATTGGACTCAACCGTTGTAGAAAAAGAGCATCTTTCAGAACCGAACTGAACCCAACTTGCGTGTCTTCTTGACAACGAAGGAGTTGTATTTTAATATTATTTTACAATTTTATGTTGTTTCTTTAGATCTGTCTGTGTTGTCCCGTCCCTGATGAAGATTTATATAATCGAAACGTCGTTTGTTGTGTCACAGAATACGGATTTTTATTTTATTATATATTTTTGGATTGTCTCTTGTGTTGTGTGATTTTCACTCTGTGATTTATGTTCACCTTTACGGAGTCCGATGTAAGGTATGTACAAGTTGTCCGTGTTTAGTATGTCTCATCTTTTTGCAGGAGCGACACATACCTAACTCTTTGTATTTCCTATTGCCACAGGAAAGCTGCCAGTTTTGTGTTTACTGTTATTTGTTTGCTAGCGTTGTGTCATAAGCTCGTTAGGCTTTTTAACTTCTACATTACTATGGCTAATCTTCTCCTGAGTTCTTTTGACCAGTTCCCAGTGGTGTTAGTATTGAAAGTAAAATATTAAACGTGTGTGTCATTTTCAGTTTCTTCCCCGTTGATTACAATTGTTGGTTGGTGTGTAATTTTGTCTGTGGCCGTAATTTATGTTTGTTTTAATGTTCAGGAAAAAATTTTGACCTTTGTTATTTCTTTCGGCAGGTATAATTAACTGCTGTATTACCTTAGCACTGTTTGAGAGCATGGCCGTATCATCTACATATATGAATTCTGGAATCGTATTTTCACCAATCATGAATGGTTCAAAATTGTCACTGATTTAATCATTTTTTAGTTCTCATTACATGTTCACTTAAACACGTTTGGGAAAAGAATGCAACATTATCTTTACACCTCACATCAGTTTGCAGTTTCACCACCTACTCTGACGGCTGCCTGTTGTTCTTGGTATAGTGTTTCAGCTAATTGATCAATTGTGCTGGAAGCCCCGTATATCTCAGGATGTTTGTCTACTGCTGATATTGAACGCAGTCGAAGGCCTTACAATAGTCTGTGAGACAAATGCGAAGAATTATATCGTACTCTATGTATTTCTCGCGTAAGGTTCTCTCATTACAGATATTATTCCTGATTCCTCTGCTCTGTCTGAAGCTTGCCTGTACTTGTAATTCACTTTCTAACGTCTTTTCTATCATCTTTATGGTAATTCACTAGTGGATTTTGCTGGCATGACGATTTAGTGTGATAGTACAGTGGTTGTTTCATACTTTTGAATGTCCTTTCCTTGGGAGGAAAACTATATATATTATTCTCCCCCGTGCAGTGGGCCAAACTCTAGTGTTCCAGATTTCCATACATATTACATGGTACATGCGGAATCACGTATTGTGCTGGTGTGGCTAGCTTGTCGGGTGTCACTCTTCCTGTACTGCCACCAGTAGGTCAAATGTGTTTTGTACGTCAGTGCTGTACCCAAGTGGGATATCACTTACATCGAACCATGTTATTTCTTCCTGTCTACTTCTAATAGGTGGTAGTTTCTCATATTGGATTGGCTTGCTGAAGCCAGAAATGTGGATTCTGAGGAAACTGCGAAGAATACCATGTGTCGACAGAGAAACAAACGAGACAGTTCTTCAGAAGTAGTGAACATCGTAAATTGATTATAGAAATTCAACATTTTGTTTTGCGTCATGTAATGAAGAGAAATAAATCCGAAAACCTTATCCCATATCCGCAGCAGGTCTCCGAGGTGCACAGCCTCTAGTCGATAGAACAATGTAGGTAAGGGAAGTCGGCAAATTGGATACGTAACTTCGGGAAAAGGATTGGCTCTGAGGGCTGGGTCAGTCTGGCCCGGGGTACGAAGCGGGACTGGGATGAGCCCGGGCTGGGCGAGGCCGCCGCCGCTAGTCGGCGGGCCGGCCGAGCTCGGAACGTGGCTGCAACTTTCCCGTGGACAGCCCCAGCTATACGGCGGCGTCTCCGCGACTTCGTCCGCGTCGGCTGACATTCAACAGCCAGCTCAGAACTGGTACGGACCAGGGGAATCCGACTGTCTAATTAAAACAAAGCATTACGACGGCCGTCACCCGGTATTGACGCAATGTGATTTCTGCCCAGTGCTCTGAATGTCAAGTGAAGAAATTCAACCAAGCGCGGGTAAACGGCGGGAGTAACTATGACTCTCTTAAGGTAGCCAAATGCCTCGTCATCTAATTAGTGACGCAAATGAATGGATTAACGGGATTCCCACTGCCCCTATCTACTATCTAGCGAAACCACAGCCAAGGGAACGGGCTTGGTAGAATCAGCCGGGAAAGAAGACACTGTTGAACTTGACTCTAGTCCGACTTTGTGAAGACACATGAAGGGTGTAGCATAGGTGGGAGCGCAAGCGCAATTGAAATACCACTACTTTTATCGTTTCTTTACTTGTCTTGGAGATTTTTTCGCAATATATGAGCAATATCTCCGGCGAGCCTATTCCCACTGGTCGCGGGATCCGCACAGTGGCAGGAGGGAAGATTTGTTCGCAGCAGACGAGCAATATCTCCGGTGGGTCTATTCCCGTGGGTCGCTGGATCCGCACGAGTCAGGCGTGGAGTCTGACGGCAGTGTAACAGTGTGCCACTGTTATGGATTCGTAAGACAAAAGGTCGGTGTTCCAAAGGCAAAGCAAAGCATGACACTTAATGTGCAAGATGAAAAGTGGGCTGTGCACGATTGAGCACGGTCTCCTGATGATGCGTAGAGGAGAGTCATAGGGGATGACGATCACTTGGTTACGGGGAAAAAAAAGCTTCGCACCATCATCCCAAGTGGCAGCATGTGGGGTTCCATCTGGCGAGAGTGAGATTTTTTGGTCGTTGATTTATAAAGCCATATTGTAATTTGAGCTTGTGTGGCCATGCTGATTAATGAACCTGCTTTTGTATGAATCCACAATAAAACGTAATAGAACCCGACTTTACATGCGTTTGGACTCATACTTGAAAATGCAACGCGAAGAATTTTACAAATATTGCTTCCACCGATTTACGTCATGTCTTTTGACTTCTCCTGCAATTGGCGGCCAGCACTGTTAAAGTAGTACACGCGTACACAGGTCCAGACACTTGCGATTGACAGGTGTACGTGCCCAGTGGTCCGAGCACGTATACGACCCTTACCTGCGGGATTTGGCTGAACGCCTCTAAGTCAAGTCCCAAAGGTTTAGGGTCTGGCCATCGCTCGTCTCCTGCTCGTGGAGGCGAGGTCTCGGAGGTTTGACGCTGAGCCGCCAGCGTCTGCAGCCTACCTTGTTCCAGACGTACTGGTTACCCATTCCTCTGGATCAAACAAGGCAAGGCCGAGAGAGGGAACATGTCGTTTGGGCAACCCCTGTTCTCTGAAGCTCTGCCCAGGCATTGTGAGTTGGAAATTTGGCCACATTCCAATCCACATACTTTGGTCTGTCAAGACTGCAAAGTGAACTCACTATCCCTTTCATGTTTGGTCCAATATTTCTCGTTCTTTTCGGCAGCGTACTCATATTACGGGGAGCCGCCGTAGTGCAGTAACTGGTACTCTTACCTGTGGCCCCGCTGGTCATGTGTTCGAATCTACACCGACGCGATTTAATAATAAAATATAACATCCTGAACTGGGTACCAGGAAATGTTCTGGCAAGTAAATGCGGCTAGTGTGATATTCAGCGCATCGTTGTCGAGTACCGATTGGTCTATATAGAAGTCTAGCAGCATATACATAATATGCCCTAAGGTGTGGAAAGGGGTTCTTTATATATATATATATCACGTTTCATGCCGGTAATCGTGGGCGGTCATGTTCCGCCATCTTACACGATCACCAGAGTTGTAGATCACCTGTGTTCTTGTACCGACCATGCCATGTGGCTAAGCCATCCAAGTATTTACTTCTCTGCCTTTCACGTGTTCTTTTCCCCTCAATCTTGCCAGGTATCACCATGACTGTCTACATCTAATTTTTCTAATCAGTTTGCTGTGTTCATTTGCCTCTTGTAGAACTTGCTCGTTGGTGTTTCTGTCTGTCCATAGTATTCTTTGCATTTTCTTCAGAAACTATATTTCCACTGCCACTAGATGTTTTTCAGCTTGTATACAAATGAAAGGTATTTTGTGCAATAAATCACTATCATTGAATGTAAGAAAAGAGAGTGCTGAAATGCTATATAGAACCCTTTTTGCTGTATGGTAGTGAATCTTGGAATGTATACACATTAGGAAGAACTTGGAAGCAACAAAGATGTGATTCCTGAGACGACTGCCTGAAAGATTATAATGAAACTAGAACATTATATTCAACAATAAGAATGCGACAAACAGCTTTCTTTGGTCACGTGATGAGAAAAGAGGCATTGAAGAACATCGTGACGACTGGAAAGATCAAAGGAAAGAGGGGCAGGGGCAACCAAGAGAAATGGTGCTGGGTGGACTGAGACGTTGGCATGGCGGAATATCATCAGTAGAGTTGATCCAGAACACCAAAGACCGAGATTTGTGGAGAGATGTGAACGCTTACGCCAGCTGGCAAGGCGCTTGATGATGATGATATATGTATATGCCTACATAAGTGTTCCAGTCTGCCCCTTTACGTCACACAGGGAGAATCGATCACAACACAGTGCGCCGACTCCACAACACCCAGGTATATCCACACACGTCAGATTCGCTGGGCTGGTCACTTGACTCGCATGCCAGATCACGGGCTCCCTAAACGAATTTTTTACGGCGAGTTGCGTTGTGGTAAACGCTCCCAAGGCGGCCAGATTAAACGCTTTAAAGACACTCTGAAAATCTCACTAAATGCTTTTGGTATTCATCATGATACCTGCAGACTGCAGCCAGAGACCGAAATTCGTGGCGTGCGTCATGACACAAGGGTGCAGTCACGTGTGAGGCAACCAGGACCGCAAGAGCTGTGAAGAAAAGGCAGGACAGAAAAACCCACTGCAGGAAATCCTCCTCCAGAAACGTCAAGCATTCTTTGTCCACATTGTCAAAGAACATTTCGAGCCAAAATAGGCCTTATCAGCCATCTTAGAACTGACGGCTCCATACTTTCAACCCCACTGGATGAAATGAATGGTCTTCATCATTCTTGATGGAGAAACAACACACCAGAATGGCACATGATATTATTATTATTATTATTATTATTATTATTATTATTATTATTATTATTATTATTATTATTATTATTGTCGTTGTAGTAGGTGTTCTAATGTGAAATTTTTACAAAGTAAATAACACCGTCAGTGCGATTAAGACATAGTGGACACAAGGTGTGGGGACTACACTTGTACAGACAAACGATAGACTAGGAGTAGTGTAGTTAGTTTTACCTCGGCCATCTTTTCTTACCCAGACGGCTGGTAGCCATTATGTGGGGTGAGTTTACTTGTAGCCATTATGTGGGGTGGGTTTACTTCTAGCCATTATGTGGGGTGAGTTTACTTGTAGCCATTATGTGGGGTGAGTTTACTTGTAGCCATTATGTGGGGTGAGTTTACTTGTGGCCATTATGTGGGGTGAGTTTACTTGTAGCCATTATGTGGGGTGGGTTTACTTGTAGCCATTATGTGGGATGGGTTTACTTCTAGCCATTATGTGGGGTGAGGTTACTTGTAGCCATTTTGTGGGGTGGGTTTACTTCTAGCCATTATGTGGGGTGGGTTTACTTGTAGCCATTATGTGGGGTGAGTTTACTTGTGGCCATTATGTGGGGTGAGTTTACTTGTAGCCATTATGTGGGGTGAGTTTACTTGTAGCCATTATGTGGGGTGAGTTTACTTGTAGCCATTATGTGGGGTGAGTTTACTTGTAGCCATTATGTGGGGTGAGTTTACTTATAGCCATTATGTGGGGTGGGTTTACTTCTAGCCATTATGTGGGGTGGGTTTACTTGTAGCCATTATGTGGGGTGAGTTTACTTGTAGCCATTATGTGGGGTGAGTTTACTTGTAGCCATTATGTGGGGTGAGTTTACTTGTGGCCATTATGTGGGGTGAGTTTACTTGTAGCTATTATGTGGTGTGAGTTTACTTGTAGCCATTATGTGGGGTGAGTTTACTTGTAGCCATTATATGTGGTCAGTATTTACTTGTAGCCATTATATGTGGTCAGTATTTACTTGTAGCCATTATATGTGGTATGTATTTACTTGTAGCCATTATATGTGGTATGTATTTACTTGTAGCCATTATATGTGGTATGTATTTACTTGTAGCCATTATATGGAGTCTGAATTTATATGTAGTAGTCATCACGTGCGGCTAAGTTTACTTTCAGAGAAATAGTTCAGCTCTGCCTTTACCGAGGATTGAACAAATGCCACTGTTGTTGTAGGACACAATACTCATCACTACGCTACCGTGGCTTTGTACACAGACCGTCTCTGTCCCTCTCTCTTCTCTCTCTGTCTCTCTCTCTGTCTCTGTCTCTCTTTCTCTCAATTCCCCCTCTCTCTCTCTCTCCTCTGTCTCTCTTATATACACACACTCTCCGTCTCTCTCTCACTCACTTACACTCATTTACAGTTTCTCTCATACATAACCTGACATACTGTCTCCTACACTTTCACACTCACTCACACTTGCTAATGCTATCTCTCACTGACTCATTATCTCACAAATATATAGACACTACAAACTCTCTCTCTCTCTCTCTCTCTCTCTCTCTCTCTCTCTCTCTCTCTCTCTCTCTCTCTCTCTCTCTCTCTCTCTCTCTCTGCCGTTCTGCATTTAACTATCTCCTGCAGCTCTCTCCAGTTCTCCCTTATTATTCATCGCTGTCTCTAATTGACTTCTCATTCTGGTTTAGCACTCCCTTGGTTTTGTTTTTACTGTAATATGCTGTGGTTCGAGTCAAGAGACTGTGAGCAAGCAGTTGGTAGGAAACATGAATTCTTCGGGTAACAAACCAAGCAGCAAATAGCCCGGGGACGATAATCGCCATGCAAATAGCACACGTCAGTTACATTCAGTTACAACATCTTCCGTGATACATGTTAACAGCATGTTAACATATTTGGCCAGTAATGCAGTCGATACTCCCGCCTTTAACTTGTTGTTTGAAATACTCTCACAGTGGCTGATCATACGTGACGCATACATGGGGACCGAAATAAGTAGTTCTGACGAAAGGTGGACTAAAATGTTGACTTCTCGTCCTTGACTTGGGGGACGTAAATTACAAGTACCTCTGAAGCCGGAGAGGGTTCGCTTGATGGCGAGGTACACTGGTAATAGGGAAAGCTAATCCACACCCTAAAATCATTCCTGTGCACTAAAAGTAGCACGTGTGTGGACTACTTTTGAGTTAAAACGGAGCGAACAAAAATAAATGAACAAACAAATTGACAAATATAAAACAAAATCATTATTGAATCTGCATTCAGATGTTTCTGGTGACTGTCTTACTGCAGGTAAAATATTGTAGTCTTCCTGGTCTGAGATTTAATCACATTTCAGATATAACACAGGGGAAAATAACAGCATGCATCTGATAAACATAATCATCCGTGCCATCTCCGGAACCCATAATGGAAGCCAAGAATAGCTAAGTGCATGTCTTTAGTGGCGACATTGGCGGGCTGGCGTGATATTGATAACCTCAACCCCTAGAACAATCCAGCCAGTCTTGCACAGGTCTGCATATAGGACACCTTGGCATGAGATGTGTATGGGCCTATGCTCCACTTGGAGAGACAGACAGAAATGGAGGAGGAGTCAGAAGAAGGAGGAGGAGAAGAAGAGGAAGAAAGAAGAAGAAGAAGTTATCAGTTTCGCATACTATGTTTGTAGCATCGAGTCCACCAGTTGGGGGGGGAGGAGGAGGAGGGGGTCCCTTTCCGTGGCAGAGTGGTTAAGGCGTTTGCCTCGTACTCAGAAGGTGGTTAGTTCGTTTTCCAACTCCGCCATTCGGTTCTCAATGATAGTTTTGTTTTTCTTTTTCGGAGACTGCCGGTCCTGGCAATCGTCGACGGAGCTACGGAGCTTTTGTCCTGTGAGACTCTTTAGATAGTTCAGTCGTTCTCAACTGGTGGGGAATTTCACCCGGGGAATTTAAGGGTTTCAAGGGGGGGGGGGGGGGGGGGGGAATTAAGATTATTTCGAGATCGCGTTAATACAAGAATCGATTACTTGATATTGTTTTTCCCTCCATACTTTACAGTTCTGTACTTCTCGCCCTTCTGAAATTTATTTTACGTAAGTAGACCCTCAAATCACGTTTTATATAGACGTCTATACTTGTTCTAGTATGTGTTATCAAATTTAGTTTCAAATTTTACTTATACTGTGCAGGGGTTTGGGGGAATTTATGGGGATGAAATACGAGGGTGGGTGGGGGGGGGGGGCACTCTGAACATATGGTGAAGGGGTGCATGGGCCAAAAAAAAAAAAGGTTGAGAACTACTGGGGTAGTTGATTAGATGCTATGCGGATAGAGACCAAGCTATGAATGGGCTTCAAATGAAAAACTTAAATGTTTTGTTTTTGTGGAAATATATTAGGGAGAAAGGGGAAGGGGTGTTGAGAACAAATGTATAATTTTTCAGTGTAGTCACCACTGCGTTCAATGCAAGTCATCCAGCGGCGATAAAGTGCTTGGATTTCCTATAGAAAAAAATTCTCTGGGGTCACTACTCGGTGAGCCTGACCTGATCATGAACAGTCTGTCACAGAAGTCATGCTGTTTTGAAACTGCCTACTGTACTCATACACTTATTGGACTGACAGGCATGCATCACCATACTGGACCTTCATTCGCCGATGAATTTCTATACCCGCCACTGATCAAAGAACGCTGCTCCTCTTTGATGTATGTCAAAAGTGGGACGAACATCTTTAAACTGTCCTTATGATGTCACCGTGTTCGTCTGCGCCGTGATGTCACGTGCTTAACACTCTTGACATCCTTAACAACAACATTAACAGATCACAAGGCAATGGCATGGCTATTGTAAATTCTATCACACTTTGAGGTTTTAACTTAAATCACCCTTGCATAGAGAATAAACCCCGTTAAGTCGAATCTTTTGCCTGTTAATCTTGTATTTAGTCCCCAAACACCCACACCCTTGTCCTGCATCTTCGCATTGCTCTCACGCAGGCTTTGTCCTGCGGCCGCTGAGACGGCAAGCCCAAAACTTGGTTTCTTACCGACCAGTAGTACAGTGGGACACCTCTTCATAGTGTGGCAATTCAACAGACAGGTCCCCTATCTGACCAACATTCCTAGGATCACCATGTCTCTCCGCAGATGCCAAGTGTCAGTACCGGTTTTGTCCACCACTTTGGTTTCTGATCTTGAAGAGGGAAAGGGGAGCTGCAACACAATCTGGCCTTGACCTCATGCAGTAATGTGTTATTCATTCTAGTTTTCGTAATGCTTTTCTTTGTATTCTCCTGTCATAACACTTCTTCTGTACTTCTGTATACGTTTTAAGAACGTCACATTACTTATTCACTGCTCATTTTTTTTTAACCATACAATAATGAAGAGTAAATAAAACACTTGTTTATTCACGTGTGCCTTAGTATAATAGTAAGACTAAAATGGTATTATGGAATCACCAATGTAGAGCGCATGCAGAGAACTGAACGAGTTCCAGTGAACGAAGATTTGAGGAAAGGGCGCTGGGCTGGACAGGACATACATTGAGAAAACCTGACGATAATGTAACTAGACACTCCCTTGTACGGAACCCACAGCGCGAACGACATAGTTAGAGACCTTGACCCCCCCCCCCCCCACACACACACACACTCACACACACACACACACACACACACACACTATGAAGAGAATTAAAAATAGAAGAATGATCATGGATAGGACATGGACAGAGATGCAGCAGATAGTAAAAGATGGGACAGCTTGGCCTGAGTTGGTTTAGCTCAGACGCCCTAGTGGAGGAATAACGGACAAAAGAAGAAGAAAAATATAATACTTCAACACTCTTAAATTTAATTTGCAACATATCTGTTCATATGTGAGATGTTGTTTCATATTGTTGAATGTTTAGCCATACCTGATTATACTCATCGTCAAATGGCACATTATCTCCATGCATTAGCGCTTCAGAAGCTGGGAGCCACAACCCGCTGTGAAGATGATTTTCTGAACTTAGTGTACCGGAAAAGACGTATGCATTAATCTTGGCTTTAGGGATAGATAACAAATGAACTGAGATTAAATGGATTTAAGCTGTGAAATAAACACAATTGGGGGTGGGGGGGGGGGGGTAATTACAAAGGAACATATTCACATGTACACGATTACGAATAACTGGGGAAGTTGCGGTGACAAGTCTGCATCAAAATACAAACGCAATAACAAAAGACACAATAACAACTACATTAAGACATTAAATATGTCGCATCTGCGATATATAATTTTTTGTTTTTGTTAAGCGCGAATGAAATTAAATGAGACGCTGAGTCTGGACAAGAAGACACACATTGAGAATACCTACACCTAGAACACTGAGTTTAAAAAATTGTTTGCATATCCTTTACAGGACATTGCTGTTAACATCAGCATCTTTCAGCTGATTGTTGATTTCTTGGCAAGATTACGCTCAGTAGTTTGCCTTTGATTTCTGGGCGGCCGGCTCACATATCCCGTAAGTTACCGACGCGATTCGAATCATTGCTGATTCTCACCATCGTCACGTTACTTACGAGAATATACGAGATTACGGAGAAAAGTCGCTAACCTCTAGGCCAGGAAGCCTGCAGAACACTGAGTACAACTAGAATATCTCTCCTATGGAACCCACGGGCCATGGAAATGGAGGGATCCCCACAACACAAGAATACGAGGATTGGAGACAGCGGTCAATAATATGAGAAGAACATGTAAAGAGACTGTAGAGGATATGAGTGTTTATTTTTAAATAAAGGAGAATTTAAGGTGAAGTTTCGAACACGCCTTGAAATATCCGTGTGCAGTGAAAGTGATCCTTAACCACAAACCAAACCACTCACAAGGGGGGGGGGGTGTGTGCTTGGCTGCTATAAAAGGTTGAGAAACTCACTTTAAATCAGTTACATTCTGTGAAGCCAACAGTGTCAACCACTCAATTGTGTCTGTCTGTGGACACGTGAATAAACATGAACAGACTTCAATTATGGCGGTAAATAAGGATATGCTCCTCACAACAAGCTACCCTTTTAACCGATTCAGTGCCAGACAAAAAGGTAGGTTTGAATCAAACATGGTACACAGTCAAATGAACAAGTATTATAATGTAAAGTCGTCCCATTCAATGAGCATTTAAATTGCGGAAGATACCACGAAGCAAAACAAATAACACGACGATCCTAGCATGGTTATATCGCGTCCTTCTGTCCATATTGGAGGTCACAATTGGCAGAGTATTATCCTTCGCCGCTGAATCAGTTGATAGGCATCATGGATTGGCAACTGACAGATTCGTATTGTTGTTTGAACACATATTACAGAAACTGATCATATTTATCATTATCATTGTGTGCCCTCTCATCTGGCACAGCGTTCATGCATCTCCACAGATAAATCGGTACCTAATTTTATAACTCAACCTTATTGATATTTCTTCGTGCCAGTGTGTCCCATTCAATCATACATCATTTGTCTCGGTCTTCCCCTGTCTCTTCTACCGTTGATCTGTTCCGTGGTCGAGATGTTTTCCAATAGGTCTCTTCTCACTACGCGACCAAAGAACGCTTTTTGTCGCCTTCTGCTCTGTGGCGAAAGGGTTACGGACGCAATTCGTAATCTCGCATACCGAGTTCGAAACACAGCTGCGGGCGATTTGGCCACAGACCGCGGTGCGTTGGTTTTCATATAATGGTACGTGTGCCGGTCTTTCAGAAAGCAATGGCAAACTACTGAGCGTATACTTGCCAAGAAATCACAAACAAACAATGTTGGGGTTCACTGTAAATGATATGCAATTAACTTTACCTTATACGTATATATAATGTTCTACTTTCATTCATTATTCTTTTTCGCGCGAACGTTAGCTGGCAGTCTAAGGTATACGCAACATTCGTCTTAGAAACCGCATCTCATGGCCATGCTACTGAATATAAACGCTAAGTCGTGGCCGGCGATTCTCGGTTAATGCGTTCTTTTTCTGGCAACTGTCAGGACGGTAAATCGTTAGCTAGACCGCGGTTGTAACAGTCTACAGGGACACGACCAAATTGTTGTACCTCGGCTATATATATATAACAGGATTTTATTACCAGACTGGTTAAGAACCATCGGCTTCACCGTCCAATTATCTATGTATAATGTAACAGATGGATTTACATGCAGCACAGCTAGAAACAGACTAACTAATCGTTGATATTGTTGCAGCCAGTTTTTCTTCTTCTTCTTCTTCTTCTTCTTCTTCTTCTTCTTCTTCTTCTTCTTCTGCTGCTGCTGCTGCTGCTGCTGCTGCTGCTGCTGCTGCTGCTGCTCCTCCTCCTCCTCTTCCTCCTCCTTCTCTTCTTCCCCCATTATCATCGCTGCATCACATTAAGAAGTTGCATCTCGTAAAAATTATGTGCTTCATGTCCTCATCTTGTCCTTGCATAACCCCCATCCCCTTTCCAATAAGTCTTTTGAAATATCTTTCTATTATAAGTCAGATGCCCTGCCTCTGTTGTTCGCATGAATAAATTATTTATAACATCTTGAATCCATCTACTTTGTGGTGTTTCCCCTTCACCGTTTCCCCCGTTCACCTCCCTGCATAGTTAGTTATCTTTTCCAGGAATTCATGTACTTTTACATGCAGAATATTTTATTTTTATCTTATCTTATTTATTTGTCCTAACCAGTCTTCTTCATTATTGGGTTCTTGTTGGACATATGTGTTTGTCATCTTTCTCGCCCAATGAATTTGTATTAATACTCTTCTTTATCACGTATATGCAAAGGTGAATATGAGCTTTTCGGTTGATTCATTAAATATCCAAGATTCCCAACCAAATGTTGCCACAGGGGATTTGCATGCTGTCAGTGCACTGACTTGTTCTATCTGGTCCAGTCTACAGAGGCTTTAATATTCTTTTAAGGTTTTTATATAGTCTAACACCAGTGCCTCGCTGTGTTTACAAAAGTCTATCGATATTGCTATCCACATCTGTTACCTGACTTCATCATTTCTGATTTTGTCTATTCTCGTAACATTTAGAATTCCTGTTGTTTCAGTCTTTTGTCTCCTTTGTTGTTAATGTCCATATATGACATAGAAATGTAATGTTGATAAAAGACTGAAGAACAATGCTCTTTTGCATCAGTTGTTATGTAATTTGATTTGCTTTATTGTTATTATATTTACAGTGGATTTCTGCTGCCATTTTCCCATTGAAATGATAATATACCCTGCACTTTCTGTAGATGTTTAATTTGCTTAGGTTATTAGTTTTCTAATGACACCTGTAATTGCTTTTTTCTTCTCTTGTGATGGTCACAACCTCTGTTTTGTGTTGTTATTTTTTTTACATTGGTTTACACTTTTTTTGTTCATTTGCCGCACAAAACCATTTGAAGTAAATGTTGATGTTTTCTTGACATTGGTTTTAATTTTTTTTTTTTTTTTTCATGTGCAGCATGAAACCAGTTCAAGCAAATGTTGATGTGTCTTTAACACAACATTCCTGACTATTTGTGTTTTCAGACTGCAAATGTATGAGGAATCAATCATGTATGGAAAATGGCACCTGTTGCCATGACTACTGCAAGGGCGGTTGTGTAGGTCCCGGCTCAGGTGACTGCTATAGCTGTAAAGGTGTTACATATCTGGGCAAGTGCCACCCTAAATGTCCACATTCCACATTTATGGTGAATATTTATATATGATGTCATCATTCTTTCTTTTACTCAATCTTTCTACTACATTTTAAATATTCTGACTGTACTGCAGTTACATTATAGTATAGTTATTACCGGGAAGGTTAACCCGGTCAACAAATGCCCGCAGAAGTCGGATGTGTCTGCCTAACGGCGCAAGAACTCAGCTCTGCTGTAAACAGGCACAACGCAATCACGTCCACACAAAAAACTCTGGATGAACGCAGAAGAAGAAGAAGTATAGTTACTATAATATAAATTATAATAGTCAAGAAATATGGAAAGAAGTTTGGAATTATTTTTTTTTAACTCTTTCTGTTCCAGACAGTTTTTAAGTTAATCTCTTTCTGTAACATGAAACTTTTACTTTACAGTCACAAAAATTGGGTTTGACGGGTTAAACAAATTTAAAAAAAACAAAAGACTAGAAGCATGTAAAGTAATTATTGGGGTGAAACTGGTTAACCATAACATGTGTCTCGGACAGAAGGAGTTCAGAAACAATAGCCATGTACAGAGTAATGAATAAACATATCAGATTTTGTTTTGTTGTAACTGAATATTGCTTGTTACATCATCATCATCATTATATTCATCGAGGGACTTGTACTGTGCAGAACTTTTCCCCCATGACAGTCATTTGAAATGTCACTTTCATAAGCCAGATGTCCCTCTTCTGTTGCTGTCATGTGTAAACTGTCTATCACATCTGACATTGTGATCTTCACTTGCCCGGTACAGCTGTCTTTTGTATGTAGTGTTGGCATAAACTTACATGTTCAAATATGTGAAGATGCTTTTTTCATTCTGTATCAGCACTTGTGTGTATATAAATGTCCATGAATTATCTATAAGACTTGCTGCCAATAGTATACTACCAGTTTTAGAGTAGGACATTGAGAGCAAGAGATCATAGAAGAACTGTAACAACAGTTGAAATGCCTTTAAATAATACTTTGTGTGACAAGAAGAGACCAGATCAGACCTGATAGCATTTGAATTGACTCAATGGCAGCAGTGGGTTTTACCTAAAAACAGGGAATCACATGGTTTCAGTCATGTAACAAGACTACAATCAAACAATATTGCCCCAAACCTAATTAATATTTAGATACAATGAAAGCAGAATAATGATTAGCAAATTCATATGGGCAGCAAACACCGCCTTGTATGTAATTCACTCGAAGCACTTCCTAACCTAACACTAGAAGGCATAATAGGAAAGTGGGAAAGATAGAAGTGAAAAGGACTGGTTTGTGTGAAGAATATTAGTGATCTATTGAGCATGAGAGCAGCTGACAGGTAGTTGTTACATAGAACATTCATGCAGGATTGTGTTTGAGAGTAGCTGACAGATAGTTGTTAGATAGAAGAACATTAGTGGTGAATTGAGTCTGAGAGAAGCTGACAGATAGTTATTAGATAGAATATTAGTCAAGACAGCAATGTATGTCTCCTATATTAATCCTAAATACATCGATGACAATATATGACAATCAATGTTTAGAGGAAAATGCAGATGGACGTTTGTTCAGACTGCCACTGATACCATCGGCACGGAAACTCTTCATTTGCTGCTGAAGAAAGTGATGTAGTATGTATGGGAATGTCCCAAGTGCATTTATCTTAATTCTTGATTTCAAATGTCAGTGACATTTTCAAAGAACTGTCCCATGATGTCAAGACAGCAATGTATGCAGATGTTATAGTTATATTGTGCTCAAATTAATAAACAATAACGAATATGAAAACAATATAATAGGCTACAAGTGTTGTCATTTGCAGAGATAAATGGTGTATCCAAATCAATACAGAAAAGTCAGGTGCTAGACTTTTTACTCTTTCCACAAAACAGAAAGCAGCTGAAATAATCATCAGTGGTACAACTTTTAAGGGAAGATAGTCAACCAACATACCTTGGGTTAACATTTGACACCAGAATGACTTGTAAATACCAAAAAAACTAAGCTGAAACAAACGCTAGAAGAAAACTTAATGGCACTACTTGGGAATCAAATAAAGGAATACCCAGAAATATGGGTCTGTAGCATGCTGCTCTGCTCAACATTACACAGCTTAGATTAGGCATCGTGCAAAATTAGACACTCAGAATTTACCACAGGAACAATGAAGTCCGCATCAGTGTCACAATGGGACAAGTACAAACTTTAAACTACAAAAGGGATACTAAATTGATAATTCTAGATGACAAATATTTATGTACCAGTAATCATCCAGCGAAAGACTAATTCAAAGATTTCTCAGAGTTGCAACTAAAAAGAAGTAGTTTTATACATCAGGCCCCCCCCCCAAAAAAAAAATAGTCATAAAACATGAGAAAGTCACCTGTCAGCCACAGGATGACTATTATCTGAAGGACAGAACTGTCTTGCTGTTATCTTAGATTCAGGGAGCCTCTATGGTGAAGTGGTTACTCCACCTGCCTTGTGCTACGGAGGTTGTGGGTTTGATTCCAGCCTACGTCATTCAGTTCACGAGTGCAGTTTGTGTGGCGCTTTCGGCGGGCTACCCTGTGGAGAGCGAAACCAAGCCATATGGGATAAAACCCAGTGCAATGAAGGTGATCCTCTTACCCTTTGAACATGTTTGTTATCTTAGGCTCAGAACAAGACTGACAGACTAAATAGCCACATTTACACAAATAGGTTCTACAGCAATGTCGACCAGCACCTCAAACTGCAGAACTTATGCCACAACATTGTACCAAATACAGCTCAGAAAGGTCAGTTCTTTGGCTGGATGGATTAACCTTAGATGTCCAAATCTACAGAAGCCAGCATGACAGCTGCGGGTCATGCTGGAAACAACATTTCAGATGTAGATTGATTCCAAGCAAATGAAAACAAGAAGTAAAAAAAGAAGAAAGAGAGCAATGCAAAACAAACAACTATAGTATGGAAGAAATGGTCTGGGATCAGTTCAAGGCTGAAATACTTTATGTGCATGATGTTAACTACAAATGCTATCATTATATTATGCAGTTTTGATTCGTAGACACAGCAAATGGTAAAGTACCTTTTTTTTTCCTTGCTAGGACAATTATGATGGAAGTTACGGAGGTAAATGAAGCTCAGAAGGGAGCTATTATTTAAAACCAAAAGACTGAGAACCTCTGTTTTACATGATCAATAAAGGCAGCAATCAAATCTTGACAGACTGCTAGGCTAGAAGATTCCGTGCTGTGATCAAAAGAGCAACTGTGCAACTCTGTCTTATTTCTGCAATATCTGGATAACTCGGATGGCTCTGTTCTCATTAAAGTTCCTCCAATTTCTTTCTGTATCTTCCTTTGCTTTTATTTACTTTTGAACTTTCTAGGTTATTTGCACATATTTGCAAGATTTGAGTTCCTGCAGATAAAGGCTGAGGTAATCTCAATGCAGATACTGCCATACCAATGTGAAAGGTTAAACCTTCACCTATATTAGGTTATTGCATATTATTGGTGATTAACCTGTTCCCTTTCTCACTGCCTTCTCTTCCCATATAATTTCCTTCATTGTCATCATAATCATCACCATCATCATCATCATCATCATGTGCCATACCGACAAGCATGGGCAGTCATGTTTTGCCATCTCATTCGATCACCAGAATCGTGGATCAGCTCAGTGTTCTTGTCTCGATCATACAACGTGGCCAAGCCATCCAGGTATTTACTTCTCTGCCCTCCCCTTGTTCTCTTCCCCTCGATCTTGCCAGTTGTCACCAAGTTCTCCAATTTATTTCTTCTCATAACGTGACCAAAAAAATTTGACCGTCTATGTCTAATTTCTCTAATCAGTTTACGGTTTTCATTTGTTTCTTGTAGGACTTGGTCATTGGTTTTTCTGTCTGTCCATGATATTCTTTGCATTCTCCTCAGAAACCAAATTTCCACAGCCATCAGATGTTTTTCAGCTTGTCTGCTCATTGTCCACACTTCACAACCTTACAAAAGCACAGTTCTATGTAGCACATCAACACTCTTTTTTCTCTTTGCAAACGGCATCATTTTATTGGTCAGTATGTTTTTCATCTTGCAAAAGGCTGCTTTTGCCATGGCGATCCTTGTTCTAATCTCTTCAAGGCATCTCCTATCAGATGTTATGACTATTCCGAGATAATTGTACCGATTCACTTGTTTAAGAATGTGCCCATTTACTTGTATATTACATTGGGGTATTTTCTTCTTCTTAGTGACGACCATAATCTCACAATCATCATCTTCCACTTTTGCCTTAAAATGTAGAAAATTATCTGATATCTTTTTTCAAGTCTGGATCTAGCCCAGAGCTATAATGGCGGTGGTCATGGTGTGTGTGCGTGTTGAACCCAGAAAAAGCAAATGCTCTAACCACTATGCCACTTGACTGGGTATCGGTTGGGCTTAGCATACAATTCTTTGTTTTATTATATTTTCTGCTCTCTATGTAGTACTGCTTAGTTTTGTGTTCGTGATATCACTGACTGCTCTCTAATACGTTCACTGAACTTTTTCAGTTCTTTGAAAGACGATGCCTCTCAGAAAATGAATGTCTGGCTTTAGCCAATAACACAAACGATATAGGAAAGAGCACAAAGATTTTGCGAGGTGACAAAGATGAGCCCGGTCTTTGCGTCACTGAATGTCCTCAGAACTATACTATTCAGGATAAAGGAGCATTTAAAAATCTAGAGTGCATTAGATGTAAAGGATTCTGCCCCAAAAGTAAGTATCTCTCATAATTTCTATGTGTTTGCCTGTGTGTGTGTATATATGCGTGTGTGTGAGAGAGAGAGAGAGATATGACTCATGGTTCCCCAGGGGCAGATCCGCCCCACCAGGTCCCACATCCCTGTGTGTAATTTGGATGACTGCCTCTGCTGATGGCCCTGGAAAGATCAAGTCTTTGATCTTAGCCAAAAGGCAGAGAGGCAATTGGGGCGACTCTGGCCCCTGGGGAACCATGAGCCCTTTAAAACAAAATGTCATAGTGAGGTGGAGTGACCAGTGACCTTTCTTGCTATCTGTCCTTCCAAAGTAATTCTCAGAAAATATGGGTACTACCTGCTCCGGTATTGTGGTAGCCTTGATAGCATTGTGGGTAGCGTGCTTGCCTACCAAGACAGTGGCCCACCTCATTAGGACATGGCCTAGAACATGTGACTGCCTAACACCTCACACCCCAGCAGCAGTATCTGCTTGCTTGTGTTCGTTGGCTTGAGCTCCAACGCGAGGTCCTGTATGTCGGATGAAGACATCCTGTTGTCCAACATCAATGTGATGTCAAACCGGACCTGAGGTTTGCGTGAGTATCCGCTGTCCCATGTCTGGCTTACTGGTGTGAAGACTGGTGGTTCCTCGCCGTGCAGGCAGATACTCTCTGATTTCAGAAGAATCAGCGATCCTACTACATTAGCCAGGACCCTGAAGGGACCTATTGCCTAGGACGCATGACTAGGACGTGTTAGTAGGTCTTGGCCAGTATAGAACCTGGCCCTGGTGCCTTGAAAACACCTCTGCATCCCGCAGCAGTATGTATAATGGGACTACCTTTAATCCTTAGTCTTGTCCAATGGGACACATCAACTTCAGCACATTATCAGATGTGGCTATTATGCATTAACATTTCTTCTTTTTGAATTCTTGTAGCTAATGTTTTAAAAACATGGGGGGGGGGGGGGGGGGGAGGAGAGAGAGAAAGAATCAGCAAACGTCCCTTTTACACGCCTTAAGGCACATTGGACATATGGTGCTGGACCCATATTTGTATAGACCAATCGTCATTTGTGGGTGATGTGATCAATACCATGCCAGCTGCCTGTACTTCTTGGTACTCATTTTAGGCTGAATCAACCTGGGAGCCCAGGTCAGTTTTAAAAATACATCCTGATGCAGATTCAAGCCCATGATCACTGGGTCAGCAGGCAAGCTTCTAGCCACTATGCAACCACAGCTAACTTTAACTGAAATCTGCACATTTTTCTTTAAAAGCTATTTTTTTGTGTTTCAGTTTAAGTATTATACGTTTATTCACTTCACGTGATATATAACTCTGCAGTATGCACCTGGCGACATGCAGCGAAATATGCCAGGCAAGAAATCGTGCAACATATTGTTTGTGGCTTCTGTGTTTCAAGCTGTTTGTCATGTATGCGTTTGGTTGTACATTTTAAATGTGTATTTCTTCTCATTCAGTGTCCTTTCTTCTTTGATTGCGATTATACCATTACCCCTACACCGTTCAACCTCAAAGAGAAGTTATATTAGGGTCCATCTATGGCTCAGATTAATAATCCTGTGACTGAATCAACCACAAATAGCGGATGACCACAGTTTCACCCACACAGGATATTAATTTGAAGTTAATTGTTGCCCAGAGAGGGCAATGGCAGTACTTTATATGATTAATAATTGATTCTGTAGCTTTCTTATGCATTAGAAATGCAGATTTCATGTTCTGTTCTGCCTTTAGTTTATGTTGCTTCAATTCATGACCAGCTCTGTGGCGAAGGGATTACAGATGCAACTCATAATCCTGCATACCCCGGTCGAAACACAGCTGCAAGAAGATTTGGCAACAGACCACCTTGCATTGGTTTTTACAAAATGGTTTGAGTGCTGGTCGTTCTGAAAGCAATGGCAAACTACTGAAAGTTACCTTGCCAAGAAATCACAAAAAAATACTGGGGTTGACTGTGGCGTCCTGTAAAGAATATGCAACTAATTTACAATTCATGAAATTTTTATTTCTAATTTTTCAGTCTGCAATTCCACTGAGATCAATAGTATTGAAGATGCAGAGAAACTGAAGGGCTGTAGTAAGATTATTGGGCCTTTAATCATACAGATCATGAGCGGTAGTAACATTTACTTATTTTTAGCCAGTTTGTGATATTAAACCACATTTTCTTCATGTTCATAATTCATTAAAGTCTTATTTTATTTTCCTTCTCATAACTGGCATTATAATTTGTTTCAAGTGAATATTTGTAGCTTTGGAACTTAAATTAAACACCCCTGAGTCTAGACAATATCACAAGTAAATGGATCCGTGTCTTAGGAATATGGAATAGATCAGGTCACCAGGCTGCTTAACACAATGTACGATACTGGAGATATATCTCCTTACGTATGCAAATCTATATTCATTACAATACAGAAGAAATCAGGAGCTTTAGAATGTTATCAGCATCGAAATATTAGCATAATGAGTAGCATAACACAGATTTTGCTACGAATCATCATGAAAAAGGTTAGGAAGAATAGGAGCTAGAATTAGGGAAAGAAAAATGTGAAATTTTAGAAGGCAAACGTATAACATACGTTGCATGTTTGCTGAGAACATTAATAGAGCCTTCGACAGAAGTAAACAAAGTCCTACATCTTTGATAATGAAAACAGTACACACTGCTCTGCATTCCGATGTAGATAGATGAAAGACAATTAGAATAAGTAATTGGAAGACATTGGATATTTTATCAAAAGACACAATATTTATTATCTAAGAAGTAATGTAAGTAAATAGCAATGGCACTGATATTATTGTCAGATAAAAAAGGCTACATCTGCATTTAACAGCCATCATAGAAATGTGGAGAAATTACAGTACATTTAGCTCAAGTTTTTAAATAAATTGTACCAATTTCCTACTATTGGTCTGTGATGTGACAAAGGCTTCTGAAATAGTAAGACACACTGACATGATAAAAATGTTTGCAGATCTTGAAATGTATGGGATAGACCTTAGGTTTATAAAAAAAAAACACATGTAATAAAATTGATGAAGTAGAATGAACGGACTTTATTTTCAAAGGTTAACAAATTGGGCATGCAGGCCCGTCTTACAATTGGCCCTTCCAATCACTCATCTTTCATTCATCAATAGTGCATAATACATTCACATAGGGAAAAAATATTGTCAAATGAATGTTGTAGACATAATGCATATTCCATGTTATGAAACACAACCCCACCCACCCACACATCCCCCACCCAACCACACACACACTTCCATGCACACGTACATGCCCCCACCGATCCCCCACCGACATGTCCCACACCCACACACAAAGCCCCACCTACACACATCTCCCCCACACACACCCAGGCACACATACATGCACCCATCCCCCACGCACACATCATCACCTACGCACATCCCCTCACCTACACACATCGCTCCACCTACATACACATCCTCCACCCATCCCATAACCCACCAACACTCACTCATCCATATATCCTCCACCACCCACCCACACACCTCCAGCCAAACACACATCCCTCATCCATACACACATCCCTCATCCATACACACATCTCCCCACCAACCCACACATTCTGCACCTTCCCATACACAAATCCTGCACCCACCCACACATCCCCCACTTACACACATCCTCCTTACACACATCCAGTCAATCAGAGGTCAAGTTAATCCTTCTTGATCAGAAGTCAATCAAAAGAGGTGTGTGACAGGAATGTGTAATGTCTCCAAATTTTTTCCTCTGTCAATTACCGTGAGAAAAAGAGTGTTCAAATGTTATATAGAATACATACTGCTGTATGCATGTGAATTACGGACAATAAGCAGACAAATCAAGAAACATGTAATGGCAGTGGAAATGTAGTTTCTGAGGTAAATGCAAAAAAAACAATACAAGTAGACAGAAAGACAAATGAGGCAGTCCTTCATGAAACAGATGGAAACTGTTAATTGATTAGAAAAATTAGGTGTAGACGGTCAAGATTTTTGACATGTTTAGAGGAGAAATAAACTTGAATACTTAGTGACAACTGGCAAACTTGATGGTTAAAAGAGCAAGGAGAAGACAAAGGGATAAATACCTGGATGGCCTCGCCACAAGGCATAATCATGACAAGAACACAGACTTGATCTGTGACTCTGGTGATCGTGTAAGATGGTGAATTATGTCACCACCTATACTTATTGGCGTGACACGTTGCGATGAAAAATTGTCTAACTTCTTGTCTTAGTTTGCATATTTCTCAGTGCTGAACATTGATTCTTCATGTTATTGTTTGCTGTGGTCATGATTTACACTTACATTGTTTTGTTTATTGTTTAGCTGAAGACAGGTGGTTCTTATGTCTGTTAGAAGAAACATTAAATTTTATAAATATCGCAAATAAAATTGTCTTTAAGTGATTTTTGAAAAGTTTGAAAAAATTGATCCAGTTACAATAAATTTTAAAGAATGCACTGTTCGCTGAGAAAAGGATATTTGATTTAACCTGTTAACAGGCTGGAAAGTGACAGCCAGCAGAATTAGTTAGTTAGTTAGTTATCAGTTGGGGTATCTTCGTTGCACTCCGGACATGTCCATAGGTGCTCAGATCCTCCCCCCAGCATATGCATCAGCGTCCGGTGGCTAATAGTGCCAGTTCTGTGTTGGTTGACGAGGCGCTTTGTTTTCCCGATGTACCTCTCGCGTCTGGCTGTGCCGATTCTTACTCCCAGGTCTTTCATCCTGGAAAGCGGTGTGGAATCACTGGCGTCAAAATCCTCTGTTCTCGCCATATCTTTAAGGGCGTTAATAACATCGGCACGATCCATGGGCTGGCCATCTACAGGGGGAAGTCTGTTGTCCGCAAAGTCACCTTCATCTTCGTCCCGGGACATGCGGGAGTCGAGGGAAATGAACGAGCTGATAAATTGGCTGGCTCTGCACCCCCTGTAGATGGCCAGCCAGCAGAATAAGCAGCTAAAATAAAATGTTTATTAACTCTGCATGATCAGTGTCTTTTAGTAATTACCAACATTTTCAGCAACGGTTGCATAGACCAATAATGAAAACAGTACACACTGCTCTGCATTCCAATATAGACAGATGAAAGGCAATTAGAATAAGTAATTGGAAGACACATGATGGATGGATGGAATGTAGGTAAATAGCAATGGCACTGATATTATTGTCAGATAAAAAAGGCTACATCTGCATTTAACAGCCATCATAGAAATGTGGAGAAATTACAGTACATTTAGCTCAAGCTTTTAAATCCATGCATCCATCATGTGCCATGCCGGTATGCATGGACGGTCATGTTTTGCCATCTCACTCGATCACCAGAGTCGTGGATCAGCTCAGTGTTTCTGTCTCGACCATGCTACATGGTCAAGCTATCCAGGTATTTACTTCTTGGTCTCTTCCCTTTGATCTTGTCAATTGTCACCAAGTTCTCCAATTCATCTCTTCTCATAACATGTCCAAACAATTTTGACTGTCTACGTCTGTCTCTAATAAGTTTATGATCTTCATTTGTTTCTTGAAGGACTTGTTCATTGGTTTTTCTGTCTGTCATGGTATTCTTTGCATTTTCCTCAGAAACCACATTTCCACAGTCATCAGATGTTTTTCAGCTTGTCTGCTCATTGTCCACACTTCACGCCCATACAAAAGTACAGGTTCTATGTAGTACTTCAACACTCTTTTTCTCATTTCAGTTGATATCTTGTTATTGGTCAGTATGTTTTTCATCTTGCAAAAGGCTACCTTCGCAATAGCAATTCTTTTTCTAATTTCTTCAAGGCATCTCCCATCAGATGTCATGACTTTGCCGAGACAACTGTATCGATTCACTTGTTTAAGAATGTGCGCATGTGCCCATTTACGTGTATATTACATTGTGGTATTTTCTTCTTCCCAGTGACGACCATAATCTGTCTTCTTACAATTCAATTCTAACCCTAGCTGTTCACTGTGTGCAACAACCGCATCTACTAAATGTTAAAGGTCCTGTTCATTGTCTGCAATCAAGACGGTATCATCTGTATATTTAATATTATTGATGCATCGTCCCTCAATGTTGATTCCTTCCATATCTTCTATATTTCTGAAAATATTTTCACTGTACAGGGAAGAAAAATCTGGAGACATCACACATCCCTGCCTCACACCTCTCTTAGTAGGCTGATATTTACTTATTTCATTATCAATTCGTATGACAGCTTGTTGTTTCCAATATATGTTTTTTACAAGTCTAAGGTCTTTTCCATCAATTTGTAGATCTTCAAGCCTCCTTATCATGTCGACATGTCTCACTTTATCGAAAGCCTTTGTATAGTCAATAAAGCAAAGGTGTAGATCTTTGTTTACTTCTATAGAAAGTTCAATTACTGTTCTCAGTATATAACAGCATTTACTGTACCTTTGCCTTCTACAGTCATCAGATGTTTTTCAGCTTGTCTGTTCATTGTCCATGCTTCACATCCATACAAAAGTTCAGGTTCTATGTAGCACTTACATTGTTCTTCTCCTATTTCAGTTTGTATTTTCTTCCTAACTCTTTGCATGATAATTCTTAGCAAAATCTTCATGATGTGACTCATTATACTAATTATTCGATGTTGATCACATTCCAAGGCTCCTGATTTCTTTGGGATTGCAATAAATACAGAGTTACATAATTCATGAGGTATATTTCCAGTACCCCGAGAGCTATGCCGGTGGTAACGTAGCTACCAGCAGGGCCTCCCAAGCCAGACAGGTCAAAGGGTAGAGAACAGACAAAGAGAAACACCCTGTTCCTCCAGGTTGGGGGTTGATGCGTGGGGTTAACATCCTCACCTTTGTAAAATCTATTTTGTTACGAAACAGATATATAAGCCTCGAATTCGGACGGATTGTATCTGCAGCAAAGAACCTCAATGGCTCGGAACGCTGAAGAAAAAGAAGAAGAAGAATATTTCCAGTATCATATATTGTATTCAGCAGTCTGGTAACTTTGTCTATTCTATATAACAGCTTTTAAATAAATTACTATTGGTCTATGGTGTGATAACACCATCACATTATGTAGGCTGAGAGCAAGGAAGAATAGGTGGCCAATCATTCCTTCATTTTTGCAAACCTTTAAAATAGAGCAGTAAAAGTTGTCTTGCTCTACTGCAGATTTATATTAACTAAAGCCAATTGCTTACTACACTGCCATTTATCATAAGTGACAACAATTTCAATCATTGTATGGGGTTGTTTTTAAGTTTTAGTATTTTTAGCAGCATATTAAAGTGTTTAAGCAACAGATCAAAGTGTTTTTAGCAATACATTAATGTTTACATTTATAGCTGACTGCAACTTTTGTTTAATACTTTGAGCATCGTGATCATCTTTATATTGTAAATTGATTGGTATTTCGGTATTTTATTTGCATGTACTTCTTTCTGTCTTATTTTCTTCCTCTTCTTATCCACCTCCTCCTTGTGTGTATGTCTTTCAGCATCAAGTTAAGAAGAGGTCTCTGTTGAGAGCTTCAATGGAGTTTCATACGTTGTGATATTTGTAACCTCAGATGTTCCATTAATGCATAGTTTGTGGGAACGACCTGTTGTTCTTTTTCCACCGTGTCTAAGTGCGGAAGCTCTTTGTGAGGCACTGTCTTGTGTTTTTCTGTACATTGAAAATTGTTTTGAAATGAATTGAAAAAGAGAAATGCCAAAATTGTATTATAATAACTGTCAAAATACATGAAAATAGAATAAACATAATAGAAAATACTATATTTAGTTTTGTTATTATCACATGAAGAGTTATCAATAACACAGTTTTTAAATATCAACAAATAAAACATTTCAATGAGACAAGGATGCCTTCTTAGTTTTTATGTAGCTAGAACAAAATTAAATTCATGGAAATAAACAAATGGTCTTATGTTTATCTACACAGGCAATGTGGCTCAAGAGTTGGCAAAAAACCTTGGCAGTATTAAAGAAGTTACCGGGTACATAATCATCAAACGGTCATATGCTCTACGAACACTGTATTTCTTAAAAAGTTTGGAGATATTTGGAGATTTTCCTTTGTATGATGGGTATGTCTTAACTCTTGTCAGGTTTATAGGATTTTCTTTCCCTTGTAGTTTTTTTTTAATGTACTATACTTTTACAGTTTAATAATCAGTTATTTTCAAGTTTGTTGCAAAATATACTGATGTACTTAAACGTGTGGGAAATTAAATGTATATTTAGAAAGTGGCAAGATTGTGTTTAGGTACATGTATGTGAGAATTAATGGTGTGGAAAGTAAGGAGAGAGAAATTATATTTACTTAAATTCATAACCAATGTATCAGACTCATCCACAAAAAGCAGATAATCCCTTGGTATAGTCATCTAAGGTGTACATCTCAGTAAAGCATATCCATTTTTTAATAAAATTACACATACATCTGGTTCCTATTCTACTCTGCTCAAATTATTTTCTCTGTCTTATTGCTTCTCCCTCTATTTCTTCTGCCCTATGCATTCTAGAGTAAGTGGTTTCTAATTATACCATTAACAGATTTTCTTAAATGTGTTTCCTGTCCAGCACTGGCAACTTTCCTCATCTCTTGATTCACTTGAATTTGTTTACTTCTCACTATGAGCTCACTCATGGTTTATCTCTCTCCTTGAATTCACTCTTTCCACCAAGATGGTTTGATAAATGCTGCTTTCATACCATTGTAGGCCTTCTATTCTATTCATTCACCATTTGCTGAATGTTTTAGTTTATTAGTAATTGTTTTAGCCATTCACAATGTTCTATATGAAGGTATATAATTTCCTAGGTACAGCCTTATTTTAGTGGACAACATCAACTTACAAGAACTATTCCCTGAGGAACAAATGAAAAGGATGAAGTTTAAGAGTGGCCGGGTGTCCTTTCATGGCAACAGCAAGTTGTGCTTGTTCAAAATCAACCGTTTTGTGAAGTACCTCAACCTGAATGAAACTCCAACTGAACAAGATATAAGCAGGGCCACTAATGGAGATCTCATATCCTGTATGTATTTTATTCATTTATTATATATTACTAATTAAGTTTATGCAAGGTGTTTATTTAATATGTTATATGCCATTTACAAAATAATTCTTCAGTACACTAAATGATAATTTGATTGTCAATGCAGCAAATGATCAGATTCAGCAAATATCAACATACCTAGAGAAGTGAGCACAGAAACATGGCACTTGAACATATGTATGGAGACCACAACATGCAGTCTCTCTCTCTCTCTCTCTCTCTCTTTCTCTCTCTCTCTCTCTCTCTCTCTCTCTCTCTCTCTATATATATATATATATATATATATATATATATATATATATATATATATATCTTACAGACACATACACACGAAAGAAATTACAAAATCCCCAATTATTATTAAATGAAACGTGTTCTTGGATAAAAGGATAAAAACCAAAACATCATATGCGAACATGCCCTATAAATCAGACATAGGTTGAGTGAACTGATTAAAAGTAAGTAAGTAATGGAAATAATGAGGAAAAAACTTGCTGGTGCAGTATAAAGAGTTAAGAGGAACTTCTCTTGAAGCAGTAAACACTTTGAGTAATTGCAGTCCATGAATATGGCATTGTGGCTTGAACAGCAGCAGTGAATCAAAATTTTGACAGGATGATAAGGTGACTCCAAAATCAAATAGTGGAAATCATACTATGAAGACAACATCCATTAACAAACTTAAAATATGACATACCTGCAAGCAATAAAGGACATAAGAGTTAGCTTGTCACAATAATAAGCAGTGGACCAACATCATGTCAGTCACCGTTACTTGCCAGGAAAAATCTTCGTACCCATTTTAGGCTGTATTGACCTGGGAGCAGTGCCTAGTTTTAAAACGTCCACCTTGATGGGGATTTCATCATGTGGCCTCCAGGCAGACATGCTAGCCACTGTGCTACCAAGGCTGCAATACTAAAAGTGATAAGGTCAAAATAATAACTTCTAGTCAATTGAAAAAACAAACCCTCAAACCATTATTTTTTAAAAGTAAATTATGACTTGATTTCCTTCTGCTTCTGCCCTGTATCCCCTAGTAGGTCTCAGGCCCTCAACCAACTCTGGTTGCTTAGACTTCTGCTAAAGTTTCTGATATGATGGGATAGCCAGTTCCTTGCCACCCCTTTTTAGTCAACTCGTATGACATTTTTGGTAGATTACAGTGTTACTCTTCTTTCTTTCCCATAAGGGCACCACTAACACATGGGCAATGTCTTTTCTAACCAAACTAAAATTGTGTAAGGCTGATCTTCTATTAGTTTTAGCATTCAAATCAAGCATTGATGGGGTTTCATTGATTTTATTTTTATTTTTAAGAAACCATATTTCAGCAACGTTGTGAGTAATTGTTTCAAAATAATTAACTAAAACAAAGCAATAAAAAACTTCTTGTGGACTTCTCATAGATGAAAAGTCCCCTCAAATTATAGCTTTCCTGTACAAGTTGTACATAGTTGGGAAGTTGAAGTTTTCAATCTTCAGTCACATGTCTCAGCAAACATACTGCTGGGCATGTTGTGCATAATTGACTTCTCAGCAAGGTAAGAAAGACTGGCTGGTCACTTAATCAACACTAAACTCCACCATGTTTTTATGGAACTTAAGGAAAACTCCCAAAAACATTTGAGTTCATCACTAGAATGTGTGTGAAGGTGTATTCATCACAGATGCAGTTGACAAGAAGAAGAAAGGTCAGATGTATTGCCTGGACAGAGATAAATGTGTATATGTGTATGGTGTCCTTGATAAAATCTATCCATCTGATTGAATCTTCTATTCATTCTTTAGCACTATAGCAAGGGGGAAGATAACATTAAGAGATGGACGAACATCAGCCTGACAGAATGTACAGTCAAGGCGAGAGACAGACAGTGTTGGAAATCCATTGCAGCCAACCTTCATTGTGGTGACGGCACTTGATTGATTGATTGACTATAGCAAGAGCTTTTTGGCTACAAGCACAAAGCTCACTGGGCGTCATTCTGACAAGATGTCAAGGCTATCTTGTTGTCTTGCATGTGATATCGCTTCCATTAGTTGAAAAACAATATTCAACTTATTACTGAGGACAAGTTAGCTAAGATATTAACTGATTCATGATAGAATCCTCTCAGTCTGTTTCATGAATAGTTCATAATTGAGTTACTACTGCAATTTCATCACACTTGTGGACTTTGCAGGTATCGAACAGCATCTGAAGCTCAATGTCACAAATGTGCTTCATGACAGTGCTTTGCTGAATTGGACCAAGGACACTTCAAATGCAAGTCATCTGGTGACCTACATTATAAATTATAAAGAAATGTGAGTGGATTATCAATGATTATTATACTTCATTTTCATGCATTCTGATCTGTACAATTAAATTCTTTTCATTTTCTTGACTACACCAAGACACTCATACTAAAATAGAAAACTTACACTTGTTTTCATGCATTATTCTATACTAAACAAATAACTATAACTTCATTTACTATTTCAAATACAGTAAATAAAAACAATATTGACTGTGGCAGGATATGCTAATACAAATTTGAGACAAAGGAGGTATGTTAAGTCATTTGGTTCTAAGAAAAGCACCATACATTCATTGGTTACTCCATACATCACAACTGTCAGTGGTAAAAGGGAGGTCAAGTAAGAACTCCCCAGAAAAAGAGCTAAATTAATATCCAGGATATCATCATTGTGTAGCAGGTCCTTTGCAGAATGTTGCTCTCACCACATCCCACCGAAATGTCTGTCTCTTGCCATTTCACTTGCCTCAAATGCAAGATGTCTGCAATGTCATGTGTCTGTCATGTGCTGATCAAACCCTGCCTCATCTTCTAGGAACCAGGCCTTCCATCATTGTTCTTTCCAAACCACTGTGACATTTTATATGGCCAAAGTATTTCAGTTCTGAGATGCTATGATATTTATGAGCCAGTTTTCTTTGCTGTTCAAATCTTGTAGAGTGTCAGTAGATGCTTTCATTTTTGTAATTTACTAGGGCAGGTGCCTTTAAGGCCTATTCTATATTAATTCACTGCTAAGGGATTTTTAATATGCACATTGGAACCCGAGTTTGTCACCCTTGTCTTTGAGAAGCTAGACATCCGGTCCACTACTCACAAATCATGAGGTGGAGTTTAACATCATCTAAACAATTTTCTTTAAAATATTACCCTCCATTGGATTCAAATTATGATCTCTTCAAGTTGGAAGCTGATACCATAATTCTAAGCAGCTCCTAAAGACACAGTACAACAAATGCTGTAGTTATGTGTCAGTGACAAAACACAATACAACCACTGCTGAAGTCATGTGTCAACCACAAGACAAAATACAACCAGGGCTGTAGTCTCAGCCACAAGTCATAATACAACCAATGCTGTAGCCATGTGTCTCAGCCACAAGGCACAATACAACCAATGCTGTAGCCATGTGTCTCAGCCACAAGGCACAATACAACCAATGCTGTAGCCATGTGTCTCAGCCACAAGGCACAATACAACCAATGCTGTAGCCATGTGTCTCAGCCACAAGGCACAATACAACCAATGCTGTAGCCATGTGTCTCAGCCACAAGGCACAATACAACCAATCCTGTAGACATGTGTCTCAGCCACAAGGCACAATACAACCAATGCTGTAGACATGTGTCTCAGCCACAAGGCACAATACAACCAATGCTGTAGACATGTGTCTCAGCCACAAGGCACAATACAACCAATGCTGTAGCCATGTGTCTCAGCCACAAGGCACAATACAACCAATGCTGTAGACATGTGTGTCAAGTACAAGGCACAATACAACCAATGCTGTAGACATGTGTCTCAGCCACAAGGCACAATACAACCAATGCTGTAGCCATGTGTCTCAGCCACAAGGCACAATACAACCAATGCTGTAGACATGTGTGTCAAGTACAAGGCACAATACAACCAATGCTGTAGACATGTGTGTCAAGTACAAGGCACAATACAACAAATGCTGTAGACATGTGTGTCAAGTACAAGGCACAATACAACCAATGCTGTAGACATGTGTGTCAAGTACAAGGCACAATACAACCAATGCTGTAGACATGTGTCTCAGCCACAAGGCATAATACAACCAGTGCTGTAGACATGTGTGTCAAGTACAAGGCACAATACAACAAATGCTGTAGACATGTGTCTCAGGCACAAGGCACAATACAACCAATCCTGTAGACATGTGTCTCAGCCACAAGGCATAATACAACCAATCCTGTCATCCATTTACAACTTGAATTTGTTGGACCCCTCATTAACCCCACCACACAGGCACTCATGTCATCTTTTTTTCATTTCAAAGTCTGAAAAGATTTCCATCTCCAGGCATTTTAAATTAGGTATGCTTAGCATGTCGTATAAATGGTATTATGTACGCTTTCCGGCATGGCACATGATTGATTGATTGATTGATGCATAAAAGTCAAATTTGACATACTGACATAAATGTTTTGGTTACTGATTGCTATTCTTTTTTACAGTGAGCAATATTTTCCATTTGTAAATTTGAACAAAAAAACCACAAACAAAAGATTGCACAATTAAATGCCTGACATATTTCATTATATCGCTCCAGGTGCATAATACAGAATTAAATATGATGTAAATAGATTAACAACTTTTCTACCAATATACATAACACATATTGGAGTAATATGGAAGATTATGTGTTTCAGTCAAAAAGGATTCATCTGTTCACTTCATATCATATTTAATTCTGTAGTCTGCACCTAGTGAGATACATATAAATATGCCAGGCAAAAATGTGTGTAATATGATAGATAACAGGAAGAAAGAAGGAAAGACTGGAATACTCATGAGTTTTGTTAGTTCAGGTAAAGTTAGTCCCATAGATACTGCTATAAGGGTGTGTGTTTACATAAAGAATGCTGAAATGTATCTGCACCAATTTTAAAGTCTGGGTAATTCCAGTGATGTATTGGTTCCGACAAACTTCCCACCACTACTGGGGACTGAATCTGGACAAGTCCGTTGTAAGCAAGTGTAATAAGCACTATGCCACTACAGCTCATTTTGTCAATTACAGTTCATACATTTAACTATTTGTATTTATGAAATAATATAACCTGGATAGTGCAGTTGCTACATGCTTGTCTGTTGGGTCAGTGATCATGTGTTCAAATCCATCTGAAGGTAGCGATTTTGTTTTTAAATTGACACGGGCTCCCAAGTAAACCCTGACTTAAATGGATGCCAGGAAATGTTCTGGAAAATAAAGGTAGCCAGCATGATATTAACCACATCACCCATCAAGTGTCAGTTGGGTTTTAACAATATGGGGCTAGTACCATATACCCTACATGGGTCAAGGCGTGGAACAGGGTCATTTACTGGCTGTTACTAATAATCACCACTTCACCACCATAATGACCTCGCCGATGCAATGGAGTTTGGGCATTGAGCTGAGTTTCTCCAGACTCAGGTTTGAGTTAGGAGGAAAACGGAGCACTTATGGGTTAAACCATGTGCCGTGATGTTGATCCAACGACTAAACGACTTAACTACTAATAATGAAATATGTTGCCACACCAGAGCTAAAGATAATCACAGGTACAGGGAAAGCAGATAACTTCATATGTTTTTATTTTATTTTCTTGGTCTTTTATCATTGCAGCACGGATGAGAGTGACATTGACATTTATCAAGGCCGGGAAGCGTGTTCTACTGATGTGTATGTAATTTATTTATCTTGAGTTATCTTTTGCTAATTTACTTTTAAACTAACCTCAGTTTTAGTTGAAACAAGAGCTATGAGAATATTTTACTAACACTAACTCTGCAGAATCTCAGATTCATCTGAACTTTAAAAGTGGTTCCCATTACAGTATCATTGCAGCAAATGTAGTAAATAATTGTGAATGCAATGAGGTAGGTTGTCTTCTTTTTCTGCTACCACTATTAGTATTACTACTACTATTACTGTCATTACAATTATTTTGCCAGTTCCATAGCTACATTCATCAGTATCTCCTATCTTTAGTTGTTGAACAGGTATCTTAGTCTGTTATGTCCTGTTTGGAGCCTGAAGATTGCTTGTTTGTTTCTATTAAGCTGGTATAATGCATCATCTTTTTGATGGCCTAGTGATTTGATTTCCATAGGAATCTGTAGCTTCTTCTTCTCTTCCTCCATTTATCTCAGTGAAGTGTTGTGGTGAGATCTTTCTAATACTCTTTGTAAGTTGGTATTCATTTCTCTAAAGTTGTTCTTGATACAATCACTCCATCTTTTACATAGCATTATATTTCTTCAATGTGGCTCTTTGTGGCAGATGGTTCCAGAACATTCTTGTGATGTGGCCAAACCATTTAATCAGTTGTTCCTTAATTAACTGCAGTACTGGTTTCAGATTTAGTCTTCTTTTATTTCCTAATTATATCTCTCACAATTACTCCCGCAGCTCTTCTAAGGTATCTCATCTCAGTTCTTATTTTTCTCTCATTAGTTCTTGGAGATATCTATAGTATTTCTAACTGGTCTTCATTCTGCCTTCTTTTCAAAATATCTTTTAGATAATTATTAAAATGTAAGCAGCACTTGGCCAGTCTCCCTGATCTAGAAGTTACATGACTTTCTCCATAATCTTGTATACTTTCGTAAGTAACGTGACGTTGCGCAAGAATCTGTAGCGGTTTTCTCCGCTTCGGTAACTTACGGGGTATGTGAGCCGGTCATTCAGAAAGCAATGGCAAACTACTGAGCGTAATCTTGCCAAGAAATCAACAATCAGCTGAAAGATGCTGTTGTTGACAGTGATGTCCTGTTAAGGATATGCGAACAAAAAAAAAGCAGCACTTGGCATTACTAAAATGAACATGATGGGTTTTTGAAGAATGCTTGGTTGTTGATTTTTTTTCACTACCCCATTTTTTGCTACATATCTATTCATAACAATACATTCATTCATTGTATAGACTCATACATTCTAAAAACTAAAAAGTTAGTTGTACATCCTTTACAGGAAGTTGCAATCATTTATTAGCTGTTGATTTACTAGGCAATTTTAGTTCAGTAGTTTGCCATTGCTTTACGAACAGCTGACACATCAAAATCAGTACAAAGGAATCTGTTTCTACATTGCTTACAGCTGATTTTGAACCCTGGACTCAGTTTTTTAACCCTGCACTCAAGTGTGTCGGGGATTGATGAAACTTAATCTAACTATCCCATAAGCCACAGCACATGAACATAATGGTGATTTAACTACCATTAGTGTGGTTCAATATAGGTTATATTCATATAAAAGGAAATGGAATCCTTTATAATCTACTTTTATGAATAAATATTTTTTTGCGTGCGCTCGCTCGCATTGAACGCAATCGTAGTCCGTACACATTACTGGTAGTGGTAGACTGAATTTTGTGTGGATTAGCTTTCCCTATTAACAGTACCCCTCGCCATCAGGTGAATCCACTCCGACCTCAGAGGTACTTGTAATTTACATCCCAAAGTTCCTCCGAAGTCGGAGAGTGTCTGCCTGTACGGCGAGGAACCACCAGTCTGCACACCAATAAGCCAGACATGGGACAACGGATACTCACGCAAAACATCACACTGATGTTGGACAACAGGATGCCTTCATCCGACATACAGGACTTCGCGTTGGAGCTCAAGCCAACGAACACAAGCAAGCAAGCAAGCACATCCCAAAGTCAAGGACGATAGGTCAACATTTTAGTCCAACTTATTTTAGGCTTGGGGAGTAAATGCGGTAAGCTTGCTGTTGATCACATCACCCCTTGAGTGCCGATTGTTCTATAAAATATGGGGTTAGCACTACATGCCCAGGCTTGTAAAAAGAATTTAAAAGAGTGGGCTGTTTCTGCATTCAATTTTATATTTACATAAATGTTTGCAACAAGCAGGCACAGTTGATAATATATTACAGTAATATTTAAACGTCAAAGTCTAAGTAGTAGAGAGTTGTATGTGTTGCAACAGGCCTAGCAGTTGCATGTATTTTTTTTTTATGAGAGGCTGTCAAAACACACTTTTGCAATTCTGCAGTGAAGTATATTTCTCTGTATATTTTTCCTGATGTTGAATGCATAGTTAATTCACAATTAATTTTCTGCTATCTTGTTCATATGTGCTAAGAACATTATCATTGATAGACCTTTCCCTTGGAGGATACCTTGATCCAACACCATCTTTCTGCTGCTTTGTCCTTGTAATTTTGTTCCAGTATTTCTGTTCTCAATGTAGTGGCTGGCCCATCTGTGCAATTTTCCAACATACTTTCATTTATCGTGATTTTACTTTCATTCCTTCCTTCCATACTTTATCAAATGCTTTTGTTCTAAATCTACCCACACTATTTATGTGTGCTTTTTTTTCTTGGAAGCCATACCCTTCTTCCTGAGCTATATAAGTTACTAGCTGACCCTGCCCGGCTTCGCCCAGTCCCTGGTGGGAAGCATCTCATTTAATTCATATAAGTAGTCATATAAGTTCCCGTTCCCGTTACCGACTATCTGTCTGTCTGTCTGTCTGTCTGTCTGTCTGACCCGGCCCGACATCGCCCAGCTCCTGGTGTGAAGCATCTCATTTAATTTATATAAGTAGTCATATAAGTTCCTGTTCCCGACTGTCTATCTGTCTGTCTGTCTGTCTATCTGTCTGCCTGACCCTGTCCGGCTTCATTAAATTCATACAACAAAAAAAAATGTAACTTAAAAGAACGTTCTACCACACACCATCCATTATTTTTAATGAAAACTCTTTCTAATCACCTGCATGACTACAGTAACTTCTTAAGCAAAAAAAGATGAGTTACAATGTTATGCATTGTGCATCATTTTTATGAAAACTTTGAAAATGCCTTACAGATTGTATCATTATTTATTATAACTCATATGCCGGTACATAACTATGGACAAAGAGTTTATAAATCTTTGAAAACGATGCCACAATATGACTATAAGTTATACAGAAAAGTTATGCCCCTTGAAATAACTTTTACAGAGTTAGGTCCCCTGAGATATATGAAATTATGATGAAAAATGAAAAATGAAATAATACTGAGTAAGCAGGCGATTTCACACTAACAAAATATCACAGTTGACAGCTCTGGAATGAAAGGAAGGCGTGTAGAAAATTTCATCTCAATCGGATGGGCCGTTCGCGAACAAATAAAGGCCATACATACATACAGACAGAGATACGCACATCCTAATTTATATATAAGATTTGATCTTTAGTGCATGTTTACTTTCTTAATCGCGCTTGTTGTGTGCCTAGGAGGTGTCTTCCTTCTGTGTGCCACATTAGCCTGGTATTGGTAAATGGACCATTATATCATAAAATTATTATTTTAAAAAATAAAGTTAAATGAACTATGTATAGAATTTTCACTTACTCTTATGCAGTTAATTATACACTTTAGATAAGATTATGGGCATATCATTAATTAAAAGAATGATATAATGTTTAGATATGTTTTTCTTGGAGGCTTTCTTTCCTCATAGACTTACTTCAAACTCTTCTTATTTGTGTCTGAATGTAGTTTCATTTCCTTTACAGGATGTTACAATCAACCCCATCATTTATTGGCTTTTTCTGATCTACTAGGTAATTTCTTAGTTCAGTATTTGAAGATGAGGACTGAGCGCGTAGGGTACTGGTATGCCCCGAGTGCAATCATGTCGGTTCTTAACTCAACTCAGCTCAACTTTAGTTCAATAGTTTGCCATTGCGTTCTAAAGGACCGACTTGTACAGTCAAAATCAATGCAAAATGATCTGCTTAAAAATTGGCTACGGCTGATTTTGAACCCTCAACTCGGTACCTTGGGGAATTAATGAAACTGCATGTTGCACTATCCCCAAAGCCACAGACGTCAGTTAATTATTTAGTAGTTAGCTCAAAACATATCTAAACCTTCTCTCTTTCTCTCCCACATTTTTATCCAAACAGGTGGATGACCACTGAACAGCCTTCTGCCTCTGACTTGAACCCATATCAGACATTTGCTTTGAAAGATCTGAAAGCCTACACAATATATGCTGTCTACATTCAGGCATACGTGCTTCCAACTGCCACTCACTCTGCTGTGACCAATGTGGAAACCTTCATCACAAATCCATCCTGTATGTCAGTATTCTTGTTCATTCTGTTATGTTGTTTTCTTTGGTCTAGAATTAATTGAACAGAGATTGTATATTAGATTCCATCTACCATCACAACTACTTGTTTGATTATTGTAAACGATAAGTCATCTGCTTACATTTTTGTGTGTTAACAAAGAACTACATTGTGCTAAATAAAAACCATCATACAACTTTCCTGTTTTTGTTTCTCTACAAATAACTAGACTAAGATACCCCTGCTAGGGTGGGAAATGTTAGCCCTTCACATATTCTAGGCCACGGCATAATGAGGTAGGGTGGTCAGTTCCCTTCATTACTGTTTTTCTTCCCAGAAAATTTCCAGAACATTCTGAAAACTATTTGGTATCTTTTTATGAGGTTTGTTCAACTCTAAAGCCATATGGGTCAGAAAACTATTTGGTATTCATTTATGAGGTTTGTTCAACCCTAAAGCCATATGGGTCAGAAAACTGGTATCCATTTATGAGGTTTGTTCAACCCTAAAGCCATACGGGTCAGAAAACTATTTGGTATCCATTTATGAGGTTTGTTCAACCCTAAAGCCATACGGGTTAGTAAAAAGAACCCTGCCACAGCTGGGAATTGAATCTGGATCATTGTCTTGCTAAACAAGCACTCTAACCACTATGCCACCAAAGCTCCAAAACTGTACAAATACATCTTTTAAAATTTCTTATATTGTTTGTATTTTGTGTCTCTGCAATAAATCACACTTTGTAATGCCTTCCTTGTATTTGTTTCTTTACAGATAATTATACTTTATCACATCTTGCTTGTATTTATTTCTACACAAGTAATCACACTTAATGCTTGGATTTGTTTCTCTGTAAATAATTGCCAGTTATGTTTTGCTTGTATTTCTCTACAAATAACTAGACTGTATACTAACATTTAACAATAGCACATGCCTTGCTTATATTAATTTTTATACAAATAACACTTTCTATTCACAGCAACTTATATCTGGACTATGCTTTTTTTTTTTTTTTTTTTTGCAAATAACTATACTTTATAATTTTTTGCTTGCATTTATTTGCCTACAAATAACTACACTTTGTCATCTTTTGATTGTGTTTATTTGCCTACAAATAACTACACTTGGTATTTAAACCATCATACGTCTGACCTGTATTTGTCTGCGAGTATGTACATTTTCTTTTCAGTTGTTGTGTGCCTAACACTGTGCATTAACTCCATAGCACTGTCAATGATCCAAATCTGTTTACCAAATCCACAAATGCTTCTTGGTAGAGTTCTCATTTTGACATTTAGCCAGGATATTTCACCAACTATTCTTGTTTTCCAATTGTCAAGGTATTTTTAACATGTGCAATTGTAAACTCTTCCTTCTAGTTTTTTTTTTTTTTTTTACCTTATCCATAAAGACTTGGCGTCTGATCCAGACTCAAAGGAAGTATAGCATTCTTGAGATCTTGTTTTTTTTTTTTTATAAAGACACAATCTGATTCATTCCCAGTCTTTTCAGGCTAGAGGTTAATATCATACCATTAAGCCACCCTCCACCTGACTCATGTTTCTGGAGTACTTGAATCCGGTGTATTTGTCAGTGTTTGTGTCATGGAATGTTGCCTCTGTTGTCTACTTATGTTTTATTACTGTGAGAAACAATCAATACCAACAGATGCATTATTTTATTTTCAGTTTCTACCTTGATTTAAAACACATTTTTAATAACGGTTTTCGAGTGCACTTGTAGCTCTAAAATAAGGTTACATGGTTTTCAGAACGATTTGTCATAATGATGTTTTTATTTTTCTTGGCAAATCATTAACTATTTAACACTTATAAGTAAGAAAATTGGGGCTTTTGCACTGAAATGTTACATAAATGTTTAGAATACCGTGAGCCAAAAAGAAGAAAATCACTGCCATTTTACCAGATCTTATCATCGAAAAAAAAGTAGTTCATAAACAGCATCATGCCTGGGAAAGTGAAATACTTTAGCTATATTAAACATCACAACGGTTTCTACACAACAATGATGGCAGGCATTTTTCTGGCTAGAAGAGACAAGGGCTGACTCACGCATGATGGACGAACAGTTGGGGGTTAAAGTAACAAGTGTGACAGTATTAGTTAAAGAAATAGCTGGAATACTGTGTTACGGTAACAACAGAGACAGAGTGTGTTAAAGTAATAAATTAGACTGCATGGGTTAAACTAACAATTGGGACATTATGAGTTAACAAGTGAGACAGCATGGGTTAAATAAAATAATATTTGAGTCATCATGGGTTACAGTAACAACTAAGATATAATGTATTAAAGTAACAAGTTAGACAGCATGGGTTTAAAATAACAATTGAGGCAGAATGTATTAAAGTAACAAGTGAGACCGAATTTGTTAAAGTAACAAGTGAAAATACATGGGTTAAAGTAACAATTTCTGAGAGTGAAAATGCACTTTATAACCTTATGAGGCAGGAGTTAAATTTGCCACTTGCTTGTGTACATTTGTATCTTTCAATCTTTATTAAAATGTATTTCTCCAATCCAGATCCATCAGAACCGTTGCATTTAGAAGTCACTTCTAATGATCCCACGGAGCTGATTGTGAACTGGAAGCCACCCAAGTTCCCTAATGGCATTGTTACACATTACAAGGTCATTTACCAGAAACAAAAGCTCAGTACAAAGTTATTTGAACAGAGAGACTATTGTCATGACCGTGAGTAACAAAGAATGTGTCTAGCTGTGTATATATCTGTGTATTTGTGTCATCATAAAATGAATCATGTTGCACTGTTCTGTCTAGCTGTGTATATATCTGTCTATTTGTGTCATCATAAAATGAATCATGTTTCACTGTTTTGTCACGTCTGTGGCTCAGTACACCTGATTTCTACAAACTATTTTTTTCAGGTTTGCTTATCATTAGCTTTGACTGTCCTCAATCTGCCTATATGGCAGCAGGTTTATGTCTCAATTCAGCTAATCCTTATCCCTTAACCTTTCCAACAGGGCGATAATGCTGGTAGCTAAGATACAGTTATTGAAACATGCAAGCCTCTCTACTACTTCAGGGTGGAAACACAACAGAAGGAATGTGTTTGTGTGTGTGTATATTTCTGTGTGAGCAAGTGTGATTGTGTGTGCACTTGAAAGATTTTATTGCTGCTGGTTTTGCTTGTCTGTAAAGTTTGAGTGCATGTTTGTTAACACATCATGAACAGCAAGAAGTACTTATCATTACTGTTGTCAACGTAAGTGAATACTGTCTGCTAACATTTGTTGTTATACCCAACAGCAAAATCATTGTCGAAGAAAGTCTTCATAGGAAAAAAAGAGGAAACAGAGAAGAAACACAATACCACTGCAAACTGTTGCGTCTGCCCAAAGTCCAAGCAAGAGCTGGAAGCTGAATCTCGAAAACAAGAAATAGAAACTTACTTTGAGAATTACCTGCATGGTCAGCCTTATTGTCAAAGGTGCACACTTGTTATTGTGTTGTAATGGCTCTTTCTAACTCTCTGTCCAACCATCCTCTCTCTCTCTCTCTCTCTCTCTCTCTCTCTCTCTCTCTCTCTCTCTCTCTCTCTCTCTCTCTCTCTCTCTCTCTCTCTCTCCTACTTTTTTATCCTGGGATACATGGTAGTGCAGTGGCTAGTGTGATGTATGATTGCCTATCAGCCCGGTGGTAGTGTGTTCAAATCATCATTAAAAAGGGTTTAAAATGCAAGAGGATGGACTTCATGGCACCTGATTGTATTCCATGTGGCTCAGTATCTTTCCCCCGGGTTGCCTGCAAAAAGTGTTGCACAAAGCATGAACTCCGTAGCTCCAAGGGTTGACCTCCATTAGTCTGAAAAAATTGCACTCGTGAACCCAACGATGTAGCCCAGAATTTAACCCACAACCATTGGAATGTGAGGTAGATGATGTTACTACTTCACCATGAAGACTGCCTGAATGATCATTAAGGTGGATCATTTAAAATTGATCTGGTTTGCCAGATTGACTCAACCTACAATGGGTATCAGGAAATGTTTTGAGATGTAACGTTGGCCAGTGTGATATTGACTACCCACCCATCGAGTGCAGATTTCTCTGTAAATATATGGGGCTAGCACCATATACCCAATACACCTTAAGACAAGTAAAAAGGGTCCGTCATTTTATTGTTGCTTTTAATATTCCTTTTTGGCATTTAAGTTTTATGAAATCAGAGTATAGCTGACAAATAAACATTGTCACATTTAAGGAATGGAAATAGCTGAGGGAAAAACATGGCAGCACATACTGGTTTGTGCATTAGCCTATCAGCATAGTGAACCAGGCTTCGCTCCTCATTAATTACTGAATCTGGCTTGTTCCCTAACAATTATGCTTTGTTGTCAGCTACGCTTTGTAAAATAGGCACTAGATAATTTTCTGAAATGAAACAAAGAGAATGTGAAAAGGGGCACTGGTCATCTTGCCTCACAATGTCATGACCTAATATATGTAGACATTTAACATGTCACAGCCCTGTATCAGTATCTGTCATAGGTTTAATTGTATCTTTCATGTGTTTGAAATGAATGTAGGCTGGTGTTTATTCTGAGCACTTAAATACCTGTCAAGGATGTCATAAGCTTATTGCTTTGGTATATGGTGCTGCCCGTAGTTTTAGACCAATCAGCACTGGGTGGATGTTGTGATCAGTATCACGTCTGCTGCATTTACTTCTCAGTACATTTCCTGGCACCCATTTTCGGCTGGGACCTGGGAGTTCAGGTCAGTGAAACAATTCCAGTCTCAAAGGAGATTTGAACACATGACCACCATGCCGGCAAGAAAGCATGCTACCCACTGTGCTACAATAGGTCCCCATTCATCCAGAGACAATCCAGCTAATACTGAGTTTTCAACACTTTTTATGTGTTAATTTTTCTTTCTTATCTATTACAGTTGACCTCTGTGATATAGTGGTTAGTCCATTTGTTTACCTAGACAGTGCTCCGAGTTCAATCTCCAGCAAAAGCTAGATTATTTTTTCTTATCAATATGGCTCTGGGATTGATCTGGATAATTGTTAGAATTTTCTGGAAAATAAAACCTGCGAGGAGAGGAACTGATCACCCTACCACTTTATACCCTGGCCTAGAATATGTAAAGGCCTAATACTTTATATTCCAACAGCAGAATCTGTCTGGAGACTACTTTTTATCTATAAGGGGCGTTCATTTGAAATCTGTTCGTGCCGCACCGCGCATAATTGCGTACATTGAACATGATCATGTCATAGTCATGTGATAAGTACTGACCAATGAATAAAAGAGCACGTGCTTATCGTCCCATGATGCATAGGTTCAGTTTCTGACCGTTGAGAAAATGGCCGGGTTGATCCAACATCCGTCTAAAGAAGTTCAAAGAACGGTGATTCAGTTTCTTTCATTTGAATGATGTCTACCAGAGGGCATTCATCAACTAATGCAGGCAGCGTACGGTACGGTATAAATGTGTGTCGAAGACAACAGTGGCAGACTGGGCACAAATGTGTCGGAAAGGACGTCAGTTCACGACAGATCTTTGATGGCCGGGTCAAGCGCATATTGTTGCAACAACAAAAAAACCATCGCCAAAATTGATGCAGCAGTACAGATGAACCGTTGTCAAAGCATACGATCGATAGCGAAAATACTTGATGTGTTAATTGGGACAATTCAAAAGGTCGTTCATAAGAAACTGCAATATCAGAAGGTGTGTTCACAGTGGGTACCACGGATGTTGACCGACGACCAAAAAGATTAACGCATGGGATGGTGTTTGAACCACTTGCTGTGTTACAGAGTGGAGGGTGATGCATTTCTCTTCCGTATAGTGGCAGGCGATGAATCATGGTGTCACCACTTTGAGCCGAGCAGCAAATGAGAGAGCATGCAATGGAAGCATGCTGGATCACCAAAAGCCAAAAAATTCAAGTTACAGATTTCTGCTGGTAAGGTTGTGCTGAGCGCATTTTTTTACCATGAAGGGCTATTGTTGGCCGACTTTAAAGAACCTGGTGTCAACATCAACTCTACCCACTACTTCCAAACACTAGACAAGCTGCAAAAACCCATCAAGAATAAACGACCCGGCATGATTTCTCGCGGTGTGATTTTGTTGCACGATAGTGCTCTTCCACTTGTCGCAAAGATTGTGCAGGAAGCATTAGCAAGGAAGACGTGGGAAATTCTGCAACATCCAGCCTATAGTCCTGATTTGTCACCACGTGATTTTAATTTGTTCGGACCTCTAAAAAAAAGCTCTCAAGGGACAGCGGTTTCACATAGATGCAGACGTAATGAACGCAGTAAACACTTGATTCAGTGAGCAGCCATAATCCTATTTTGCGGATGGCATTCGCCGCCTACCTTAGCCATGGGATGCTTGCCTGAATGCATGCAGCGACTTCTTCTGACCAACCTTTGGTGCATAATTAATTCAAAATGAATGCTTTGTTTAATTCTACCACATCTGTTAATGTTTCTTTCATGCTTTTGTAATAAAGCCATTGGAACGGGCTTCAAATGAACATCCCTAAAATTTTCAGAATGTATCCAATTGTTTTATGATCCCATTATTGTGAACCTTTAGTTATTCTAATTACGTTACTGTTTGACAAAGATGCAGTAATGAGTAAGACCATTCGAACCATCTCATTTATTTGTATAGATATACCCCTTTGACACACAACACCACATCAAGTGGTAGTAAAATGGAATCAGGACATTCAGATGTCAGCTCGAAGGGTGCTAGAGATGGTGGTCCTAGTGCATCAGGTGAAAATCTATCGCACAGTGACAGCTTGTCTTTGAAGATTCACGAAATCCTGGTCTATAATGCTACCAGAGTTGTCCTTCAAAGTCTGCAACACTTTGAGGAATACAATATTGAGGTTGGTTAGCTTTTGTAAAATATATTGATAATCGTCACATGTTGCAAATCATTCATGTTAGCTTTTGCTGTAAAAAGACTTGTTTAGAAAAAGTTTATAACATAGTAAATATGTTTCTAAGGTATTACTATGCTTAAAAAATTACCAACCGATTAAAAAACGCTTTGTGTCACGTCAACTGATGTTCCATTTTTTTCCCTATTGGTGTGTCTGTAATTTCAACTGTAACTGCTAATTTGAAACATATTTTTGTGAATGGTATGTCTTAAAGACAGAAAAAAATGCTGTTGAAAATAGATAACTAAATATTTGGAGATATCTTTACAGTTTTTAAGTTAACAATTATTAAAAGATGACAAGGGGGAAAATTTATCTTAGAAAATAGCATGAAATTATTAAGTTACAGTCAATTGATTTTCTGTGACATGCCTTCTTCTTGAAGATTTTAATGTAGTATTTTCAATTATGTGATGAAATAGTCCAAGAATACGTTTAAACTAATATATTCATGTGCTTTTTTTTATCAACTTCTATCCAACATTTAACCGGCTGTGTGGCAAAGGGGTTATGAATGCAATGCTGTGGACAGACTTGGAGTATAAGCTGTTCTAGTGGTGAAGGAAATATTACATATTTTGTAACCATACATATTCTTCAAATTCAGAGTAACATTTTTTGCATGGTTCTCAAATTCTTACAATATTGTATTGCCAGGTTCAAGCTTGCCATGACGTAGATGCTAGCAAACCTGTGGATACAAAACTTTGTAGTAATCGGGCTTTGACTTCAGGTCGCACAAAACCCTCTCGTAAGTGTTCTTGTATAACATTGGTTTGCTGTCTGTGAAGCAATATTTCAATGTGTTGTATCAGTTATGTTAGCTGATACACAACATAATAAAATATTTGACTCTCTGGCTCTTAAATTCTGCCATAATGTCTAGTATTAGATTCCAGTTATTTTAAGTCTATTTTTCGCTTTCACCATTTACTCAAATTTATGGCTAGGGCAGAAGTAAATCATTTGTAAGCATTGTTCAAGTTGGTGTGAATTAAGGAGTTAATTATGGTTCAGTGTGTGTTTTTGAGACCAGTATGGTGACTAAATTCTTAAAATTTAAGTGGTTTACTATCTGTAACTTGAGATCACCTCTTTGCTGAGGAAACCTGGGAATTGTTAGTTCAAAGAGATGTTACTGAAGTGAATTTAATGATAGTTCAGTTTCCAGTGTATCTTCAACTTTAAATGGCAATTTATCATGGTAAATGATAGAGACCTAGGATGTATGTAATGAGGCTTTCCTCCTTCTACGTCTTAGTAGTAAACAAACAAAAACAAACTAAGAACAGTATGTTATACACCCCTCTGATTCTGAACTAGCAGAATGGAGGTCTAGCCTTCATGGATAAAGGTGATACAGTTAGGAGACCCCATGTACATGTTTGGCGCTGGGGTAGCACAGTGGCTAGCATGTTTGCCTGACGGTCCGGTGGTCGTGGGTTTAAATTGTAATCGAAGCAGATTTATAAAAATTAATCTGAGCTCCCAGGTCCACCCAGCCAAAAATGATTACTAGGAAATATCCTGGGAAGTAAAGATGGCCAAGTAGTTGTGATGGTAGATAGGAATCTAATATACAACCTCTGTTTAATTAATTCTGAACCAAAGAAAACAACATAACAGAATGAACAAGAATACTGACATACAGGATGGATTTGTGATGAAGGTTTCCACATTGGTCACAGCAGAGTGAGTGGCAGTTGGAAGCACATATGCCTGAATGTAGACAGCATATATTGTGTAGGCTTTCAGATCTTTCAAAGCAAATGTCTGGTATGGGTTCAAGTCAGAAGCAGAAGGCTGTTCAGTGGTCATCCACCTCTTTGGATAAAAATGTAGGAGAGAAAGAGAGAAGGTTTAGGTATGTTTTGAGCTAACTACTAAATAATCAACTGGCATCTGTGGCTTTGGGGATAGTGCAACTTGCAGTTTCATTAATTCCCCAAGGTACAGAGTCGAGGGTTCAAAATCAGACATAGGCAATCTTTAAGCAGATCATTTTGCATTGATTTTGATTGTACGAATCAGTCATTTAGAAAGCAATGGCAAACTACTGAACTAAAGTTGAGCTGAGTTGAGTTAAGAACCGACATCATTGCACTCGAGGCATTCCATTATGCGCTTAGTCCTCATCTTCGACTACTGAATTAAGAAATTACCTAGTAGATCACAAAAAGCCAATAAATGATGGGGTCGATTGTAACATCCTGTTAAGGACATGCAACTACATTCAGACACAAATAAGAAGAGTTAGCAGTAAGTCTTGGAAGAAAGAAAGCCTCCAAGAAAAAATATGTAAACATTATATCATTCTTTTAATTAATGATATGTCCATAATCTTATCTAAAGTGTATAATTAACTGCATAAGAGTAAGTGAAAATTCTATATATAGTTCATTTGACTTTATTTTTTAAAATAATAATTTTATGATATAATGGTCTATTTATCAATACCAGGCTAATGTGGAACATAGAAGGAAGACACCACCTAGGCTCATAACATGCACGATTAAGAAAGTAAACATGCACTGAAGATCAAATAACTTATATAGCTCAGGAAGAAGGGTATGGCTTCCAAGAGAGAAAACAAAAGCACACATAAATAGTGTGGGTAGATTTAGAACAAAAGCATTTGATAAAGTATGGAAGGAAGGAAGGAAGGAAGGAATGAATGTAAAATCACGAAAAATGCAGGTATGTTGGAAAATTGCACAGTTGGGCCAGCCACTACATTGAGAACAGAAATGTATGGTGTATTGACCACTTCACCCCTCAAGTGCCAAGTAGTCATGAAAAATATAGATCTAGCACCATATGACCAACACACCTCAAGGTGAATATAAAAAAAAAACCTCTTACTTCTTGTGTGCATGTTAAAAATCCTTTAGCAGTTGGAAGTAGAAAAGAGAAGACCAAATAGACCAATACCTGGGCCAGATTTCACAATTAGAATATAAATCTGCGAAAAAATATTTAATAGATGTGTGATTCTGCCTGGGTGATCGAGTGAAATGGCGAGTCATGACCGCCCACGCTTTCCGGCATGGCACATGATTGATTGATTGATTCTGGTATATGCACATATTTGATCCTTGCTGCTGCTACAAAGTTTGTGCACTGTAGTGAGATTCATAATTGGGGGGGGGGGGGGGGGGGGAAGAGAGAGAGAGAGAGAGACTTGAGTACCAGTGGAATTGCCCATTGCAATAAAAGCAATCCTTTACATACCCGATTAATTGCTAGAGTGTTCATTGTTATTATGAAAGAAGAAAATTGGGAGCTGTTCAACTTAAATATTTCTGAAAAGTTCTTAGAATACACTGATATTCTACAAGACCTGAACATCAAAGAAATCTGGCTCATAAAAAGCACTATGTCTCTGAAAATGAAATACTTTTGCCATATTAAACATCACAGTGGTTTAGAAAAAACAGTGGTGGAAAGCATGGTTCCAGGAAGATGAAATATAGGTCAACCAACACGAAGATGAAAACAGCACCTCGCAGACACTTTGGGTACCGGGGCGCATGAGACTGGCAATGGATTGAAACACTTGTCAGCAGGTCATGATGAGAGCGACATTCTGACAATCATCCACTACTTGATGATGGTTTTTTTTTAAATATCACCTGTTCATTATGATAATATGTGAGTTTTTTTGTTTTTTTTAAATTCATATTAAAAATTGTTTTTTTTTTCTTCATTGTTATATGTTTGTTACAGTTATCATGGACAGTTATGTTTTTGTTACAGCTATCATGGACAGTATTCCAGAGTCTACCATTGTTGTTAGAACTGTGGTGAATATGACTGGTGATGTCATGATCTCATGGAAGCCACCACCAGAACCAAATGGACTCATCCTGAAATATAACATCTTCTACAAGAGATCAAATCAGGAAAATGTGAGTTTTTTTTTATATTTTTTGTTTGTTTGTTTGTTTGTTTTTTTATTATTGGGGGAAGATCATTCTTGACACTGTCTTCATTTGGAGGTGACATTTTTTAATCTTTTTATTCCTATGGCTTTCGATTTCCCTTTTGATTAGTGTATCCTCTATTTTTACTTCTTTCATTTGTCTTTCATTATTTGAGAGACAATCAGTACATGTTATATACTTACCATACTAACAGACAAATATTGTGAAAACATAAATACATGATATGGCAACATAAAGCAAATGGTGAAAAGTCTAACCAGAGCAATAATACAGGCGGCCACTGAGTCTATTCCAAGAGGAGCGAGGAAAAATTACAAACCATACTGGACTGAAGAACTATAAATTTTGGAGGACAAAGTTGAAGATGCCAGGAAGACGCAGAGAGAGAACAAACAACTGAAGTGAACATCTCTCTCAAAGCCATCTCAGCAAAATATAAGAGAATAGTAAATCAAACAACAAGAGATTGCTGGAGGGAAAAAACAGAAAATCTGAACTTTGACAGGGATGGAAGCAAACTATGGAAACTAGGTAAAGCCATGAACAATGAAGGACCTAGAAACAAACAAATAACAATTAAACAAGGAAATGCCTTGCTTACAGGAAAAAAGGCTGCAAATGCACTAATGGAACACTATGCCAGTGCAAACCACACTGATATTACAGTCAAACAGAAGAAAGCAATCAAAGATAAACAGATACATCATAGTAATACAGAGAAAGCAGCAAAATATACGATGGCAAATCTAACAATGGAAGAAATGGAACAGGCAATGAATACCCTAAAAAAGAAGAAATCACCAGGAAAGGATGGAATCACAAATGAAATGTTAATAGGACTAGGCACTAAAGCAAAAAAGAAACTACTAGCAGTCCTAAATTACAGCTAGAAGAGAGGAATATTCCCACAGGCATGGAAAGAATCTATACTAATACCAGTCCCAAAGAAAGGAAAAGACCTGGAAGAACCAAATGGCTATCAACCTATCAGTCTAGTTAGCTGTGTAGAAAAATTAATGGAACGCATTATCATTGGCAGGCTAACACGGCATCTGGAAGAAAAACCAACTCTTAACACCACACCAAGCAGGATTCAGAAAGTACAGATCCACTGAAGATCAAATAACCTATATAGCTCAGGAAATAGAGGATGCCTTCCAAGAGAAAAAGTACATACTAGCGGTCTGGATAGATTTAGAAAAAGCATTTGATAAAGTATGGAAGGAAGGACTGAAAGTAAAACTGCAAAAAATGCATGTTTGTGGGAAAATGTACAAATGGATCAGCAACTATCTTGAGAACAAAACTTCCAAGACAAAAGTACAAGGACTAACTAGCAAAATGATGCTGTTGGAGCAAGGTGTCCCCCCAAGGAGGAGTTCTTTCACCAACATTATTCCTAGCAAATATAAATGACATTACGGAAAATTTTCCAGCCAGAGTACACACATCCTCCTTTGCGGATGACCTAGCCATATGGACATATGAAGAATATATTAGTACAGCTAACAGCAGAATACAGCAAGCCTTATTAGCGCTAGAGGACTTGTCAAAATCATGGCTATTGAAGATAAGTGAGGAGAAAACAACATGCACAGTGTTCTCCCTCTCAAATAAATCTCAGCAACCTAAGCTGGTATTGAATGGAAAAATATTGCGTCATGAAGAAAATTCAAACTATATAGGAGTCACCTTTGATCGTCGCCTGACATGGAAGACACAGGTTGAGAAAAATCGAACAAGAGCAAGGCAGAGAATGGCAATCATGAGAAAGCTTGCTGGTACAATGTGGGGAGCAGATGAGGAAGTTCTTAAGAAGTTATATACTGGATGGGTGAGGCCAGTACTGGAATATGGCATTGCAGCTTGGGAAACAGCAGCTAAGTCAAACTTTAACAAAACAAGTAGAGTCCAAAATCAAGGAATGTGAATCATAACTGGAAGCCTGAAGACAACGCCTATTAATGAACTAGAAAAGATCACTTGTTTACAACCAACGCAGGATAAAAAAGAGATAGCAGACCCCAGCAATAAGCAGAAAAATTTAGAAGATTGACAGACCACTCTATGTATAACAGGTTTAATGGTTTTGGAAAGGGAAGAACTTTGTAGAAACTGCAAAATGAAAGATTAGGGCAGATCCTATACTTAACATATCAACAGTCAAACCCATTTACAGTGCACACAAGTTCCTAGCTTGGAGACAGCAGCAACTGCCTGAGATGATAGAAAAAATTCCTGGTATTGAGAAAAAGAAAACCCAGAATGAAACCGAAAGAAGAAAAATAACCCTAAACTACATAAAAGAACATTACCCAAGTAGCAATTTGACCCATGCATGTACAGATGGATCAGCCAAAAATTCAATAGAAAATGGAGGAGGAGGAATTCTCCTAAATTTTAAAAATGGAATGAAAAAAACACAGTCTGTGGCAACTGGAAAATTTTCAAGTAACTTCAAAGGGGAGGTAAAGGCTTTGAAAACTGCAGCAGAAATGCTCTTGATGGAGGAAAATAAAGAGAAGCAAATAGCTATATTCACAGATGCAAAGTCAGCTGACTCAATACTGAAGAGCAAAAACAGCACAGAACTAGCTGACCTAAGAGCAGCACTCCATGGTCTATGCCAGAAATCCAAAAAAGTTGTAATACACTGGATCCCATCACATTGCAGTATACCTGGAAATGAAGAGGCTGACAGACTAGCAAAAGAGGGCGGACGACTACCACAGCCTGACATAGACATAACCTATAATGAGGCAAAGAGGTTTATAAAAAGCACTTAAAGAACCAAATGGGAATCAGAGCATCCAGGCCACCAGAAGAATGATGCATATTACAAACTCGACCAAAGAGAACAAGTAGCAATCTTCAGACTCTGCACAGGACATAACAGGCTGAAATACCACTTGTTCAATAAACTAAAGATAGGAGATACTGATGAATGTAATTGTGGAACTGGTAAAATGGCAGCTAAACATTTGCTGCAGGAGTGCCCAATATATGCAGAACAGAGAAAGATATTTTGGCCCACACCTGCTTCATTTGAGGACAAGGTATATGGAGATATCAACAAGCTCAAGTTGACTGCAGCTTTAACTACATTCAGGTTGACATCTAAAGGTGCATGAAGAAGTATTTAGACTGCCACACTTTATACCACAGGTATGTCGGTTACAAAAGCGTCCCAGAGGCATGAAATGGAATATTGCTTGGATAGCAAATCCATTACGTGGAAAGTCTGAATCGAAAGCTCACTGTGTGGGCTTCATAAAAGGTGGAAAAAGTGTCCCAGTGGCATGAAATGCAATATTGCTTGGATAGCAAATCCATTACATGGAAAGTCCAAATTGAAAGCTCACTGTGTGGATGTCATCTGCAGACTGCATTCTTCTGATTTCTGGAAGAACAGCCTATGGTGAACGAAAGGCCCAATATACAGAAGTAAGGCTAAGCAGCCATGTGCAGGACGTGACGGTTCCTTGGGTAAGCCCAGTACCAGAGCGCTGTGTGTCGGCTCTGCAATTATGGAAGCCTCCTTGGATGGTAGGGAATGCCCATGGTCTGCCCCTGCCTTCCCTTGAGGGCTGACAGTATGTCTTTGGCTGTTCTAAATGTGCCAGCTGGGATGGGGGATAACACCACAACAGTGAGATTCAAATGTCCTAAGAAACCCCCGGGAAGGTTAACCCAGTCAACAAATGCCCGCAGAAGTCGGATGTGTCGGCCTAACAGCGCATGAATGCAGCTCTGCTGTAAACAGGCACAATGCAATCAGGTCTTAAAAAAAAAAAAAAACTCCGGATGAACGCAGAAGAAGATATACTTACCATTAGCACCAGAAGCATTTAAATCATCAATCTGCAAACACATACACTGTCTGTGACTTTATTATTGCCACCTTAATTGAATTTTCTTTAAGTTTTATTTTAGCAAGATAAACTCAAAGAGGGGTTATGGGGGAAATTGTTTTTTGCACTCGCTTGCTTTGAACTGAAGCATAGTCCATATACACTACTTCCAGTAGTGCCGGACTGAATTTTGTGTGTGGATTAGCTTTCAGTGTTAACAGTGTCCCTCACCATCAGACGAACCCACTCTGACTTCAGAGATATTTGTAATTTATGTCCCCAATTCAAGGACGATAGGTCAACATTTTAGTCAAACTGTCTGGTGTAGGGGTTGAACCCCTTACCTCGGCATCAGCACACCAGATGTTTAAGAACATGCGTTCTTATCCATTCAGTCATGCTGACCTACTGGTGCAATTTGTAATCCTGCATACCGGGTTCACAATACAGCTGTGGGTGATTCGGCAACAGACCGCCTTGTGTTGGTTTTCATGCAATAGTATGAGTGCCGGTCATTCAGAAAGCAATGGCAAACTACTGAACGTAAACTTGCCAAAAAATCACAAACAGCCAAAAAATACTTGGGTTATTAATTCATTTGCTGTTAATGCAAAAATTGCATAAGCTCTACACAGGATCTGATTGTTTTCACTAGAAACATCTTCATGAAATATAGATATTACCCGAAGTTAGGAGATTAGTTTGCTGTGTGGCAATATCCGCTTGTTAGAAATAGCTTTGGAAACCAAGATTGAAGATGATACAATATATTCTAGTCTACATAACAAAAGTGATGACAGAATACTGAGTTAATAAGCAAAGATGTTAACATAAGTTAGGAGACAAGTATACATGTTGGAAATACTCTCTCATTAGAAATAACTTGGAATCATGAATTAAGAATAAAAACCTTGTATTTGTCAACATAACAAAAGTGATGACAGAGTACTGACTTTAGTCTGCATAACAAAAGTGATGACAGAATGCTTAATTCATATTGCAGATGCATTGGCATAAGTTAACATATTGGAAATATCGCTCATTAGAAATAGTTTTGGGAATCATGAATAATCATCATCATGTGCCTTGCAAAGCAGCACAGGCATTCATGTCTGTCCACACATCTCGGCCCTTGGTGTTCCGGATCAGTTCTTTTGTTGACATTCCTCCATGCCATGCCATAGTGTAAGACCATCAAGCATAATTTCTGCTATTTCCACCGCTGATCTTTCCTGTCACCATGATGTTCTCCTATAAATCTCTGAATACCGTCTTGTTCTTATATTTTGTATAATGTTCTACTTTCATTAGCCTCTTCCAGGCAATCATTGTTGGTTATGCTGGCCGTCCAAGTATTCACAACATAAGTAATATAAACCTTACACTAATCTACATAACAAAAGTCATCCCGGATCATTCTCACTTGATACAGCAAAATTGTTAACATAAGCTTGCATGTTCAACTATACTATCATTAGTTTTGGGAACCATGATTGAAGAAGAAGAATTTTGAGCTAGTCTTCAGCTGCAAAAGTGCCATATAAGAAATGTGTGGCCAAAGGTGTGCAAACCATCAGATATGAATATATAGAGGGAAGTCAGCAGAGTTAAACAGTTGCATCAACAACAATATTGATTCCCGCTGGATGGATGCATCCCACTTTTGCAGCTGAATTGGGCTCAGCCTTTGTAGAAAAATAACACAATTCAAAACTGAACTGAACCCAACTTTTGTGCCTTCTTGACAATGAAGGAGCTGTCTTTTAATATTATTTTATAATTTTATGTTTTTTTCTGTAGATCTGTTTGTGGTGTCCCATCCCTAATGAAGATTTAAATAATCAAAACCTTGTTTGTTGTATCCTAGAATACTTATTTTTATGTTTTTATTTTATTATTATATATTTATTATTGTCTCTTGTTTTGGGGGGATTTTCACTTCGTGATTTATGTTCACCTTTATGGAGTCCGTTGTAAGGTATGTACACTGTCCGTGTTTAGTATGCCTCATCTTTTCGTAGGAGCCACATATACCTACCTGTTTGTATTTCATATGTAAAGAAACCAGCCAAACAGAGACCGCAACTACACCACATAATGAACAGAACACAGAAGAAGAACCAACAGCACATTATGCCATTAAAGAACTCCTATTTGTGGACGATCAAGCACTAATAGCAAAATCAGAAGTAGAATATCAAGACCACATGAATAGTCTAAATGAAGTGTGTAGAGACCAAAACATGAAAATTGGCATCAGTAAAACAGAGGTAATGACTATAACCAAAAAGGAAAAAACAACAAAGATTCATCTAAAAGAACATCCCCTGAAACAAAAGTAAAGAGCTTCAAGAATTTAGGAAGTGTAATATCATTATATGGCAAATTGGAAGACAAGATTAAAAATAGATTTAATAAGGCAAACCAACTCATTGGATGGTGGGGGGGGGGGGGGATGAGTGGTCTCGAGGTATGGTGTCCACCTCTAGTGCTGGAGGTCCTGAAGTCAAGCCCCAGTTAGGGCCAGGATTTTTTAATGTCAACTTCTAGAAACAAAATTTCCATTGGTCTCTGGGTAGCGAGATCGGACGCCTGTGTGTATTGTTGCGTACATTAAAAAAATCCCTTGGCAGCAGAAATTTAAAAAGAGTCGCATAACGGTGCTGCCCAGGCAACATTTTAAGTTAAAAATCTACCCAAAGTATTTCAGGATCCTCGCCGGTGCTACAGAGTTCGTGCATTGAGCTGAGATTCTCTGGACTCAGGCTTGAGTTAGGAGTAGAACGGAGCACTTATGGGTTACACCCGTGTGCTGTGATGTTGATCTGTTGACTAGACTAAACTAAAACTAAACTCATTGGACAAATAGCACCAATACTAAAGAACAAACATGTATCAAGAGATACTAAGAAAGCACTCTACAACACAGTCTTCCTACCTACTCTATGCATAAATGCCAAACATGGACAATGACAAGAAAAGAAAAAAGCAAAATCATAACTACAGAAATGAGATTCCTGAGAAGAATACTCAAGTATCAAGAAGAAGAAAAAAATCGGAAATTAAGAAATCAGGACTAAAGTGGGGGTTATAGCAGCGGTCAATTTTATCAGAAGACAGGAAGTTAAATGGTTTGGCCATGTAACAATATTACCAACTAACAGTGTACCACTACGTGCAATGATGTACAGACCAGATGGAAGCAGAAAAAGAGGTCAACCACATAAATGATGGACGGAGGGAATTACAGAGCCCATGGGAATCTTGATACATGAAGCCCATAAACGGTTACTCTCCTGCTGTTTATGCCTCACCTCGACACCGCAGGGTACAAGAGGAACAAAATGAGATGAGATGAGAAGAGAAGAGATGATGAATACTGGCCTGTCTTCACAAAACACTGCCCTCACAATACACTATTGGCCTTTTGTTCTTGTTAAGGAATAGTTGTGTGTGTTCATCTGTTTAGTTTAGTTTAGTCGATGGATCAACATCACGTCACACTGGTGTAACCCTTAAGTGCTCTGTTCTCCTCCTAACTCAAACCTGAGTCTGGAGAAACTCAGCTCAGTGCATGAACTCCGTAGCACCGCCGAGGAACCTGAAATACTTTGGGTAGATTTTTAACTCAAAATTTTGCCCGTGCAGCGCCATTAGGCTACTCTTTTTTCGATTTCCAACTGCCAAGGGATTTTTTACGTGCTCAACAATACACACGGGCGTTCGATCTCACTACCCAGAGACCAGGGAAAATATTATTACTAGAAGTCCACGTGAAAAAATCCTGGTCCTCACTGGGGCTTGAAAAGGGGACCTCCAGCACTCGAGGCAGACACCATACCTCGAGACCACGCAGCCCCCGTTCATCTGTTGTAAGGTTCTAACTAATGTTGTATGATGGCTATTCTAAGAGGTTTTTCCCATGTAATTTTTTAGTTGTAGCTGTATTAAAATGTTGGTCCGACGACAACCCAACATACATTGACTATGATTGTTGAGAGATGTTTTATTTCTTTATCACCCTTTTATATCTGTATTTCATACATGTCCACAATATCTCTCATTCTTACAAAGTCACAGGCAATTAATATTATTTATAACAACTAATTGGGACAGAAAATTTAGTTTGATGATTTCCTTCCATCATTATGTCTTAGCCATCATATATGTAATACATGTTTCTTAACATTAGGGATTGATGAGTTTGTATAGTTCTCTGTATCTGGGTTCAATTGAATTATTGACTCCATCTTCAGCTGATACCTCGACTAATCTGTGTCAACAGTAGGGACTTTAAGAAGAACTCTGGCCATCATTTGACTGGTCTGGATCATGGAAACTGGACCTTTCAGATTAATGCTGTTTCCCTTGCAGGAAATGGATCTTTAACTGTACAGAAAAACTTTATTGTGCCACATATTCCAGGTAAGTGGTCCAAATGTTGAATCAAGGCACTGCATGCGTGTATTAGTGCATTTTCAAGTGTATTTTTCTTCTATAAATTAAAACACGCCATATTTTGTTCAACCCTTGTATCCTTGTAATTAGTAAAATAGTCTGTTGTCATGTCAGACAGTGAATTTATTTTTTATTTCATGCCTTCATATAATTATTAAATGTGCATTATGTGGTTGAGATAAATTCCAAAGGAACAATTTGGACGGATAAAAAGAGTACTGAAAGAAACTAACTCATAAAGATAACTGATTACTCAAATCAGAATAAGACAATTAATATTCTTTGCATGTGCCATGAAAAGTATTAAAAATTCTTTGGATGGTAAGAAGAACAAACAGATCTATCCAACAAGAACTCAATATTGCAGAAGGATGGGTATTCAGGCAAATAAAACTGAGGAAATGAAATATTTTGGACATGTAAAATGACAGGAAAGTCTAGGAAAGATTATTGTGGATTGAATGTATCATGGTGGTGGAGAAGAGGAAGAACAAATGAACGAACAAACTTTATTTTCAAAGGTTTAAGCATTGGGCACGCAGGCCCGTCTAACATTCTGCCCTTCTGTCACTCTCTTTCATACATTATTTCATTCACACATCATTCAAGGCTAATTTAGAACAGTAACAATATAAAAGGTATGCATTATAAAGGCATGGGGAAAATGCAAAAATCAATACTACACAACTCAGTAATATTAAATAATGGTGTGGCACTTGTTATTAGCTATGTGGAATACTGGTCTACCAAAAAGGGACTGGCTGTTATACTAGGGTTTTATTATTATTATTATTATTTCTATTATTAAGGGGGAACGTAATCCGTACTGAGAAAGTGTTTGAATAATTTGCAATTATATGTATAGGGATTCGTGATGTCTTTGATTTCTTGTGGAAGATTGTTCCACAGCTGAACTGCAGAGTACTTTAAGCTTGTTTTGTATAAGTTAATCCTCGGTTTCAGAATGTGTAATACCCTGAGAAGGTTAACCCGGTCAACAAATGCCCGCAGAAGTCGGATGTGTCGGCCTAACGGCACAAGAACGCAGCTCTGCTGTAAACAGGCACAACACAGTCACATCCGAAAAAAAGAAACTGGATGAACGCAGAAGAAGAAGAAGAAGAAGAAGAATGTGTAATATATTTAATTGTTTACTGTGTCTAGTATTATATTTAAACAATAACCAAAGGTAATTTGGGGCATTCTGATGTAGGATTTTGTGAATTAGTTTGGCCTTATTGAAAAGCAGTAGAGAGCATTTTTGAAAGACTGGTATGTGGGCGAAGTCTGCACAGGATACGGCCATTGAATGACGATGTCACGAGAAATAATAATCTGGGAAATATTGTGACAAAATGAAATTTGGGAGGGGGAGAGAGAAAAGAAGACAGAAAAGAAATTAGGCTTCCCATTTCTTATAAGGGGTTTTTGGACTTGTCCAGCATGTTGTAATGATGGTCCATTTGTATATTTTTGTTATATATTCCCATAATATGTGCCTTTTTCTTGTTGTGTATTGATAATGATTGTGTGTGTTGTAGATCTCTTGATATGCAACACACTAAAGTTTTGTATTTTATGTTACATATTACGTGAACAAAGTTTTAACAATCTTTACCTGAGATTGGAAAGTTTAACATAAAATATAGAGTAGCTAGAGACATTATACAATTCTTGATTTGGGGAGTGTTGTATGCAATCATTTCATAGGGTGCCCATTAATTTATTTTTTAAATATCTTGAGGCAGTAGACCAGACTTTTACAGATGAGGAAGTACATAGTACCTAAAGATGTAGCTTGTGTTTTTACAGATATTGCTATGCAGTAAAATATTTAATTTTTTTTTAAAGTATAACATATTTTTACTAGAATTATTGAATAAAATGTGCATTGTATAACACCAAATGTGGAAACATTGTAGATAAAGCCCAGCAGTTAGAATGAGAGTAGACAGTATTGAACAGTGTTGTATACATGTGAAACATGGATGAAAATCAGACAAGCTGAGAAACATCTTATGGCAGTGGACATGTGCTTCTGATTAAAATGCACCAAAAAAACATGGATGAGTAGAAAAATGAATAATACAATCCTTCAAGAAACAAATCATCATTGTCATGTGCCGTGCTGATAGATGTGGACTGTCGTGGTTCACCATCTTAAACAATCAAAGTTTGTGATTTCTTTGTGTTCTTGTCCTGATTATGACATTGGTCAAGTCATCCAGGCATTTATCTATTTGAAAAAATGAAAACACAAAAAATAGATTGCACAATTTATTGCTTGGCATATTTCGCTGCATCTTTTGTCTCTTTGCCTTCTCTTTGCTCTTTCCAATCAGTTTTGCCAGTTGTCATTAAGTTTTTAAGTTTTTTTTTCTCCCCATAACATGAGGAACATATCATGACTGTCTATGTCTGAGCAAAATATCATGACTGTCTATGTCTAATTTCTCTAATCATTTGAATGATGTATTAATACCAATGAGCATTCATTCCCTGTGGGCATTGAGATGGAGTCTGTCAACAATGAAATACCTAAAACTCGTGAAGGAAACATGACCAACCCAGGCCTGATCCCAGCCAGTCCATATGTACTGGGCTGAATCATGCCCTGGCTACATTTTGGTATGCCTCTCTGCAGATGTGAAGTTCCAGTGCCTGTCATGCACACCCCACTGGTTTCTGAACTTGGAGAGATGAAGGACAGTCTCTCCAACACAGTCCACATGGAGATGGTACTTTTGTATGGGGTCTGGAGAAAAGTCTATTCACCAACCTCATTCACCAACCTCATTCCATTAGAAGCAAGTCCTGTCAAAGACTCAGACAATCTGAACAGCAATACATCAGACTTATGAGTTAACACTCAGTTGTTCCGACGATTCACTAACCAACCGACCAATGAGCATTCAAAGATAATGTTCTTACATTGCTTACCAGGAGGTCAGCATGGCCAAATGGATAAGAATGCTCGCTCTTAAACTTCTGGTGTGCTGATGCTGAATTAGCAGGTTCAACCCCATCACCGGTCAGTTGGACTAAAATGTTGACTTCTTGTCCTTGACTTGAGGACGTAAATTACAAGTACCTTCTGAAGTTAGAGTGGGTTTGCCTAATGGTGAGGAACACTGGTAATAGAGGAAGCTAATCCACGCAAAAATCAGTCCAGTGCACTAGAAGTAGTAGCACTTCTATGCTTGAGTTCTTCTTCTTCTTCTTCTGCTGCGTTCATCCGGAGTTGTTTTTTTTCGGATGTGATTGTGTTGTGCCTGTTTACAGCAGAGCTGCGTTCTTGCGCCGTTAGGCTGACACATCCGACTTCTGCGGGTATTTGTTGACCGGGTTAACCTTCCCGGGATGCTTGAGTTCAAAGTGAGCAAACTTACTCACACATTTTCTGTTTACTCACACATTTTCTGTTTACTCACACATTTTCTGCTTACACACACATTTTCTGTTTACACACATATTTTCTGTTTACTCACATATTTTCTGTTTACTCACATATTTTATGTTTACTCACACATTTTCTTATATTTTTGTTTTTCTTTTCAGGTCAAGAAGAGACATTCAATGCAGTTGTTATTACTGCAGTAATAGTTATTGTGACAGCTGTGATCATTATAATAAGTATTTTGATCTTCGTCAAATTCAGGTAACCCATTGGATGTTGTATAAAAATATTGAATGTGTTATATACATAGCTCAAATATTTAGTCAGTTTTGACATATTTATGTTTTGTTTTATTGATAAGATAAATGTATTTCAGGTAAACTAGCCAATTAGCAACCAGAAAAGTATAGTTTTTTATTTTCAAGTTCTGTTTGCAAAGTGCACCCATATAGTGAACAAGAAAGCAGATGTCAAGTTAATAAATGTATAGGTATTTTCTTGCACTCATGAAAGGCAGGGGGAGAGGATAGCGATACTAGCTGGGATTTCGCAGTGTTTAGTAAAAGTCAAAGAGAACCTGATATCTTGATTGTTAAATGTTAAAAGATATTTAATACTGTGGGTAGAAACAAAGCTTATTGTCCTGATGTTCTGACCATGTTTAGGGCCGTATTCAAATGTATGAGTGTAGGAGCAAAGCTTGTTGTTTCAACCAAGAATAATCAGAAATGATTAAGTATTTAACATGAGCTGTCCTACTGCAATATAGATTTATTGCCCGAGATTTGGATTTACTATGGATAGAATGGTACGGCAGTTCGCACCAGATACAAGAAACCAATAATATCTTTAATAATAATAATATAAAAACACATAATTGCTAGATTGGTCGTCACACGCATCTGCCATGTTTAAAGATGTATGTTTTTGGGGAAATACATTCATAGTCATAAACAACACCAGTCCCCTAACATCACCAATGAAATTGGCAAATATGAAGCAATTTAGCAGAATCCTTGCTCATATTTATGGCAAACTTGAAGGAGTGTCACAAATACTAGCAAATTAAGCTTAATCTAACACATACATCCACGCATGATGTATGAGACGAATAAAACATGTTCCAAAATTAATCATTTAAATTAACTTGCTACCATTCACCCTGTGTCAGATTTTACAAGCACATGTATAATCAAACACCTACACATTCTGACCACGACTTGCTCATTTGGACAATTAAACACTAATGATTAGCACTGATAAACATCTGATAATTGACACTGATATACCTAATATCCATGGAAATCTCAATATATGAGGCTCATAACAGTGTTATATGTACTAGATAGAGACTCATAACAGTGTTATATTTGCTAGACAGAGATTCATAACAGTGTTATATTTGCTAGACAGAAACTCACAACATTGTTATATTTGCTAGAAAGAGACTCATAACAGTATTATATTTTCTAGAAAGAGACTCATAACATTGTTATATTTACTGGACAAAGACTCATAACAGTGTTATGGATAAAGGCTCATAACAGTATTATATTTGCTCGACAAAGACTTGTAACAGTGTTATATTTGCTGGATAAAGACTCATAACAGTGTTATATTTGTTAGACAGAGACTCATCAGTGTTATATTTGCTGGATAGATATCTGCTATCTTTGATTGCTGGTCAGAGGCTCAGAGGCCTATAGAAACATTATTATTATTATTATTATTACAGGGTGAATAGCCTGAGTGAGGCATTTTAAATATGTGTGGGGTGAGATGATGTCTATTTTAACATGACATAATTTGTATATGTTTTTCATAAATGGCTACAATTCTGTCTCTCAGGTTCCAAAATGGTGTTTTGACAGTTATCTCACCCAACATTAACTATGTCTCATCCGATGAAAGTAGGTTTGTCATTGTTTTCAAGATGTTACTTTCAATAATGTAATGTTTCCTTTACAGTGTCATGTTACTCATTGACTGATACTATAATTTATTTTAAAGTTATGTATTGTAAAGAGACAGAAATATAGAAAATGTAGTCTTAATGATAATTCTATCATAGTTTATACTGACATTGAATCTTTATTCTGTTTATTAAGTGAACTTAAACATTTGTCAGCTTTTGTAAAAGATCTTTACCTAATTATTAAATTAACTTCTTTAACATTTGTCATCTTTTGTCAAAGATTTTTATCAGTCATGTTTGATTTATTCCAGTGTATGCAATAGATGATTGGGAAGTCGATCGTGACAAGATCAAACTGATTAGAGAACTTGGCCAAGGAGCTTTCGGAATGGTTTATGAAGGCATTGTCAAAGGATTAGGTGATAATCCGGATGAAGAAGTAAAAGTAGCTGTTAAGGTATATTTCATCTCATTCTTTCGTGGTAAAAATTGTGTACAGCCATTGTATTTTCTTGCAGCATTCCACTTAATAATTTAAGTGCTGCTATCATATTTCTTCTATAGATAAAAGTAATGCTGTTTACTTTTCATTTAACCGGTCACAGAACATTTCACAACAACAAAAAGTGCCTCAACGAAATTTTAAATATTAGAGTCCATCCATCCATCCATCCATCATGTGCCGATAAGGTGGGCGGTCATGTTCTGCCATCTCACTCGATCACCAGAGTCGTGGATCAGCTCTGTGTTCCTGTCTCGACCATGCCACGTGGCCAAGCCATCCAGGTATTTACTTCTCGGTCTTCCCTTTGGTCTCTTCCCTTCGATCTTGCCAGTCGTCACCAAGTTCAATATTAGAGTACTGATTGAAAAAAAATCTGTAACATCAATTAGACTTGTATCATAATTTCGTGGATTTTAGAAGCCTTTGATCTAGCCAGGCATAAAAATTTAATTTTGATATCAACATCATGGAAGCACTATATAGCAGTGCTATCCTTGCAAACAATGGTGTAGGACAAATTTTCAAAATAACAGTAAAAGTTCAACAAGGATGTATCTTATCCCCGGTACTTTTCAACATGTATCTAGAACATATTATGCTGGAGATGCTTAATGATTATCAAACATCTACATAGATTGGTGGGTTACCTCTGTACAATCTTTGATTAGCTGATTACATTGATCTTCAAGACCTCTCCACAAGATTAGAGAACATTTCAAGATTGTTTTGAATGGAAATTAGCATAGAAAAAAGCAAGATACTGGTGAACAGCTACAAGGAACACAGAACAAGTAATTTTGAAAATAAGCAGTTACGAGCATGTGGAAAAGATAAAAGCAGAGAAAATCTTGGACTAATAACATTAAAGGATGGGCTAGGTGCAGTATTTTTACTTAATGTGCATTGTTGACGACAGAAAGTGGTGGAAGACTGAATACTGATACCTCCTCATGACACCCCTACAATCCACAACCAGCATATGGGAGAAAATGATGATGATATAAATGATGATACTGTGAATGTATTCTAATATTTATAAACAAAATAGATTACATCATAAAAATACATGCAGCAATACCTTGCTTTCCGTTGCAACACTTTTAAATTAAAACCAAATTTCTAACCTTTGTCACTCTTTTGTCACATTCATCACAGATGTGCCTTCACACCTTTTTCCCCCACTCTTTAGTTTTCAGATAGCATTTGTTCAATGAGCACCAGTTTTGAAAGTCTGTATTGAAATTTCCCTTAAACTTTCAGAGCCCCTTCTGAGCCTTCAACTTCAGCCTCAGCCCCTACTAGTCCCCTCTTTCAAGTCCTCTTCATCAGAATAAATGACAGTATTCAGTTATGCTTCCAAAATTAGTCTCAGCAGTTTTCTCCTTTGAACTTTCTTAATCTAGACTAGCTAATTCACCATGAGTGCTGTATGCAAATATTCATTGCCCATGTCTGAAGGAAGCTAATAATGTTATAGCTATTTGTTTATTTAATACATATGAGTTTTTATCTGTCTCCTAGGTGTTGTAAAGTAAAGGACCTTTTTACACATAAAGCACATAATACAGGAACACTACGCAGGAAGCCAAAGAAGATTGGTAAACCAGCACAGAACTGGTGTCGTTAGCCGCTACACATTGCGGGATTTGCTGAGGAGGGGATCCGAGCACTTATAGACTGAATGGTCCGATGTGCAATGATGATGATCTGTCGACTAACTAACTAACCTACATAAGTTTTAAAAATCCACTCAGTGTGGCTTCAAACCCATGACCACAAGGCTGGCAAGCAAATATCTAGCCACTTTGCTACTATGATTCCCTCTCTAGGTGTTGTAGGCATTCACAAGTATTGTATTTGTGTATTTATTATGACACCGTCTTGATAGCAACAAGTCAGAAGGATCTACAGGAAATTATGCATACAGTGGTTGTAGAAAGTGAAAAAAACATTTGGCTTAGTTTGAAAGACAAAAGTCATCGTGATATCAAAGAAACAGAGTGTACCTAAATGTGCAGTTAAAGTACGGGACATTATTTTGGGGCAATTGCAGAAATTCAAATATCTAGGCACATGGATAACATCAGATGGAAGATGCATCATTGAGATAAAGAACAGAATAGTACAAGTAAAAATTGCATTCTATCAAATGAAGAATGTTTTTTGTGCAATAAGTCACTGTCCTTAAAAGTTAGAAAAAGAGTTCTTGCATGTTACATAGAAACAGTTTTAACATACGGCTGCGAGTCCTGGACAATTAGTAAACAGGCCCAAAATATCCCTAGAAGCCTTGGAGATGTGGTTTTATAGAAGAATGCTGAAAATCAACTGGACAGCCAAAAGAAGCAATCAGGACGTTTTAAGAGAAGATGAGTCACAAAGACAACCTATCACAGACATCAGAAAACGCAGTCATCATTTTTAGCCATGTTATGAGAAGACAAAAACTAAAACATGTTATGACAGCCAGAATGATTTGCTGAAAGAGAGATAGAGGAAGACAGCGTAAGAAGATTCTTGTGTCATGGCATGGAAGGGAGTCAACACACAGATTTATCCATGCCGTCTGAGATCGCAATTTGTAGAGAGGCATAATCGCCCACGCTAGCTGGCAAGGGACTGGATGATGATTATTTGTATGTTTTAATGTTCATGTCTTCAGATCCCTTCAAGGTACAGATTTTTTTCATTGACCTGCATTTCCAGATTAACCAAGCCTAAATTTGTACCAGGAATAATTCTGAGAAGTAACAGCAGCTGGTGTAATATTAACTACATCACCCATCATATACCGATTAGTCTAAAACTATAATGCTTACCCTCTATACCCATATGCCTCATTGCATGAGGAGTCCTTTACTTTGTTACTGCAATTGTCAGCTAAATAAATGCTACACTTTGCTTTTCATCTATTTTGATTTTTTTATCTTTCTGGTGCCTACACAGCAAAGGAGTGTGATGGAATATTGTTGAATGCATTTAGCATATTTAATATCATAGTCAAAATACAACTTATCTCAGATGTCTGCTGATATTTTTAGCCAAATTACTTGCAACCCAGATAGTATGATCTATACAAAGAAATAATATAAACTACACAAATCATTTTTAAATTGTATGACCAGGTTTAAGCCTATCATCTTAAACATCTCAGCAATGTTGACCTCTTGTCCTGATTTAGATTCATATGCAACAAAATTGTCTTCTGTTCTTAAAATCAGTGGATTTTACTTTTAGCTCCAAGTTTTCTGACAATCTGTTCCATTTTCTTTTTTCTCGTGAAATTCCTAGACAGTTTAAGATTGATGGGCAAAAATATTATTGAGGTGTATCTTGAAAATAAAGATTGTTAATCCTGTCTTTACCAAGATGGTTTTACATCCCTTTTGTTTTAGACTATCAGTGAAACTGCCAGCTTCACAGATAGAAGGGATTTTCTGAAAGAAGCAACCACCATGAAGTAAGTACTGTAACCTTTTGCCTTGATTTCTTTCCATTATAAGACCAAAATTGAAAACATTATCTTTTCACTAATTCATCATCATCCAGTGTCTTGCAGAGGGGCGTGGGTGCTAAGCTGTTTCCCTCTTATATTACGCTCGCCGTCCAGTCAAACAACATCGCAGATCAACAGGAGCCAGAATCAGTATTAACGAAAATGAGTTCAGCAACGCTGGCGTTCCACGTCAAATATAACTTTATTGGTGGCACTCGTCCGTACAGTATAACAACGTCACCGTTCCCATGTTAATGGGAGGGCTGGTGAAATATAATAAATAATCATTGGTAAATATTCAGTGTTAACTGTCGAGTCCGATTTCATCTTTCTACTTTGATCAATGATGAGTAAATTTCATACGGTCCATCGCTCTGCAACTACATTACGCCCTTGATTCTAATAGTGTTACTTACACCGAGCTATGTGTGTGCTGACGCCATGACCTCTATTTGACAATCGACCGGCAAGTTCTGATGCAGTATACTTTCCTCACTTTCTCTGCGTTAAACCTTCATCTTCTGATTGTTCTCCATAATGCAGACTGTGCCCTTGTTTCCTTATCTTCCTGAAGTACTAGATGTCATGTTCGCTACGTCTTTCTGCTGGATATTTGCGTTAATATTTCAGTGTTGTTATTTATCCGACCGTCTCCATGATCATCCCAAAACCTAACTAACTTTAGTGACGTAGTACGCTGTGATGTCATTTAGCAACTTGCGTATTATGTTGCTTCTTGGTTAACTCTTCTTTTTTTGTTTGCCACAATTTCGTATCTTATACTAAATCACTATCCTTTGCCTCTGACACTACATGGCAGTGGGCAATCATGCCTCTCCACAAATTATGATCTCCGACGTCATGGATTAACTCGTGCGTTGACTCCCTTCCATGCCATGACACAAGTCTGTCAAGAATCTTCTCATGCTGTCTTCCTCTATCTTTCTTTCCTCAAATCTTTCCAGTTGTCACAACATGTTCCAGCTTTTGTCTTCTCATAATGGGGCTAAAAACGATGACTGCCTCTTTCTAATGTTTGTGATAAGTTGTCTTTGCGACTCAGCTTCCCTTAAAATGTCCTGTTTCCTCATTTCGGTTGTCCAATTAATTTGTAGCATTCTTCTATAAAACCACATCTCCAGGGCTTCCATGGATTTTTTCACCTGTTTACTGATTGTCCAGGATTCGCAGATGTATGTTAAAACTGGTTCTATGTAACATGCAAGAACTCTTTTTCTAACTTTCAAGGACAGTGACTTATTGCACAAAACAATACCTATATAGAAACTTAAAGTAACTTTTTTTTTTAGATCATGCAACATATGGATATGAGTCATGTACCATTTTGCAATTGCCAAAGAGGAAAACTGGGGCTTTTGAGCTTAAATATCACAGAAAAGTTATTAGGATATTGTGGACGAAGAAGATGAAAAAGAACTGATTTAGCCATATCAACACAGCTATCAAGCTGTGTTCTTTAGAAGTAAACAAAGACTTATATGTTTGTTTCATTGACTATGCAAAAGAGTTAGATAAAGTAAGATATGTCAACATGATGAAGGTGCCTAAAGATCTACAAATTGATATGGGAAAGATCTTCAATCAACATGTGCCATGCCGGAAAGCATGGGTGGTCATGACTCGCCATCTCACTCGATCACCAGTGTTGTGGATCAGCTCAGTGTTCCTGTCTCGTCCATGCCATGTGGCCAAGCCATCCAGGTATTTTCCTCTCGGTCTTCCTCTTGGTCTGTTCCCTTCGATCTTGCCAGTTGTCACCAAGTTCTCCAATCCATTTCTTCTAATAACATGTCCAAAAATTTTGACTGTCTACGTCTAATTTCTCTAATCAGTTTACGATTTTTATTTGTCTCCTGTAGTACTTGGTCATTGGTTTTTCTGTCTGTCCATGGTATTCTTTGCATTTTCCTCAGAAACCATATTTCTGCAGCCATCAGATGTTTTTCAGCTTGACTGCTCATTGTCCAAGTTTCACATCCATACAAAAGAACAGGCTCTGTGTATCCCCTCAACACTCTTTTTCTCGTTTCAATTGACATCTTTTTATTGGTCAGAATGTTTCTCATCTTGCTAAAGGCTACTTTCGCCATGGCGATTCTTGTTCTAATCTCTTCAAGGCATCTCCCATCAGATGTTATGACTGTTCCAAGATAATTGTACCGATTCACTTGTTGAAGAATATTTCCATTTACTTGTATATTACATTGTGGCACTTCTTTCTTCCCAGTGAAAGATCTTAGACCATCTTAGTTCTTATTATCTTAGATCTTAGTTCCATGGAAAGATCTTAGACTTGTAAAAAACGTTGGAAACAGCAAGCTACCGTTAAGATTGATAATGCATCTTTTTTTCCCTATACAGTGAAAATATTTTTATAAATTTAGAAGATACGAGAAGATGACCAACGGTGGGTGAGACATAACATCGAACGAACGAACAAACTTTATTTTCAAACTTTATTTTCAAAGGGTTAAGAATTGGGCACGCAGGCCCGTCTAACATTCTGCCCTTCTATCACTCTCTTCCATACATTATTTCATTCACACGTCATTCAAGGCTAACAGAGAACTGCAACAATATAAAACTTATGCATTATAAAAGCATTGGCAAAATGCGAACATCAAAACTACACGATACAGTAACATTAGATAATTTATTTCTTGTGGAAGATTGTTCCACAGCTGAGCTGCAGAGTACGTTAAGCTTGTTTTGTATAAGTCAATCCTAGGCTTCGGAATGTGTAATATATTTAAACGTTTACTGTGTCTAGCATTATATTTAAACAATGGCCAAAGGTAATTTGGGGCACTCCGATGCAAGATTTTGTGAATTAGTTTAGCTTTATTGAAAAGCAGGCGTTTGCGGAGTGGTAGCAACTGAAGGCGTTTATACAGGCTGGGATTGTCAGATAAATGTTTGCTATAAATTAGACTCATGGCCCGTTTCTGGAGTGAGTAAAGTCGCTTGGTGTTTGAATTAGAACAACCGTCCCAGATTGTAGAGCAGTAGTCAAAGTGTGTCTGAATATGAGAAGTATAGAATAGTTTCCTTGTGTCATCAAGGAAGTTTTTAATTTTGGCGAGTTGGTAGACTTTTTTCGCTGTTTGTTTAATGAGCGCTTGAACGTGGGAATTAAAGGTTAGGTTTCTATCAATGATTAGGCCTAATGTTTTGTGCTCAATTATACTTTCTACTGGCATGTTATCGATGTGAAGTTGAAGTGATGTGTGTGAGCTTAGAGTTTGAAGTCTTTGTCTGGTTGTTAATAACATTGATTTTGTTTTAGTGATATTAATTTGCATACGGTTTGAATAGCTCCACCTAACTACATTATTTAATTCTTGTTGTAAAGACGACTCCAGTAAAATACAGTTTTCAGCGTTTGTGTACACTGTACAGTCGTCTGCAAATAGATCGCAGGACGATGAAAGATGCAAAGGTAGATCGTTAATATATATGGCAAATAATAGAGGGCCAAGAATAGAGCCTTGTGGTACTCCAATATTGAATGTAGTGGTTTGAGACAGCGATTTATTATGTGATACTACTTGCTTTCTGTCCGATAGAAAAGATGATATTAGAGTGACTACATTAGGACCAATTTTCATTGTCTCAAGTTTCTTAATTAAAATAACATGGTCTATCATATCAAATGCTTTCTTGAAATCAATAAACACAGTTCCACATAGACTGTTGTTGTTTATACTCTCGTGCCAATTTTCTATCATGTTTGTTAGGGCCGTATGGCAAGAATACTTTGGTCGAAATCCTGATTGGCTGTCAACAATAAGCTTGTTGCGAACTAAATACTGTAATGTTACTTTATGGATGTGTTTTTCTAGTGGCTTAGATAGTGATGATAGTAAAGAAATGGGTCTGTAATTGTTCGGGAGACCATTGTCCAATGAACCAGATTTAAGAAGAGGGTACACTTTAGCGATTTTGAGAGCTGATGGAAAGTGGCCTTTGGTGAGACACTAATTATATACATAGGTTAGTGATATACTGATCACTGGCGCAGCACAATGGAGAATCCGGTTGCTGATTCCCTCTTCTTAAACATCAGTAAAATTAGATATGTGGATGATATAGTATTGATTGCAAACAATAAACAGGATTTGCAACATTTAGTAGATGCGGTTATTGTACACAGTGAACAACGAAGGTTAGAATTAAATTGTAAGAAGACACAGATTATGGTCGTCACTAGGAAGAAAGAAATACCACAACGTAATATACAGGTAAATGAGAATATTCTTACACAATAGAACTATCTTGGAACAGTTATAACATCTCATAGAAGGGGCCTTAAAGAGATTAGAACAGGAATCGCTATGGCAAAGGTAGTCTTTTGCAAGACAGAAAGCATACTAACCAATAAAACGATGTCAATTACAACGAGAAAAAGAATGTTGAAGTGCTACATACATAGAACCTGTACTTTTGTATGGATGTGACACATGGATAATGAAGACAAGCTGAAAAACATCTAATGGCAGTGGAATTGTGGTTTCTGGGGAAAATGCAAAGAATACCATGGGCAGACAGAAAAACCAATAAGAAAATCTTACAAGAAACAGATGACAACCGTAAACTGATTAGAGAAATCAGACGTAGACGGTCACAATTTTTTGGACATGTTATAAGAAGAAATAAACTAGAGAACTTGGTGACAACTGGCAAGATTGTGGGGAAAAGAACAAGGGGAAGGCAGAGGAAGTAAATATCTAAATGGCTTGGCCATGTGGCAAGGTAGAGACAAGAAACTGATCCACGACTCTGGTGATCGTGTGAGATGGTGAAACATGACTGATATGGGGCTTGGTTCATATATTTTGGCCAAATGGCACTTAATCAGTATCACGCAGGGCACTTTACCTCTGAGAAAATTGTCTGGTACCTATTTTATGAGGCGGTTGGACTCCAAAACCAAGTGGTCAGACAAAAATCCCTCACTCATCAAGGTAATGTGAAGCCATGACCAATGGCTCGGCAGGTAAATACACTAGTTACCATGCTACGGCAGCTCAAAATTATTGCTGGTTTGAATAATAATTCTTCATGGCTAATTTGTTTATGTGTTGTTTGGTATTTGACGGGGGCTGAGTGGTCTCGAGGTATGGTGTCCGCCTCAAGTGCTGGAGGTCCCGGGTTCAGGCCCCGGTGAGGACCGGGAGTTATTTAAAAAATCCACCTGGACTTCCAGTAATAAAATTTCCCCTGGTCTCTGAGTAGTGAGATCGGACGCCCGTGTGTATTGTTGTGCACGTAAAAAATCCCTTGGCAGTTGGAAATCGAAAAAGAGTTGCCTAACGGCGCTGCCCGGGCAAAATTTCGAGTTAAAAATCTACCCAAAGTATTTCAGGATCCTCGCCAATGCAACGGAGTTCGTGCATTGAGCTGAGTTTCTCCAGACTCAGGTTTGAGTTAGGAGGAAAACGGAGCACTTATGAGTTAAACCGTGTGCTGTGATGTTGATCCAACGACTAAACTAAACTAAATTAAACTGGTATTTGACATTTCAGAATTCACATGATGTTCTCATCTGTAATTCATATTTGGTTACAGAGCCTTTGACTGCTTCCATGTAGTCAAGTTACTAGGTGTTGTGTCAGCAGGACAGCCTGCACTGGTCATCATGGAGCTTATGGCCTTAGGTGATCTCAAGAACTATCTCAGAGAACATAGACCAGATGAGGTGAGACCTTTCTTCCAGCTGAAACAAACACCAGAAAGCTGTGCTAAACTACTAATTTCATGAAACCTGCAGTCTTTGTCAGTGAACAATTCATGAACTTCTGTACTGATTTATAATCAATATTCATTTTAAAACTGATAAACAATTACTTTAAATGTTTATTTATGGTAATTGATTGCATATAATACTTTTATTAAATATTTGTTTACAAATGAATAGAGCAGAGATTCTTAATTAACAATGACTGAGTATAAATAATACAGTTGGTAATTTTCTCTTTACTAGAAACTGTGTATGAAGTCATACTATTTTATTCTTAAATTTTGTAGCCGGTTCTTTTTTTTATATCTGTAATTAAGATTAAAAAACACAGACAAGCGGACATACCAATGATAGGTAGAAAGAGCAGACTTCTGTATGTGATGTGAGCAGGAGTGCATATGAGCAAGAATATGTGTGTGGTACAGCACACATATATGTGTATTAGTGTGTAACTATTTTTTTCTGTAATAAAATTAGGAACATTTTAGATAAACCTACTTAAGTATTTCAGGAGTTAACATTTTAAAAGAAGTGGCATTAAATAATCTTGTGTTCTCCCTTTGCCAAAATCCAAACAGATTGAGCAACCTGGTATAAGTCCACCCAGTTTTATGGACATCTTGCAAATGGCGGGAGAAATAGCAGATGGCATGGCATACTTGGGAGACAAGAAGTTTGTGCATAGAGATCTGGCTGCCAGAAACTGTATGGTTGCTGAAGATAGGACAGTGAAAGTTGGAGGTTAGTGTTTCTAAAGTATTGTGAAGCATATACATACTGCTGACCTGGTTGAGCCTTCTTCTCATTTTTACATCCTCGGATGTCAGCATGATTTCTATCAACAAATATCTTGTTCCTGAGTAAGTCTGTCAAATTGCCTGGACAGTTTTATTTTGGTTGTTGCTGATTATCTTCGTCTTCATTCCCTTTTTCAAAGGTAGTGTCATATCCAATTATGCACCTAAGAGTTCATTATGTTCGACTTCAGTATGCATTTGTGTTTTTGTTTACTTCATCTAGACAAATTCCATACATCTTCTAATTATATTTTGAGTAGATTTTCTTTCCTAACAATGCTACCAGAGCATCAGCCTTAAAGCCTACTTTTTGTGATTTTTAATGTGTGTGACTTACACGCTGTACTTTTGATTTGTTGTACTTCTCTGAGAATGTTAGGTATCTCATCTTCCTAAAAGATCATGGGACATGTGGTATCTTTTAAAACAAATAATTCCCGGCTACGCTGGGTCTCTGATTCTTTAACTTCTAATCCTGAGGCAGACACCACAATTTCTCAGCCACTCCACACCTTTGCTTTTGTTGATGTTGACTTGATCTGTTCCCTTAATGTTTATTGCTAGCAGGACAAGTTTCCAACATCTTCATTTTATCTGTGACCATAAATTGTTCCATAGTTTCTAGATTTGTGAGATTTTCTACATTGTATTATTATCTGTGTTCATCAGATTTTGTGTGTTTTGTCCACTCACTTTGAAGTCAAGCGTGGTCCACACATGTGCCGCTACTTCTAGTTTACTGGACTAATTCTTGCATGTGGATTAGCTTTCCCTTTTACCAGTGTCCCTCGCCATCAGGCTAACCAACCCACTCCGACTTCAGAGGTTATGTACACCTTTGAGTTTTAACTGAACTTTACTAATCAGCAGATTGTAATTTGCACCTCTAAAAACTTTTAATTCATGCAATGATGGTCTAAATATCTTGTTACTCCACATCAGAAATATTACATATGATCACATCTGCCCATAGGTAGTTTTGATAGCACAGTAACTAGATGCTCACTTGCTCTCCCGGTGATCACGGGTCCATTCTGATGTGGATTTTTTAAATTGACCCGGGCCTCCATGTCCACCCAGCCTAAAATTGGTGCCAGGAAATGTGATGGAAGTAAAGGCGGCCTGTGTGATACTGACCACAACACCCCCTGAGTGCCTGGGGTCTATGAAAATATGGGTGTGGCACCTTAAGGTGGATACAAGAGTCCTTCATTTTACTTTAATGTACCCATGTGTGGCAGAAATGTTGTTTGATATACAGAGTCTGCCCTCACTAATTGATGTTACACAAATTAGAGTGACCTATGCAAATGTTAATCACTGAAGAAGAAGAGTAACATACATAGCCTTGATACTCAGTGCTACAGTTACTAGTAAGTCTTTTTCTTGCGCTATAAAGATATGGGAATTGTGCTCAAGTTTCAGTATTAATTCAGCACATTGTTTTTCACTTCACAAGTTTCACTAGCTGATTTGTATATATTTTAGCGCCAATCTCTCAGACTTTTTTATGACACCTTCTCAACAGTCATCTATGTTTCCTGTTTCTTATATTCTACTTCTGTGGTGTCTCTATACATATTCTTTATCCACAGAAAAACATTATCGATTGAGCACTATAACTCTCACAGATACTGCTATTGATTTGGCACTTGTCTCCCAGTCATCAGTCCTTGATGTAAAGTGGACTGTTTTGAATGACCATTGGAGTGATCACATGCCATGCTCAGTCCTGATCTCTAAGTCCAGGAAAGTTAAGGCTGGGAGAGCGCGCAAGACCTTCCGGTATGAGTGGAGCGACAGCCTTCTTGGACGCCTCAGACAAGGGGCATGCAACAGGATTGTTAAAACTCCTTTTTTGCAGCCCCCATGGTGGACCCCAGAAGTAGACAATGCGTGGAAAGCAAAGAGAGCTGCAGTGAAGCAGCTAAGGAAATTGCGACAGACACCCCTAAGCTCACGAGAGGAAGTGGACATAGCAGAAAATGACAAGAAAGACAAGGTGGAGGCTTTCAAGCGATGTGCTGCAGAGGCCAAGAAAGTAAAATGGGAATGTTTTATGAAGGAGATTGGAGGTGATAAAACACTGCATAAATTCTGGAAACTGTACAGACAAATGCAAAGAAAAGATCTGCCTATGACAGTGGGAACAATTTATAAAGAGGATGGGGTACGCGTGACAAGGAGAAAGGGGAGGCGTTTCTCCAGAGATTTTTAGAGCAGACCACTCATAGTGATGCGGATACCAGGGATGCAGTTAGAGTGGAACTATCTGGCACAATAGAGAATATGCCTTACGAAGACATCATAGGCCTACTGTTTGAAGATGTTAAACATATTTTGCAAAAGGCAAAAGACACGTGTGTAGGGCCTGATGGTGTCAGGTATGGCCACATGAAGGCTTTGAGCGATGTAGACCTGAAGGAGATGGCCGGCTGCTTTAATCAGAGCATTAGGACAGCGTCAGTACCGCGGGATTGGCTGCATAGCTATCTCATCCCTCTCCCAAAACCATACAAGGTGTCACGAATTGGCCGCCTTAACATCCCAGAATATTTTTCTCGGTCTCCAAATTTGAGAGGCCAAATTGAGAAAGAATGAATTAATCACACTACCCCAAAATTATCTAGTCGTGAGGTAAGATTATTCACAAAAAGCCTCTAGCCATGACGTAAGCTTGCAGATGGCAAGTAAAATGGCAACTAGATAATTAGTATACACCTTGGGAAACTGCTGACCCAGACATGCTGAATCAACAATGAAGGGGCCATGGACTGTGTAATTAAAACTGACCAGGCATGACACCTGATAAGCACAGGTAGGAAATCGCCAGGTGTGAACAACATTGACAGAGGGAGAGATAATAGCCCCAGGGCTGTAAACTAAGCCCCGTCCACTCTGACTGGCAGACTCAGGAATGTGTGAAAACAGATCTGATAAGACAATTAACACGGGGCCTGTAGACTGTACCAGACAGAGAGGAGCAAGGTGTGATGGCCAGGTTGCGGGGATAATTGCAATTACCGTCAGCGGGAGATAAGAAGAATTTATGACGGGAATGCCAAAGAGATAATAGTGTCTCAGACACTGTCTGCTTGACTCAGCTTAAATAAGGGTCCCTAGCCTGTTTTAGGTTAGATTAAGTTTGCCTTCAGAACAGGTAGGAACTATCTCAATGTCTGTAGTCATATGCATGAATATTATGTTGGCTGCTAGGAATTATTTCTTAGTAACTAGTCCCTTAGTAAGTCTCTTAGTTTCTTAGATGGATGGACCGATTTTCAGTCTATATCTGATCTAGGTTATTGCAAGAACTATCATTGTCATAGATTACTTGAGTGTTCTTTCTAAGTTCTGCGTTCAATATCATATTGCTTTAAAGTGTTATTCTTCTGAGAAATAGAGCCTTATGTGAGACAGATCTTGTCTGGGTAGACTTTTAGGAGTCTTGGTAGATGCTTGTCATTTCTTTGTACACTATCCTAGTTGCCTTTTGGTGTGTGCATTTGTTGTACAGAATATAGTCAACTGACTATTTATTTAATTCTTACAACAGCAGTAACTAAGTGTGATTAAACCGGGCAGCTCAGCAAATATAGCTGGTCTGTTTGGTCACTTCAATTAGACTTGTTGTATATCTCATTTTGTAGCTATACAATATTAGTACTCATTAATAATGCCTGATGCTATTATGTGAGTATCATTAGATGTCTATCTTGAAGTAATATAATGTTTACGGATATGTTGGATGTTCATTGGCACCTTGCCGTCTTGACAGACGATAGTTTGTGCTTTAAAAAGGCATAATAACTTTTAACTATGGCGGTAGCGAGTGTGACTGATAAGGCCAATTTGCGCTGTAAATGTCCGTTCACAGTGGGTGCATGTGAACACGTGGTCATTTCCACCATCATGCACCATCTTACGTCTCAAACGCTTGGTGTGTGACTTTTCTGCAATAATTTTCTCCTTTGACTTTATTCCATTTCTGATATTTGCCCTCCATGCAACACGTTCAGCGGCGACTTGCTCCCAATGTGCATTATCAATGCCTGTATCAATCATGTCCCGCTTACACACATCTTTGTATCGTAGTAGAGGCCGACCCTGAGATCTCTTACCCATCTGTAATTCACCAAAAAATTCACCAGAATTGTTCTGCGCAGACTTCAAGTCCTAGGAGATCAAGTCTACCCCGAATCACAGTGTGGCTTTCGACAGAACCGGTCTACCACTGATATGATATTCTCATTGCGACAAATGCAAGAAAAATGCCGTGAACAGAATCAACCACTGTTTATTGCCTTCATCGACCTCACAAAGGCATTTGATTTGGTCAGTCGTGAGGGTCTGTTCAAGTCACTAAAGAAGATTGGCTGCCCACCAACTCTTCTGTCCATTGTGGAATCGTTCCACACAGGCATGAAGGGTATAATCAAGTTTGATGGTGCAACTTCTGAAGAATTTGAAATCAAGAGTGGAGTTAAGCAAGGTTGTGTACTAGCTCCCACCCTCTTTGGAATATACTTTTCACTTCTACTGAAATATGCATTTCGTGATCAGGATGGTGGTATATACATTCACTCACGCTCAGATGGCGGCCTCTACAATGCTCAGAGATTGAAGGCTAAGACCAAAATTAGGAGGGTACTGATCAGAGAGTTGCTTTTTGCAGATGATGCTGCAGTTACGACCCACTCTGAGGAAGAATTGCAATGTCTACTATCTGCATTCTCCAATGCTTGTTCTGAATTTGGTTTAACAATTAGCAAAAAGAAGACACAGATTATGTCACAAGGTGCACATGAGGTACCATCAATCTTTATTGACGACGCCGAACTAGAGATAGTAGACCATTTTACATATCTAGGATCAGTGGTAAATAGCAAATTATCCCTAGATCAGGAAATCAACATCCGGATTGGTAAGGCAGCAACAACAATGAACAGGTTAAGAAAAAGAGTTTGGGAGAACAGGAAGCTTACTGCCAAAACAAAAGTCCTTGTCTATCAAGCCTGTGTCCTTAGTACTCTTCTCTATGGCAGTGAAACCTGGACAACTTACTCACACCAAGAGAACAATTTAAACAGCTTCCATATGCGGTGTCTGCGAAGAATTCTTGGTATTAAGTGGCAAGACAAAATCACAAATACTGAAGTATTGGAAAGATCAGGTTGTGTGACAGTTTATTCCATGTTGGATGTATGTATGTGTAATTTCATATGAATATACGATGCTAGGAATATGCTTCGTACATATTCTTTTTGTGTATATACATCTCATTTTGTATACCTACAAACTAACTAGTGCATTATGCTATTATGTTAAAGTATCATAATATGTCTAGTTTAATTAATGTTTTATGTGTATTTCATGTTTGGTATATTGATTTGTCATATGCAAGCCTATCAATATGACGTGTTATATTATGGTGTGCGCATTGGCACACTAACCATCGATTGCATTTGTAGCAGAGCTGTAATGGCACAGACAGTACCCACAAGTGTTATGGGGTATATGGTGCTAAACTTCCTCAGTGTATTGTGGGCGTGCGTCCCCGGTAATGCATGGAAACCTGGCACAGCTATTGGTCACGGCTTGTAAGCCCGGATGACCTGGCATTGTTATAATACACTTACCGACCCTGTGAGCTGCTAAACTAACATTGGACGGAGCGGCTGTACGACACAGAATTTCTGTATTAGCGATATGGACATGGGGCGGCAGAAATGTAATCATTACAGGCGTGTGAGACAATTGAAAAGCCCGTCCCAGACTAAAGACAGTAGGGAGAAGGAGGATGGTGAACATAGTAGAGCTGGAAGATAAACTTGGCCAGACTGGTCATTGTATATGTTTGTGTTATGATATGTTTTAATTAGGATTGCGCTGATGTAGAACTGATATAACACATTCTCGACTTTCTTTCAAGCTCTCACAAGGAGCACCTATGTTATAGATCTCAAGACTAGAGACTACTGACTAGGAGTGTCAGGACTGACAGGATCGTTAGAATACCGGCAAGCTGTTCTCTTTTGTGTGTGTCTACTGGAGAGTGGGGATCTGGACCACAGATCCAGATAGATGGAGTAACAAGTAAAGTTACGTAATGTTTGTCATCAATATCAATATGTATATGATTTCATCATCCTCATATTGACAATCATCCTATGTCTATTGTTATGATTAGCAAATAAATGTTGTAGTATTGTAACTCATAGTTCTGTCATTATATTTTTTCCAATTGTGCATACGTATTGTTGTGTACATTGGTGGGGGTTCACTTACACTCACACCAAGGAAAGGAGCAGTCAGGGAGAAAACCTGTACTGAGATAGTCGTCTATACTAATATATTTAGACTTAAAACATCTATCTTAAGCTAACCTTCTCTTTCCTATACCTTGGCGAATATTCAGCTCAGTTCATTTCAATTTTGTAACGAGCCACTTAGAGCTGTACGTTGGATATTCAGGGCTTAATCTGTAGTTCAGCCATATAGATTTTGTCCCTAGTCAGTTTCTGACTATCTGGGGTTGCTCGCCAGTGAATAAGATTTTCATCTTGCCGGTGGGGCACCCCGACTTATGACACAAGGATCATTCAAAGCTTGGCGGCTTTAGGATCATCACCCTTCAGAATACATTTGGGAAGGTTTTAGAGAAGATAGTCGCTGTTAAGCTGCAGGATTTTTTGGAAAGGGGGAAGCTTCTTCCAAGAGGCCTGGGGAGCTACAGGCCAGGAAAAGATACCTGGTCAAATGCAGCAACCTTTGCCTTTGACGTTTATGAGGGGTTCCAGAGTAGACAGGAAACGATGGCGGCAGCGCTTGATCTCGAGGATGCGTACAAACTACAATAGAGTTCGCTATGATATATTGATGACCGCACTTATGGAGAAGGGGGTCAATCCCTGGTTGGTGAACTGGATAGCAGCCGTCCTGCATTCTCGTCAGGTTGCTCTCCGTCTGGGCGCATGGACATCAGAGCCACATATTTTAACCCCGGGACTGCCACAGGGATCTGCAATCTCACCGGTGCTCTTTAATGTGTATACGAGCAAGATTGCATACCTAGAAGCACCAGGGGTTGGAAGGATTCTAACATTTGCAGATGATATTCTTGCATACAGGCAGGGGAGAAATAGGGATCAAACAGCCCAGGAGCTACAGGTGACAGTAGACAAAGTGATTGACTGGTGCACTGAAATGAGTGCTGTCATCAACCCGGAAAAGGCGGCTGTGTTGTGGTGCTCTCTGGACAACAGGATTGTGAGAGATGATGCCCCAAGCCTCACGATAGATGGCAGAAGTGTCAACAGAGAGAACAAACTGAAGTATCTGGGAATCACATTTGACAGGAGTCTGTCCTTCAAGGACCATGTGGAGACGGTTGTGACAAGATCTCAAAAGGGACTCAATGCACTTAAAACTATGGCTGCAATGGACACAGAGCAGAGAATGCTCTTCACACTATACCAGCACTTGATCCTCTCAGTGATTATGGACTAGGACTGCTCACTGTCTCAAAGAGTCAGCTGGTGAAATTAGAGCGCATACAGAATGAAGCTATGCGGGTCATTCTGGGATGCTCTAGAGACACCCCAGTAGTGTGCATGCGTTACATCCTTGGTCTGCCTACTGTTGCTGGTAGGCACAAGGTGATGCAAGCGAAGGCATACCTCAGAGTAGCTGCAGACACAGATCACCCGTTGCATGAGGCGCTGGACGTAGTTAAGGGTCAGAGACTGATAAGAGGGAAATCATGGATGGCTCAGGCAGAGGATACGATCAGACAAGTGTGCCCCTTGGAGAACATCAGGCGAGGAGAGGAGTGGGTTAGAGTGCCAGCCGTGCAGTCAGACTTGTGCAGAGTTATAATCACATTGAGCAGGGAGTGCAGGGAGTGGCCAGCAGGGGCCACGGAAGTGGAAATTCAGCAACTAATTCAGGAAAATTCTCGCCCGGGTGATGTGATTATCTACACGGATGGGTCGGTGTTGAGAGGTAGGAGAAGTGCCTGGGGGTTCTTGGCAAAAACTAATGGTTGGCGTTTGGTGCAGGAGAGCCTGGCGTATGATGACACTACATCTAGCTTAAGAATGGAAGTGGAGGCGGTCAGTGCAGCTTTCCGCTGGATAGAAAACACGATACATACACACATTGTGATTGTAACTGACTCAGAAAGCATGCTGAGGAGGGTGAGAACAGGCAAGCTTCGTGCAGAGTGGCTTGCTTCGCTTCGGAGGTCACGGGTAGCTAGCATCACCTGGATCTTTTCTCCTGGGCATGCCGGTGTGCTGGGGAATGAACAGGCGGACAGATTGGCTGGCTCGGCAAAACTTGGTGGAGTACTGATGCATGACAAGGCAGATGTGGTTGCGGCCTTGTGGGAGCACGTGTACACCTCAGAGGAGGAAATGGATCACCATGGTCTGGTTAGAATGAGGCAGCGAGGAGTGACGAGGGGATCTGGCCGACGCTCGACGCTCAGAGGAAAGGCGAGACGGATATATAATCAGATTGCTACTGGAACTATTAGTGTTGGAACTCTTCGCTGGTTGCTGAGGATGGGGACGGAGCGCTTATGGGAATGTTCTGAATGCTGTGATGTCGGTTCCTAAATCAATCAATCAATCAATCAATACTCTCACAGTATTTCTGGTCATGTAAAATCTCCATTTCTGGAAATTGTTTTGAAAATACTCTGTCCATCCCAAGGTATCACCATACAAGGTACAAGGCAATAGTTGTCCTCCTGGGAGTCCTGATGCCACTCCGCCCACGTGGCAGACAACCAATGTTCGAAATTGCTAACCCAGCAGCCATTCAGACACTGGGCATGTTTGGGACACCATTGACTTGGGAATATTTAACTCAAAATTGGGGCTGGGTTTTTCCCCACTGCAGTTAGGTTAGGCCAGCACTATTTAACTGATCTCTGAAGACTTAAATTTAGAGGATTGAGATCTAGTGCACTTACAGCCCGTGAATTTGTCTGCAATTTAGTGTCTACCACTGACTGTTTCTTTACAAAAAAATTACTACAACTAAACTGAAACAACATCTAGCAGCTTAAGACATGTAAAAGGGTTCTTTACATACTTGTACCCATTGTGAGAACTTTACATACTTACATGTACCCATTGTGAGAACTGTACATACTTGTACCCATTGCGAGAACTGTACATACTTGTACATATTGTGAAAACTTACATACTAGTACCCATTGTGAGAGCTGTACATATGTGTACCCATTGTGAGAACTTACATACTAGTATTGTGAGAGCTGTACATACTTGTACCAATTTTGAGAACTGTACATACTTGTACCCATTGTGAGAACTGTACATACTTGTACCCATTGTGTGATGTCGAGGTTATGCTCAGATCTCTATGTTTTATCATGTTTTTAGAGGTCTAGATGGCAAAATGGATAAGAGCACTCATTTTTAAACATCTGGTGTGCTGATGCCAAGGTAGCGGGTTCAACCCCTATACCAGTCTGTTGAACTAAAATTTTGACTTCTCCTTGACTGGGGACGTAAATTTTTTTTTTTATTATTACAAGTACCTCAGAAGTCGGAGTGGGTTCGGCCAATGACAAGGGACATTTGCAATAGGGAAAATTAATTCACATGCAAAAAAATCAGTCCAGTGCACCAGAAGTGGACTGCATTTGAGTTCAAAGCAAGCGAACGCAGCAATACAAATACTAAACACACCTTCCAGAATGTTTGTATAAGAAATTGTTGCTTTCAGATTTTGGTATGACTCGTGACATATACGAGACAGATTACTACAGGAAAGGGGGCAAAGGAATGTTACCTGTGCGCTGGATGGCACCTGAATCCCTCACAGATGGAGTCTTTACCAGCATGTCGGATGTCTGGTTGGTGTTATAGCTAAACATGAAATGTATTCTTTGTGCTGTTTTTCTGTTTTGTTTCAATATATACATCACTAAAATATTTTTTTAGAAGGGGATTTAAAGGCTATGGGATCGACTTCATTGGGCCCAGTCTTATAGCATATGGCTCAGTCTCTTTCCACAGGGCAGCCTGCTGAAAGTGTAGCACAGAGCAACCTACCAAAAGTGTATCACAGAGCAGACGACTCATAGTGTAGCACAGAGCAGCTTCCCCAAAGTGTAGCACAGAGCAGCCTAACCAAAGTGTAGCACAGAGCAGCCAACCCATAGTGTAGCACAGAGCAGCCTCACCAAAGTGTAGCACAGAGCAGCCTAACCAAAGTGTAGCACAGAGCAGCCAACCCATAGTGTAGCACAGAGCAGCCAACCCATAGTGTAGCACAGAGCAACCTACCAAAAGTGTATCACAGAGCAGACGACTCATAGTGTAGCACAGAGCAGCTTCCCCAAAGTGTAGCACAGAGCAGCCTAACCAAAGTGTAGCACAGAGCAGCCTAACCAAAGTGTAGCACAGAGCAGCCTACCAAAAATGTAGCACAGAGCAGCCTACCCATAGTGTAGCACAGAGCAGCTTCCCCAAAGTGTAGCACAGAGCAGCCTACCAAAAATGTAGCACAGAGCAGCCTACCCATAGTGTAGCACAGAGCAGCTTCCCCAAAGTGTAGCACAGAGCAGCCTACCAAAAATGTAGCACAGAGCAGCCTACCCATAGTGTAGCACAGAGCAGCCTCCCCAAAGTGTAGCACAGAGCAGCCTACCAAAAATGTAGCACAGAGCAGCCTACCCATAGTGTAGCACAGAGCAGCTTCCCCAAAGTGTAGCACAGAGCAGCCTACCAAAAATGTAGCACAGAGCAGCCTACCCATAGTGTAGCACAGAGCAGCTTCCCCAAAGTGTAGCACAGAGCAGCCTACCAAAAATGTAGCACAGAGCAGCCTACCCATAGTGTAGCACAGAGCAGCCTCCCCAAAGTGTAGCACAGAGCAGCCTACCAAAAATGTAGCACAGAGCAGCCTACCCATAGTGTAGCACAGAGCAGCTTCCCCAAAGTGTAGCACAGAGCAGCCTACCAAAAATGTAGCACAGAGCAGCCTACCCATAGTGTAGCACAGAGCAGCTTCCCCAAAGTGTAGCACAGAGCAGCCTACCAAAAATGTAGCACAGAGCAGCCTACCCATAGTGTAGCACAGAGCAGCTTCCCCAAAGTGTAGCACAGAGCAGCCTACCAAAAATGTAGCACAGAGCAGCCTACCCATAGTGTAGCACAGAGCAGCTTCCCCAAAGTGTAGCACAGAGCAGCTTCCCCAAAGTGTAGCACAGAGCAGCCTCCCCAAAGTGTTGCACAGAACAGCCTGCCTAAAGTGCAGCACAGCAGGAACTCCCCTGAGATCTCTGAGAAAATTGCACTCATAATTTGAATAGTGGTGTCGAGAAATGAACCCATAATCTTCAGAGCGATAAACGAGTGACTTTATCACTTAGCCATGGAGACTCCGATATTTGTTAAAGTAGAATCTTAGCATAGTTGTTAATGAAAAATACTTTTTTGTTTAGTCTGTGCATATTAAAGCAATCTGGCTTGATGTTTTAACTATGTCTATGTTTTGTACAAGGTGTATACAGTTTCCTCTTTGAAAGGACGAGGGGAAGTCAATAAGTAAGTCACGAATGGCTGTAGAAAAATAACTAAATATGATAACAACTTGAAACCAGTTTATTTTATTTTTATACATACATTGTCCCTTTATTTCTCAACATAATTTCCACCACCATTGATGCACTTATCACATTGTTTTATCAGTCCTACCAAACTAGCTGCGTGCTCTGTTTTCTAAACCACATTTTCACTTCATATTCATCTTCGGCGTCATTCGCGAAATGTCTCTCACCAAGGTGGGTTTTCAGTGGACCAAAAAGGTGGAAATCACTAGGGGCTAAGTCGGGGCTGTAAGGTGGGTGTTCCAGAACTTCCCACCTTAGTTGGTTAATTTTCTCCTGAGTTAATTGAGCCGTATGTGGTCTGGCATTGTCATTGAGAAGCAAAACTCCTCTAGTCAGCAGTCCTGGAAATTTCAATCAATTATGCTGAATGCTGAACCATGTGAGCACACTATTGCAGATGCTACAGAGTCTATCGTTACTCACCTGTCACCTCTAATCATCTCCTCCACCTGCTGTACAGATGCTTCTGTTGGAATCTCAACAGGACGACCAGATCGGATTTCATCAACAATTTTAGAGCGTCCTTGAGAAAATGTTTCTATCCAGCTATGCACCGATTTACGGGACAAACATTTGTCATCATAAACAGGAAGCATTTCCTTATGAATGTCCTTTGCAGGCATACCTTTTGCCCACAAAAAATGCACACTAAAAAAAAAAAAATGTACACTATGTAAGTACAGTCGCCATATTTTTAATGCGCTGCGCATGTGCATGAGACACCTAGCGCCACCTGATGAACGGGAATATAAAGTCTGATGTTGCTGTCACCTAATGACACCCGTAGAAAACACCAACTACATTTACCTGCCATCCCACAGAACTGTGTGACTTACTTATTGACTTGCCCTCGTAGTTTACCCATGCTGATTTACATCGCGATTATTATGCATCTACCGACATCTATGGTTTAGGATATGGTGAAACACAGCTTTACAAGTCCACAACATACCGAGTCGAGAGTTCAGAATCAACCACTGGCAATTTTGAAGCAGATCCCTTTAAATAAATAACTTAAAACAGCAAGCATGCAACTAGCAACGAGTATTATTTAAAAAACTGACTACAAACATGTAGCAAACAAACAGCATTGTTCAATATTAACCGATAGCATCAAACATATAACTAGTAAACAATATAAGTAAAGAAATAACTGACAATAACAAACATGTGGAGAACAAACTAAAAAAAAAAAAAAAAAAAAAAAAAAAAGATTTGACAAGTAACAACAACATATAACTAACAAACAGTATTTTAAATAGCTATTTGCAAGTCCTTTACAGAACATTGCATTCAACACCAGCATTTATTGGCTGTTTGTGATTTACTAGGCAATTTCAGTTCAGTAGTTTGCCATTGCTTCCTCCATCAGAATCAGTGCAAAGCAGTCAGCTTCCAAAGCTGATTTCAGTCCTTCAACTCAATGTGTCAGGAAATTATGACATTACATGTGTCACTATCCCCTCAGCTACACCATTGGTTAATAAACAATAACTGATGAAATAGCAAACATGTAACAAACACACAGACAGCATAGCTAAAACATTAACCAGTAGCAATGGGAGCTTGCAGTAGCTAGAATGCTTGCCTGTCAGTCCTGTGATCATGTATTGAAATCCCTTTTGAGGTTAAAAAAAGTTAGTTGCATGTCCTTTATGGGGGGGGGGGGGGGGGGGGGATGTCAGGCATTGGTAGTACCTTTGGTAAGGATGACTGTCTTGCCCTTTTCAGGGACCATTTCCCACTGGTCCAAGCCTGACATCCAGCTCACGCCTGTGGCTCCTAGTAGCTGTCAGCATGCAACAGCAGCCACCCCCCCCCCCCCCCCCCAGGCAACAGCTGTGACAGACTAGCTAAACCAGACATGGGTGGCCGATTCAGCCTCAAACCAATGCCTACCCAGCATGTGAAGACAGAATTTGGTAGACTGCGAGGAAGAAATCATTGATGATGCAACGGGCAAGATGGCGTTTATCTGCAAAGCATTGTGGAACGTGACGAGCACGGCAAGGCACATAGAGCACCCTGGTCATCCACTGCACCTGTACTCGTCTCCAGTCATCTTAACTTGTTTTGCCACTGGATTCAGATGGACCCATGCGAGACAGTGTGGTCAACGAATTGCGCAACTCTGCCACACTTTAATCCAGTTCATCACACAAGTCATTCTTCATCCAGCTTCATCTATCACCTTCAAGCCCTGTGGCGAAGGGTGAGCGGCGAAGCGGCAGGCATGAGTATGCTGGCAACCATAGTCGCAGACCTGCACACAGGCGGCTCAGGCCATATGGTCGTCTTCTACTGACCGGGGCGGCAGTGGGATTCGGCAGCCCCCTGAGCAATTGAGCAGCCCTCTATAGGAAAGCACTGCTCACCTCCATAGCATGAGGAAGGGGCTAGAAAAGGTGCCCTAAACATTGTCTGCTCCACCACTACCTAACCAGCTAGCCACGGTTGGTGGGTACCCTATACTGTAGTTGACATATAACTAAAGTAAAACCAGGTAAAGCAAATAATGAAGAATCAGATTCACTGGGCTGATCACTTGACTCACATGCCAGATCACAGGCTTCCTAAACAAATTTGTTACGGCGAGCTGCGTTGTGGTAAACGCTCCCAAGGCAGTCACAGGAAACACTTTAAAGATACTGACATCCTCACTAAAAGCTTTTGGAATTCATCACAACACTTGGGGCACTGCTGCCAAAGACCAAAACTCGTGGCATACATCATTCTGCAAGGTGCAGTCACTTGTGAAGCAAACAGAACTGCAAGAGCTGTGAAAAAGAGGCTGTACAGAAAAACCACTGCAGGAAATCCTCCTTCTGGAACATCAAGCATTCTTTGCCCACATTGTCAAAGAACATTTCGAGCCAAAATAGGCCTTATCAGCCATCTTAGAACTCACTGATCTATACTTTCAACCCCACTGGATGAAATGAATGGTCATCATCATTCTTGATGAACAAACAACATGAGACAGGACGTAGCAGTCAATCCCAGCATTTTTTGGCTATTTGAGATTCCTGGGCAAGTTTACAGTTTGAGGTAGATCTGTTAAATTGACCTGGACTTCCAAGTCGACCCAGACTAAAATGAGTACCAGGAAATTACCTGGGCAGTAAATGTGGCCGGCTTGATACTGACCACATCAGCCACCGAATGCCAGTTGGTCTATAAAAGTACAGGGTGTATTTTTAATGACTGTGCAGTGTTTGAAATATTGCCGGTCCAAGTTTTGTATTCACCTTCTGCAAAGTTCATGCAAAGTAAATACAAAACATGGACCGGCAATATTTTCAAACACTGCACAGTCATTAAAAATACACCTTGTATGAGTGTAGCACCTTATGCCTATGGTATGTACATGATAAAACTTCTGTTTTACTCTACATCAACCACAACAAGCAGTGATGTACAGACCAGATGGAAGCAGAAGAAGAGGCTGACCATGTAAATTATGGACAGAGGGAATAGCAGAATCCATGGGAATCTCGATACATGAAGCCAATAAAAGGGCACTCTCCCGCTGTTTATACTTTACCTCAACACCGCAAGGTACAAAAGGAGCAAGATGAGATGAGAGATCTACCCATATGTAGAAGAGATTTTGTTTGGTATACTTAGCCTGCTCTCATTAATCCAGTGCCACTTGCCAATGATTCACAATCTGACAAAGCCTCTCTGATGTCTTGGCCACAGTTCAAGAGAACTGAACCGGTGATCTTGCCAGGTACTTGATGTCAATGCAGATCATAAAATATTTGGTTGTATATACTTTTTGCAGTTGGCCGAATTAACAGATGGTCCTTCTAATTCAGGTCGTATGGTGTTGTCTTGTGGGAGATGGTTACCCTCGCAGCTCAGCCATATCAGGGTCTCTCTAATGAGGAAGTGATCAAGTTTCTGTCTGAGGACAGCACTATGGATGTTCCTGATGGGTGTCCTGAGAAGATGTGAGTATAACATTTCATTCATCAGCATCATGTGCCATTCTGATAAGCCTGGGCTGTCATGGTTCGTCATTTCATATGATCACCAGTCTCATCCTGATTACATCATCCAAATGTTATCTCTTTGTCTTCCCCTTCTTCTTTTCTTGTTAAGTTTGTCGTTGTTACTAAGTTTTAAAGTTTATTTTTTCAATTCAACCATTACCCCTACCCCGTTCAACCCCAAGGATAAGTTATATTAGGATCCATACCAGGCTCAGATTAATAATCCTGTGACTGAGTCAGTCGCAAATAACAGCTGCGCACGGTTTTACCCTCACAAGCTTATTAATTTGAAGGTGATTGTTGTCTATAGGGGGTAACGATGATTTAAAGAGTTTATATCTGCTCATTATGTGCCCAAACAATGTTCACTGTCTACATCTTTTGTTTCTAATAAATTTATATAGGAAATTTTCTGAATTGTTGAATCATAATTTTATAGCATAATGTTTTTAAAAAAGATAGTTTGCTATTACAAAGATAGTTTGCTATTACAGTGGAACCTCGCTTAACGTGCATAATTCGTTCCAGAACCTTACTCGTAAAGCGAAACACTCGTTAAGCGAAAAAGTTTTTCCCATACAAATGTAAAATACGATAATGCGTTTCATGCCGAAAAAATACTTAAAATATTTTGTATAACGTTTATTCAAAGAAAATTATATATACATTGTTAAGGAGCGTGATTCATCTTCCTCTTCTATCGTGAAATGAACGAACCTGGAATGAGAATTCGATTTGTAGAAAGCAAACAAATATTGAAATAATTAATTTACAATTTATAATACATACCTAATTCTTTTTTACTAGAAAACTGTCTAGAGAAATTTGTTTTTGCCGAGGCTTCAGAATTTGGTGGAAATGCGACACAGCATTATCATTAAATAAATTAGTAGCTCACATAGCCACTGCCTTATTAGGGTGATGGTTCTCAATGTACGATGCAACAGTTTCCCATGCTTTCAGCATTTCTCTTATTGCACCAGAAGATTGTTGGTTTGCTGTTACCTTCTCCTCCTCCTCGGACAAACTCTCCTCCAAAGCAGAAGTGAGGGTTCTCTTGGTAACCCCTTCCCACGCTTTTTCGATCATCTTTAGGCAGGCAACGATGTGGAAGTGATATTTCCAAAACTCTCCGAGAGTGAGATTGGTCACTTCAGTAACTTCAAAACAACGCTTGAAGAGCACTTTAGTGTAGAGCTTTTTAAAGTTAGAAATAACCTGCTGGTCCTCGCTGTTGCAGGCGCAAAATCTGGGACTTCCCCTAGCCGCGTAATTCGTTATGCGAAACGTCGCTCGTTCGGCGAGTCTTTTTTTTTACAATTTATTTTGCTCATTATGCAAATTACTCATTATGCGAGGTGCGTGTTAATCGAGGTTCCACTGTACTTTCTTTATTGGCAGTTGTTTTAATATTGGTGATAAAGTAATATCTGCATACAGTATTCTCGCATTGTGATGTACGTTAGCACAAAGTAACAAATAGATTAATTTGTCCAGGATCTCATTGTGTGGTTTATATTTTTGTGATGTACGTTAGCACACAGAACAAATAGATTAATTTGTCCAGGATCTAATTGTGTGGTTTATATTTTTGTGATGTACGTTAGCACACAGAAAAAATAGATTAATTTGTCCAGGATCTAATTGTGTGGTTTATATTTTTGTGATGTACGTTAGCACACAGAACAAATAGATTAATTTGTCCAGAATCTAATTGTGTGGTTTATATTTTTGTGATGTATGTTAGCACACAGAACAAATAGATTAATTTGTCCAAGATCTAATTGTGTGGTTTATATTTTTCATCACACAGGGCACATTTGATGCAACGCTGTTGGACAAAAAAACCAAAAGGCCGACCAACTTTTAAAGACATTATTGAATACCTACTTCCTGATTTGAATCCTCGTTTCCAAAAAGTTTCTTACTTTTTCATGGATAGCAGGACATATGTACCTAAAGACTTGTGCAAAACTATTGAAGTTTCTGGAGGGGTAGGTGGAGATAATACTAATAATAGAAACATTGTGGACTGCGAAGGAGTGGCAGCTGCTGAGCTGCCCCAAGCCAAGGATGACCCTGACCCCCAGTTTTATTGTTCCTCACATTCAAAGAGTGGCTCTTGTACACTGTGTGGTGAAGGTCATGATGATGCAGTCTTTGGACAGTATGAAAATAAAGCTGGAGATTCTAGAAGATATCTCACCAATCTTGGGGGTCCAGATCAGCGGTCTGTCATCAGAAGAGACCAGACTGTAGATAATGTGTTGATACCTGTTGACAGCATGAGGTTTCCTAGTGAATTCAGTATGAATGATAATTCAAGCCAGCCATGTATTTTAAATGACTATCAGCCACACCTAGCTTCACAGCCTTCTAGAGTGTCTCTGTCATCAAGCAGGCCAGATTCTGTGCTTCCCAAGTCAGAAGTTTTAGTACAAGAACCCTTGATAAACACTCAACTCTGGGACATGCCTCATAAACACAGCCAAGAGGTATCTTCAGAACTCGATTTATCAGAATATATAGGTTACCAGCCATCCATCATCTCCATAAAAGACCATCAGACTTTACAAAAAAACGGGGAAATTAACCTGGCTACAGTTGACCCCCCAAGGCCAGATCCTATTAATAGCACTCTCTTCTGGCAGTCAGCTGACCCATTTTCTACCAAACCTGTGCTATCATCAGTAGTAGTGCCACCAAGATTGCCTGCATTGAACCAGCCGCCAAGTATAGGACTCTGTTCAGCTCCATTGTACAAAGAAGGAGGCAAAAGTGATTCTAGTAGCAAAGATTGTCACTTTGGTTCAAACATTCAGGATCACCTTCAACTTGCTTCTGAAGCAGTCACCTCCACAGCAAACAGTGCTCAGGAAGTGACTGGTTCACCTTCATTACTTCAACAGAATTCCAAACATTGTATTGTAACCAGTGCTTCTGATGATAGTCAGGATAGCATAGCCACTGACATTCATCCATTAAATCATACATTCAGTAATGGACACATAAAATTATCCAAATTAAGGCATCGGACAGCACCTTGTTAGCAGGGCCTGCATGATTAATGGAAGAACACTAACGCTGATCAAAGGAAATGGTTGATTCAAAACTACTATGACTATTGTACATATGTATAGGCTATAACCACAGTCAGGTCTGTGATATTTCTAGGGAGCAGAGAAGCTGAGAGCGTACAGATTATGTCTGTGATTGGTGGAGACCTGGTTCAATTCATGTGTGAACCGTGTGGACTTGTATAAGTACAACCTGATCCTGCGACAATGGATTAGACTCATAGTCTTGGGCAGAATACCCATGTGCACATTAAAAATCCCTCGGCACTTGTAAAACGAAAAGACCAGGCAGAAAATACCACTGCCCAGGATCATTATTATCATCATCAAGTGCCCTGCCAGCTGGTGTAGGCGTTCATGGCTCCACAGATTTTGGTATTTGGTGTTCTGGATCAACTCTGCTGATGATATTCCTCCATGCCACCGTCTCAATCTATCCAGCATTATTTTTCTTGGTCTACCTCTGCCTCTTCCCCTCGATCTTTCCAGTTGTCACGATGTCTTCAATGCCTCTCTTCTCATCACATGACCGAAGAAAGCAGTTGGTCTCTTTCTTATTGTTGTATATAATGTTCTAGTTTCATTAGCCTGTTTCAGGTGGTCGTTCTTAGTTACTCTGGCAGTCCAAGGAATTCACAACATTCGTCTCAGGAACCACATTTCTGTTGCTTCTAATATTTTCCTAATTTTTTCATTTGCATTCCAAGATTCATTTCTTACATTCAGTGACAGTGACTTATTGCATAAAATACTCTTCATTTTCTGAAATGTGGCTTTTGCCTGCCATATTCTGCTCTTAATCTCTGTTGTACTGCCCAGGATGCATTTCAAAATCAGAAAACTACCTACCTTGTACTGATGCTCTCTGTTATCATGTTTAGCTCTCCTGTTCTTTGCTGTCTTTTGCAGCTCCCAACATGTCACCCTCATATGAGGATTCTCTGTGGTATAGTGGTTAAGTCATATGTCTTGCGCTCAGAAGGTAGCGGGTTTGTTTTCGCACTCTGTCATTTCATTCTCTAATGCGGTGTTTTTTGGAGACCCCTGGTGGCTGTTGCCTGAGCTACAGTTTGTGCTGTGAATGTTTGCGGTGAGCGGTTGGTTGGTTGCTCTGTGGAGAGAGACCAATCTCGATGGGATAAATCCATTGCAATGAAGTTGATCCTCCTTGCCTTTTAACTCCCTTTGTATTCATGTCTTTTTTGTGTGTTATATAAGTCTTTTTAATCCCTTTGCCCTGTGGAGCCCAGGGCAAGGACTTTCCACTTATTTATTTATCTATTTTCTCAGTGTGTGTTCTTTTCATTGCCACGATCATGTCCTCACCACTTGATTCATTGGCATTTGTGTAGTTCTCTCCATTTTCTCATCGTTTGTGATATTGTTATACCATTTTAGTCCTTTTATTCTGCTGCACGGGATTGGGGGGGGGGGGGAAGAATTAAGATCACAGATTGGCAGACTCAAAATGGCACGATATCTTATTAAGTGACAATTCCTTGACATTTTAACTGTTTGTTTATTGTAATATGGTTAATTTGGTGAGTTAATAAAATACTGTGAATATAAAAAATGCACCTTTTGAGACTGACAATTTTGGAAAGGGGGGAATTCTTCTTCTTTCATTCGCTGGAAAGGGGAGGGTGACATTCTGATATATGGTGAAAGGGTGCATGGGCCAAAAAAGTTTGAGAACCACTGGTCTAGAGTCTAGACTATGTAAATGGTAATGCATCAGACTCAACAGGTTAAAACCGTCTAACAGAGGATCCACCACCAACTAACCATTTACCTAATGGACATCCGACCTATTGAAATGATTGTTTACAAAGGTCCTTTAACTGTAGCCATTCCATTGGAAATCTGGTCTTCCAGTTTTGTCAGGTGTAGCAACATAATGCAACAAACAGAGAAGAAGGAAAATACACACACACACACACACACACACACAGATAATGGCTTGCAACTCAATGTGTACAGCCATTTGCAGTGTTTTATGCTTTTGTATTTGTTTCACTAATTAAAATTGTGGAAATTTCATTAAAATGTCACAGTAACATATTTGTCAACGTCTCACTTAATTAATGATTCGTTACACTCGACATGACAGTACTGTAATACTTGTACAATGAATTAGTCAACAATCAAATTACATGTATCAACATTTATTTACAAGTAAACATGTAAATGAATTATAATCACATGCTAGCAGTTGGGGTGAAAATCATACAAGCATTAAAGCGCCAAGCATTCATACACTCTTGCATCATAAATCATGGCACACACATCAGTGCACAGGCTATCTGCTGTTGGTGTAATAGATGGCAATATATGCAAGGTGTTACATTCACATTTGATTTGTTCTTATAAGCAAATGGTTTTTGTTGCTTAAAGTTTGCAGCTGCTATCTCATTTTGGCTGGAATTTAATGTGAATATATCTCTGTTTGCATTGAAAAAGGCAGAACCCCTGGTTTCTACTTGTTTAATGTCCTGACAATCACATTCTTGTAAAAATTTAGCAAAAGCAGTGGGTAAGGATGTAATGATTTTATTTATGATCATTAGATCTTTTAATAGATCAAAGCTTTTACCTACTTTTGCTGCAGCTATCCATTTTGAAAAGATGTCCTGAACTTGAGATACATAATCTTGGAAAGTTTGATTTGGTTGTGGACTTAGCATAGAAAATTGTAATTGGTATCCATGAGCATCTAACAGAAAATGTTGCATAATACGACCTCGAATGTAGTCATAATCTTTTCTTAGATCTTGTGGAATTGTTTCTATAACTTTTAATGGTTCTTCTTCCGAGATTCTGCATGTATATCATTGTCCAGTTATCTTTAGAAATATCATTGAACTTCATTAGTGTCTCAAAATTCTCAGTCCAGGCGCTGATACTAACACCTGCACAAAAAGGTTTGACAATGCCTTGAAATTTCTTGAACTTCTGTTCTTCTTCTCTACTTTTTAACTTATTTGTTGATATTTCTATCTGTATGTCTGTTTCTGATTGTTTCATTCTCATCTGCATGTCCACTTCAGCTTGTTTCTGTTTAGTAGCTTCTATTAGTTCTAATTCCTTTAATTTGTTGTTTGCTTCTAATTCTTTTAATTTCGTAGCTTCTTCTAATTCCTTTAATTTGGTAGCTTGTTGGCATTCTAATAATATTTCCTCTCTTGCTCTATCAGAATGTTCTTTATATTTCCTCCCAGCCCATTCCTCTAATTTATCACTGCTTTACCCTAATTCTTTCCCATCTGCAATGCATTCTTTTAGTGTTGACATGTTTACAATTTTGGTTTACAGCAATAATAATATATACAAATTATTACTTCCCCTTAATTAAATTCTTATGGGGTTGTAACTGTGGGTACAAAATATGGTGAAAATAAAATGCTGACTTTAGAATATAATCAACAAACAAAGTACTTAGCTTTATCGGAAAATTTTCGGCCCAGCGCTACTGGTCTTGTTGGTGACTGCAACCCAGTATTAGGCTGGTAAAATCAGTGGATATACATCGAAATACACATTTTCTGTTGCAGGAAAAGAAAATATTAGTATCTGTTGGCGGTCAGTCTAATGTCGAACACAATCTTGAGAAAGGAGTAATAATAATATTTTAATAACATGAGTTGTTTAAATTCTGTATGTCTGTCAAATGTCTGAGTCGTAACTTTGTAATCGCTATTTTAGACTGTCATTAGACCTGTTAAATACTTGGGTTCTATTTAAACCTGACAAGAGTCCCTCATTAAATACTTTTGGGTTCTAAACAAAATGGAAGGAGTCCCTTATTAAATACTTTTGGGTTCTAGTTAAACCGGACAAGAGTCCCCCATTTAAATTCTGTCTTGGGTTCTAAACAAAACGGACAGGATCCCCTATTTAAATACTGTCAACGTCTCACTTAATGACTCGTTACATTCGACATGACGGTACTGTAATACTTGTACAATGAATTGGTCAACAATCAAGTTACATGTATCGACATTTATTTACAAGTAAACATGTAAATGAATTATAATCACGCGCTAGAATTTGTGGTGAAAATCATACAAGCATTAAAGCGCCAAGCACTCATTCTTGCAACACAAATCATGGCACACACATCAGCGCACAGGTTATCTGCTGTCAGCGCTCTCACAAACAATAGTAAGTCTTATATGAGGCATTCAGCACATGCTCTCTCAGTTATCCAAAACACTCCGCTCTCAACCACCGTAGAGTCCAGTCTGCCGTTCCTTGCCGTGGTCGGTGGTCACGTAGCGTTTTGGCCATCGTGCTAGTCGGGTGTCTCGGTATTTTGGTGTCGTCCTGTACTTCAACCGTTTATTGATAGCTGATGTCTCAGGTCGTCTAGTCCAAGGTTGGACTGTCGTTCAAGGACATGCCCAGTCTCTAACCCTAGGTTCTGTCTTCCACTGGGTATACAGTCGTGTCCTACTCTAGCTATGCTCTACCTATGTCATGTCCTTGTCATGTGTCCTCTCTCACACTATGTAGGACGCTGACAATATTATTTATTAAATCATTAATAAATAATAATTTTTTTGGGGGGAGGGGGGGGGGGGCTTAAAGTAGCCTGGCAAAGTCAATTTTATCACGTATTTAGTTTTGAGTGGTTTATTTTCATGTCTAACCAACCTGGCATTTCCAGAGGGCAAAAAGGATAGACCAGATTTTTTATACATGTTATGAAGTTTAGTTTAGTCGACTTAGTTGTCTCGAGGTATGGTGTCCGCCTTGAGTGCTGGAGGTCCCCTGTTCAAGCCCCGGTGAGGGCCGGGATTTGTTCACGTGGACTTCTAGTAATAAAATTTCCACTGGTCTCTGGGTAGTGAGATCGGACGCCCGTGTGTATTGTTGTGCACGTAAAAAATCCCTTTGCAGTTGAAAATCAAACAGAGTAGCCTAATGGCGCTGCCCGGGCAAAATTTCGAGTTAAAAACCTACCCAAAGTATTTCAGGATCCTTGCCGGTGCTACAGTGTTCGTGCACTGAACTGAGATTCTCCGGACGGGGGCTTGAGTAAGGAGTAGAATGGAGCACTTATGGGTTATACCCATGTGCAGTGATGTTGATCCATTGACCAAACTAAACTAAACTTAGCTCACAAACTAATTCACAAGTATTGATTGGTTTTCATAGAAGTAGAAGAAAGAAGTAGAAATTAGAGGACATACTACACAACATAAAAATTTAAAAGTATAATTGTATACCTGGATTTAAACCTGTCACTTCCAAATGAAAACAGCACATCTCGGTATATTGGAGGTGACAGGCTCAAATCCAGAAACCTACATAAATACACAGTGAGACTTAACCAGTGTGTCATAATTCCTGCTCTTCATGTGCTTTGATTTTTTTTTTTATGTTTGTAGATGTAATAACAGCTCAAATGTTGCTGATCTGCTGTGGTCTGGGAAACGATGTTCAATGTGCAAAGAAGGAAATGTAGCAAGAGTGAAGAAAATAATTGACCAATATTGAAAAATGACAATTAAGGAGATAGCTAGTGCAATAAAATGATTGATTGATTTAGGAACCGACATCAGACCATTCGGGGCATTCCCATAAGCGCTCCATCCCCATCCTCAGAAGCCAGCGAAGAGTTCCAACCCCAATAGTACCAGTAGCAATCTGATTATATGTGCGTCTCGCCTTTCCTCTAAGCGTCGAGCATCGGCCAGATCCCCTCGTCACTCCTCGCTGTCGCATTCTTGCCAGACCATGATGATCGATTGCTCCTCCGAGGTGTACACGTGCTCCCACAAGGCCGCAACCACGTCTGCCTTATCATGCATCAATACTCCACCAAGTTTTGTAGCGCCAGCCAATCTGTCGGCCTGTTCATTCCTCAGCACACCAGCATGCACCGGAGAAAAGATCCAGACGATGCTTGCCACCTGTGACTTCCGAAGTGAAGCAAGCCACTCTGCACGAAGCCTGCCTGTCCTCACCCTACTAAGCATGCTTTCTGAGTCAGTTACAATCACGATGTGTGTGTGTACCGTATTCTCCATCCAGCGGAAAGCTGCACTGACTGCCTGCACCTCCACTTTTAAGGTAGATGCTGTGGTATCATATGCCAGGCTCACCTGCACCAAACGTCGACCATTAGCCTTTGCCCAGAACCCCCAGGCACTTCTACTTCCTCTCAACACCGAACCATCTGTGTAGATAATCACATCACCTGGGCGCTTTGGAACACCACGTCTTGTAGACATTTTTATTTTATTTTTGTTGTGTCCTGTGTTTTTAGCCCTGTACAGTTGTGTTGGTTTCTTCTTCTTCTTCTTCTTCGTTCATCCGGAGTTTTTTTTTTTCGGATGTGATTGCGTTGTGCCTGTTTACAGCAGAGCTGCGTTCTTGCGCCGTTAGGCCGACACATCCGACTTCTGCGGGCATTTGTTGACCGGGTTAACCTTCCCGGATTGTGTTGGTTTGGTACCCGCCTGTCTACTAGCATTGTAGCCCTCGGGACAAATCTACAGGTGCTCAGTCTCAACACGTGTTGTTGGCCTTCTTATGTTTTAATTGTCACCCCCTAGAAATTTTGTGTTTTAAGTGACTCCCTGGGTTTCTAAGAACCGTAGCCCTCCGGACAAACCCGCAAGTGCTCAGTCTCACGCACACAAAGACAGGGTTAGGGTTAGGATCAGCTCCGTGTTCCTGTCTCGACCAAGCCACGTGGCCAAGCCATCCAGGTATTTACTTCTAGGTCTTCCCCTTGGTCACTTCCCTTCGATCTTGCCAGTCGTCACGAAGTTCTCCAATTCATTTCTTCTCATAACGTGCCCAAAAAATGTTTACTGTCTACGTCTAATGACTCTAATCAGTTTACCATTTTCATTTGTTTCTTGAAGGACTTGTTCATTGGTTTTTCTGTCTGTCCATGGTATTCTTTGCATTTTCCTCAGAAACCACATTTCCACAGCCATCAGCTGTTTTTCAGCTTGACTGCTCATTGTCCACGCTTCACATCGATACAAAAGAACAGGCTCTATGTAGCACCTCAACACTCTTTTTCTCGTTTCAATTGATATCTTTTTATTGGTCAGTGTGTTTTTCATCTTAACAGAGATTACCAGTATGATATTCGATTTAATAATGAAGGACCGCCAATTTTGAAGATGGAGGTTCGAAATGTTCTTAAGCATATAAAAACTGGCAAGGCCCCCGGTGCAGATAACATCACAACAGAAATGATTAAAGCTTTAGAAGAATATGGAATAAATCAAGTCACCAGACTGCTGAACACATTATATGATACCGGAGATATCTCATATACCATCTGAAGTATGTAATTCTGTATTTATTGCAATCCCAAAGAAATCAGGAGCCTTGGAATTTGATCAACATGGAACAATTAGTATAATGAGTCACATCACGAAGATTTTGCTACGAATTATCATGCAATGAGTTAGGAAGAAAATACAACATCAAATACGGGAAGAACAATGTGGGTTTGTAGAAGGCAAGGATACAGTAAATGCTGTGTATATGCTGCGATCAGTTATTGAACGTTCTATAGAAGTAAACAAAGATATACGTCTTTGCTTTATTGACTACACAGAGGCTTTAGATAGAGTAAGACATGTCAACATCGTAGGGTTTTATACTTATTTTAATATGTTAGCTGTGCTTTGCGTGTGCTCACACGTTGCGTGGGTATTTCATCTTTTTTTTTTAAAACGGAACTGTTCATTGCTTTTTTTTTTTTAATTCTATCACAACTAATCACATTGATAAGGGTTTATGTTTGTGCGTGGGGATTGAATGTTCACTATATTTAATAACCATTCCAGGTGCTACCAGAGTTGTGTTATTTATACTGTGTACCTAATACACCATGCCGTAGTGGTTCTTGTTCACCTTGTTTTCCATCTTTGTACATCTTTCACAATAGTACCAGGTCTATTTAAAGGGCCTCAGACTTTTGGAGGTCTGTAACCTAAATCTACTTCAAAGTGCTATCCTGGAACTGTACACACTTCTCCCAGTGGTTCCGAAATTATTGGAAGTATTTCAGGGAGACCTTAATGGGAATGGAGTGCAGAGTGACCGTTGCGTTCTGTGTGTCTTTTTGTGACTCAAATCATGTCACTTTCAGCTGGAAGAAGATCCAAACAATGCAAGGAGCAGTGCCGAGAGAGTAGGGCGCGTGACGAGCCAGCGGAATACTGTGTTTCACTAAGAATATCTGAATCAACTGTGAAGACTGCAAATGAACGGACCTTTGTGTAAGGCAACTTGACAGCTCCATCACGACAACGCATCCATCCATTTTTCGCATCTGATTCAGACTTTCTTGGCCAGGCAATATTCCTGTTTTATCAGGCTTCCTACTATCCCAACATGGCACCTTGTGATTGTTGCCTGTTTGTAAGTTCTCAGTCTACCACAGAGATAACCAATTTCTTAATGCATATTTAACCGTGCTTGTGCCATGCAGAAGTGGGAGGCAGTTTGATAGCAGATGTGTTGGTTTCGGGAGCCTTGGCGGTGCGGTGGCTAGCATGCTAGCCTGCCGGGCAGGCATTTATGGGATCAAATTTGCATCGAGGAAGATTGGTCAAGAAGGCCTGGGCTCTCTGGAAAACCCAGCCTAAACTGGGTACCAGAAAATGTCTTGGGAAGTAAAGGCTACTGATGTATGAGCACACCATCCCTTGAGTGCCGATTGGTCTATACAACTATGAGGCTAGCACCAAGTGCTAGAAAAACCTCAATACATGTCTGAATGCATCTTTGAACGAGACAACTAACTGAAGTCACAATAACTGACAAAACAACCTATGTAAGGATGCTTTCGTTTGGATTTAAGTGTGGTACCAGCCAGGAGGTACACGGAGGACATAAATCTGAAGTGTGTACAGCCAATGTATAATTGGACCGATCATCATCTATACCTTGCGACATTTGCTGAGTAAGATGGAGCATGTACGAGTTTGTCTGCGGTGCTACCTACAGTATTGATTCTGGATAGTATGCCTGTCAGTCTCCAAGAAGTATACAAATCACTGTATTTATCAGTGTTCACGAAGCGTACTGAGAAGTATAAATATTGATCTTCAAGAAGTGTACGGAACAAAACACCTATTAGTCTTCAAGAAAATTACAATCGATGTCTCAAGTGTCAAGAAATGTACAGAGCTGTGTACATCTAAATCCCCAAGAAGTGTACAGAACTGTATACTTCTCATTCTTTGACATTTGCACAAAACAAGTCTTTGTTTCCAAGAAGCTTACATAGCAGTATAGACTCGGTCTTCATGAAGTGTGCGCAACTGTATACCTCTCATTCTCCTAGAAGAATGTAAAGCCTATTAGTATACAAGACTTTTACAGAGCAATGTACACAGACCATCACATATTAGTATTCACTAAGTGTGCAGAGCATTATACCTACCAGTCCTTTAACGTTCACATCGTAATATACGTAAATTCACTTAATAGCATACCTGCCTGTCAGATTTCAAGAAGTGAAGAGAGCAGTAACCTTCAATCTTAAAGAAGTGCGAGGGGGTTTGACATGAAAACCTTAAAAGGGTGATAGAAATTACAATAACCATGCCGTTGTCTCGTAACTTGTCAGAATTATTGTTGTTAAGGATGTCAAGAATGTTTAGCGCGTGACATCACGTTCAGACGTACACGGTAACATCATTAAAACAGTTTAAAGCTGGTCACCCCACTTTTGACATGCACCAAAGAGGAGCAGCGTTCTGTTATCCGTGTGTGTGTGTGTGTGTTTTTTAATCAGTGTAGGGGTGAAACCTATAGAAATTCATCAGCGAATGAAGATCCAGTATGGTGATTTATGCTTGTCAGTCCAGCAAGTGTATAAGTAGAGTAGGAAGATTCAGAGCAGCATGATTTTTGTGATAGACTGTTTACAACCGGGTCATGCACACCAAGTAGTGACCCCAGGTACATTTTTTCTACAGAAATCCAAGCATTTCAACGGCACTGGATGACTTGTATTGAACGCAGTGGTGAATACATCGAAAAATTATACATTTGTTCTTTACTTTTTTGTCAGAAAATATTCTCTCTCTTACTCTCTCTCTCTCTCTCTCTCTCTCTCTCTCTCTCTCTCTCTCTCTCTCTCTCTCTCTCTCTCTCTCTCTCTCTCTCTCTCTCTCTCTCTCACACACACACACACACACACACACACAATTGAAGGTTTTCATTTGAAGCCCCTTCGTATGTACATCAATATACGTCTCATTCTCCCAGAATTGTACCGCATGCGTGCAATCTAAATATGCCACGCGTGGTTGTTTATGCCACTGTTGGAGTTATCTAAACATGTTGAAGATATTATATACATCAGAAAGAGCCAATCATCAATTTTGGCCACATCACGAGAAGAGAAAACTGACACGCGTTATTACAACTGGAAATATTTATGGAAACGGGCAGAGGGTTACAAGGAGAAAACATTCTGGCCAGTCTTCTGTCATGCTACAGAAATGTATCCGCACACGAAGTGATACATTCTGTTATAAATCCTGAAAGACACCGGGTTGTTGTTATTATTATTACTACTATTATTATTTTTGTGTCAGGTCTTCGTCAGATGTGACTGAGCAACCGTATAACAGTAGACGGTACTACCTGCTTTCTGTCAGCGCCGAATGTTGGGCGTCGCTTACACACCCGAAACCCCACATTGTGCCAACAGCTTCGGGCGGAAGAGCGCAATTGGGAGGGTACAAGCCTTATCCTCGTGCGAGGAAATGCAACCTAAAGACAAATTGTCATGACAGGGCAGACCAGGCCCTAAGCCTTGGTTGGCAGCTGGTCTAGGATCGAAGCTCCGACAGGCGGACAGTTAGAGCATTGCTTTGCTGATCCGGCAGCTTCTGCAGCTTGTCTTGTTCGAGACGTATTGGTGTTACCATTCATCTGGAGTGAACTAGGCAGGCCAAGAGAGGGATCATGCTGCATGGGCAACACGTGGTCTCTATATTTTAGCCCTGGCTTTGTGCTATGAAGAGGTATAACTCCATCTCTGGTAGATAAGTCACACACCGAGCGTGTGAGATACAAGATGGTGAAAATGATCATGTGTTCACATGCATCCACTGTGGATGAACATTTACAGCGCGAATTAGTCTTAACATTCACATTGGCCACCGCCATGGGTTGTAGTTATTAAGCCTTTTTGAAGCACAAACTATCGCCTGTCAAGACGGCAAGTTGTCCATGATGACTACTTTTATTATTAACGCCATAGTGGAAGCATGAGAGTTAAATTTAACATAAGCGTTAATGTGATGATGATGGTGACGACGGAAGTAGTTGAACATCACTGAGTTCGGAGTTCAGTGTGGTAGCTGATCGAGGCAGGTAGTAGCACATCCAGGAGAATGTGGTAGCTGATCGAGGCAGGTAGTAGCACATCCAGGAGACCATGTCAGCTTTCAGGTCGGAGTTCAGTGTGGTAGCTGATCGAGGCAGGTAGTAGCACATCCAGGAGAATGTGGTAGTTGATCGAGGCAGGTAGTAGCACATCCAAGAGACCATGTCAGCTTTCAGGTCGGAGTTCAGTGTGGTAGCTGATCGAGGCAGGTAGTAGCACATCCAGGAGAATGTGGTAGCTGATCGAGGCAGGTAGTAGCACATCCAGGAGACCATGTCAGCTTTCAGGTCGGAGTTCAGTGTGGTAGCTGATCGAGGCAGGTAGTAGCACATCCAGGAGAATGTGGTAGCTGATCGAGGCAGGTAGTAGCACATCCAGGAGACCATGTCAGCTTTCAGGTCGGAGTTCAGTGTGGTAGCTGATCGACGCAGGTAGTAGCACATCCAGGAGAATGTGGTAGCTGATCGAGGCAGGTAGTAGCACATCCAGGAGACGATGTCAGCTTTCAGGTCGGAGTTCAGTGTGGTAGCTGATCGAGGCAGGTAGTAGCACATCCAGGAGAATGTGGTAGCTGATCGAGGCAGGTAGTAGCACATCCAGGAGACCATGTCAGCTTTCAGGTCGGAGTTCAGTGTGGTAGCTGATCGAGGCAGGTAGTAGCACAACCAGGATAATGTGGTAGCTGATCGAGGCAGGTAGTAGCACATCCAGGAGACCATGTCAGCTTTCAGGTCGGAGTTCAGTGTGGTAGCTGATCGAGGCAGGTAGTAGCACATCCAGGAGAATGTGGTAGCTGATCGAGGCAGGTAGTAGCACATCCAGGAGACGATGTCAGCTTTCAGGTCGGAGTTCAGTGTGGTAGCTGATCGAGGCAGGTAGTAGCACATCCAGGAGAATGTGGTAGTTGATCGAGGCAGGTAGTAGCACATCCAGGAGACGATGTCAGCTTTCAGGTCGGAGTTCAGTGTGGTAGCTGATCGAGGCAGGTAGTAGCACATCCAGGAGAATGTGGTAGCTGATCGAGGCAGGTAGTAGCACATCCAGGAGACCATGTCAGCTTTCAGGTCGGAGTTCAGTGTGGTAGCTGATCGAGGCAGGTAGTAGCACATCCAGGAGAATGTGGTAGCTGATCGAGGCAGGTAGTAGCACATCCAGGAGACCATGTCAGCTTTCAGGTCGGAGTTCAGTGTGGTAGCTGATCGAGGCAGGTAGTAGCACAACCAGGATAATGTGGTAGCTGATCGAGGCAGGTAGTAGCACATCCAGGAGACCATGTCAGCTTTCAGGTCGGAGTTCAGTGTGGTAGCTGATCGAGGCAGGTAGTAGCACATCCAGGAGAATGTGGTAGCTGATCGAGGCAGGTAGTAGCACATCCAGGAGACGATGTCAGCTTTCAGGTCGGAGTTCAGTGTGGTAGCTGATCGAGGCAGGTAGTAGCACATCCAGGAGAATGTGGTAGCTGATCGAGGCAGGTAGTAGCACATCCAGGAGACGATGTCAGCTTTCAGGTCGGAGTTCAGTGTGGTAGCTGATCGAGGCAGGTAGTAGCACATCCAGGAGAATGTGGTAGCTGATCGAGGCAGGTAGTAGCACATCCAGGAGACCATGTCAGCTTTCAAGACTGTTTAAAGTCTAACAAGATACCAAGGTATAAATGCAATGCTAGAAAATCCTGTATTTATGTAATCACCCAATGGACGGGCTATGGCAGTCTTGTGCATATACGTATTAGGGAAGATAATAATAATAATAATAATAATAATAATAGAGACCAACAGGTGAACTAGACTTGATGCGTCCGTGAAACTTACCAGCAACCACTAGGTTTACCGCTTGATCAGATCAGGCCAAAGATATCAAAGGTTGTATCCCTTTGACCACACAGACAAATGTCTAAAAACAACGGTTGACCCACTAGAGGTAACTAAAACTTTAATACGAAAACACGAACAAAAAGAACAGTTTATTCTGCGCTGGCAAAAGTAAGATTCCTAAATCGGACTAGAAACTGTAGACTGTAGAGAAGGAGCTCCAGAAGATACTACAATTGATACGGTACTAAAACATATTACGTCCGCTTATAAAATTGTCAGAAAGATCTACCTTTGATCAGTTTTAATGTTAATCGTTGAGTGACAGTGGAACATTCACCCCATGAATCACAGAGGATGGGATGGAATGTTGGCACACTGCAAGATCATATATACCATATCAATCTACACCGTATACTTTACAACCTAGGGCATCGGGAACAGAACTGTGGATGTCTTACTGTTTTCACAACGATAATGGTAGATAACTAATACTAGTAATACCCCAGGCCACAATGAATTCATGTCTTCGGCAATGGAACTTCAGAAGAATCAGTAAGGACAAGACGGTGAAACGGTTCAAACCTTAATGCAGAGAGCATTAAAACAGCAGAGCAATCATTTCCTATAGGAAAATTCTCCATATGTTCTAGGGCAGAGCTTCAGATAATTCTGGACGCTACACAGATAGATTGGTAAAATGACTGATATAACTCAATTTAGTCTTCGTGACCGTATGACAACCCTCAAGATTGCAACATGAACCAGGGTATGCAAACGTAGCCGTGCAATGCAGAGAAAATCCTAGCAGCCCACGGTCAACGTCTGGAAAAAGGGGATGGGTGTGAATTCAAAAGCAGATAAGTACCACTGATTAGATACTAATAGAGGACATTGGGTGTTATGATTCCGTCATTGCACCGTTACGACAAAGCACTGGGATTAGCACTATATCAGATGAAATAAACCCATTATTGTATCTCTTCGATCACACAGTGAAATATAATCTATAGGGGGAAAGATGACGGGCGGGGGTGACTTAAACATGGACATCAGCGCGGACATAAAGAGCAGTTGCTACTTGGAACACATACGATTCTTTGACGGAACTTGAGACTGCAGGCTGTGTTGGAACGATTCCAGTAGATCCTACAGTGGCTTTGCGCGCTCTTAATTTCTTAAATATGTTTTAAAGAATCACTTTTAGGGATGTTCGGGAAGACGTCTCCTATAGTGTATGTAGAACTGTTAGATCTTATGTAGGACATACGCTGTTTATTGTAGACACCGAAGTCTGGGATTGATTGATTGATTGACTGATTGATTGATTGACTGATTGATTGATTTAGGAACCGACGTCACAGCATTCGGGGCAGTCCCATAAGCGCTCCATCCCCATCCTCAGCAGCCAGCGAAGAGTTCCAACACCAATATTTCCAGTAGCAATCTCATTATATGTCCGTCTCGCCTTTCCTCTGAGCGTCGAGCGTCGGCCAGATCCCCTCGTCACTCCTCGCTGCCTCATTCTTGCCAGACTATGGTGATCCATTTGCTCCTCCGAGGTGTACACGTGCTCCCACAAGGCCGCAACCACGTCTGCCTTGTCATGCATCAATACTCCACCAAGTTTTGCCGAGCCAGCCAATCTGTCCGCCTGTTCATTCCCCAGCACACCGGCTTGCCCCGGAGAAAAGATCCAGGTGATGCTTGCTACCCGCGACCTCAGAAGCGAAGCAAGCCACTCTGCACGAAGCCATCTGTCATCACCCTCCTCAGCATGCTTTCCGAGTCAGTTACAATCACGATGTGTGTATGTATCGTGTTCTTCATCCAGCGGAAAGCTGCACTGACCGCCTCCATCTCCATTCTTAAGCTAGATGTTGTGGTATCATACGCCAGGATCTCCTGCACCAAACGTCGACCATTAGCTTTCGCCAAGAATCCTCAGGCACTTCTCCTACCTCTCAACACCGAACCATCTGTGTAGATAATCACATCACCCGGGCGAGCATTATCCTGAATTAGTTGCTGCCGCAGAAGTCGGATGTGTCGGCCTAACGGAGCAAGAACGCAGCTCTGCTGTAAACAGGCACAACGCAGTCACATCCGAAAAACAAAATCCGGATGAACGCAGAAGAAGAAGAATTAGTTGCTGGATTTCCACTTCCGTGACCCCTGCTGGCCACTACCTGCACTCCCGGCTCAAAGTGATTATAACTCTGCACAAGTCTGACTGCTCCGCTGGCACTCTGACCCACTCCTCTCCTCGCCTAATGTTCTCCAAGATGCACACCTGTCTGATCGTATCCTCCGTCTGAGCCATCCAAGATTTCCCTCTTATCAGTCTCTGACCTTTAATTGCGCCCAGCGCCTTATGCAACGGGTGATCTGTGTCTGCAGCTACTCTGAGGTATGCCTTCGCCTGCATCACCTTGAGCCTACCAGCAACAGTCGGCAGACCAAGGATTTTACGTATACACACTACTGGGGTGTCTCTAGCGCATCTCAGAATGACCCGCATAGCTTCTTCCTGTATGCGCTCCAATTTCACCAGCTGACTCTTTGAGACAGTGAGCAGTCCTAGTCCACAATCAAGCACTGAGAGGATCAAGTGCTGGTATAGTGTGAAGAGCATTCTCTGCTCTGAGTCCATTGCTGCCATAGTTTTAAGTGCATTGAGTCCCTTTTGAGATCTTGTCACAACTGTCTCCACATGGTCCCTGGGGGACAGACTCCTGTCAAATGTGATTCCCAGATACTTCAGTTTGTTCTCTCTGTTGACGCTTCTACCATCTATCGTGAGGCTTGGGACATCAGCTCTTACAATCCTGTTGTCCAGAGAGCACCACAAATCAGCCGCCTTTTCCAGGTGGATGTCAGCACTCATTTCAGTGCACCAATCACTTACTCTGTCTACTGTCGCCTGTAGCTCCTGTGCTGTTTGCTCCCTATCTCTCCCCAGCCTATATGCAAGAAAATCATCTGCAAATGTTAGTATCCTTCCAACCCCTGGTGCTTCTAGATTTGCAATCTTGCTCGTATACACGTTTAAGAGCACCGGTGAGATTGCAGGTCCCTGTGGCAGTCCCGGGGTTAAAATATGTGGCTCTGAGGTCCATGCACCCAGACGGAGAGCAACCCGACGAGATTGCAGGAAGGCTGCTATCCAGTTCACCAACCAGGGATTGACCCCCTTCTCCATCAGTGCGGTCATCAAAATATCATAGCGAATTCTATTGTACGCATCCTCGAGATCAAGCGCTGCCGCCATCGTTTCCTGTCTACCCTGGAACCCCTCATAAACGTCAAAGGCAAAAGTGGCTGCATTTGACCGGGTATCTTTTCCTGGCCTGTAGCTCCCCAGGCCTCTTGGAAGAAGCTTCCCCCTTTCCAAAAACTCTTGCAGCTTGACAGCGACTATCTTCTCTAAAACCTTCCCAAATGCATTTTGAAGGTTGATGATCCTAAAGCCGCTAAGCCTCCCCCGATGTGTCTCCACCTTGCCGTGGTGGGGGAGCTTGAGTGCCCCTCTGACCCCAAGCGCTGTTCCGATGGATATTAACTACATATTGGACAGCTCTTGGGATAGGGACCAGACTAAGAGAGACACAACCTGCTGCTCGGCAGGTAGACTGAGGATAACAGTCAAAATCAGGCAAACGATGCCAATAATCTCAGTCCGGACATAACCTCTAAGGCTCCCAGCCGAGGTATATGGCTGAACGTCTCTAAGCCATAAACCCTCGGAAGTGAGAGCCTGGCCGACACAAACATACATCAAAATTGAGGTGAGGTGCTGAGCACGCCACATGCTTGGCGCAGATACTCGTTCGATGGCTCTTAGCTGGGGGATATGAGGTATCCCCAGATGAGAGGGCCTGACCGTTACTCGCCCACAGACGCACGGAGGTAAGGTGCTGAGCCGGCAGCACATGTAGCCTACCTCGTGAGCGAGTACAAAAGGTGGAAAAACACCCCGGTCGCATGTTCCGTAGAAAGTCTGTAACCGTACTCATGGAGTGAGTGTAGTCAAAGGTGGAAAATTGTCTCGTTGACACGAAATGGAGCGCCTGTCTTGCGAATCCATTACGTGGCAGCCCGAAGCAAAAGCTTGCTGTGTGGAAATAAGAGTCTCGAAACCCGAGGAAGGCTAACCTCATCAAAAATGCCCGCTGAAGCCGGAAGTGCCAGCCTACGGGCGGCAAAATAAAAATGGCACTACGCAATTACGTCCGAGTGAAATGTCTTTCGTGACCGGAAAAGCTCTAACTAGTCTTCCCCCGTGTTAAGGAACAGCTACCTAGTCTCCGAATGCCGCTCTTGTTCGGAACAGCTCTGACTAGGTAGTTTCCGAATGTCCGACGTGTCTGGAACAGCTCTGACGGACACAACGACAAGCACATGTCCGAAAAACTCCCTGAGTGGATATTAACTGCAGACCAGTTTGGTCTGTGCGGGAACGGCCCGGGGCGAACGAAATGCCCATTATATTGAAGTGAGGAATTAAAGCAGCCATAAGCAGGACGTGACGATTCCCTCGGTGAGCCCAGTACCAGGGCGCTATGTGCCGGCCCTGCAATTATGGAAGCCACCCTGGATGGCGGAAAATGCCATGGACTGTCCCTGCCTTCCTTTGAGGGACGACCGTTGTCTTCACCCGTTCCAACTTGGCCAGCTGGGTTGTGGACGGTACCGCAAACAGTGAGAGTCTCCCAGGAATGCTACCTGGTCAAAAAAGCACGCTGAAGCCGGTTGTGTTGGCCTGCGGGTTTCGGCCCAAGAGCGCATAACAGACACACCGCAATCACATCTGAAAAAAACAAACACTCCGGATGATCGCAAAGAAGAAGAAGAAGCCGCTAAGCTTTGAATGATCCTTGAATGGTTTTGGGAGAGGGATGAGATAGTTGTGTACCCAATTCTGCGGTACTGATGCTGTCCTAATGCTCTGATTAAATCAGTCGGTCATCTCCTTCAGGTCTACATCGCCCAAAACCTTCATGTGGCCATACCTAACACCATCGGGCCCTGGTGCTGTGTCTTTTGCTTTTTTCAAAATATGTTTAACATCTTCAACCCGTATGATATCTTCATAATGCATATTCTCCATGGTGCCAGATAACTCCTCTCTAACTGCATCCCTGGTTTATAATGTTTACGGGCTCCTCTTGGTACAGTTTCTCGTGCTGCCTGTAGTATGCTTTTCCCAAACTCTTCAACTACTTTATTTATGTCTTTCTCGGTGTCCAGGTTTCTAACCATTATGGTGGAGCGACCCTATACATTGCCCAGTCTGCTTTCTTGTAGTTCCACACCGAGAGGGTGCTGCTTTTACTTACAAGCTCATTTTCTAAAATAGAAAGACTGATCGATGGTCACTGCCACTAAGTTGCTTCCCAACAGTTCGTGTAATGTTCCACTCCAGGTCTGGTGAATGAAAGCCAGGTCAGGTGTGTTTGTAGTGTGCCATGCTCTCGAGTAAAAATTATGTGGGTCAGACGGCTTGTTAATCAAGACGAATCTATTCTCATCCTGCCAGTCTTCCAGTCTCTCTCTTCTCTAGTCCATTTGATCATAGCCCCAGCTCTGCAAGTGGCTGTTGAAATCGCCACACACAATCATTTTTTCTTTTAATGGTAGTGTGCCCAGTGCCTGTGGGCGGTCACTTGGACAGTAGTAATTGATCAGAAGTAGGTCTGTATTGCCTGTCTTAAGTTTAAGTGTCTGTTACTCAGCCCCTTCCATGTAGACTTCGATTTGGGAACTAGTGATGTTATTTTTTTACCAGGGTCAGTATCCCACCTTTTCGTCTGCCCTTTCAGTCAGATCGGTAACACTGGTAGCCTCTGATTTTGAAGGCTATATTTTCATTGAGGTGAGTTTCTTGCAAGCAACATGCGCTTACTTTTTCTTGGTCCAATATGTTTTCTAATTCTTTTTTTTGGGGGGGGGGGGGGGGCTGACTCCCTCCGCATTCCAGTGCATTATTTTAAGTCTTTGTTTAGTATTGCCAGCCGTTCTATTCTCAGGTCCCCTGGCCCCACAGGACATCTGAGAAGGACCTCCAGTAGTTGTGGTTTGACCCTTTCGAGACATAGGGCCCGGGACTTTACCTGTCTGGGGGTCCAAAGCAGGGCGAGCACCATAACATTTAGCAGTAGTCGACATATTCCATTTTGCGTGATTGCGTGGCATCCTGATTTCTGTGGTGCGCCTCCTGGCTGGTTGCCTCCGTCTCCAGCACCTTTCCTTTGCTAGAGCAGACTGTGGTCTCACTCGAGTTTAGATGTGTACGTGCGCACACGCGTCTGCGCATGCATGTACGTTCATACACATCTAGAGCATACTGGTTATTTTTCGGCGCCAGAAACTCGCCGTCGCCCCTTCTCCTATTAGTTAAAACAGTTCCGCCACCTGAAGGCCAGGAGTTGGACTTTTGCTGCAGAGATTATGTATTCACGAGCCATTGGGGTATTTAAGCAAGGTTGGGCGCTCACCCCAACACTGCGCCCCGGCTACATACAGCAACATTTGGAACCGCTACACGCAAATCAAAGTTTTCCAAATGAACATCAGTAAATCGTGTTCTCATTTGTGATTTGATGTGCTTCATGTGACAAAAAAGCTGTTCACACGCATAAGTGTTTCCAAATAGCGAACCATCGACAGAGCATGTTTGTAAAACGCAGGGTATTTATCCTTGTCCAAATGCGTTTTATATAATTCCAAACCAACTTGATGGAATTTCTCTTTTAACTGTGTATAACAACACATTTCACAATGTTCCATTTGTAATCTTCCTGGTCATAAATTCACGTTTATCGCAAATGGCGTTGCAAATGCACAAAAAAAGCACATGGTGTTTTTTTTTTTAAATCCTGAAATAGGTTTTCAAATTCGAGGTTTAAGTCAGATATCAAAGAAGTGTATTTATCCGCCGCCTCTTGTGTGATGTCTGGTTGCAATGACAATGTTGGAAAGTGATTAAAGTATTTTGTCCTCAACTGTTGTTCCCAAAGACCAAGTTTAATTTGAAATGCAGAAATATGATCATCATAATCATCATCAAGTTTAATCATGAGCTGAGAATTGAGGAGCAGCACATGTACATACATCTATTAATTAATTGATCTTTCCCTTGAAGACGAGTATTAAGTCATTTAGGTGGCTAGTTATATCGACCAGAAATGCAAAGTCGCAAACCCTTTCTTTGTCTTCAAACTGTGGGATACTTTTTGACTTGCTTGCAAAGAATGGTTGTATTCCTTGCAGCAAATCAAACACTCTTTTCAATATTTTGGCACGGGTCAGCCATCTTACTTCTACATAAAATGTAACGTCATTATAATCTGAGTCCAAAGACTTTAGAAATTCTTGGAACTGACGGTGATTCAACCCGTTTGACTTAATGAAGATCACTATTTTGACGACCACTTTCATTACATGGTACGAACGACTCATGGTGTAATGTTCTTTTAGTGATATATTCAATAAAGTTAACATTTATGTTCATTTGACCTAGTTCCGCAACATGACTCCCGGTGTGCCGCATGCGGCCCGCGGGCCTCGTGTTGGCCACCCTTGTTTTAGATGAAACTTTATTGGTTTTTTCTTCTTTGGTTTTAGTCATTACCTCCGTTTTACTGATGCTAATTTTCATGTTATATTCCTTACACACTTCGTTTAGACTATGTGGACTTGCAATTCTGATTTTGCTATTAATGCTTGGTCTTCCGCAAATAGGAGTTCATTAATGATATAAGTTACCATTGGTTCTTCTACTGTGTTCTGTTCATCATGCGGTGTTGTTACTTTCTCTATTTGGCTGATTTCTTTACATATGCTGTCTATATAGGTTATTAACAAGAGGAAGGGGCGCGGGACAAAACCTGGTTATACTCCGAATCTTATGGTGAAGGGTTATGATTGTCTTTACCGTTGTTGTGTAAGCGCCTACATAGGTTTGTTAGATGTGTACTCACTCTTTTTCGTTTAAGGATGTCCCACAGGTTCCGACTGTACTCTATCAAATGCCTTTTTCTTGGTCGGCAAGGCTAAGTAGAGTGTTTCATTCATTTCGATTGAGCTTTATTTAAGTTGACTAAAAACAAAGATGGCATCTGTTAGTGTTCACAGTGTGTATATAGCATTTAAAATTTAAAAAAAAAAAAACACCTTTTCCTTCCACAAATACATATTGTTATTCACCAATTTCCAATTTTATTTTCTTTCTCGTTCTCTTCATTATAATTCTAAGTAGAAGCTTAGTGACATGGTTTATGAGATTAATTAATAAGTTGTCTAAGCGAGAGAGGTCGATGGGGATTTACTTTGTCAGAGCTGGGCCGAAACGTAGAGACAAGGAAGCTTGCACTGCCGACTTACCGTACAGTTTAGATAACGCCGATGACTGGGAGCTGACTGTGGATCTGAAGTGATCCATCAGTTTTCGATTGTGACCTGACATTGTACTTCACGCCTCATCGGCCAAACAGCTAATGCTGATTGAGCTGACCTTTCTCTATGAATCGAGAATAATATGTCGCAAGACAGAGACAGGAAGGGTTCACGGTTAGGCTATTCGCCGTGGAGGCAGGCGCAAGAGGTCTTGTGTCCCACTCCTCGTAGTGCAACTATCATAGGAACCGATCGCTCAACTAAGGCTGAGGCAGTGAAGAAGCTGGCTCGTTTAGCCAAATTTCTTTTTGTCTTCACATATTTATCTATTACTTCTTTATTTATCTTATTATACTCTTGTTTGTCATTTTACTTTGTTCTTTTGTCCATCAACTTTAAGATTTCTTCAGTCATCCAGTTTTTCATAGCTTTTTGGCTTCTCTCTGTTATATTTATTTTTTAGCTTGTTTGATGGAGTCCCTTACCATTTCCCATTGTTCATTTATACTCTGTACTTTAGCTATTGCACTGTACCTAATGTTCAGTCACTCTGTATTGTTCATGAATGTCTTCGTCTGCTTTCAGAACACCTTAATTAAGACTCAGTCTTCTTCTTCTTCTTCGTTCATCCAGTTTTTTTTCGGATATGATTGCGTTGTGCCTGTTTACAGCAAAGCTGCGTTCTTGCGCCGTTAGGCCGACACATCCGACTTCTGCAGGCATTTGTTGACCAGGTTAACCATCCCGGAGAATTAGTCTTAACCACTTCTTTTCCTCTCTTCAATCTTACTTTTATTTGCCCACATAGTGGTACATGATCATTATAGTCAGAACCAGGCATTGTCTTAACATTTATTAATGCATTTCTAAATCTGTTTTTACTAAGCATATAGTCAATTTGGTTGAGTATTTTACCAGGGCTTTCCATGTACAAAGTCGTCTTTTATGGTTTTAAAACAGATGTTTCCAATTATCATTTCATTTTTATTGGGCCCTTAACCAACTCACTCAGAGTCCTATCCTGAGCTATCTCACAGAGCTCCGCCAATGCCTCCCTATTATTTATATCTGTTTATACTTTTCTTCTTGTGTTTTTCGATCTTCGTCTATTAGTTTCTCTCCTCTTTTATTGTGTGTAGCTAAACCATAATTTCCCACTACATAGTCCATTTTCCCCCTTTCCAACATTTGCATTAAAACCTAAAATTAGGTGGATTACTCATTATAATTTGCTGACGGTAAAAATCACATGTAAAACCAATTATAACCTCAATGGCTGACTCTCAATAAAACTGACAGAGAAAGACAAGGCATTGGGATGCGCTTTGTCGCGTTTCACAGTTCGCAGTCCAAAAGTGTACACAGCGCCAAGATTTTAAAATATTCAGTGCCACGAATACAGAAGACTTCACAAGTCAGACAGAATAGGATAATTAAACTGTCTGGGACAGAAGAGTACACAAGTCAGACAATGGGATAATTAACAAACTGTCTGGGACAGAAGAGTACACAAGCCAGACAGAATGGGATAATTAACAAACTGTCTGGGACAGAAGAGTACACAAGTCAGACAGAACGGGATAATTAACAAACTGTCTGAGACAGAAGAGTACACAAGTCAGACATAATGAGATAATAAAACTGTCTGGGACAGAAGAGTACACAAGTCAGACAGAATGGAATAATTAAACTGTCTGGGACAGAAGAGTACACAAGTCGGACAGAATGGAATAATTAAACTGTCTGGGACAGAAGAGTACACAAGTCGGACAGAATGGGATAATTAACAAACTGTCTGGGACAGAAGAGTACACAAGTCGGACAGAATGGGATAATTAACAAACTGTCTGGGATAGAAGAGTACACAAGTCGGACAGAATGGGATAATTAACAAACTGTCTGGGACAGAAGAGTACACAAGTCAGACATAATGGGATAATTAACAAACTCTGGGACAGAAGAGTACACAAGTCAAACAGAATGGGATAATTAAACTGTCTGGGACAGAAGAGTGCACAAGCCAGACAGAACGGGATAATTAACAAACTGTCTGGGACAGAAGAGTACACAAGTCAGACATAATGGGATAATAAAACTGTCTGGGACAGAAGAGCACATGGAATGGGATGATTAACAAACTTTCCTTGACAGAATGGGATAATTAACAAATGGAGACACAGGCAATTAAGAGAAATCAGGTGTGTAGCTTGACACAGAATCAGTTGAAAATACCCACCATTATAACTCTACTGTGCTATGACAAAGGAAGCTAATAAACAAAGGCAATGGTGACCTAACATTAAAATCCAAGCATTACAAGACAAATATTTTGGCAGCACAAAATAAATTAACTGACCTCAAAATGAGCCACATGTCAATGATGAAATGATCTTTATTATGATTTTCATAAAAAAATGTCAGTACAAATGAACCTAACTGAGCAAATAAATTACAAGTCAATTTTGAACTAGTAATTTGAAATAATTATACATAATGAATGCAAACTCTCAGATGTATAGATTACGTATATAATTCTAACAGCTGCTGAAACCAGTCTAACGAAGACTGTTGTATTTTATTTCATGAAAATTAATCACTTCATTCATAAATTTGTGTTCATGACAGTATTTTATTTTTTGGTTTTTGTGCGGACATTTTAGCATTGATCAAATCTGGCTTATTAATGTTGTTGGGATGGTTTCAGAGACAACCTGGTCCAAGACTGGGCGTACTACACAAAAAGTATTACCGAACACTGATGGTCCAAGACTGTGCGGGTACTAGACAAAAAGTATCACCAAACACTGATGGTCCAAGACTGTGGGCTTATTATACACAAAGTATCACTGAACACTGATGTCTCAGCATTTAGGACATGCCTATTGTGCTTCATCTCCCTCAAGAGATGTCAAAGAGAAGGAGACATAGTTCCAGTCGTCCTTTCTGCTTTACCGTCTACCAAGATCTTTCTGCTATAGTCAAATTGGGTTCCTAACTCCAGTAGTCAGAGCCACATGTTATTGATTAGCGTTTCCTCGTGTAACCGGTAATCATTTATAGACAGTATCTTCTTTTTCTTCTGCCCTTTATCCCCCCATTGGGGCATAAGGCCGCCCCCCCCCCCTAACTACCCACACCAAGCTGTCCTCTCTTTTGCTATCTCCTGCAGTTCTCTCTATGTCCTCCAATATTATTTCATCCCTCTTTGTAATTCTCTTCTCCATGTGTTCCTAGATCGCCCATTTTTAAACCTTGTAGGTTCCAGACACGAGAGGTCGTTATATATCTCTTCTACTTACTCAACCTCAGTATTCTACCAAGTGTTGCCCGGGAAGCCAGTCAACTGACCCTTTGATATCCATGTACACCAGCCTGGCCTGGACAGTAGAACCGCGATACCTCTTGTAGGTGTCATGACTTTGTGTGTCAATCATTCATGCCAGAGACCAGAACAAGTCATTATTCTGCGCCTCAGAACAGGACACAATAGATTACGCAACCACATGTAAGCAAAATTCAAGATTGCTGACTCAGCCATGTGCACATGTGGATTGGCGTCGCAGACAGCAGAGCACATACTCCAAGACTGCCCAAAATATAACATATCTAGGCAAACCTTCTGGCCTAGAGAGACAACAGTGGAAGATAAACTCTATGGACCGTTGTGTGAACTGAAAAAGACTATTAGATTCATACAAGAGACAGCATTGCAGTTATAGACATATTTCAAGCGAACGAAAGAAGAGGAAGAATTCATGCCAGAAATACTAAAATAAGACCTCCTAGAGCAGTGGTTCTCAACCTTTTTTGGCCCATGACCCCCCCCCCCCCCACCCCCCCCCCCCCCCCCCACCATATATTCAGAATGTCATTACCCCACTTTCGAATTTCCTCCCTATAAATCCTCCCCACATAAAAATAGAAGCTAAATTTAATAACACATACTAGAACAAGTCTAGACATCTACATAAAATGTGATTTGCGGGTCTACTTACGTTATAGAACGAATATCATTAGGGCGAGAAGGACAGAACCGTAAAATTTAGAGGGAAAAACAATATCAAGTAACTGGTTCTTGTATTAATGCGATCTTGAAATAATCTTAATTTCCCCCCCTAGAGCATTGACTAAGGGTCAGTTAACTGCTTTATTCAATGGAGAAAGCCATCTCATGGCTGCCGTCACCCTCATGCTTCAGCTTTGAATATGCTCCACTCTGGTGATGATCTTGCCCTTTCATATCTACCTGTGAAAGAATCCCCCCCCCCCCCCACCAAAAAAAAAAATCCACTGGCAAAAATGCATCGTACTCAACAATTGCCTGAATCTGCTGCTTAATTTCCATCTCTGCTGTCCCATAGCATGATGCCCACAATCTCTGCCAAATGTTGTACGGACATGCTGTTAGACTGTCTGTGTGTGTAACTCCATTCATACCCTTTTAGCACACCTTCAATCCATGTCACTTATTTCATTGTCTTCTCTGCCATCATCTGGTTTACTAACACCTGCTTTGCCTGCGCGGGTATGTTCATTCAGAAATCTGCTTGCAAAACTGTATGAAAATCTAGCCCAGCACTAAAACAAAAATACACCTACATGTAAACATTAATGGTTAAACTGTTAAAATGTCTAAACTACACGCATGTTGAAAACCTTTATCTGTTAAGTGTGTCACTAAAAAATATCACAACATTGTGATTTGGGTACCTGCAAAAATGTAACCTTGAACAAACAGAAAAATACTGAAAATCTACCACATGAAAACAAGCAATTTATATACATGTATGTATGATATTTATGACAACTGTATTCTTGGCATTGTCAGTCTGAGGGTCTTGCCTTCAGACTACCATTGTTCAAATAAGGACTGACAAGCAAGCTTAAAATGGTCTCATAAGGATGCGCTCCAGATCCCTGGTTTTGTCCAATGTCTGATGACTGGTCTGAAACACCCGCAAAACTCGTGTGAAGACAAACTTCTCATAGACAGATCTTGCGGTGTTGCTCCTCTCAAATGGTTCTGAAACAAAAGCAACAAACTGATGTGTACATGTGACATAGCATACTTCATGTTGCTGTGACAGTTTATGTGAAGGTCAAACATCAATAAGCCTGCATCTACCATGAGATTAACTTTATGCTGGCCAACAAATTGTGTGAATTTTCATAGAAAAAACATGACTCGAGCTTCATTGGTAATTAAGACAAACATTAGGCACACACCCCCCCCCCCCCCCCCCTAAGTTTTCTTTGTTTCACAGAAAAGTGGTCAAAGCTGAGAACAAAATATGTTAACCACACTGTAAGAATGGATTAATAGTTGACGTTCAATGACACCACTTAATGTTTTCTTAACACCCCTACTCTAAAAATGTCATAACTAAGAGACACCCTGCAAACAGATGAGAATGCCATATCCAAGACACACACACCCTGCAAACAGATGAGAATGCCATATCCAAGACACACACACCCTGCAAGCAGATGAGAATGCCATATCTAAGACACACACTCTTTGCAAACAGAGAATGCCATATCTAAGATACACACACCCTGCAAACAGATGAGAATGCCATATTTAAGACATATCCTGTAAGCAGATGAGAATGCCATGTCTAAAACATATTCTGTATGCAGATGAGAATGCCATATCTAAGACATATCCACTATGCAGAAGAGAATGCCATATCTAAGACATATCCACTATGCAGAAGAGAATGCCATATCTAAGACTTATCCTGTAAGCAGATGAGAATGCCATATCTGAGAGGCAAACTCTACAAACAGATGAGAATGCCATATCTAAGACATATCCTGTAAGCAGATGAGAATGCCATATCTAAGACATATCCTGTAAGCAGATGAGAATGCCATATCTAAGACATATCCTGTAAGCAGATGAGAATGCCATATCTAAGACATATCCTGTAAGCAGATGAGAATGCCATATCTAAGACATATCCTGTAAGCAGATGAGAATGCCATATCTAAGAAACACGCACCCTGCAAACAGATGAGAATGCTATTATCTAAGACATATCCTGTAAGCAGATGAGAATGCCATATCTGAGAGACAAACTCTACAAACAGATGAGAATGCCATGCCTAAGACACACTGAAAATGACGAGAGTGTCATATCTAAGACAGACACACTTCAAACATGACAATGCCACACATCCTGAAAAAAAAAATAAATGAGAAAGCAGTAGTTAAGACACAAACCCTGCAAACAGGTGAGAATACCGTAAAACACAAACCCTGCAAACAGATAAGAATGCCATAATACAGATTTCAAGTAGAACAATAATTTTCACAATTAAAAAAAAAAAAAAAATAAAACAATGTCCATAGCAGGAACAACAAGTCCTTCAAGAAACAAATGAAGATCATAAACTGATTAGAGACATTAGACGCAGACAGTCAAAATATTTTGGGCATGTTATGAGAAGAGATGAATTGGAGAACTTGGTGACGACTGGCAAGATCGAAGGGAAGAGACCAAGGGGAAGACCGAGAAGTAAATACCTGGATGGCTTCACCACGTGGCATGGTCGAGACAGGGACACAGAGCTGATCCACGACTCTGGTGATAGAGTGACATGGCAGTACATGACCGCCCACGCTTATTGGCATAGCACATGATGGATGGATGGATAGCAGGAACCTGCTGAAGTAATAGGACCCTTGTAATATGTAAGTCTGAATGCACGGAGGAACAGGTGACCAGTCTTTCCTTCATGCAACGAGTGTTAAATCCTTGTCTGACCACATTCATGCCATTATCAGCAACCACACAATCATTGCACCAACTAAAGCAGAACAGGCAAGCGAAACACAGCAATTTGAGAGAATGAAAAGTATTTTATGCAATAAGTCACTATCATTCAATGTCCAAAGACAGTACCAATATATTATACAGAAACTGCTCCGCTGTATGGCAGTGAATCTTGAATGAACATATTAGGGAAAGCTTGGAGGCAAGGGAGATGTGAATTATCAGACATTCACTGTGAACACCATTGGACTGCCAGACTGACTAACAATGAGTACCTGGTAAAGGCTAAGAAAAGTAGGACATGCACAAATAAATTCACAAGAATGTTCTTTACTGAAAATAATGAGATGAGAGGCTTTGGAAACATTGTGACAACTGGAAAGTTCAGAGGCCAAGAAGGCAGGGGCAGACCAAGAGAAATGATGCTTGGTAAACTGAGGCAGCGGCATGGATATATTCTCCAATAGAATTGATCTTGAATCAAGGAACAACCTCTTTAGAGATGCATGAATGCTATGCCAGCTGGTATGTCACATGATATGAATATTAGTTATCAACGGGATGTTTACATTATAATCAAGACATGATAAAACCAAACAGTTAAAAGCTACTGGTCTCCTATTACAAATACTTGGAAAAAGTCTCAGATACTGGCCTCTCATCCTTGAATTGTAAAGTAGTGGTTTAACACATATATTAAAGTTATGGCATTTGTCTTTCACTCTGTAATTTATAACACATATCAGCGAGCAATCCAACTAGGTTGTACTTGGTTGACATAGGTTCACACCCTAACTTATGTCCAGCAGAACAGATAATTACTCCATGCAATAAGACAATTATTGTACATTATCTGTAACCATGTGCTCAAGCTTGCTCTGTAGAGAGGACATTTTCAATGTGTAAATGACTAAAAGAAAAACTGGACACCCACAGCTAGGATTCAAAGATACTCGCAAGCAAGATATAAAAATACAACGGGAAGGAAGAGACTTCTGACCATAACATTGGAGATGAACTGTAAGAAATCATCTTGGGGCTGGACGATTCCTGATGTCAGAGATGACTGAGGCGGCTATTTTTGAAACAATTATTATTAGATGTAATCTGGCAAAAGTATTTCACTGTTTGGTTGCACAATGTACTATATGTACTTACCCTCAATGTTCAGATATTTCCACTGCATGCTATTTCCTCCAGCAGCCACCTCATCAAAGGTCAGTAACCTGCCTAGCCTGACGCTTATGATTTGATCCTCAAAGCTGAAATGAATGTATCAATTTTTTTTTATGTTCACTTTTCATAATTGAAAAACTGCATTACTATTTGAATGTTACAGATTTTAAACAGAACATTCTGACCAGCACAATAGCTACAAAAATGCCAGGTTTGATTTAGTTTAGACCATACTCACTGCTCATGAAAAAGTCAAACCTCTTTCCTAGATCATATAAGAATGGCTTCTATAAATCAAGCTCTAGCGAGGGGTGAAAACCCAACATGCGCATGCAAAAATAATGAATTCTATAATTATTTTTTTTTGACGGAGAGATAGGTTTTTCTCATTCTGTGTGGGTAACAGGAAAATACAGGTGTAAAACTTCCCATTTTTTGCCTGTCAGAGAAGGTTAGATATCTGATCTTGTTATCCCAGAGATCAGGAAGTGTATGACATTATTTAAAATAATTCATTCTGAAGAAATAATGTCATCAACTATGTTTCCAAAGCTGAAATTTAAAATATGTCATAATTACTGAGTTCAGAAGTTGCAAATGTTTCTAAAATAATATGCACCAAGTCTCCAACTCTTCGTAACAACATATTCCTCATTTATATTTGTGTCTACGATTTTCACCACCCTAAAAGACGTTTTTATTTCCATCTTTGTTCCAGACTAGAGTGTATTTTTGTGTTACCATTCTCTAGATAACTATATATAACTACATATAATAGTTTTAAGGACTAGTGGGCATTTCATGTTATAGTCCAAACAGTGTAGTGTTGGTGATCATGTCAGTTTCATATACTGCCAATCATTTGTGATACCAAAATTCCCCCAGATCACGGGTTTAAACTGTCCAGCATCTTCTCTCCTGGTCTCCCCCAGCCTCTGTTCCCCTCCAACTTCTTCATTGTTCACGATGAACTCCAGCTTTTCCCTTCTCATAATTCATACATTTTTACAAAGAATGCGGGGTGTCTTTTTCCAGTTCTCTTTATGAGTATGCTCAAACAAAATCAAATTTTAAAAAAGGTACAAAATATGGCCTTTTAACATTCGATACCCAGACTTTTTTGTTAACATTTTTAGTTTCATCTTATTATCTAATTTCATTTTGTTCTGATCTGTTGTGTTGCTCCTGAAGAAGATCACTAAGATCGAAACGTTGGATTCGTTGTGCTGTGGTTTAGTTTGTTTTTACATTGTTTTCTTAATGTTAATTTAGTATTATCATTATTTTCCCCAATGTGATTTCAGTTAACGGGTTTGATTTTTGTAAGGTATGTACACTTTTTATTTTCTCTTTTTCGCAGGAGTCGTACCTTTTTTCATTTCATAATAAAATAGTCTTTGCCATCTCTTTCAAGCTAACATGTCACTCCTCTGTCACTATTTGTGGATACAATACCACATTCCTAGCAGGCAGGGTTCACACATCTACGTTCCAGTTCCAAAGATCTGTGTTAACTTTCCATGCCCAAACTACTTGTTATGCTGCAGTTTGCAACTTCCTCAATGGAAGCAGAAGGGATGCAGCAACAGTAGCAGGAAGATCAATAATCAAGAATGGAGCCATTTTTCAGAAAAGAATCCTGTACCAAAAATAAAGTATTTCTGTTATTTTATTTTCTAATTGTGTCTGTATTAACATATCAATGACCTAGTCTCAGACAAAGAATATAATTTACCAGTATTCTTTTACATTATCTTTGTTAGTTTTACCCAATGTTTAAAGTGTATTTTTACTACTGGTTTTATCTTTGCACACAACATTTAGTTCTGTGCTGAGGTGTGTCTTTTCTTGCCCAACAGAATAAAACAAAACACTAGAACACATTCTTCTGATCTGTCAACAGTATCAAGAATCAACAATGGAAAACACTGCAGTATACAGCAGAATTTCCAGTGGAATGTAAACTATAGATGTTTAAATACAACAATAGCAGCAGAAGAAAATGATATATAAATTGTTTAAAAGAAAATAACATATCAATTTCTAGAAGATGAAGGAAAAATATATAAATTATCTAATTAACATTTATCTACAATGCTGCCACCAAATATTTTAACTTTTTAATACTAGTTTCATCTTTGCCAAGCATTTTTGCTTCTGGAGTTGACTGTCTGTCTCCCAAAGTGGATGAAGATGAAACAAACCAGGCTGGCATTCACTCTAATGCTAACTGGTAAACAACTGGTATTCACTCTAATGCTAACAGGTAAACAACTGGTATTCACTCTAATGCTAACAGGTAAACAACTGGTATTCACTCTAATGCTAACAGATAAACAACTGGTATTCACTCTAATGCTAACAGGTAAACACTGGTATTTACTCTAATGCTAACAGGTAAACAACTGGTATTCACTTGAATGCTAACAGGTAAACAACTGGTATTCACTCTAAAGCTAAGCCAACTAGGTAAACACCTAGTATTCACTCTAATGCTAACAGGTAAACACCTGGTATTCAAAAAACAAAGTGCCTCGTCAACCAACACAGAACTGGCACTATTAGCCACCGGACGCTGATGCATATGCTGGGGGGAGGATCTGAGCACCTATGGACATGTCCGGAGTGCAATGAAGATACCCCAACTGATAACTGAACCTGGCATTCACTCTAATGCTAACAGATAAACTCCTGGCATTCACTCTAATGCTAACAGGTAAACAACTGGTATTCACTGTAATGCTAACAGGTAAACAACTGGTATTCACTGTAATGCTAACAGGTAAACAACTTGTATTCACTGTAATGCTAACAGGTAAACAACTTGTATTCACTGTAATGCTAACAGGTAAACAACTGGTATTCACTCTAAAGCTAACAGATAAACTCTTGGCATTCACTCTAATGCTAACAGGTAAACAACTGGTATTCACTGTAATGCTAACAGGTAAACAACTGGTATTCACTCTAAAGCTAAGCTAACAGGTAAACACCTGGTATTCACTCTAATGCTAATAGGTAAACAACTGGTATTCACTCTAAAGCTAAGCTAACAGGTAAACAAGCTGACAGTAAAATACCATAAGAAATATTTTACATACGAAAATTGGTTGGCATAATAGTTCAGGAACCCCAGAAACAATTCTCCAAGGGTTGCTCGGTTCTCGGAGACAAAATCCAGGTGAGGTTCAAAGTTCAGGGACAACTGTCGCACATCCAGATTCACATCAAACAGCTCCTGGCAAAGAAAGGAACGTAAACCCGCATGGAAACATATGACCTTAATCAAACACAAAAGTATCTCAGAAGCCGGAGTTGGTTTGCCTGACAGCAAGGGACACTGGTAATAAGAAACGCTAATCCACATGCCAAATCAGTCCAGTGCACACCCCAGTAGTGGCAACCACTAGAAGTAGTAGCATGTGTATGGACTACGCTTGAGTTCAAAGCAAGTAAGTGCAAAAAAAAAACAATTAAGTGAACCTAGAATCCCTTCAATAATGAAACGAATATAAATAAGAGACCTATGCAATAATAATTTTTTTTGGTAAAAAAAAAAAAGAAAGAAAAATACAAACGCTGGTGTAATTTTATTTAGATCATTACCAATTTTGATGACTTTCACTTTTAGAATCCCTTATGGGGGTTGAGCAAATGAACAATGAATGGGAAATTGCGTCAGCTTTGCAACTACACAATCACAGGTGATTGCTTGCTTGCTTGTGTTAATTGGCTTGAGCTCCAACGTAAAGTCCTGTATGTCGGATGAAGGCATCCTGTTGTCCAACATCAGTGTGATGTCATACAGGACCTGAGGTTTGCGTGAGTATCCGTTGTCCCATGTCTGGCTTATTTGTGTGCAGACTGGTGGTTCCTCGCTGTACAGGCAGACACTCTCCGACTTCGGAGGAATCGGCGATCCTATTGACTTTAGCCAGGACCCCGAAGGGACCTGTGATAAAATGGATGCTGCGATTAGAAAGCCTTCGTCAGTACATAGGAACAAAGAGACACTAATACAACCACATTAAAATCACTAAATTTTGCGTTTTTTGTGTGTGAGTTTGGTGTGTGTGTGTGGGTGGGGGGGGGGGGGGGGGGAGGGGGGGGGGGGGGGGAGATTTGAAAAGTGTTGAAACACAAATCATTAAGTTCTCATACATGAGTGCAATACACACACAAACCCCCACACCCTCCCATTCAAAGAACATGCACATACTAAAAAGGAAACAGAATATATGGACAGGCAATGGTTTGAGCCAATGCTGGAATCCGCAATTAAGACTATTATTTTTGTTTTTGTGCCAGGTGTTGAAGGAAATGAAAATGAAGAGGACCTGTCAATGGATCTTGAAATAATTGTTGCAACTGCTATTTCCTTGACAAGGGTAAGATGATGTCATTACTTTGGATGAAGCATATTAGCGTCACGCAGGGAGTTATAAGACTTGAAGGTTTTGTCAGAAAGACAAGAAGCATATTAGCGTCACGCAGGGAGTTACAAGACTTGAAGGTTTTGTCAGAAAGACAAGAAGCATATTAGCGTCACGCAGGGAGTTACAAGACTTGAAGGTTTTGTCAGAAAGACAAGAAGCATATTAGCGTCACGCAGGGAGTTACAAGACTTGAAGGTTTTGTCAGAAAGACAAGAAGCATATTAGCGTCACGCAGGGAGTTACAAGACTTGAAGGTTTTGTCAGAAAGACAAGAAGCATATTAGCGTCACGCAGGGAGTTACAAGACTTGAAGGTTTTGTCAGAAAGACAAGAAGCATATTTGCGTCACGCAGGGAGTTACAAGACTTGAAGGTTTTGTCAGAAAGACAAGAAGCATATTAGCGTCACGCAGGGAGTTACAAGACTTGAAGGTTTTGTCAGAAAGACAAGAAGCATATTAGCGTCACGCAGGGAGTTACAAGACTTGAAGGTTTTGTCAGAAAGACAAGAAGCATATTAGCGTCACGCAGGGAGTTACAAGACTTGAAGGTTTTGTCAGAAAGACAAGAAGCATATTAGCGTCACGCAGGGAGTTACAAGACTTGAAGGTTTTGTCAGAAAGACAAGAAGCATATTAGCGTCACGCAGGGAGTTACAAGACTTGAAGGTTTTGTCAGAAAGACAAGAAGCATATTAGCGTCACGCAGGGAGTTACAAGACTTGAAGGTTTTGTCAGAAAGACAAGAAGCATATTAGCGTCACGCAGGGAGTTACAAGACTTGAAGGTTTTGTCAGAAAGACAAGAAGCATATTAGCGTCACGCAGGGAGTTACAAGACTTGAAGGTTTTGTCAGAAAGACAAGAAGCATATTAGCGTCACGCAGGGAGTTACAAGACTTGAAGGTTTTGTCAGAAAGACAAGAAGCATATTAGCGTCACGCAGGGAGTTACAAGACTTGAAGGTTTTGTCAGAAAGACAAGAAGCATATTAGCGTCACGCAGGGAGTTACAAGACTTGAAGGTTTTGTCAGAAAGACAAGAAGCATATTAGCGTCACGCAGGGAGTTACAAGACTTGAAGGTTTTGTCAGAAAGACAAGAAGCATATTAGCGTCACGCAGGGAGTTACAAGACTTGAAGGTTTTGTCAGAAAGACAAGAAGCATATTTGCGTCACGCAGGGAGTTACAAGACTTGAAGGTTTTGTCAGAAAGACAAGAAGCATATTAGCGTCACGCAGGGAGTTACAAGACTTGAAGGTTTTGTCAGAAAGACAAGAAGCATATTAGCGTCACGCAGGGAGTTACAAGACTTGAAGGTTTTGTCAGAAAGACAAGAAGCATATTAGCGTCACGCAGGGAGTTACAAGACTTGAAGGTTTTGTCAGAAAGACAAGAAGCATATTAGCGTCACGCAGGGAGTTACAAGACTTGAAGGTTTTGTCAGAAAGACAAGAAGCATATTAGCGTCACGCAGGGAGTTACAAGACTTGAAGGTTTTGTCAGAAAGACAAGAAGCATATTAGCGTCACGCAGGGAGTTACAAGACTTGAAGGTTTTGTCAGAAAGACAAGAAGCATATTAGCGTCACGCAGGGAGTTACAAGACTTGAAGGTTTTGTCAGAAAGACAAGAAGCATATTAGCGTCACGCAGGGAGTTACAAGACTTGAAGGTTTTGTCAGAAAGACAAGAAGCATATTAGCGTCACGCAGGGAGTTACAAGACTTGAAGGTTTTGTCAGAAAGACAAGAAGCATATTAGCGTCACGCAGGGAGTTACAAGACTTGAAGGTTTTGTCAGAAAGACAAGAAGCATATTAGCGTCACGCAGGGAGTTACAAGACTTGAAGGTTTTGTCAGAAAGACAAGAAGCATATTAGCGTCACGCAGGGAGTTACAAGACTTGAAGGTTTTGTCAGAAAGACAAGAAGCATATTAGCGTCACGCAGGGAGTTACAAGACTTGAAGGTTTTGTCAGAAAGACAAGAAGCATATTAGCGTCACGCAGGGAGTTACAAGACTTGAAGGTTTTGTCAGAAAGACAAGAAGCATATTAGCGTCACGCAGGGAGTTACAAGACTTGAAGGTTTTGTCAGAAAGACAAGAAGCATATTAGCGTCACGCAGGGAGTTACAAGACTTGAAGGTTTTGTCAGAAAGACAAGAAGCATATTAGCGTCACGCAGGGAGTTACAAGACTTGAAGGTTTTGTCAGAAAGACAAGAAGCATATTAGCGTCACGCAGGGAGTTACAAGACTTGAAGGTTTTGTCAGAAAGACAAGAAGCATATTAGCGTCACGCAGGGAGTTACAAGACTTGAAGGTTTTGTCAGAAAGACAAGAAGCATATTAGCGTCACGCAGGGAGTTACAAGACTTGAAGGTTTTGTCAGAAAGACAAGAAGCATATTAGCGTCACGCAGGGAGTTACAAGACTTGAAGGTTTTGTCAGAAAGACAAGAAGCATATTAGCGTCACGCAGGGAGTTACAAGACTTGAAGGTTTTGTCAGAAAGACAAGAAGCATATTAGCGTCACGCAGGGAGTTACAAGACTTGAAGGTTTTGTCAGAAAGACAAGAAGCATATTAGCGTCACGCAGGGAGTTACAAGACTTGAAGGTTTTGTCAGAAAGACAAGAAGCATATTAGCGTCACGCAGGGAGTTACAAGACTTGAAGGTTTTGTCAGAAAGACAAGAAGCATATTAGCGTCACGCAGGGAGTTACAAGACTTGAAGGTTTTGTCAGAAAGACAAGAAGCATATTAGCGTCACGCAGGGAGTTACAAGACTTGAAGGTTTTGTCAGAAAGACAAGAAGCATATTAGCGTCACGCAGGGAGTTACAAGACTTGAAGGTTTTGTCAGAAAGACAAGAAGCATATTAGCGTCACGCAGGGAGTTACAAGACTTGAAGGTTTTGTCAGAAAGACAAGAAGCATATTAGCGTCACGCAGGGAGTTACAAGACTTGAAGGTTTTGTCAGAAAGACAAGAAGCATATTAGCGTCACGCAGGGAGTTACAAGACTTGAAGGTTTTGTCAGAAAGACAAGAAGCATATTAGCGTCACGCAGGGAGTTACAAGACTTGAAGGTTTTGTCAGAAAGACAAGAAGCATATTAGCGTCACGCAGGGAGTTACAAGACTTGAAGGTTTTGTCAGAAAGACAAGAAGCATATTAGCGTCACGCAGGGAGTTACAAGACTTGAAGGTTTTGTCAGAAAGACAAGAAGCATATTAGCGTCACGCAGGGAGTTACAAGACTTGAAGGTTTTGTCAGAAAGACAAGAAGCATATTAGCGTCACGCAGGGAGTTACAAGACTTGAAGGTTTTGTCAGAAAGACAAGAAGCATATTAGCGTCACGCAGGGAGTTACAAGACTTGAAGGTTTTGTCAGAAAGACAAGAAGCATATTAGCGTCACGCAGGGAGTTACAAGACTTGAAGGTTTTGTCAGAAAGACAAGAAGCATATTAGCGTCACGCAGGGAGTTACAAGACTTGAAGGTTTTGTCAGAAAGACAAGAAGCATATTAGCGTCACGCAGGGAGTTACAAGACTTGAAGGTTTTGTCAGAAAGACAAGAAGCATATTAGCGTCACGCAGGGAGTTACAAGACTTGAAGGTTTTGTCAGAAAGACAAGAAGCATATTAGCGTCACGCAGGGAGTTACAAGACTTGAAGGTTTTGTCAGAAAGACAAGAAGCATATTAGCGTCACGCAGGGAGTTACAAGACTTGAAGGTTTTGTCAGAAAGACAAGAAGCATATTAGCGTCACGCAGGGAGTTACAAGACTTGAAGGTTTTGTCAGAAAGACAAGAAGCATATTAGCGTCACGCAGGGAGTTACAAGACTTGAAGGTTTTGTCAGAAAGACAAGAAGCATATTAGCGTCACGCAGGGAGTTACAAGACTTGAAGGTTTTGTCAGAAAGACAAGAAGCATATTAGCGTCACGCAGGGAGTTACAAGACTTGAAGGTTTTGTCAGAAAGACAAGAAGCATATTAGCGTCACGCAGGGAGTTACAAGACTTGAAGGTTTTGTCAGAAAGACAAGAAGCATATTAGCGTCACGCAGGGAGTTACAAGACTTGAAGGTTTTGTCAGAAAGACAAGAAGCATATTAGCGTCACGCAGGGAGTTACAAGACTTGAAGGTTTTGTCAGAAAGACAAGAAGCATATTAGCGTCACGCAGGGAGTTACAAGACTTGAAGGTTTTGTCAGAAAGACAAGAAGCATATTAGCGTCACGCAGGGAGTTACAAGACTTGAAGGTTTTGTCAGAAAGACAAGAAGCATATTAGCGTCACGCAGGGAGTTACAAGACTTGAAGGTTTTGTCAGAAAGACAAGAAGCATATTAGCGTCACGCAGGGAGTTACAAGACTTGAAGGTTTTGTCAGAAAGACAAGAAGCATATTAGCGTCACGCAGGGAGTTACAAGACTTGAAGGTTTTGTCAGAAAGACAAGAAGCATATTAGCGTCACGCAGGGAGTTACAAGACTTGAAGGTTTTGTCAGAAAGACAAGAAGCATATTAGCGTCACGCAGGGAGTTACAAGACTTGAAGGTTTTGTCAGAAAGACAAGAAGCATATTAGCGTCACGCAGGGAGTTACAAGACTTGAAGGTTTTGTCAGAAAGACAAGAAGCATATTAGCGTCACGCAGGGAGTTACAAGACTTGAAGGTTTTGTCAGAAAGACAAGAAGCATATTAGCGTCACGCAGGGAGTTACAAGACTTGAAGGTTTTGTCAGAAAGACAAGAAGCATATTAGCGTCACGCAGGGAGTTACAAGACTTGAAGGTTTTGTCAGAAAGACAAGAAGCATATTAGCGTCACGCAGGGAGTTACAAGACTTGAAGGTTTTGTCAGAAAGACAAGAAGCATATTAGCGTCACGCAGGGAGTTACAAGACTTGAAGGTTTTGTCAGAAGAGACAAGAAGCATATTAGCGTCACGCAGGGAGTTACAAGACTTGAAGGTTTTGTCAGAAAGACAAGAAGCATAATAGCGTCACGCAGGGAGTTACAAGACTTGAAGGTTTTGTCAGAAAGACAAGAAGCATATTAGCGTCACGCAGGGAGTTACAAGACTTGAAGGTTTTGTCAGAAAGACAAGAAGCATATTAGCGTCACGCAGGGAGTTACAAGACTTGAAGGTTTTGTCAGAAAGACAAGAAGCATATTAGCGTCACGCAGGGAGTTACAAGACTTGAAGGTTTTGTCAGAAAGACAAGAAGCATATTAGCGTCACGCAGGGGAGTTACAAGACTTGAAGGTTTTGTCAGAAAGACAAGAAGCATATTAGCGTCACGCAGGGAGTTACAAGACTTGAAGGTTTTGTCAGAAAGACAAGAAGCATATTAGCGTCACGCAGGGAGTTACAAGACTTGAAGGTTTTGTCAGAAAGACAAGAAGCATATTAGCGTCACAGCGGGAGTTACAAGACTTGAAGGTTTTGTCAGAAAGACAAGAAGCATATTAGCGTCACGCAGGGAGTTACAAGACTTGAAGGTTTTGTCAGAAAGACAAGAAGCATATTAGCGTCACGCAGGGAGTTACAAGACTTGAAGGTTTTGTCAGAAAGACAAGAAGCATATTAGCGTCACGCAGGGAGTTACAAGACCTTGAAGGTTTTGTCAGAAAGACAAGAAGCATATTAGCGTCACGCAGGGAGTTACAAGACTTGAAGGTTTTGTCAGAAAGACAAGAAGCATATTAGCGTCACGCAGGGAGTTACAAGACTGAAGGTTTTGTCAGAAAGACAAGAAGCATATTAGCGTCACGCAGGGAGTTACAAGACTTGAATGGTTTTGTCAGAAAGACAAGAAGCATATAAGCGTCACGCAGGGAGTTACAAGACTTGAAGGTTTTGTCAGAAAGACAAGAAGCATATTAGCGTCACGCAGGGAGTTACAAGACTTGAAGGTTTTGTCAGAAAGACAAGAAGCATATTAGCGTCACGCAGGGAGTTACAAGACTTGAAGGTTTTGTCAGAAAGACAAGAAGCATATTAGCGTCACGCAGGGAGTTACAAGACTTGAAGGTTTTGTCAGAAAGACAAGAAGCATATTAGCGTCACGCAGGGAGTTACAAGACTTGAAGGTTTTGTCAGAAAGACAAGAAGCATATTAGCGTCACGCAGGGAGTTACAAGACTTGAAGGTTTTGTCAGAAAGACAAGAAGCATATTAGCGTCACGCAGGGAGTTACAAGACTTGAAGGTTTTGTCAGAAAGACAAGAAGCATATTAGCGTCACGCAGGGAGTTACAAGACTTGAAGGTTTTGTCAGAAAGACAAGAAGCATATTAGCGTCACGCAGGGAGTTACAAGACTTGAAGGTTTTGTCAGAAAGACAAGAAGCATATTAGCGTCACGCAGGGAGTTACAAGACTTGAAGGTTTTGTCAGAAAGACAAGAAGCATATTAGCGTCACGCAGGGAGTTACAAGACTTGAAGGTTTTGTCAGAAAGACAAGAAGCATATTAGCGTCACGCAGGGAGTTACAAGACTTGAAGGTTTTGTCAGAAAGACAAGAAGCATATTAGCGTCACGCAGGGAGTTACAAGACTTGAAGGTTTTGTCAGAAAGACAAGAAGCATATTAGCGTCACGCAGGGAGTTACAAGACTTGAAGGTTTTGTCAGAAAGACAAGAAGCATATTAGCGTCACGCAGGGAGTTACAAGACTTGAAGGTTTTGTCAGAAAGACAAGAAGCATATTAGCGTCACGCAGGGAGTTACAAGACTTGAAGGTTTTGTCAGAAAGACAAGAAGCATATTAGCGTCACGCAGGGAGTTACAAGACTTGAAGGTTTTGTCAGAAAGACAAGAAGCATATTAGCGTCACGCAGGGAGTTACAAGACTTGAAGGTTTTGTCAGAAAGACAAGAAGCATATTAGCGTCACGCAGGGAGTTACAAGACTTGAAGGTTTTGTCAGAAAGACAAGAAGCATATTAGCGTCACGCAGGGAGTTACAAGACTTGAAGGTTTTGTCAGAAAGACAAGAAGCATATTAGCGTCATGCAGGGAGTTACAAGACTTGAAGGTTTTGTCAGAAAGACAAGAAGCATATTAGCGTCACGCAGGGAGTTACAAGACTTGAAGGTTTTGTCAGAAAGACAAGAAGCATATTAGCGTCACGCAGGGAGTTACAAGACTTGAAGGTTTTGTCAGAAAGACAAGAAAACTGGCAAACCAACACCAAGCTGGTGTGATCAGCTGTCAGACACCCATAAATTCTAAGGAATAGAACTAAGCACCCATGAAACTGTCCGGTGTCATATGTTGACAGTCAATTTTGATCATTTTATTGTGTGAGTGAGTGAGTGAGTGAGTGAGAGAGAGAGAGAGAGAGAGAGAGAGAGAGAGAGAGAGAGAGAGAGAGAGAGAGAGAGAGAGAGAGAGAGAGAGAGAGAGAGAGAGAGAGAGAGAGAGAGAGAGGTGGAGGAGGGGAGACTTTTATTTGAAAAGATAAATCACTTTCATGTATATGCAATCTTTGGCAAACAATTCAAGAAATAATTTACATTGTTTATGGCACACCAATAAAAATTAATAGAATTATAATGGCATTTGCTTGTTTACTGGCCATGGCATCTTTAAATTCTCCATGCCCCGGGAAGGTTAACCCGGTCAACAAATGCTCGCAGAAGTCGTTTGTGTTGGCCTAACGGCACAGCTCTGCTGTAAACAGGCACAACACAATCACGTCCGAAAAAAAAACTCCGGATGAACGCAGAAGAAGAGGAAGAAATTCTCCATGCTTTCATGAAGTCACAAGCATCCATGATTAGAGATTTAAAATCAACTTACCGGTTTAGTCTCCTGAAGACAGGGCACAACTGGAGGGCTGACTCCCACTGAAATCATAATTGAAAGACAAACTCATATATTGTATACAATTTAGAGTAACAATCATCAATAAGCCAAACATGAACTCTGCAGGAGAAGAAACAGCTCAATCCTCCTCTATCATAAAAATACATATTATCCTTGCAGAAGATGAAACTCAGGCCCCTGAATTTCAGTATTACAATCATGCACTTCATATGCAGAATGCTGTCAATTAAAGAAAGAAATAGAATGATAAAACTGGAATTTTATATTACTACTCTAAGCTAAATGCATGAGTAAATACGAGACGCGTTTGTTTAATTAAGTCCCATTTTGACCACACCGACAAACACCGATGGAAAACGGAAATGTGCATATGCAGTATGTTTATGTGGTTCATTAGCTAGCTGTGTGCTATTTTTTCACTGTCAAAATCTTGTTTGATGCTGCGTGTGAGCGATTTATAATGAGTGCAACAATAAATTGGAATGTGCTATTGGAGGAACATCCAGACTGCTTGGTTAAGCAGATGATATAGATATTATAGGGGAAAATGAACAAAAGACAGTGGAAATATTGACTCAAAGGAAAAAGCTCAACAAATGGGGTTGGTTATCAACGAAGATAAGACAGAATATATGGTAATTTCAAGAGAAAGAACGGCTAAAAACTCTGGCCACATACAAATAGATAATATGACCATTAAAAGAACGGAAACATACAAATACCTGGGTACAATCTTCAACTGCTCCAACATAATAAGGGAAGAAATACAAGCTAGAATCAACTCTGGATATAAGATATACTATGCACTACAACACCTGCTAAAATCAAATGTACTATCAGTTGTGCTGTATGGCTCTGAAACCTGGAGTACAATGAAAGGAGACAAAGCCTTGTTACAAACCGTTGAGAACAAAGTTTTAAGACGCATCTTTGGACCCATTAGGGATACACAAAGTGGAGAGTGGATAAGAAGAAGTAACAAAGACATTTATGATCTGTTTAGGTCCCCACTAATCACTGGTATTATGAAGGCTAATAGGCTGCAATGGCTGGGGCATATAGAAAGAATGGAAGATAATAGGGAAACAAAACTCGCTTACACCTAGGACATAAATGACCGCAGACCCCGAGGTAGACCAAGAAGACGGTGGAGAGATAATATACATACAGATCTACAAGCACTTGGAATCAACAACTGGCAAGAGAAGGTCCACCAGAGGTACGAATGGAGACAGCTTGTATCGCAGCAAAGAACCTCAATGGCTCGGAATGCTGAAGAAGAAGAAGAAGAAGCAGCAACAAATACTCCCGCCAGCTGTCCTCTGGAATTGTACTTTTGCACGATAATGCTCAACCTCACGCCGCATATGGAACTGTTCAATTGTTGCAAAAATTTCACTGGGAAATCGTTGACCACCCACCCTACAGCCCCGATCTGGCACCAGGTGATTACAACCTTTTCATGCACCTAAAGAAGTGGCTGGCATCCCAGCGGTTTGAAACTGATGATGAAATGCAGACAGGTGTTAATGAATGGTTCAAGACACTGGCGGCAGACTTCTGCTACATTGGAATTAAGAACCTGGTGCCACGATATCAAAAATATGTTGAAGTCAATGGTGACTATGTTGAGAAATAATGTAAATGTGTGGTTCACTTTTGGCTGCAATAAATCATTTTTATATATGTTTTTGTTTTAAATTTTATACCGGGGCGTACTTAAAAAACGAGCCTCATACAGGATGTTTCAAACAAATATACATGTTTTGAAGGTTTTATAACAGAAATCATTAACATGTTTGCACCAAAAATATGTAAACTGCCCAAACTTGGATTTTTTTAAGAAATAAAAAACATTTCCATTTCAGTTAATAGATGGAGCAAAAAGTGTGAATGGGAATGTCACAACAGAAGTTATTTTATGTACTGCTTTAGAACTGCTAATTTCAAAAGATGACAGATTTCAGCCAGTAACTGAAATGAATGTCATCTGTAGAAAACCAGCAACACCTGAATACATATTTATTTCAAAACACACAAACATGAATAAAATGACTGGGAGCCCCTCTGCTGTGCGTCCACCTTGACGAGGTAGAGGGGCTTGAGCGTCCCAATGACCCCAAGAGCTATGCCGACGGTAGCACAGCTACTGGTAGGGCCACCCATGTCGGACAGGTCAAGGGAGAGGGACCAGACGAAGAGACACACAAACCTGCTGCCTTGTAGGTAGACTGGGGACAGTCAAAGGCTAGGGAAAGCACCCCGAATACATGCTTGTCAAAATCGGATGTACTGAGCCACAGGCTTGACAAAGCAGTGCAACGTAAAACCTGCTGCCTTGTAGGTAGACTGGGGACAGTCAAAGCTAGGGAAAGCATCCCGAATAAATGCTTGTCAAAATCGGATGTACTGAGCCACAGGCTTGACAAAGCAGTGCAACGTAACTTAATTCATGATGTCACAAATCAAAATTAATCGTTATGGTGCTAATCCCGCGAAGTCCCATCAGGCGGTGATAGTGCCGGGCCCCCTGCCTCGAGGGGGTCCACCCATGACTACTGGTGGTCACCTTCCCCTGTGCTGTGGAGTCAAGGCACAGAGGAGTAGGTTAAGAGCTATTGACCAAATACCCCGGACACTCAACATACTACAGTGGAATGCCGAAGGAGTTTACAAGAAGAAAGACTCCCTATAGTCTGTCCGGAAATTTATGCCGTCATTCAAGATCAATTATTTTGAAAACTATCTGTTGCATCGTTATGAAATTTTTCCAGCCGTCTTATATTTACCCCCACCCAAGGAATATGTCTTTGATAGGTCCAAAAACAACTTAAATCATTAAAAGCGGCATCATTCCTTTGATGTTTTGCTTAACAACTAGTGATTTCTTGTTAAAAAAGTTATGTTTACGGTAATGAGGACCTGCAAATCCAGATGACAAACAAAGGCGTATCTGGATTCGTATGGGAGTGGGTGCAATCAAAGAAGTAGCTTACAGTCGACAAAATCGGCTGCATTGCACCGGGTTTTTATCCCATATGGCTCAGTTTCTTTCCGCAGCGCGGAAAGCGTCGCACAAAGCACGAACTCCGTAGCTCCAGCGACGACCCTCGGCAGTCTCCGAATAAAATGAATGACGCGGCCCGGACAGACAGACAGAACGGTAGGTAGGTAGGTAGATAGGTAGGCAGAAAGATAGGTGGATGGATGGCTGGCTGGCTGGCTGAGTGGGTGGATCGGTCGGTTGGTGGGTCGGTCGGTGGGTGGGTGGGTGGGTGGGTCGGCAGACAGGCAGGCAGACAGACAGATAGATTAGATAGATAGATAGATAGATAGATAGATAGATATCGGTAGGTCGGTCGGTTAGTGGGTGGGTGGGCAGGCAGGCAGACAGACAGACAGACAGATAGATTAGATAGATAGGACAGACAGATAGATTAGATAGATTGATATCGGTAGGTCGGTCGGTCTGTCAGTGGGTGGGTGGTCGGGCCGGCAGGCAGGCAGATAGATAGATAGATAGATAGATAGATATCGGTAGGTCGGTCGGTTAGTGGGTGGGTGGGCCGGCAGGCAGGCAGACAGACAGACAGATAGATTAGATAGATAGGACAGACAGATAGATTAGATTAGATTAGATAGATAGATAGATAGATAGATAGATATCGGTAGGTCGGTCTGTCGGTGGGTGGGTGGTCGGGCCGGCAGGCAGGCTGATAGATAGATAGATGGATGGATGGATAGATAGATAGATAGATAGTTGGATGGATGGATGGATGGATGTATGTATCCGGATGGATGGATGGATGGATATCGGTCGGTCGGTCGGTCGGTTGGTGGGTGGGTGGGCCGGCAGGCAGGCAGACAGACAGACAGATTAGATAGATAGATAGATAGATAGATAGATAGATAGATAGATATCTGTCGGTCGGTCGTTATGTGGGTGGGTGGGCCGGCAGGCAGGCAGACAGGCAGACAGACAGACAGACAGACAGACAGACAGATAGATAGATAGATAGATAGATAGATATCGGTACGTCAGTCGGTTGGTCGGTGGGTGGGTGGGCCGGCAGGCAGACAGGCAGGCAGGCAGACAGACAGATAGATAGATTAGATAGATAGATAGATAGATAGATAGATAGATAGATAGATAGATAGATAGATATCAGTAGGTCGGTCGGTCTGTCGGTGGGTGGGTGGTCGGGCCGGCAGGCATGCAGGCAGATAGATAGATAGATAGATAGATAGATAGATAGATAGATAGATGATAGATAGATAGATGATAGATAGATAGATGATAGATAGATAGATGATAGATAGATGATAGATAGATGATAGATAGATAGATAGATAGATAGATAGATAGATAGATAGATGATAGATAGATAGATGATAGATAGATAGATGATAGATAGATAGATAGATGATAGATAGATGATAGATAGATAGATAGATAGATAGATAGATAGATAGATATTTGTCTGTCGGTCGGTCGGTCGGTATGTGGGTGGGTGGGTCGGCAGGCAGACAGACAGACAGACAGATAGAGTAGATAGATTAGATAGATTAGATAGATTAGATAGATAGATAGATAGATAGATAGATAGATAGATAGATAGATATCGGTAGGTCGGTCGGTCTGTCGGTGGGTGGGTGGTCGGGCTGGCAGGAGGCAGATAGATAGATAGATAGATAGATAGATAGATAGATAGATAGATAGATGATAGATAGATGATAGATAGATAGATGATAGATAGATAGATGATAGATAGATAGATAGATAGATAGATAGATAGATAGATAGATAGATAGATAGATAGATAGATAGATATTTGTCGGTCGGTCGGTCGGTATGTGGGTGGGTGGGTCGGCAGGCAGACAGACAGACAGATAGAGTAGATAGATTAGATAGATTAGATAGATAGATAGATAGATAGATAGATAGATAGATATCGGTAGGTCGGTCGGTCTGTCGGTGGGTGGGTGGTCGGGCTGGCAGGCAGGCAGATAGATAGATAGATAGATAGATAGATAGATAGATAGATAGATAGATAGATAGAATCGGTGGGTCGGTCGGTCGGTGGATGGGTCAGCCGACCGGCAGGCATTCAGACAGACAGACAGACAGGCAGGCAGACAGACAGATAGATAGATTGATTGATTGATTGATTGATTGATTTCCACCAGAAACCGGGCCTTGTCAGCTAGTTTATTTATATAATCACGTTTCATGAAAAAACCCACATTTGGAGACACCTCTGAATCTTCGCGCTGTTTGTTTGAAAACGAAAGTCACGTGAAAATTTTGAATAATGTGGGTCGAGTCTTGGTGAAACTGTAAAACTGTTAAAATCATGGACGTAATCTTTAAGTCATTATTAATATACCGTATATAAGCTAACTTTAAAATCTGCTGTAAAATCTCCAGAACAAAAATTTTTTTGTTGGGTGGACATAATGATAACGTTATATACTAAATCTCATCATTTTATCTCAGCCCGTTACTGAGATATTGAATTTTATATTGAGGCAACCAAAAAAAAACACACTATAACACAGCGTCTTTATAAAGATAGAATAGATGTGGCATGCATTCAAGAGACACACCACAACACCAATCATAAATTCTCAGTCAGAGGATATCAGGCCACATGTTTCGACCGCGAAGGACACAAAGGAGGAGTTCTAATACTTACACGAAATACAATACCTTGCAGCAAAGTATCTGTGATCTCTGACAACCAAACGGAAATTATAGGTGTTGATATAATGATAAAGGACGTGAAAATAAGAATCTACAATCTGTATAGCCCAGCAGATAAGCAACTTACTCTCAAACATGAAAATAACTGACACAAACTGCATTATTGTCGGAGACTTTAATAGCCGTTCAGAAAGATGGGGATACCCAGATACTGACAAAAGAGGAGATGAATTGGAGGACTGGGAAATAGACTCAAATCTCCATCTACTCAACAAAGCGGATGACACACCGAGCTTCTACTCCAGAAGATGGCTTACCACTTCTACTCCAGACTTAGCTTTCTGCACAGGAGACATCCTCCACAAAATCGATCGCCATGTGCTGGACCAATTAGCAGGTAGTGACCACAGACCAATCAAGCTTGTAATGAATATGGAGTATGTTCCACAGGAGCAAAAGCCCTTGCCCCGCTGGAATTACAAACGAGCAGATTGGGACAGATTTGCCATCCTAACAGACAAATATTGTGAAAACATAAATACACGATATGGCAACATAAAGCAAATGGTGGAAAGTCTAAACAGAGCGATAATACAGGCAGCCACTGAGTCCATTCCAAGAGGAGCGAGGAAAAATTACAAACCATACTGGACTGAAGAACTACAAAGTTTGGAGGACAAAGTTGAAGATGCCAGGAAGACAGCAGAGAGAGAACAAACAATTGAAGCGAACATCTCTCTCAAAGCCATCTCAGCAAAATATAAAAGAACAGTAAATCAAAAAACCAGAGATTGTTGGAGGGAAAAAACAGAAAACCTGAACTTTGACAGGGATGGAAACAAACTATGGAAACTAGTGAAAGCCATGAACAATGAAGGACCTAGAAACAAACAAATAACAATTAAACAAGGAAATGCCTTGCTTACAGGAAAAAAGGCTGCAAATGCACTAATGGAACACTATGCAAATGCAAACCACATTGATATTACAACCGAACAGAAGAAAGCAATCAAAGACAAACAGATACATCATAGAAATACAGAGACAGCAGCAGAATATATGATGGCAAATCTAACAATGGAAGAAATGGAACAGGCAATGAATACCCTAAAAAAGAAGAAATCACCAGGAAAGGATGGAATCACAAATGAAATGCTAATAGGACTAGGCACCAAGGCAAAGAAGAAACTACTAGCAGTCCTAAATAACAGCTGGAAGAGAGGAATAGTCCCACGGGCATGGAAGGAAGCTATACTAATACCAGTCCCAAAGAAAGGAAAAGACCTGGAAGAACCAAATGGCTATCGACCTATCAGTCTACTTAGCTGTGTAGGAAAATTAATGGAACGCATTATCAATGGCAGGCTAACATGGCATCTGGAAGAAAACAAACTCTTTAACACCACACCAAGCAGGATTCAGAAAGTACAGATCCACTGAAGATCAAATAACCTATATAGCTCAGGAAATAGAGGATGCCTTCCAAGAGAAAAAGCACACACTAGCAGTCTGGATAGATTTAGAAAAAGCATTTGATAAAGTATGGAAGGAAGGACTGAAAGTAAAACTGCAAAAAATGCATGTTTGTGGAAAAATGTATAAATGGATCAGCCACTACCTTGAGAACAGAACTGCCAGGACAAAAGTACAAGGACAAACCAGCAAAATGATGCTGTTGGAGCAAGGTGTCCCCCAAGGAGGAGTTCTTTCACCAACATTATTCCTAGCATATATAAATGACATCACAGAAAATTTTCCAGCCAGAGTACACACATCCTCCTTTGCAGATGACCTAGCCATATGGACATCTGAAGAATATATTAGTACAGCTAACAGCAGAATACAGCAAGTCTTATTAGCGCTAGAGGACTGGTCAAAATCATGGCTAGTGAAGATAAGTGAGGAGAAAACAACATGCACAGTGTTCTCCCTCTCAAATAAAACTCAGCAACCTAAGCTGGTATTGAATGGAAAAATATTGCATCATGAAGAAAATCCAAACTATCTAGGAGTCACCTTTGATCGTCGCCTGACATGGAAGACACAGGTTGAGAAAAATCGAACAAGAGCAAGGCAGAGAATGGCAATCATGAAAAAGCTTGCTGGTACAACGTGGGGAGCAGATGAGAAAGTTCTCAAGAAGTTATATACTGGACGGGTGAGGCCAGTACTGGAATATGGCATTGCAGCTTGGGCAACAGCAGCTAAGTCAAACTTTAACAAAATAAGTAGAGTCCAAAACCAAGGAATGCGAATCATAACTGGAAGCTGAAGACAACGCCTATTAATGAACTAGAAAAGATCACTTGTTTACAACCAATGCAGGACAGAAGAGATAGCAGAGCCCAGCAACAAGCAGAAAAATTTAAAAGATTGACAGACCACCCTATGTATAACAGGTTTAATGGTTTTGGAAAAGGAAGACTAAGCGTAGCAACTTTGTAGAAACTGCAAAACGAAAGATTAGGGCAGATCCCATACTTAACATATCAACAGTCAAGCCCATTTACAATGCACACAACTTCCCAGCTTGGAGACAGCAGCAACTGCCTGAGATGATAGAAAACATTCCTGGTATTGAGAAAAAGAACACTCAGAATGAAACCGAAAGAAGAAAAATAACCCTCAACTACATAAAAGAACATTACCCATGCAGCAATTGGACACATGCATATACAGATGGATCAGCCAAAGATTCAATTAAAAATGGAGGAGGAGGAATTCTCCTTAATTTAAAAAATGGAGTGATAAAAACACAGTCAGTGGCAACTGGAAAATTTTCAAGTAACTTCAAATAGCTATCTTCACAGACGCAAAGTCAGCGGTCTCAAAACTGAAGAGCAAAAACAGCACAGAACTAGCTGACCTAAGAGCAGCTCTCCGTGGTCTATGCCAGAAATCCAAAAAAGTTGTAATACAGTGGATCCCATCACATTGCAGTATACCTGGAAATGAAGAGGCTGACAGACTAGCAAAAGAGGGTGGACGATTACCACAGCCTGACATAGACATAACCTATAATGAGGCAAAAAGGTTTATAAAAAGCACTTAAAGAACCAAATGGGAATCAGAGCATCCAGGCCACAAGAAGGATGATGCATATTAAAAACTCGACCGAAGAGAACAAGTAGCAATCTTCAGACTCCGCACAGGACATAACAGGCTGAAACACCACTTGTTCAATAAACTAAAGATAGGAGATACCGATGAATGTAATTGTGGAACTGGTAAAATGACAGCTAAACATTTGCTGCAGGAGTGCCCAATATATGCAGAACAGAGAAAGATATTTTGGCCCACGCCTGCTTCATTTGAGGACAAGCTCTATGGAGATATCAACAAGCTCAAGTTGACTACAGCTTACTTTAACTACATTCAGGTTGACATCTAAAGGTGCATGAAGATGTATTTAGACTGCCACACTTCATACCACAGGTATGTCGGTTACAAAAGCGTCCCAGAGGCATGAAATGGAATATTGCTTGGATAGCACATCCATTACGTGGAAAGTCAGAATCAAAAGCTCACTGTGTGGGCTTTGTAAATGGTGGAAAAAGTGTCCTAGTGACACGAAATGGAATATTGCTTGGATAGCAAATCCATTACGTGAAAAGTCTGAATCGAAAGGTCACTGTGTGGGCTTCATAAAAGGTGGAAAAAGTGTCCTAGTGGCACGAAATGGAATATTGCTTGGATAGCAAATCCATTATGTGGAAAGTCTGAATCGAAAGCTCACTGTGTGGATGTCATCTGCAGACTGCATTCTTCTGGTTTCCGGAGGAACAACCTATGGTGAACGGAAGGCCCAATATACGGAAGTGAGGCTAAGCAGCCATGTGCAGGACGTGACGATTCCTTGGGTGAGCCCAGTACCAGAGCGCTGTGTGATGGTTCTGCAAGTATGGAAGCCTCCTTGGATGGCGAGGAATGCCCATGGTCTGCCCCTGCCTTCCCTTGAGGGTTGACCAGGATGTCTTTGGCTGTTCTATATGGGCCAGCTAGGATGGGGGATAACACAACAGTGAGATTCAAACGTCCCAAGAAACCCCCGGGAAGGTTAACCCGGTCAACAAATGCCCGCAGAAGTCGGATGTGTCGGTCTAACGGCGCAAGAACGCAGCTCTGCTGTAAACAGGCACAAAGCAGTCACATCCGGAAAAAAATCCGGATGAACGCAGAAGAAGAAGAAATGACTGGGAGAAAGCAACCCAAAAACATATGACTAGATATAATTTGTTTGAAAATACACAATACACAATGAATTAAATGATTTGGAAAAAACAGAGCCACAATAATAAGAGTAAATAATTTTTTCAAAATACACGAGTCAAATAATTTGGAGAAAACAGATCCAACATATGACTGGCTGCATAATTTGTTTCAAATACAACACATGATGAATTAAATGACTTGGAGAAAAAAAGACCCAACAATGACTGAGTGTACATCACATCAGCTCATGACATACAAAGCATATTAACGCCCACAACAGAATCTACTGAAGTCAATGAACTCATTCTGTAGTAGTCATTACTTACCTTGGAGGTAATGGATCAGCATCAGGGTGAGAGAGTAGCTAGAAATGGTCTGCTTGCTGGCATCATTGATGTCGTGGTATCTGGCCCATTTCTTGATGAACAGCATCAGTGGTCGAACACGCCAGTCCACTGAAATGTGTCAATTGAAAAGTTCAGCTCAGTAAATACGGCACATACAAGAGTACCAGAGTTGTTTTTTTAATGGGACTCTTAAATGACACAAAGCTTTTCCTGATTGTTTCAAGACTTGAAGTTTCATTTGTTAAAGTTTACAGGCTAATTATTTCCAAGTTAAAAAAAGACATATTTGTCACACTTGGTAATAATCTGATTCACGCATGACACTACAGATGTTGTGATGTTTTTTTAATTAGTTAGTAATAATCATTAATTTAAAAAATAAACACATGAAATGAGGTAGCAGCAACTACAAGTGTACACAGGACAGAAAATTAGCAGCAATCAACTCTTAACCATGGACAAATAAACATAAGAAACAACTACGAGTGTACATACAATAGATAAATTAGCATCACTCATCTCTTCAACCGTGGACAAATAGACACAAGAAACAACTACAAGTGTACATACAATAGATAAATTATCATCACTCATCTCTTCAACCATGGACAAATAGACACAAGAAACTACAAGTGTACATACGATAGATAAATTATCATCACTCGTCTCTTCAACCATGGACAAATAGACACAAGAAACTACAAGTGTACATACGATAGATAAATTAGCATCACTCATCTCTTCAACCGTGGACAAATAAACATAAGAAACAACTACGAGTGAACATACAATAGAAAAATTAGCATCACTCATCTCTTCAACCTTGGACAAATAGACACAAGAAACAACTACAAGTGTACATACAATAGATAAATTAGCATCACTCATCTCTTCAACCTTGGACAAATAGACACAAGAAACTACGAGTGTACACACAATAGATAAATTAGCATCACTCATCTCTTCAACCATGGACAAATAGACACAAGAAACAACTACAAGTGTACATACGATAGATAAATTAGCATCACTCATCTCTTCAACCATGGACAAATAAACACAAGAAACTACAAGTGTACATACAATAGATAAATTAGCACCACTCATCTCTTCAACCATGGACAAATAGACACAAGAAACTACAAGTGTACATACGATAGATAAATTAGCATCACTTATCAAATCAAATAAAGATCTAAATGATGTGAACTAATAAACACAAGAAACAAGCAAACAACAACCATATGCATACGTACTGTAGGCATAAAAGCGCATCAGGTGGGTGTTCCTCACACCAACAAGGTTGTTGACATTCAGGTCACACTCGACTCCCCTGACAGAATATATTTAAACTCATGAGTCTAATCGTCGAAAACATTTAAGTTAGTTGCATATCATGTACAGAACGTTGCAGTCAACACCAGCATATGTTGCTGTGTGATGTCTTGGCAAGTTTACGTAATGTAGTTTGCCATTGCTGAACGACCAGCACTAATACCATTTTGTAAAAAACCAACGCAACGGCGAGCTGCTGCTAAATCGTACGCAGCTGTGTTTCGAATGAAGGTATGCGGGATCACGAACCGCATCCGTAACCCCTTGACCGCAGAGCTGGCAAGCATTAGCATTAAATATTGTTACACATGGCCAAGGTAAGCTCAAATCAAATACTTGGAATATAAATGTGATTAGATGTGAAATTGTTGTTTTCCCCGTCTCTTGTTTTCTACAGCTTACTGTAATCTGTATCAGGTTGTTTTTATTGCTTTGCGATTGTGTACATATATTTTCCTTGCTTGCGTTCGCTGGCTGTGAACTCCAACACGAAGTCCTGTATGTTGGATGAAGACATCCTGCTGTCCAACATCAGTGTGATGTCATACCGGACTGAGGTTTGTGTGAGTATCCGTTGTCCCATGTCTGGCTTATTGGTGTACAGACTGGTGGTTTCTCACCGTGCAGGCTGATACTCTCCGACTTCGGAAGAATCAGCGATCCTACTATATTAGCCAGGACCCCGAAGGGACCTGTTGCCCAGGACGCACGACTAGGACGTGTTAGTAGGTCTTGGCCAGTATAAAACCTGGCCCTGGTGCCTTGGAAACACCTCTGCGTCCCACAAATTTTCCGATCTTCGGGTCTTTAAGTGCAGTAATTAAAATCATGTTCTCAGTTTCTTTCTGGAACGCAACTAGTCCATTTTCTGTGTATAGGAATACATAGAGATCCAATGAATTAAATCAGAAAAAAACAATCAGAGAAGCTCATGTTTGTCAAGCCATATTGGTTTTTCAGCTGCTGCCCGGTTGTTAATTTCTTACCCTGAAACAACATAGATTTATGACTTTTATGATATTCTGCAACCTCGATGAGATCAAGTCATTAGGACCAATCTCATCTTCAGGTCTAAAGTTCCATTCTGACCTCAGAAAAACCTCATGCATGACATTCAACCTTCAATAAAAGGCAGTGGGAGTATATGGGCATGCTTGACTATCTAAGGAGGCTTCTTAACAATGCACAGCTGATACATGATGCTCTAGTTCTGGGCTCAACCAAGAATCAACATGTTCTGCACATAACTCCTTGCCTCGCTTCCATATTTCACACCTCCCACTCATCAAGGTTTGCCCTTGAGTGACCGTAGAATATCGAAATCATACAGGCTGGTATAATCAGGGAAGGACTTCTAACCACAGAAAATATACAAAAGGAGCAATTTCCCTTTTAATGATCAAATCAAATATTTCTCGCTGCATAGATGGTTGCCAATGAGGGCCATAGATCAACAGCCATGAGAAGCAGCATGATCGCCTCATTTTCAACTTTGGGAAATATGCATGAGTAGCAAAATACCCCTCACTATAGGAGAACTTTCACAACAATAAACTGCCATTAGTAAGTTAGAACTATATTTATACTGTTCAAGCAACAATGGGTCACTAGAATAAGGATTTAAGGACAGGGGTAACAACATTTGTATCAATAAATTTAGCAATGGACTGTTAGCAGCAAATTACCATTTCACCCATGATTTAGGAGTGAGCTGATGAGTGTCTAAGCTGTTACCACTTGGTGGTATCTGGCCAGGTATCTCTAGAAGTCAAGTGACTCAGAGATTGTGTCAGTTCGGCAGTGGTGGACATGGGCATGCCTCACCACCTAATGAGGCTTCCAAACAATGCACAGCTGATACATGATGGTCTGGCTCTGGGCTCAACCAAGGATTCATCATGTTCTGCACATAGAACCTTGCCTCACTTCCATAAATTTGGCCTCGCACTCATCAAGGTCTGCCTCTGCAGGGACAAGTCAGGTGCAAACTGAAGATTTACCTTGGCTTGATGTCGTCCCCAAGCTGGAGATGCAATGCTAGGTTCTCACCGTGATCACATGGAGGCGAGGATCACAGGTGCAAGTTGATCCGTGAGAGTTGGTCAGACAGCCCAAAGAGCATATAGTCTGTTTCCAGGTTCAGGATCTTGGTCGGAGACTTCTACCTTGAGAATCACGCAGAGGTGCATGGTCTTGGTAGAGCACCAACCCTGGAAAATATGCAGCATTTTTCCTTTGTGTGCCTGAATGAGTGGCCTTAGGTAGAATAAACTGTGGATCATACGGACTGGAGTAGCTGGGGGAAGACTTCTAGCCACAGAAAATATGCAAGAGCAGCAATTTCCCTTTCAATGGACGCATCACAAGGTATTACTTGCCGCATGGATGGTGGCCAATCAGGGCCATAGACCAAAACCCATGTGAAGCAGCATGATCGTCTCATTTTCAAATCTGGGAAATGTGCATGCGTAGCAACATGCTACTATAGGTAAGAACTTTCACAGCAAAAACCCATCATTCAGTCAGAAATGTGTATATACTTCAAACAACAATATGTCACTAGAATAAGCTTTCAATGGACACGAGCAATTTGTAGGATTCAACTTAGCAATAACTGTCATCAGCTGAATACCATTTGGTCCAAGATGAGGGATTGGTGAGTGCCTAAGCTTTTAACACTCAGTGGTATCTGGTCACGCTATCTCTGGGAGCCAAATGACTCAGAGATTCTCTGTCAGTTCTGTTTAGCTCCCTCGACCATTTATACGTGGTGTGTGACAAGTCATGCATGAGGTTTTGTAAAACCAGGAAAAATATGTGTAATAGCTTATCTTTAACTTTGTGGAAATGTTCAGGGAAGTAAAGGTAGCCTGCATAATATTGACCACTCACCCATTGGGTGACAAATGGTCTATAAAAATATGGTTCTGGCACCATGTACCCAATACAACTCAAGGTGTGGCATAGGGTCTCTTAACTTTGTGACTAGCTGACACCTGTAGCAAGGTAGAGTGTAACGCCCATGCCCAATGCTGCAGACTGAACTTCTTATAAGTGCCTGTGACAGACAGTACAAGATCAATGAAACTTAATGTAAATATGCAACCAGGAAGAGAAGAAACAGGCTTATTTTACAAGAGCTCTTTTGTACATGTGTGTCTGTTTTCTAATCTGTTGCAGTTATTTCTCAGCAAGTAAATGTAACAATATAGGGGCCAGAAATCACCATTAACATTAAAATAGAGTGGTAAAGAAGGCAACCCGTGCCAAACCAGATAACTAAACATTATAACTATCTATCACTCAATGACTGGTAGAAAATTACTTACGAGACTTTGTCAAAGAACTTCAAGATCGGCACTTTTGCTTTGATGACTTGGCGGTAGTCCAGGCATGCTGAGATGATAGATCACCATATAATAACAAATGTGTGCCTGGGTGTGCGTGTATATATGAGACAGGATATAGATATAATTGACTCATGTTAGGCAGTCACTTTGGAGGCTGCAACCAGTGTTAAACAAGATCACAGTACCACTATGACACGACATAGTTATACAGCAGAAAACTTGCTCAGTTGTGATTTAAAACAAGCAAATGTGACATGGAAGGGAAGACAAGCTATCACCTTCCATCCCAGACAATTCCTCTTCTACTACTCTTTAACTAGAGCACGGCCCCTCAACATTTGTCCCATCATTTGCTATCCTAAGCTCCCGTGTCTTCCCCATATTATTCATCAGTCTCAAATTCTCTTCTCCATGTGTTTTGAGAGATCCCTCTATATTGCTGGCCCCACTGGTTATATACAAGGCTCTTTCTAGTTTTGCTATTCTCAAGTTTTCTCAAAGTATGTCCTTTCCAGTGCCAGCATCCTTTCCTCACCTCTTATTTCACAGGTATTTGTTTAACCTCATATTGGTGATTCTGTCATAACATTTTATCTCCTCTATTCAATGAAAGCACCAATGAATGTTTGTAGTTTATTAGTCAGTGTTTTAGTCATTCACCGTGTGTTCAAGACAAGGCTTCAAAATATTCACACCCTGGTTCAGAAAAAGTTAAGGAATTAACTATCTTGACATAAAGGAGTTAAGGTAACATCAAGGACTTAAATATGTAAAGAAATAAGTGGGCCAAGTAACAACCACCTCGAACTGAAAATAAAAAATGAAGCAAAAAACTATGTTTTGGCCACATAAGGAGGTAACTCACCAACGTAAGGATGTCTAAAATTAGAAAGCCTACCCACAAAATAATATTCATGGCATGTGTGGTTCTAGTAGATAGACATCACACGAATTATAAAGTTCATGCATTGTGTTGAGAATCTCCTTGTGTGGTCTATGGCAGGAAACTTATGAAGATATCCATGTGCAATGAAATTGATCCTTCCCCAAACGAAATTATTTAATGAAAACATGGTAATTTAATAACTCCAGGACTTCTATAGTCTCTTTAATGTTCAACAACAACACAACTGTGTCGTTGTTGAATTGCGACTGGAGTATTTAGAACCTATTATTAGTTCAGACAATGCATTTCTCTATATAGAACAGCTAAAGGTTTTCATATCCAACTTACAACACTGCCTGAGTGCTTTTGAAATGGAGTTCAAGATGATAGAAGCATCTCTTCTCTGATCAATCTGAAAAGAAAAATCAATTTCAAAATGTACTGTATCTTCATTTCTACTTAAGACTTAATAATCATAGTAGCTGGCTGCCATCAGAAACAGTAGGATCAATCAGCTGTAAGATCACCCAAGCATGAGTTTCTGTGATAATTTGCTTCTTCTGTTTCAACCTCACCCTTCTACAACATAACAATACTAACAGTTTTAAACTGTTACTTAAAGCAGTAAATTCAGTTTCTAAACATGACTTTCCCTAGAGGATTGCCAGTCTCCCTGGCCTAGGGGTTAACATCTTTCTCCGTAACCCCGTATATTCTCGTGAGTAATGTAACCTGTGCGAGAATCGGTAGCGGTTCTCACCGCGTTGGTAACTTATAGGGTATGTGAGCTGGTCGCTCAGAAAGCAATGGCAAACTTCTGAGCGTAATCTTGCCTAGTACATTAACAGCAGCTGAAAAATGCTGATGTTAACTGCAACATCCTGTAAGGGACAGTGGAACTAATTCTTTCAACCCCGGCCGCACTGACCATCAAAATATCCAATACATGATCTTTCAACAGGAGAAGTTTAAATTTTATGTCATGATACCATCTCTATTCATCATCTTGTTATATGACAAGGTGCAGGAGGCAAGTATATGGATTTTCTGCCTAGGGCAAGCAGTTGTGTGGGACAATAAACAGATAGATTCGCTATTGCTGTTGTTCTGGCGGGAAAGGTACTTTATGACAAGGGTGACAAGCTGAAGGCTCTCAGAGACCAGGTGGAGAGTGCAACTGAACAGACAGTGCATCAAGATCGGGAAAGACTTGTTCATAAGGGATTGATTAGAGGGACACTCAATAAGTAGAGGAAAAGCCAAGGAAACTTTTAATAAAACCAAAACTGGAGCTATCAGTGTGGGAATTCTGTGGGGGATTTAGAGAAGTGGAGGCAGAGCATGTGTAGGAATGTCCCGAGCACAGTGATGTTGACTTTATAACAAAGTATTAACAAAGTTGTGTGTGAGCTCTCCTAGTGACTCATGCTAATCAGTAAGTCTTCACTATTTCCCAGCATCTACAGCACATCTCTTGAAGGCTTCTGTTGTTAGGATAAGATGTGATTCCCTGTAACAACCTAAAGCAGGTTTCTGGTGTTTTGACTGATTGATTGATTTAGGAACCGACATCACAGCGTTCGGGACATTCCCACAAGCGCTCCGTCAACATCCTCAGCAGCCAGCGAAGAGTTCCAACACTAATAGTTCCAGTAGCAATCTGATTATATGTCCATCTCGCCTTTCCTCGTTGATCGTCTGCCAGATCCCCTCGTCACACCTCGCTGCCTCATTCTTACCACACTATGGTGATCCATTTGCTCCTCCGAGGTGTACACGTGCTCCCACAAGGCCGCAACCACGTCTGTTTTGTCATGCATCAATACTCCACCAAGTTTTGCTAAGCCCGCCAATCTGCCCGCCTGTTCATTCCCCAGCACACCAGCATGCCCAGGAGAAAAGATCCAGGTGATGCTTGCTACCCGTGACCTCCGAAGCGAAGCAAGCCACTCTGCACGAAGCTTGCCTGTTCTCACCCTCCTCAGCATGCTTTCTGAGTCAGTTACAATCACAATGTGTGTATGTATCGTGTTCTCTATCCAGCGGAAAGCTGCATTGACCACCTCCACTCTTAAGCTAGATGTTGCGTTATCATATGCAAGGCTCTCCTGCACCAAATGCCGACCATTAGCTTTTGCCAAGAACCCCCAGGCACTTCTCCTACCTCTCAACACCGACCCATCCTTGTAGATAATCACATCACCCGGGCGAGAATTATCCTGAATTAGTTTTTGGTGTGTGGCTAACTAATGCTCAGCAAACAACTGTTTAATCTGTATGGCTCATGGCTAGCCCTCAATAGAAAACTTATAAGAGAGACTGCAGCTGCAACTGTAATGAGGTCATGAGATCATTGAGTTTATAAGCGGGTTAGGATTATAAGACATGATAATGCTAAGTGTTACATTTTGAGATGACATGATAATGCTAAGTGTTACATTTTGAGATGACATGATCAGCAAGTCCAAAACCTGTCAACAAAATACAGGTTATAGAGGAAATATTTAGCTGTGATTTATTTTCTTACCTCCTCCTGGGAAATCATGAGACACATGTCCACATCACTTCCTTTTGTTGCAAAGCCAGTCATTGATGAGCCAACAATGAAGAGACTGCAATCTGAAATATTTACAATATAAAATTCAAAACAATTTTTTCTCATATTTAATTTGAACAACGAAGACACAAACAACAGATTTCACAATTTATTGACGGCATATTTCGCTGCATCTCGTCAGGTACATACTGGAGAAATCACACAACATAAACTAAAGCAATAAGGTAAGTTCTTCATATAATTAAAATGGTCAACTGTTTAGAAATATCCATGTTTAAATAATTCTATCTTCGTGGAAGAAAATACTTTCTCTAGCTGTGTCTTTCCTCAACATCTTTAATAAAACACCATCTCTAAATGGTGTCTGTACTCAACATCACTAAATAATTATGTATCTTTTCATGAATACAGCAACTACTTTCTGTTAATATTCATCACCACCCAGTTGTCAGTCAAAGTTGGCAGCAATAGATATCTATCACTTCTTACCAGACCGTACCCCGATTACATCTTAATGTCTGTCAATTTGCATCTTTGACACTCTCCAGCTCTTTTCCCATCAATTTTAATCGTTATTATTTATTTTTAGTAGGATTATATCATTTTAAGTGACCAAAGTACTGTGTCTTACTTCTTATATATATATATATATATATATATATATATATATATATATATATAGAGAGAGAGAGAGAGAGAGAGAGAGAGAGAGAGAGAGAGAGAGAGAGAGAGAGAGAGAGAGAGAGAGAGAGAGAGAGAGAGAGAGAGAGAGAGAGAGAGAGAGTTATTTTAGAGCAAAATTTTCTCTCTGGGCAAAACTACACAAGTTCTGACAAATAATGCTATGACTGCGTGGTGGCTTGTCCTTTGCTCCCATAAAATTTTTTCTCAAAAATTGCTAAGACTAGGTATCTGTATGTTTTCTAGGTATCTGTAAAGAAGGTATTCTGCCATTGCTTCCCTTCTTGTCAGTGATCATAGCCATTGTGTAAAGATACACACTCAAATTAAAACCAATAACAATTACAAAATTGATGGTAAACAGAATTAGACAAAAAGAAAGCTTAATAGCATACCCACAATTAAAAGTAAACAGGTCTGCAAGCAAAATTCTGAACTCTATAAACAATCTTCAAGGAATTCACAAAATGCAACCTACATTATATCCACCCAAGCATAATATTCCCTTAACTTTCACACATTTGATATAACATCACAGTAAATGGCAGCATAGGTTAGTCAGCTTGCTTCACTAGTCAGTGGTCCGGGTTCAATTGCCAGGAACGGCAGGATTCACTTTCTCTACCAGTACTGCTGCAGGGAGCTGAGGTAAAACAGTGGCTAGCACACATACCTGCTGGCCAAGTGGTCAAATCCCATCACGGTTTGTATTTTAGATGACTCGAGCTCCCGGATCAACACTCTAAAATTGGCACCAGGGAATATCCTGGGAATTGAAGGCAGTCGGGGTAACATTAACCACATCAATCACCCATCAAATGCCAATTGATCTATACAAATATGGGGCTAACACAGTTTACACCTCAAGGTATGTGAAAGTCCTTTACTGTACTCGCTGACTCAGCCTTATAAAAAAAAAAACGCACTGGTTAATCTTCCAAATTGTCTAGTTTTCTGGAAAGAAGGCAGCAGGAAAGGAATTTACCATCCCACTTATATTCACCCCCAAGTGGCAGTTTGAGACATGTTTTTAAAATTTTTAAATAAAACCTTGAGTACTCAGATATAATGGATGACATACTTGGGAATGCATCTTTAACTATAGCCATAATACATCTGCGCAGCCTCAGTTTTCTCTTGACATCAGCATCTTCCATTTTGGCAGACAAAAAGTAGTTCCAGATATCCATTGTGATCTGAAATGCAAATTTCAAAATAGTGATCAGAATTGAAGGCAAGGAAACAAAGATATGAACAATGAAACTGCAATTGTACATGCTAGCAAGGGAATTCAGTATCTGAACAAATATAATCAATTATCTTTAGTTGCAAAAGTGCTCTGTAAAACAGCAGGAACATCCCAATGGGCAGCTTCTTAAACCCTTTATCCCCTCAACTAACTCAAGCCAAGCCATCCATCCTATCTTCTGCAGCTGGCACAATGCCCTCCTAATATTATTAATCTTTGTTTCTAGTTCTTTTCTCTGTATGTTTTTAGGTATCACTCTATTACATTTGCCCTGTACGTTCCAGTAAAAAGACCTTCTGCTTGTATATTTCTCAGCGTGTGTTCTATCCATCGTCAATGTCCCTCCTTCACCTATTGATTCACTAGTTTATCTAACTTTAAACCCTCAGTAAAATTATCTGTCTGTTATGCATTTACCAAGTAGCTTAGATTCTCATCAACATACTAGGATGGGATATATATAGTGCATGTCTTTCCTCCCACAAGTAGCCTAGATTCTCATCCACATACTAGGATGGGGTGTATATAGTGCATGTCTTTCCTCCCACAAGTAGCCTTAGATTCTCATCCACATACTAAGATGGGATGTATATAGTGCATGTCTTCCCTCCCACAAGTAGCCTAGATTCTCATCCACATAATAGGATGGGATGTATATAGTGCATGTCTTCCCTCCCACAAGTAGCCTAGATTCTCATCTACATACTAAGATGGGTTGTATATAGTGTATCTTTTCCCTCCCACAAGTAGCCTAGATTCTCGTCCACATACTAGGATGGGGTGTATATAGTGCATGTCTTCCCTGCCACAAGTAGCCTAGATTCTCATCCACATACTAAGATGGGATGTATATAGTGCATGTCTTCCCTCCCATAAGTAGCCTAGATTCTCATCCATATGCTAGGATGGGGTGTATATAGTGTATCTTTTCCCTCCCACAAGTAGCCTAGATTCTCATCCACATACTAGGATGGGGTGTATATAGTGTATCTTTTCCCTCCCACAAGTAGCCTAGATTCTCATCTACATACTAAGATGGGGTTATATAGTGTATCTTTTCCCTCCCACAAGTAGCCTAGATTCTCATCCACATACTAGGATGGGGTGTATATAGTATCTTTTCCCTCCCACAAGTAGCCTAGATTCTCATCTACATACTAAGATGGGGTGTATATAGTGCATCTTTTCTCTCCCACAAGTAGCCTAGATTCTCATCCACATACTAGGATGGGATGTATATAGTGCATGTCTTCCCTCCCACAAGTAGCCTAGATTCTCATCCACATACTAGGATGGGATGTATATAGTGCATGTCTTCCCTCCCACAAGTAGCCTAGATTCTCATCCACATACTAGGATGGGATGTATATAGTGCATCTTTTCTCTCCCACAAGTAGCCTAGATTCTCATCCACATAATAGGATGGGAGGTATATAGTGCATCTTTTCTCTCCCACAAATAGCAAATTAAGAAACTGAACTGAAATGTTAGGCAGACATCATTCAGCATAAGTCACATTGCAACAGACCTAAGAATGTCAATTTACAACTGAAAACCCTACCGTTTCTGTCCCTTCACTGACAGGCACCAAGAAGTTGTTTTTCACCTTTGGGGGCAGCACAGGTCCAGGTGGGGCCGGCCTTGGCCTCTTAGCTGGGTAGGGGGGCATGTCATCGTCCAAGAAGCGCCTGTGAGAATAATAATCATATAGCAATTACAAATGTGTCTAATATTACACTTCATAAGTTGTATCCTAAGCACGGCAAATCAGAAATAGGATCAAAATTGTTAAAGGTCTGTCTTAATTTTCTTGCATTTGCAAACTAAATTGTCCTCAGAGTTGGTTCACCAATTGTCAAGAAGAATGTAAAAAATGCTCTTCTGGATGGACTGATCAGTCACTTTATTCTAGAGAGTAAAACCAGTTAACTGCTTTAAATATGGGCATCAGCATGGCTGTATTGGTATGCGTTCAAATCCCCATTAACGCAGGCATTTAAAAAAATGGACCTCAGCTTCTAGGTAGATAGTTGCGTATCCTTTACATGATGTCGCAGTCAACCCCAGCATTTTTGGCAGTTTGTGATCTCTTGGCAAGTTTACGTTCAGTAGCCTGCCATTCCAGATAGACCCATCTAAAAATTGATACCAGGAAATGTTTGGGGAGACAGCCAGTGTGATATTAACCACTTTACTCATTAAGTGCTGATCAGTCTATACAAATATGGGGCTGGTACCATAAATCCTATAATCCTTGAGGCATGATAAAGGTACCTTTAATTAAAATGTGCTTGTTTTAAAAAAAAAAAAAACAATCTCACAAGATCAGGTAAGCCAAGTCTGTAAATACGTAGGGCACAGCCGTTGTATGTACATCATAGGTACAGGTGCTGGCTTATGCATACAAATGTACTTAAAAACACAGATGTATGCCAACATTCATGCATTATTAATTTTAAGTTATTAAACCCATCCTAAAATCATTAAAACTAGTAAAAGAAGTACACATGGACAGTAAAATTAACCACTATTCAGTAGTTGTACTTTTGGGAAGAGTATGCCATACCTTGGTACGCATCTTTTAAAGTCAGAGTGTTCAATTTCAGCTTGCATTTGTGTAAGGTTTACTACCTCTAGACGGCCCAGTCATCCAAGGTTATATCTAACTAGTAGGTAGGTCACACACACACCATCCCCCCCCCCCCCCAAAAAAAGTGCTGGTGCGATGGCCTCACAGACTACCCATGGAGCATAGGCCCTCAAAACAACTCATGTTAAGCCTTTAGAGACATTCATGACTGGTGGGATTTTGCAGCTAAAATTTGCTACGGATTGAGTAGTCCTTCTCGCTCCAATCCTCTGTAGTGGCAACTTTCAACATGAAGGGTGGTAACAGTGTTACAATTCTTTGCTTCCCTCATGGTCCCCAATAACACACAGGTATGTATGATTCCACTACAAGAAATCACTGGGGAAATATGTTAACAAAAAATTGAACTTATATATAGAGATACAACTACAAATATTTAATTCAGCCATGGCTGAGGAGTTAAATATCTGCCTCAGCACAGAAAGTACAGGGTTTAATCCAAGAACCATCAGTATCTAATATCACACATCTCCCTAATCATTGTAGTGGTGGTATCGGACACACTGCTTTCTCACATAAGAACCAAAAAACAGGCGGTCTCGGGTGAAAATTGTGCACATTAAAAATCTCCTGGCAGCTGGGATTCGCAAAGAGTACGCTGTTAGCTCACTAAGCTGCCAAAATCGCTATGAAAGAAAATCAACCCATGGGTAGACACAGCCTTTTACCTTAAAGGGAAAATGCAGACACGTAGACCACCACTGACCTTTGAAGTGCGTAACCAGGTGTGATTAACTCCGCTCAAAATAGAAACGAAGAACTTACTTGTTTCTCCCACCAAGAAGAAAGCTTGGTGTCTCCATTAAAGGTCTTGGCATCTTAACAGGAACAAATGGCAGGTCTGTTAACTTCATTGGCGGCTCTTGAAAGTTTATGCTGCGGGAAAACTGCCTGCTTCCAAAGTTCATTCCCATCTGGCTTTTTCCAAAGTTTCCAGCTCTTGCTGGGCTACCTCCAAAATTGTTCGGCCTCATCTGATTACCCCCAAAGCTGCCTGACCTCTGGTTACCCCCATAGTTGCTTGACCTCTGGTTACCTCCAAAATTCCCTGACATCTGGTTACTCCCATAGTTCCCTGACATCTGGTTACCCCCATAGTTCCCTGACATCTGGTTACCCCCATAGCTGCCCGATTTCTGATTGCCTCCAAAGTTGCCTGACTTCTGACTACCTCCAAAGTTGCCTGACTTCTGATTACCTCCAAAGTTGCCTGATTTCATTTGATTACCCCCAAAATTACCTGGCTTCTGATTACCCCCAAAGTTGCCTGATGCCTGGTTACCACCAAAGTTACTTGATCCCTGGTTACTTCCAAAGTTGTTGGGTCTCTGATTACCCCCAAAGTTGCCCGACGACTGGTTACCCCCAAAGTTGCCTGCTGACTGGTTGCCCCCAAAGTTACCCAACTTTTGATTACCCCCAAAGTTTCCTGATGCCTGATTGCTCCCAAAGTTACTTGACCTCTGATTAGCCCCAAAGTTTCCTGATCTCACTTGGTTATTTCCATAATTGCCTGGCCGCACATTGTTAGTCTCATAACTGCTTGACGTTTGGTTAATTCCATAGTTGCCTGACATCTGGTCATTCCCCCCATAACCACTGGACATCTGGTCACTTTCGTAGTTGCCGGACACCTGGTTGCTCCCATAGTTGTCTGATATCTGGTTATCTCCATAGCCGCCTGACATATCATTACCCCCATAGCCGCCTGACATATCGTTACCCCCATAGCCGCCTGACACATCGTTACCCCCATAGTTGCCTGACATATGGCCGTTCCCATAATTTCCTGACATCTGGTTTCCCCCATAGTTGCCTCCCATCTGGTTAGCTCCGTAATCATCAGACATTTGGTTATTCCCATAGCCACCTGCCCCCGTCATCTGACCACTCCCATAATTATTTCCAGAATCTGGTAAATAGCCTCCACCTCCATGTTGTTGTTGCGGTAACCTGACACCACCTCCATATCCAGGAGCTTGACCGAGAATCCCTCGCATAGGAAACATTCTGCAAATCCTGGTGATGAAGTGCAAAAATAATATGTGAGTGAGCAAGCGAGCGAGAAAGAAAGAGAGGGAAAGAGAGAGATGGTATCCACACACATAATCTGATTATCATAGATAGTGGTAAGTGAACCTGAAATAAAGTGGCATATGCCACACACACACACACAAAAAGGATAACAATATTGTGAAAGAATGACTAAATTGCCACTCCTGGGCTCTTCTCTATTTTCAAGGGTCTCTATAAATAAAGGACTCCTTTTCAAATTATGAGGTGCATCAGATATATGGTGTTGGCACTATATATCTGGGCACAAGAACATATAAGACAAATTAATACGACACAGAAGCAAGTCAATAGAGGACCAATTCAATTTAATGATAAAGAAAACCATAAAATTAACCCTTAAAATATACTACCATTTTCAAATTCTCGTAAAACATTAGATGGCTACTGAATGCAGTTTTAACTTTTTCCTTACGAGGCACTCTTCTCAACAGAATATAAAAATTGGGGAGAAATCTAATAATCAGTGAGAGTGTGAATAATTAATTTCAGTGAGAAAAGTGAGTATTTGCATCATGTACTATGCTTTCCAGCCAGTGTGGTGGTCTGATCATCTTTGTTGATGTCCAAGTCAAACTCTGACAGCATAATATTTGTAGGTAGGTTGTGTTCAACAGAGAGTGCTCTTTTGTGGCAACTGTTATGTCTGTTCTGCAATACTGGCGATGTGTTCAATAATTTGACAGTATTTGTTGCATCTATGATCCTTGTGGCTGCCCTTATTCATCAAATGATATTATGCCTGTATGTATATTAAATGATTCCTTTGCTTTAGTTCTTGGTTTTCTATGATGATCTTATTTTGTTTCTTCCCCTGCTATGGTAATAATCTGTTGTTTTTTCCCCCCAACAATTGTGATATTCTGTTTAATTACTACTAAGTATACATTTAAGGTCTCCCTGGCCAAGGAGTTAGCAGCTTTCTCCGTAACCCCGAATACTCTCGTAGTTGACGTTGAGTGCATGAGAACTGGAAGCGGTTCGAGTCACGCCAATGACTTATGAGAGTATGGAGCCAGTCGATCAGAAAGCAATGGCAAACTACTGAGCGTAATCTAGCTAAGAAATCAACAATCAGCTGAAAGATGCTGATGTTGACAGTGGTGTCCTATAAAAAAGGATACGCAAAACATTTATTTATACATTTAAGAATATATTTAAAAATATATTTAAGTGTATATTAAATGTAAAAAAAAATAACATAATTTATTGCTATGCTCAATCAATCATGTGCCATGCCAGAAAGCGTGGGTGGTCATGACTCGCCATTTCACTCGATCACCAGCATCGTGGATCAGCTCAGTGTTCCTGTCTCGTCCATGCCATGTGGCCAAGCCATCCAGGTATTTTCCCTTCAGTCTTCCTCTTGGTCTGTACCCCTCGATCTTGCCAGTTGTCACTAAGTTCTCCAATCCATTTCTTCTCATAACATGTCCAAACAATCCTGACTGTCTACGTCTAATTTCTCTAATCAGTTTACGATTTTCATTTGTCTCCTGTAGTACTTGGTCATTGGTTTTTCTGTCTGTCCATGGTATTCTTTGCATTTTCCTCAGAAACCACATTTATGCAGCCATCAGATATTTTTCAGCTTGACTGCACATTGTCCAAGTTTCACATCCATACAAAAGAACAGGCTCTATGTATCCCGTCAACACTCTTTTTCTCGTTTCAATTGACATCTTTTTATTGGTCAGAATGTTTTTCATATTGCTAAAGGTTACTTTCGCCATGGCGATTCTTGTTCTAATCTCTTCAAGGCATCTCCCATCAGATATTATGACTGTTCCGAGATAATTGTACCGATTCACTTGTTGAAGAATATTCCCATTTACTTGTATATTACATTGTGGTACTTCGTTCTTCCTAGTGACGACCATAACCTGTGTCTTCTTACAATTTAATTCCAACCCCAGCTGCTCACTGTGTACAACAACCGCGTCTACTAATTGTTGCAGATCCTGTGTATTGTCTGCAATCAGTACTGTATCATCTGCATATCTAATGTTACTGATGTTTCGTCCTCCAATGCTGATTCCATTTATATCTTCTACATTTCTGAAAATATTTTCACTGTATAGGGAAAAAAGATCTGGAGACATTACACATCCCTGCCTAACACCTCTCTTAATAGGTTGATATTGTCCCACTTCATTATCAATCCTTGTGGCAGCTTGTTGTTTCCAATATATGTTTTTTATAAGTCTAATGTCTTTCCCATCAATTTGTAGATCTGCAAGCATATCTACCATGTTGACATGTCTAACTCTATCAAAAGCCTTTGTGTAGTCAATAAAGCAAAGGTGTATATCCTTGTTTACTTCTAAAGCACGTTCAATAACTGTTGGCAGCATATACACAGCATTTACTGTACCCTTTCCTTCTACAAACCCACATTGTTCTTCCCTTATTTCAGGTTATGTCCTAGCAAACAACACCAATGAAATAGATAAAAGCTTGGATACTTAACTCTGAACTAGGCCTCTGATTTATATCTTTATATAAAATACTGTTAAAATCATAACTGACTTTTTCCTCTGAAGTCGGAGAGTGTCTGCCTGTACGGCGAGGAACCACCAGTCTCCACACCAATAAGCCAGACATGGGACAACGGATACTCACGCAAAACTCAGGTCCTGTATGACATCACACTGATGTTGGACAACAGGATGCCTTCATCCGACATACAGGACTTCGCGTTGGAGCTCAAGCCAACGAACACAAGCAAAACTGACTTTGACCCAAGTAACAACAGGGGTGTAAATATAAAGTAATAACTTGATGGAATTGCAAGAGATAAGAAATCAAAGTCATGTGGGTGATATAAGGAATAGTAGATTGTGCACTGCTTCGCATATAATGAGTTTAAGTTACAACCAACAACTGTCATTATAAATTCAATACACAAAACAACAGCAGAGAGAGAAGCATCTCATCGGTCTTAATTGAGCAGTTCAAGAGTGTCTTCTTCTTTAGCCTTCTATCTTCTAATGAAGTATAGCTCCGCAACCAACTCATGCCACCCCTCCTTAGGTGACTCTTGTAACATGCCTAGTAGGTTACTATGTAACTATTCTTTGCTGCCCTTACAGGTCCCATGGGCAAAAAGTGAATAATTATGCCAAAATAAACACAAAATTCAAGATACCTCTTAACTTAAAAACAGAATTCTCTCTCTCTCTCTCACACATACACAGACACACAGAGAGAGAGAGAGAGAGAGAGAGAGAGAGAGAGAGAGAGAGAGAGAGAGAGAGAGAGAGAGAGAGAGAGAGAGAGAGAGAGAGAGAGAGAGAGAGAGAGAGAGAAAAGAGAGAGAGAGAGAACATGCTCACTTCAATCTGACAATGTTCAGTATTTTGTAATGGAAAAAGGTAAATTTCCTATTTATCCTGAGAAAAACAAACTGTCTTTATTCATTTTGCCCTCATACCTGCTTTCCCTTTTTTAACCATGTTTTTCACGGATTGTCAAAGAATGTGTTCATCCGTGCTAAATATGCATTTTAGTGTGTGGCAGGATGTCACTTTTCCCATGTTCCACTACATCTAGATTGTTGTTTCTACCTTTACCTTATCACATTTTGTTTTATAGACAGCATAGTATCTTTCTTGAAAGTACTCAGTCCATGAAATCAGCTCTGTACATTTTAGATATGCAATTTGTAGTGCCGTTTTTGGCGCCAGTTTTCACATGTTTCACTGCCAATGTTGTACCCACACAAAAAAAAAGGAGAATAGTTTACAATGAAAATACCAGCATGTAAATTATGGTGATATTTTTTTCTGCTCGCTTTTAACTCGAGCGCAGTCCCTACATGGGCTACTAGTGCGCTGGAATGATTTTTGCGTGTGAAATAGCTTTCCCTATTACCAGTGCCCCTCGCCATCAGCCCAACTGACCGGTGACATGGAGTTGAACCAGCTACTTCATCATCAGCACACTGGATGTTTAAGAACATGCGCTTGTATCCATGCGGCAATGCCAACCTAGTTATGATGTTATTGGTAGTAAGCATTTTGGGAATCATTAGATAAACATCTGCAGAAGTGTTATTTTATGGAAGAAAGCATTTTCCTTTACTTATTTTATAATATGCTTTATTGCAGCATCCATTTTCAAATTTTTTTATGGAAATTAAGATGACCATGAAGTTTCAAATGTAATTTATAAAACATAATTACTACCTAGAACCAAACAACATCTGCTAGGCATTATATAATCACATAGCCTAGAGCCTGATTAGCAACATCATCATCATCTTGCAGCAAATGCTTTGCAGAATGTTGCTCTCATCAAGGCCGGCCAACAAGTGTCTCGACCTCTGGCCATGTCTCCTGCCACATGGTGTCTGCAACCTCCTGTGTCCACAGCCATGTCTCCTGCCACACGATGTCTGCAACCTCCAGTGTCCACAGCCATGTCTCCTGCCACAATGGTGTCTGCAACCTCCTGTGTCCACAGCCATGTCTCCTGCCACATGGTGTCTGCAACCTCCTGTGTCCACAGCCATGTCTCCTGCCACACGATGTCTGCAACCTCCAGTGTCCATGGCCATGTCTCCTGCCACATGGTGTCTGCAACCTCCTGTGTCCACGGCCATGTCTCCTGCCACAATGGTGTCTGCAACCTCCTGTGTCCACAGCCATGTCTCCTGCCACAATGGTGTCTGCAACCTCCTGTGTCCACAGCCATGTCTCCTGCCACAATGGTGTCTGCAACCTCCTGTGTCCACAGCCATGTCTCCTGCCACAATGGTGTCTGCAACCTCCTGTGTCCACAGCCATGTCTCCTGCCACAATGGTGTCTGCAACCTCCTGTGTCCACAGCCATGTCTCCTGCCACATGGTGTCTGCAACCTCCAGTGTCCATGGCCATGTCTCCTGCCACAATGGTGTCTGCAACCTCCAGTGTCCATGGCCATGTCTCCTGCCACACGGTGTCTGCAACCTCCAGTGTCCATGGCCATATCTCCTGCCACAATGGTGTCTGCAACCTCCTGTGTCCACAGCCATGTCTCCTGCCACATGGTGTCTACAACCTCCAGTGTCCATGGCCATGTCTCCTGCCACATGGTGTCTACAACCTCCAGTGTCCATGGCCATGTCTCCTGCCACAATGGTGTCTGCAACCTCCTGTGTCCACAGCCATGTCTCCTGCCACATGGTGTCTACAACCTCCAGTGTCCATGGCCATGTCTCCTGCCACAATGGTGTCTGCAACCTCCTGTGTCAACGGCCATGTCTCCTGCCACATGGTGTCTGCAACCTCCTGTGTCCACAGCCATGTCTCCTGCCACACGGTGTCTACAACCTCCAGTGTCCATGGCCATGCTGGCTGACCCCTAGCTCTCCTTCCAGCAACCATCACTGTGTTTCCCCAGCCACTGTGACATTTATTAGAGCCAAGGTATTCAGTTTCTAAATCATGGAGCTGTCGATGATCTAGTTTACTACAATTTTCTGATCTTGTACAATGTCAATATGTTTATTCTTCTCGGTTAATAGCATTTACAAACTTTTTAGTAACATTTAAGCTCAACAGCACCAATGTTTGTCATAAGTGATTATGAAATGGTTTATGACTGCATCTGTTTGTTGCCATAGGAAAGATGCATGTTCTCAAAGATGTTATTTCAATGTGTTTGCAGGAGTTGTGACAAATGTTCTGTGTAACCTCTGCATGCACGGCTATGGCCAGTCTATGTCACACTTATTCAGTCCCCATTCTTGTTGATCACGAAGCCAAGATACTCAAAGTCTGTCACATTTTCAATTTCTTCATTACTGATAGTCATTCTCAGCTGGCATGTAGTTTTGTTTGTGACAGTGATAAAAACTCCGCCACGGAGCAAACACGGCAGGTGTCTTCTGATCATCAGAAGGGTCTTCCTTCTTCGAATGTTTCGGCCCCTTATCCTCTTAATATTCTCTAGGGGTGGGCCTGTCTGGGTCATGCCTCCTGGCGTCTTTCCCCTACCGTGTGAAACGTTCGGACAATTTTGTTGTCCTTGTCCCTTAGCTGTTAACATGTCCACTCTCAAGCCTCCCCTCCCTCAGTGAGGAGACAGTGTGCAGTCTGTGCTTGCCCTTTAGCACCTGTGGTCATGGGGAGCCAGCTCCTTCCCCAGCCATGGTCTATATCGCCTCCATTTGTCTCCTTTGCCATGTTCCCTCTTTGTGCCCCGTTTACGGCGCAGCACTCTACTAGGAAGACGGTTCATCTTTGGTTTCTGGACCCTCCTCTTGGTCTATGCAGCTGAGTGAGTGCGACTTACGGATGACTACCGCCCTTGTATGGAGGTTGGACCTGCCGACATTTGCATGATTTGACTGCACAGTCCAGTACTTAGATTCACTAACTTCACTCAGAGGGAAGGCTATGATGATGATGAACATGTATAATAGGGGAAATGACGACTGGATTTTTCTACCCCTGATTTTAACTACGAAGTGATTATTACCGAACATTTGGTAATAAAATCTTGCATTATTCCCAAACGGCTGGTCACGTGATTATTCGCGGATGCACCAAACGGCTGGTCATGTGATTATTCGCGGTCACGTGACGTAGGTTTGACTACATTATTAATGTTTGTGGAAACGTTATTGTGTCCTCGGTGGTGTAGTGGCTGGCGTTTCCGCCTGCTACAATGGAGACTGGGGTTCGACTATCCGGCGGCAAGTTTTTTTTTTTTTTTTTTTTAAATGTTTAATAAACAAATGAACTACAATATAGAACTGAGAAACTCGACGCTTCATCAAGAATCGCCATGACAAAAGTAGCCTTTAGCAAGATGAAAAACATACTGACCAATAAAAAGATGTCAATTGAAACGAGAAAAAGAGTGTTGAGGTGCTACATAGAACCTGTACTTTTGTATGGATGTGAAACTTGGACAATGTGCAGTCAAGCTGAAAAACATCTGATGGCTGTAGAAAAGTGGTTTCTAAAGAAAATGCAAAGAACACCATGGACAGACAGAAAAACCAATGAACAAGTCCTTCAAGAAACAAATGTAGATCGTAAACTGATTAGAGACATTAGACGTAGACAGTCACAATTTTTTGGGCACGTTATGAGAAGAAATGAATTGGAGAACTTAGTGACAACTGGCAAGATTGAAGGGAACAGACCAAGGGGAAGGCCTAGATGTAAATACCTGGGCGAGATTGGCAGCGGATTTACTTACGGAGGTATGTGAGCCGGTCGTTCAGAAATCAATTGATAATTATGTTCAAGCATTCTGAGGAATTGCAAAATATCTAAAAGAAAAACACTTAGATAAGCAAAAAGTAGGGTACATTTCGGGAGACTATGTGGCGAAGTGGTCAAGCCATTTGACTCGGGCTCCGAAGGTTTTGGGTTAGTTTCCGGGCCGCGAACCTTCGGTGTTTCAAGAGAATCCTGTGGGTCGTCGCTAGAGCTATGGAGATTGTGCTTTGTGCCACGTTTTCCGCGCTGCGGAAAGAGACCGAGCCATATGCGATAAAAACTCAGTGCAATGAAGTCGAGCCTGTCGACTTTTAAACAATCCCTACTTTTTTAGTAGGGGACATAAACATCTAATATTGTTCCAAGGGAAACTACTTGAATTAGAGAAAAAATAAATTATATTATAAAGATAATAATAAAACTCAACTTTAAACGTCTACCCTTTTGCCGTTTAAATTAAACAATCAATGTATAAGTAAAACTTGTTAATGACAAATATAATACATTTAGATTTCTTATAGAAAATTTTTTTAATTTTTAGATACTTACATTTTAGAACCAACTTTTGAGTTATAAATTTATATCTTAAATATTAGCGAGTTCCATCGTGCCACGACCGGAAATGAAAACAGAAATCATGTAAGGAATCATATAGCCATGACTCACCGGGTCTCCCAGTTCGGCTAGTTCAGACCATGCATTCTTTCGACGTCATTCATTCATTCAAATCTCACGTGACAATAACACACATCATCCGGGGTTTTCCCGGAAAGGTTGGCTTAATATTCCGTGCATGGCGATTGGTTGAAATCATGGTGAACTTTTATATAAACAAAGAATATATTTTATACTTACCGTATTTAATTTTTTTTTGCATAGGTAATTGATTTATTTAAATTTTAGATGGATTTTCAAATTCCCCATCCAAATTTACATACATTTGGAAAGTTTCATCTCAATATATGCATTACTTCTTGATGAAAACAAACTTTTCTGCGAGGATGTGTTTTTGTTCTTTGGGCTTATTGATCGGATGGGCATGTACACTTTGTAACATTATTCTGGCGCTGGTAATAGATATATTTAAATTTTGGATGGATTTTCAAACTTTCCATCCAAATCTACATACATTTGGAAAGTTTCATCTCAAAATATGCATTACTTGTGGATGAAAAAGAATATTTTCGGCGAAGCGTGTTTTTGTGAATGGGTAAACACACGGCATGCGTCATGGTGACTGCGCATGCGCGAATCGATCGGCATGGCATGTACTCTTTCACTTTTCAACACACAAAACATGCGATTTGACCTACAAAAGTTAAAGAGAACACAAGTTTAAAGATTATTAATAATTTATTTGTATACTTGTACTATCTTGTAATCATTTAACATGACGGAACATATTTTTGAAGCCAGTTTTCATAATCCGCCTATGATCCGTTGGTTGAGATCAAATCAACCTCGCGCACGGAGAAAAATGAAAGCGGCACATTGAACCGTAAACAATTGTTTTCTGACGCTTGCAATAGAAAACCATCAATTGTAGATGGATCTTCGAATTCTGTATTCAATTTTACAGAAGTTGGAAAGTTTCATCGCTAAACTTGCTTTAATTGTGGTTGAAAAACAGGCAATGATGTTACGATCCATGAAACCCAAAACGGCGGCTTGTCTATATAAAAATGTTTGTGGAAAAATTGTTGTGTCCTCGCTAGCGTTGTCGTAAGCAGTCCGCCTGGCACGCGCGGGAGACAGCTGTTCTGTTCCCGGCTGAGCAAATTTTTTTTTTTTTAAATTTCTTACAAAATTGTTAGGTGATATAATAGAAACTATTAACCCTTTACAAGGCGTAGCGTCCGTTACCGGCCGGTCTCTAAATACGAGCGTAACGGCCGATACTATTATGCATTGTAAAAACGCAATCTCTCGGCTTTCCGACACTTCCGACCGCTACTTTCACTTTCGCCCATAGCTTGACAACGTGGCCGCCATTTGTTAACGCACTACAATGACTTTGAACAGACTTTTACGGACTTGTTTTGATAGTTTTTGGGAGTTTTACGCTGTTTTTCAAAATGGATTTCGGCGATTCTTCAAGTGATAGCCGAGATTTCGCTCTGTTCAATTTAAATGACATTAAAGGGCACGAAGTTGATTATTAATCGGAGCTAGATATCAGTGCAAAGCGTTACTTTGCATTAGCAGTCGTGAGTCGGACTTTAAAGAAAGTGATTATGATTCTGAAAATGTGTTTGTAAATTGCCGTATAGATGACAGAAAATCACAAACAACATGCCGTATTTCGTAAATATTTGTGTTCATATATGGATTACCGGCAACAATCACGTGAGTAACATATTCTGCATGCTTTTCCCTTCATTGTGTTGTTTATTTAACTAAAATCGGTTGACTAACACCTTGTTTGTGATGTTTTTACTAACGCGACCCGAAATTTTTACAGAACCTGAAAAAATCTTGCCCGTTCAGGGCTACAAAACGGACAAGCGTCTGCCCTGTAAAGGGTTAAACATTCAGAACTAAAATATTATACAGAACAAGAATGTGAATAAACTGTGCTCTATGGATCTGTGCGAGCTGCCGACTGCCGGTGACTGCATCCCACAGAGGCAGCCGAATGATCGCGTTATAGGAATCGATGAATCCAATAGATGTCTTAGTTTAATGCGAATTTTAATTGCCATATAAAATATTGCCCCTGAATCAGCAAAGTTTCATCGCTAAACTTGCTCGAATTGTGGTTGAAAAACAGATTTTCTGCGAAGATGTGACTGTGAATTGGAACCCCACGGGTCATGACGGCCACGCATATCGATTGCGCTACACTTTTCAACATATAAAACGTGTGATTTGACCTACTAAAGTTAAAGAGAACACAAGTTTAAAGATTATTAATAATTAATTTGTATACTTGTACTATTTTGTAATCATTTAACATGACGGAACATATTTTTGAAGCCAGTTTTCATATGGTCGTTTGAGACTATCTTACACACACACACAATGCAGACCCGTTCGAGGAGGTAATGGGACACATTAGAGAGTTCTCATTACGGGTGAATAGAATGAGAAACCGCAACTCGTCTCACCTTCACAAAGATGTGAATATCTTCACTTATAAGTGACATACAGGCACCATTGAGGTACCATTAGATTTTGAATTTCAAGGCCTATCTACCGTGGCAGTATCATTTGTAAATACTCAAAATTAAATTGATGATGGGGCTCGCTATAAATATTATTTGAATACTTTCAATGCAAACAATTTTATCCAGTTGTATTTAATCTACCCCCTATATGGGGGAAGAGCATTTTTTTACTGGCCTCCTACGGCCACATAAAGTGTACAGGAATTTAACCACACATCACATCCCTCTCCTGTCTCTTCTCTTGTTCATAACATATATAGACAATGTATGTCAAAGCAATGTCAAGCCAAACAGTTACCGCAAGAACACCGTATGATGAGAACACAGAAGAAGAACTATCTGAAAATTACACCACAAAAGAACTCCTGTTTGCAGACGACCAAGCACTCCTAGTAAAATCAGAAGCTGAAATACAAGACCACATGAATAGTCTAAACGAAATGTATATTGCAGTTCTTCCCAAACTTTTCACTTTCACGGACCGACATACAATTTTCCTTTTGCACCTGGAATCCTTGCCATTAAAAATAAAAAAATTTTCTCCTTGTATTCTGGAATTTTATATGACCTCAATATACATTTTAATATAAATATAAGATTTAACGTAATTGTGGGTGGTGTCCCGGTGCGCTAAATACTGCTCCATAATGTTATTGGATGACTGATTTATTTAATGGTGGTCCCATTTTCATGAGTAAAATTTTTTTGAGATTTACAAATAAAAAAAATGTTTCAAATGTCAACACTACATTTAGATCTTCTTGTAAAGGTGTATATACTCGTATACACCGACAGTATTGAACACCGATATAAAATAAACATAAAATATATCTTGGAAAACGATACATCTTACTTTTTTCAACTCACGTTGTGGACCGGCAAAGAAGGGCTCGCGGACCGGCACCGGCCCGTGGACCACCACTTTGGGAAGTGTATAGGGAACATAACATGAGCCCTCACTTCGGAGTTCATAAAAACAAATGTTGCAGTGTCATCTACAGACTTACTTTCATCTCATGCATATGCAAATTCAACGTTAAGAAGTAACGTATCTAAGCATTAACTGAGATATGAACATTAAAGTTTTATGGAATAAACTAATGTATGTAGTTGAAGTTCAAAAAGTTTGAAAACAAAAGACAGACTAGCAGACGGCGGTAGTAAACGTCACGTGACCAGCCATTTGGGAATAATGTACGAAATTATTACCAAACGTTTGGTAATAAAATCTCCCTTTTAACTAACCTAATATATACTTTCTCTGGTAATTTAATAATTGTCTCTTTAATTTTACAGTCAGAATTTATCGTCCCATTACCTCTTGAAGTTTTTATTTTTTTCAGCTATGCTAACAGTTTTTAACATTCTTATGTAACCAATTTAATAACTTTAACGACATGTTTGTTATTGGAGATGTATCTTTGCAACCACCTCATGATAATATGGATATTTTGTGGAATAAGATTTCCAAACTGGCCTTTTCTTTTGTCTTTTTCCATTTTACTTATGTTTTAGGTTATATTTAAATGTCTCTGCTTAGGATTCACATACTCATATATAACAATTTAAATTACTCTAGTAACATTTTTTTACTAGAGAAATATCTAAGATATTTTGTCAAACCAGATTTTTAAACTGAATATTTACAAAAATATTTTACTGATGCTTCCCACATGATGCATTCACATCCAAAATTTATTTATCAATAAATATATAGCAGACACCTATGTGAGGTACTGTTTCAGACATTGGAAGAAATTTTCTATATTTTTTTTCCACAAATTCTACTGACTTCTTCCTCTTCTGCGTTCATCCGGAGTCTTTTTCAGATGTGACTGCGTTATGCCTGTTTACAATGAGCTGGCGTTTGTTGACCAGGTTAACCTAGGAAATTCTATACTGACTAGGGCTAGCAAAGTAAAATCCAATATCTTGCTAAATTCTCTATCGCAGCCAATTAATTATAATCCAGTCTGGTTATCTTAGTTCTTAGTGAATTAGTCCTTTGTAATCATATAACAAATATACAGAAACCCCCCCAAAAAATGCGAACGGCAGATGTACTGTTGTTGATAGTCATGTTGCAAGAGCTTATTATTTTTGCCTGATGCAGACAAAATTGCAAGATTCAAATTGGAACGATTTGTACTGCTTGCCTTCACAAAAATATTGTTCATCAGAAATCCAGGAATGCCGGTCGCCGTGGCTACGGTCTTACGGATGCGGTTCGTGGGTTCGTGCGCCCGCTTACCTGCGTTCGAAACACAGCTGCGACCGATTTGGCAGCAGACTGTGTCGCGCTGGGTTTTAACGTGTTGGTATGGGAGCCAGTCATTCAGAAAGCAATGGCAAACTACTGAATGTAAACTAGCCAAGACATCATGTTGAATTGTTGACAACAGCAATCATTGCAATGTCCTGTACATAGGATATGCACAATACATGCACACACAAAAATCCAGGAATGCATAGGATAGGTAGGCTTTGCTTGAACAATCTTCTAGGATACGTTCGTTTCATTTACATTGTAAATAACATATTATTAACATTAAATTAACCACAGACCATGCTAAGTTGTTTCAGTTTAAATTCTTCCCACCTTCTATTCACAAGCGGGCTAATTTTAATAACGATAACGTGACCCATCTGATTCTCTTCAGAAAATCGTAAATACTAATTAAACATTTTTTGTCCAACTGATATATCATCAATGTCCGAATTTGAAATGCCCATCAGATACAAGTTTTACACTCTTATTACTAATATCACAGTAGCAGCAGAACGAAGAGATGGTTTCAGTTTTAACAAATTAAAGCTAAAACTAGCCTGCTTCACCGACAATCATTGAATCATGGTGGACTCTCTTGTGGCACACTTTGAATCTCGAATTTTGGTCTGTTTCTTGATACAATTTCAGACCTCAATGCTTGAAATATATTTTAGAACGAACAATATACCGAAATTCAACAATAATATACTGAATTGTCCTTTTACGCAATATTTATTTCTAAAAATTACTTTTAATATGTAATACTCACTCTACGGCCCAGCAGCTTCCTGTAGAACTATTTGCCAGGCGATTCAAAGATTTTCAAGCCCAATCTACGCGAACAAGCCCAATAATAGTCAAATATTATACATAGTAAATATGTATCATGATAAGAGTTTTGTGAGCTTCTGTTCTTTTTAAGAATAGAAGAGAAAGAAATTCACAAGTAGCTGTTGACATTCATTGTACACCGGAGAATCACACAAAAAGGGCACACAAGACAACAGAAAAATGTACAGCTACAGGCGTACATAGATTCGAAATATTCGAATCGGTCACAAATGAAACAATGAGAATGTGAGTTCAGCATGGCCGAATGAATAAGAACACGCGTTCTTAAAACATTTGGTGTGCTGTTGCCGAGGTAACGGGTTCAACCCATACACCGGACAGCTGGACTAAAATGTTGACTTCTCATCCTTGACTTGGGGACGTAAATTATAAGTATGTCTGAAGTCAGAGTGTGTTCGCCTGATACCGAGGAACACTTGTAATAGGGAAAGCTAATCCATGCGGAAAATTCAGTCTAAAAACGACATGTTCCCTCTCTCGGCCTTGCCTTGTTTATTCCAGAGTAATGGATCACCAGTACGCCTGGAACAAGGTAGGCTGCAGACGTTGGCGGCTCAGCGTCAAACCTCCGAGACCTCGCCTCCACGAGCAGGTGGCGAGTGGTGGCCAGACCCTGGAACCCATGGAACCTGACTTAGAGGCGTTCAGCCAAGTCCCACAGGTGAGGGCCTCGTACGCGCCTGGACCATAGGACGCGTACATCTGTCGAACGCAAGTGTCTGGACCTGTGAAAGCGTGTACTACCATCAGACTTCCCGCCTGACTCGTGCGGATCCCGCGACCACCAGGAAAAGATCAGCCGGAGATATTGCCCGTTTGTTGCGAGCAAATCTCCCATCCTTCCACTGAGCGGATCTCGCGACCAGCGAGAATAGGCCCGCCGGAGATATTGCTCGTCTGTTGCGGACAAATCTCCACCGACTGACTGAATAAGTAAAGAAACGATAAAAGAAGTGGTATTTCAATTGCGCTTGCTCTCCCACCTATGCTACACCCTTCATGGGTCTTCACAAAGTCAGACTAGAGTCAAGCAACAGGGTCTTCTTTCCCCGCTGATTCTACCAAGCCCATTCCCTTGGCTGTGGTTTCGCTAGAGTGGAGACTGCAGTAAAGCTGTAAAAATGCAACGAGTAAATCAATAAGAAGCAGAATTGTTAAACTTTACTAGAACACAATCACTTCTCTTCTTCGTAGATTTACCCAAAATGGAACCAGTAGTCATCTTCATCACAGATGAGACTACTTCTCATTTTAGTTTATTCACTCCTCATCCGCGGACGTATGACAGCTAGAGTCTATCGGATTGCTGTTTGTCCCCCCCCCCCCTTTTGTTTTCTATGAGTGCCAATTAATATCGTGAATGTACGTATCATGCAAGCTAAATAATCATACTATTGCAAGCTAATTTTAGGATGTACATTTAGGCAAGGTTATCTGCAATTTGCCTGTTATCACCTTCTTCGTTCTCTTCTTCTTCTGCATCATCATCACCTTCTTCTTCGTGTATGTCCTTTTCACACGGAGATATTTCATTGTCCATTTATTTTATTGTAAGGATGCGTTTGTTTCTGATGGTTCTCAGTCTACATTTAACCATTTCTTCTTCTTCTTCTTCTTCTTCTTCTTCTTCTGCGTTCATTCGGAGTTTTTTAAAATGTTTTACGTGATTGCGTTGTGCCCGTTTACAGCAGAGCTGCGTTTTTGCGCCGTTAGGCTGACACATCCGACTTCTGCTGGCATTTGTTGACCGGGTTCACCTTCCCGAGAATTTAACCATTTGATAGAATCTTAGTAATAATAAGACGTGTGGTTAGGTTATGGTATGTTTGCCGCTAGCTGGCTATCTCTTGAGTAATGCTTCTTTGAAATTATTTTTTGTAAGTGAAGTTATTTCTTCGTATGTACACCTAAATTCCGTTTGAATACCTGGTCCTCCCACCCTGATATGTCTAGCTGTCATATCATTTCCAAATATATTACAGTGAACAGGAATCCATGGGACATTTACAGCCTTCATTTTATAACTGGTGTCTTGTAATGCAGCAAAGAGGCTGTCATCAAATATCATAACAAATACATTGTGGTGGAAACTGACAAACTACGTCTGATCTAATAGACATGGCTTTTGTTGGAAGGAAATACACAAATTAACTCGTTCATTATAATTGTTATTGTATGTTAGTTAAGTTCCTTTGGGCATTGGGTTAGAGTCTGTTGATAATGAAATACCCGGAACACTTCCACGAACCAGGATTAACCTTGGTTTATTATCAGCCAGAGTAATATGCCCTGACTACAGGTAAGAAGTACAGTCACACATTGATTGGTACACGCGAAGAAGCCAATCGCACACGCTATGTTTCTTCGGACAGAAAGAATAAACACAAAATAATACAGAAGTTTGGCAGTCATAACCAAAGGGAGCTTGCCTTCCCACTAATGCCACGAAGAAACAGAGGTCCAATATTTACGGAAGAGGCAACTATATCTGGCGACCAGAAACACCATGTTGGTTTTGCTCCACGGTAGAGTCTCTACTGCTACAGATAATCATTGTATAGTTAAATCCAAGAATATTTGATATTTGTATAATCAAATCTAGCGGCTCGGGTATTGGCCTCGGGTCCTACGGACTTCGGTGCATGACTAGTTATGGGTAATATGTTTTAAGGGTGTCTAGATAATTTGGCGTATATCTTTTCTTTAAGCGATGATATGTCGTTCTTTCTGAAAATAATGAATTCGAATTCTGGTGTGCACTAATAACCAACCAATATAAAAAGAACGAAATGTGGCGCGGCTTTACAAAAAGAAGACATTGCGGCGACAAGCCTTCAAAAAGGATCTCACCGCAAGGGTCTGTTTTTCGTAACTGTAGTGTTGCCATTCTTTGGACCCATTAGGGATACACAAAGTGGAGAGTGGAAAAGAAGAAGTAACAAAGACATTTATGATCTGTTTAAGTCCCCGCTAATCACTGGTATCATGAAGGCTAATAGACTACAATGGCTGGGGCATATAGAAAGAATGGAAGATAATAGGGAAACAAAACTCGCTTACACTCAGGAAATAAATGACCGTAGACCCCGAGGTAGACCAAGAAGACGGTGGAGAGATAATATATATACAGACCTACAAGCACTTGGAATCAACGACTGACAAGAGAAGGTCAACAAGAGAGACGAATGGGGACGGATTGTATCTGCAGCAAAGAACCTCAATGGCTCGGAAAGCTGAAGAAGAAGAAGAAGAAGAAGTGTTGCCATACCTTTCATTCATTCATTAGCATGTCCTTTGCAGAACCTAGCTCTCGTAACAACCTTCCGGGAAAATCCTCTCGATAATAAGCAAGATGTCCCGCGTCTGATACACCCATCTAGAGATCATCCGCCACATCCTTCACCCTTCTCTTTGGCCTTCCCAGGCATATACCCCTTTATTATTGTTCTCTCCAAACTTTCGTGACGTTTAAATCGACCAGAATATTTCAATTTTCTTTGTTTTATCGTCTTTAATAGCCAACCTTCTTCAATATTCAGCTCTTGAAGTATGGTTGCATTTGTTCTTTTCTTTATCCAAGATATTCTTAGAACCCGTCTTTAACATTTATATTCAAAGGCATCTATGCGCTGTTCAGCTTGTTTAGTAAGTGTCCAGGTCTCATAGACGAATGTTGCAATAGGAAAGATGCTTGCTCTTAAAAATGTAATTTTTGTAGTTCTATCTGTCCCTCTCCACAATTTATTCAGTTGTTTAGTCTTTGAAGAGCAATAGATATTCGTCTTTTAATTTCTTTTATTTTGTCACCATTGTTGGTAATCAATGGCCCAAGATATTCGAAATTTTCCACCACTTCCATTTTGTCCTCATTGACATATATTTCTTGCTCCATAATAGTTTTATCTACATGCATTATCTTTGTTTTTGCTATGTTAAGATATATGTTGTGATTTTCACTATTCAATTGAGTTGAGGTTATTATATTTGCTATATCATTCTGTGTTGTGGATAGCAAAACTTTATTATCAACACATCTATTCTCTGGAATGTCATGACCACCGATATTTAGAGCATCATATTGCTCCCTGTTTATATCATCTCTGACATTTCTCATTTTATTTTCGGCGTACATGTTAAACAAATAAGGGGACAGCAACACAAGCCCTTGCTTTATGTCAAACCAATCTGATGTCTCGCCATCTATTCTAACCACTGATTGTTGGTCTAGATCAGTGGTTCTCAACCGGTGGGGAATCCCCCCCCCAGGGGAGTATTTTAGGGTTTCCGGGGGGGGGGGGGGGTGGGGGGGGATTAAGATTATTTCAAGATCGTATTAATACAAGAATCAGTTACTTGATATTGTTTTTCCCTCTAAAGTTTACGGTTGTGTTCTTCTCATCCTAATGAAATTCGTTTTATAACAAAAGTAGACCCGCATATCACGTTTTATGTAGATGTCTAGACTTGTTCTAGTATGCGTGATTAAATTTAGCTTCCATTTTTATGTATACTGTGTAAGGGTGGGGGGGGGATGGGATTTATAGGGAGGAAATTCGAAAAGGGGGGGGGGGTGACGTTCTGAACATATGGTAAAGGGACACTTGGGTCAAGAAAGGTTGAGAACCACTGGTCTAGATAGAGCATTTTTATGAGTTGTATTGGCACCTTGCCGTCTTGACAGACGATAGTTTGTGCTTTAAAGAGGCATAATAACTTTTACCTATGGCGGTAGCGAATGTGACTGATAAGGCCAATTCGCGCTGTAAATGTTCGTTCACAGTGGGTGCATGTGAATACGTGGTCACTTCCACCATCATGCACCATCTTACGTCTCACACGCTAAGTGTGTGACTTATCTGCAATAATTTTCTCCTTTGTCTTTATTCCATTTCGGATGTTTGCCCTCCATGCAACACGTTCAGCGGCGACTTGCTCTCATTGTGCATTATCAATGCCTGTATCAATCATGTCCCGCTTACACACATCTTTGTATCGCAGTAGAGGCCGACCCTGAGATCTCTTACCCATCTGTAATTCACTAAAAAAGATGTCCTTTGGTATTCTACCATTATCCATCCTCCTAAGATATCCTATTCATCTAAGTCTACGAAGACTGAGCATGGAATAAACCGTCACACAGCCTGATCTTTCCAATACTTCAGTATTTGTGATTTTGTCTTGCCACTTAATACCAAGAATTCTTCGCAGACACCGCATATGAAAGCTGTTTAAACGTTTCTCTTGGTGTGAGTAAGTTGTCCAGGTTTCACTGCCATAAAGAAGAGTACTAAGGACACAGGCTTAATAGGCAAGGACTTTTGTTTTGGCATTAAGCTTCCTGTCCTCCCAGACTCTTTTTCTTAACCTGTTCATTGTTATTGCTGCCTTACCAATCCGGATGTTGATTTCCTGATCTAGGGATAATTTGCTATTTACCACTGATCCTAGAAATGTAAAATGATCTACCATCTCTAGTTTGGCGTCGTCAATAAAGATTGATGGTACCCCATGTGCACCTTGTGACATAATCTGTGTCTTCTTTTTGCTAATTGTTAAACCAAATTAAGAACCAGCATTGGAGAATGCAGACAGTAGACATTGCAATTCTTCCCCAGAGTGGGTCGTAACTGCAGCATCATCTGCAAAAAGCAACTCTCTGATAAGTACCTTCCTAATTTTGGTCTTGGCCTTCATTCTCTGAGTTGTATTACTATTACATATGATGGAAAGCCCATATTCCTCGTGATTTCCCATAGTTTCTGATGTTGAACACAGTCAAATGCCGTTGAATAATCCACAAAAGATGGAAAATATGTTTACATTAAATTCTCTGCATTTCTCTATTATTAAACGCATGTTAAGTATGTGATCTCTTGTTCCTCTTCCTTGTCTAAATCCAGCATGAACGACGTTAATTTCTTCTTCCATTTTCTTACGAAGTCTTCACATTGTGATTTTTAGTAGAATTTAACTTGCATGACCGATCAGATGAAGCGTTTCTGGCAATGTGTAACTGACTACAATTTATTTAAACCTAAGAATGCCGCACAAGTTGAATTTTCTTGGTAGATATACATATTGAAGTATAAACATTTGCTAGTGATCATTCAGTTAATATATTTAAATTTGCTAGCTTAATTAAAATATGTTTGTAACAGTTTACTGTGATACATAAAGCAGTTTCAACATATAGCCAGCATACAATTCGGCCACGCTGTCGGCGCCTTTTTGGCGACATTTAAGGAAACGCGAATGGAAGAGCTGGCAACTGCCAGCGTTGTTTTTCCCTAGACCCAGAAAGACGTAGCTACAAATACAAGATAGGCCAAGTAGATTGATCGTCAAGAAATGCCGTTTTTCAATGCATTTTGAAAGATAAAAAAGGAATATTAATTATTTCCTGATAAATATTTAAGAGACCCACATGTGAATAATTTATATACATTAAAAATTATGGCATATTAAATTTATTTCCTAGCTACAAATGCAACCAGGCACATTGATTCTATTTGTAACAATGCCTATTATAAGATGCAACGAGTAAACAAGTTAGTTGCATATCCTTGACAGAACACTGCAGTTAACCCAGAATTTATTGGCAGTTGGTGATTTACTAGGCAGTTTCATTTCAGTATGTTGACCATTGCTTTCTGAATGACCGACGCCTCATATAATCTAAATCAACGCAAAGCATTCAGTAAACCAAGGAATACGAGAAGTGGAATTGATCAGTAGATCAGTTTCACAAGATTACAATCCCAAGTGACAGAGTGGACGTTGCAGCCAAAGCCTTCGTCCACACATAACCTTAAACATATACTGGTACGCTATGTTTTAAAACATATATAAAAAAGTTACTTAGCTGACGTGCTTCCGTCATCCGAAGAGGGCAGCGTACTCACCGGGCTCACAAATCGAATAAGTGTAAAAAAAAAAAAAAACACACACGCGAGCGCGCGCACACACACACACACACACACACACACACTCATATAGGGAAGACATGGACGGAGCAGGCCCGAATTTTTTAATGACGTGAGATCCCAGTTCGACCCTGCCTTAATTGGGGATCAAGAAATGTTTTAATAAGTAAAGATTGCGGGAATATATTGTCATCGAATGTCGACTGTCTATACAAATATGGGACTAACATCATATACCCAATACACTGTACCTGACTACATGAACAGGGTCCACCGAATGTGTCCCGCTAAGTGAAGACTCGGTTCTTCTTCTTCTTTCGTTCGCTTGAAATATGTCTATAACTGCAATGTTGTCTCTTATATGAATTTAGCTGTCTTCTTTTAGTTCACTCAGCGGTCCATAGAGTTTATCTTCTACTGTAGTCTCTCTAGGCCAGAAGGTTTGCCTAGATATGTTGTATTTTGGGCAGTTTAGGAGTATGTGCTCTGCTGTCTGCGACGCCATTCCACATGTGCACATGGCTGATTCACCAGTCTTGAATTTTGTATACATGTGGTTGCGTAATCTATTGTGTCCTGTTCTGAGGAGTAGCATAATGACTTGTTCTGGTCTGTCCATAATGTGGTAGTCATCTTGAGCAGGTTTTGTTGGCTTTCTGACTGATTTAATCATTCTTTTCTTTTGGTGGTATGTAACGGGCACTTCAGGCTGTTCTTTTGCCCCTTCCTTAGCCAGACGGTCAGCTCTGTCGTTTCCGAGTATTGCACAGTGGTTTGGTATCCACTGTATGGGACCTTGTGCTGACTGCTAAGTTCTGAAAGTAGTGCCCTTAGTATTGGAAATTTCCCAGACAGGAGCGCATCGAGTACTGATTTTGCACTGTCAATAGCACCACAGGTTGTGTTTCATGGCTGGTATTTAGTAATTTTCTGTTGCTACCTTGACTGCTTCGATTTCAGCATCATAGTTATGGCAGTACTTTCCTGATGGAACTCTGGTCGTGTCTCAAGTATTATTTGGGTATTCTATGTACACTCCCGCGCCTCCATTTCAAACAGCATTCTGTGCCGACCCATCTGTGTAGACTCGGATCCAGAGGTTCTGTAGGTAGCCTTCATCAAGGAAGCTGAGAGTGGCTGTTCTGCGCTTTACACTGTTCTGTTCTTCCTTGTCAAATATCCCTCTCACTTTTGTCTGGATTTGTAGTGATAGTCTATGCTCATCTTTCCATGGAGTTCGCTCTGGAATAATTGTCAAAGAGATACCAACTGTGGGAAGATCGGTGGGTTCTCTGCAGAGTCGTTTGGCCTGGTAGATGCTGCTTGCTTGCTTGTGTTTGTTGGCTTGAGCTCCAACGCGAGATCCTGTATGTCGGATGAAGGCATCCTGTTGTCCAACATCAGTGTGATGTCATACAGGACCTGAGGTTTGCGTGAGTATCCGTTGTCCCATGTCTGGCTTATTGGTGTGCAGACTGGTGGTTCCTCGCCGTACAGGCAGACACTCTCCGACTTCGGAGGAATCGGCGATCCTATTGACTTTAGCCAGGACCCCGAGGGGACCTGTTGCCCAGGACGCTCGACGAGGACGCGTCAATAGGTCTTGGCCAGTATATAACCCGGCCCTGGTGCCTTGGAAACACCTCTGCGTCCCGGCCTGGTAGATAAAACTGCTTCTTTTCAACCGCCCCATAGCTAAGTTTTCAAATCGATCTGTTCTTCATATGGTGGCCTGGCAAGCTGGTGAACTTTTCTGCTTGTATTAGTGTTTTCGTATCTCTGCTCTCTCTCTCAGTGCTTGTGTCCTCCCCATTTGCACCTTGCGCAGCTCTTGTATTGTGGTTTATGATGCTGAACACCACGTAGTTGACCCGTATTCCATGTGTGGTCTCATGCTCTACTGATAAACTGCTTAGTATGTTTCCACTGGTTCCCCATGTGGTTCCACTTAGTTTTCTCAGGATGGCTATTTTCCTTCTGGCTTTTGCTACTGCTTTGTTGATGTGCTTTTTCCGTGTCAGCCTGCCATCAAATGTTACTCCAAGGTATGTTGGTTCTTTATCTTCTCTAAGAGATATTCAATTTTTCTGGATGATCCTTACCTTTTGTTTTGGAGAGAGGGTAAATCACGTGGTGCTGCACTTGTCAGTGTTTATGCTAACACACCATCTATTTGCACATGCAACAAATGCATCTACAGCTCTTTGTAGCGATCTGGTGGCCACTGATGCATATTAATTTGTGCTCCATAGAACCAGGTCATCAGCGTACATTGCCGCTTTAATTCCATGCGGTAGATTAGCAACAGGATCATTGAAGAAGATTAGAAAAAGTGTAGGGGACAAGACTCCGTCCTGGGAAACACCGTGTCGCATTAGTACTTTCTTGCTCTTGAGTCCGTCTATCTGTACTCAGTCTCTTCTGTTGCGCAAGTATACTTTCACCCATTTGTACATTCTTCCATTCACTTTAGAGTTTCTCAGTTTCTTCATCAGACCTTCTTTTCAGACATCGTCACATGCTTTCTTCAGATCTATCCTTGCAGCAAGCACCAGCTTCTTCTCTTGGAATGCATCCTCAATTTCTTGAAGGAGGTAGGTTATCTGATCTTCCGTATAATAGCACTGCCTAAAACCAGCCTGCTGTGGCATAAGGATGTTTTCACTTTCAATGTACCACTGCAGTCTGTGATTGATGATGGGCTCCACTGTTTTGCAGAGACAGCTGGTGAGGCTAATTGGACTGTAGCTGGAGGCAATGGAATTATATTTCTCTGATTTTAATAGATGTATCATGATTGCTTCTCTCAAGACTGTTATTGAAGATTTGCAACAGCTTTGCTTTGTTTCTAGGTTTCTGATCATTTCATCGGAGATACCATCAGCTCCTGGTGACTTTCTCATTTTCAGTTTTGATATTTCTAGCTCCAGTTCGCTGATTCTCATAGGTGCCTCCAGAACCTCATGTACCGTTTCATTCTGACCTGTATGTTGCCATTTCTCTCGAATCTCTTGTTGTTTCTCTGGACTAATGTCGATATTGTTATCTTGTGCGAATAAGTCCGCAAAATGGTCAGCTGCTTGCTTTCCTGTTAAAATGTTTCTGTCTTTATGTACTGCAATTTTTGAGTTTCTCCCTGTGTCCTCATCGTTAAGTTGTTTTATTAGCTTCCACAATTTTCTCGTGTCTCTTTCAAAGTTAAGAGACTCTGTCTTCTCCTGCCTGCTTTTCCGTCTAGCCTGCAGCTTGGCCCTTTGAAATTTGGCTTTTGCGTGCTGGTATTTATTGTGGTGCTCTTGGCTGGGTTTGGCCTCTGCTTGCTTTGTACTCATTTCCACATCATTATGCAACTATTCCAATTCACTACTCCAGTAGGGTTTATAATGTTTACGGTCTCCTCTTGGTACTGTTTCTCGTGCTGCCTGTAGTATGTATTTCCCAAACTCTTCAATTACTTTATTTATGTCTTTCTCAGTATTAAGGTGTCTAACTAGTATGCTGGTGCGATGCTTGTACATTGCCAAGGCTGCTTTCTTGTAGTTCCACCTCGAAAGGGTGCTGCTTTCATTTACAAGCTCATTTTCTACAGTTAGAAAGACTGGCCGGTGGTCACTGCCACTAAGTTGTGTTTCCCAACAATTCGTGTAATGTTCCACTCCAGGTCTGGTGAATGAAAGCCAGGTCAGGTGTGATTGTAGTGTGCCATGATCTCGAGTAAAAAGTATGTGGGTCGGACGGCTTGTTAATCAAGACGAATCTATTCTCATCCTGCCAGTCTTCCAGTCTCTCTCCTCTCTGGTCCATGTGATCATAGCCCCAGCTCTACGAGTGGCTGTTGAAGTCGCCACACGCAATCATATTTTGCTTGTAGTGTGTCCAGTGCATGTGGACGGTCACTTGGACAGTAGTAATTGATCAGATGAAGGTCTGCATTGCTGTCTTAATTTTAAGTGTCTGATACTCAGCCCCTTCAATGTAAACTTCAATTTGGGAAGCAGTGATGTTGTTGTTTTTTTTTTAAACAAGGGTCAGTATCCCACCCTTTCGGTCAGATCGGTAACACTTGTAGCCTCTGATTTTGAAGGCTATATTTTTGTTGAGGTGCGTTTCTTGCAAGCAACATACGTTTACTGTTTCTTGGTCCAAGATGTTTTCTAGTTCTATTTTTTGTTGTTGTTGACTCCATCCGCATTCCAGTGCATTATTTTTAGTTTTGGTCTTTGTTGGTATAGCCAGACGCTTTATTCTCAGATCCCCTGGCTCCACGGGGCATTTGAGAAGGACCTACAGCAACAACAACAACAACAAAGCTTTATTTTCTAAGGGTTAAGAATTGGGCACGTAGGCCCGTCTTACATTCTGCCCTTCTATCACTCTCTTTCATAAATTATATCATTCACCCATCATTCAAGGCTAACTGAAAACGACAACAATATAAAAGATATGCATTATAAAGGCATGGGAAAAATGAAAAATCAACGCTACACGTCTCAGTAATATTAATGACTGGTGTGGCGGCACTTGTTATTAGCTATGATGAATATACTGGCCTACCAAAAGGGGACTAGCTGCTGTGGTTAGACCCTTTCGAGGCATAGGACCCGGCACTGCACCTACCTGGGGTCTAAAGCAGGGCGTTCCAGCGCCCGGTGGGCAGCTCTGGATAGTGTCATTCTGTGTGGTTGTACAATGTCTTTGATGTCGTCAATCCATTTTCTTCTTGGACGTTCTCTTGGTCTCGTCGCAGGTGATCTTTGATGTAAGGCCAGTGATGGTAGTTGTTGGTGTTGCATTCTAACGACATGGCCAAACCACTTGATCTGCTGCCTTTCAATAAATGTGGCACACGGTGTTGATCCCACGGTCTGTCTCATAACAGCATTTCTTACTCGGTCTCGGATTTTTAGGTTGGCAGCTTAACTCAGGCATCTCATTTCGCAGGTGTTGATTTTGCGAAAGTGTGATTTGGATAAAGTCCAAGTTTGAGATTGGTAGCATAGGGTTGGTGTGAATATTCTTCTTCTTCTTCTTCTTCTTCTTCTTCTTCTTCTTCTTCTTCTTCTTCTTCTTCTTCTTCTTCTTCTTCTTCTTCTTCTTCTTCTTCTTCTTCTTCTTCTTCTTCTGCGTTCATCCGGAGTTTTTTTTTCCGGATGTGATCGCGTTGTGTCTGTTTACAGCAGAGCTGCGTTCTTGCGCCGTTAGGCCGACACATCCGACTTCTGCGGGCATTTGTTGACTGGGTTAACCTTCCCGGGGGTGTGAATATACTGTTTATCATCTGTCGTTTTGCGGACATGGGTATATTTGGATGATTCAGTAAGGGTGATAGTTGATATGTAAGTGCACTAGCTTTTTGACATCTGATTTCGATTTGTCTGTCCAATCTACCATCTTCTGTGATCTTACTTCCAAGATATTTGAATTCTTTAACTTGCTTCAGAGTCGTGTTATTTATCTGTATACTTAATGGGCCCGGCGATCTGCTAACTTGCATTACTTTGGTTTTGACTGTGTTTATACTCATATTGTATCTGCTGCAGGTTGAACTCAGATTATTAATATGATGTTGTAACCAAGCAGTAGTATTTAACTAAATTTCTCATAGGCAAGAAGCATTATATTGTGTGACAGAGTTGTAGGAACCATACCAAGGTATTGAGGCTGCGAAGCAATCATTCATCCTAGCGAGTCCGCAGACCGCAAGCTACAGGTCTGCAAAGGCCCAGAGCGTGACGAACGGGAGGCCTAGTACACTGAAAGGTGAGGTTGGCATGTGTAGGATGTGAGGATTCCTTTAGTGACCCAGAACTAGAGCATCATGTGTCGGGTCTGAATTAATGGAAGCTTCCTTAGATAGCGGGTAATGCTTACGTACTGCGTTGCCTGCCCTTGAAGGTCGACCGGTTTGCAAGAACCCGTAATGATCCTAATGCATCTTTTGTTCCTCCATCTTTCCGGATCCCTACTGATTTTCATTTAACACTGGGTTTATCTTGTCATCATTTTCCTCTTGATTGTTTTTAGTATTATTTTAGAAACATAGGCTTATCGCACAGCTTTGACAGCAACATCATTACAATGATACAACAGCAAGAGATTATCATGTCGATTATGTCATAACGAAAACTAGAAAAGGTTTGTCAGCAATGAGAGTCATGGCGACTGCCAATATCGAGCAAAGACTGCTAATGCTTCTGTTCCAAGGACTGGTGCTTTCACGCATCGAGTATGCCCTGGCCATCATCACTGTCAGCCCTACACAGATTGGAAGACTTGAAAAGGTACAAAACGAAGCCATTCGCATCATTTTGGGCTGCACGAGAGACACCAGCTGTGTAGCAATGAGATACCTCCTTGACTTCTCGACAATGGAACACAGGATAAAGATCTGGAGAGCTCGTGCATACTTAAAAATAAGTGCAGATGAGCAGCACCCTCTGCATGACGCTATATTCAGAGAAAAGGGTGACAGGCTAAAGAGGGGCAAATCATGGATGGGTCGGGCGGAAGATGTCAGACAGGTCTGCAGTCTTACCAGTATCAACCCCGGCAAGGAATGGGTGTCGGTGCCTCCAGCTTTTAAGTGCACTTTCTCCTGCATTGATTGATTGATTGATTTAGGAATCGACATCACAGCATTCGGGGCATTCCCATAAGTGCTCCGCCCCCATCCTCAGCAGCCAGCGAAGAGTTCCAACACTAATAGTACCAGTAGCAATCTGATTATAAGTCCGTCTCGCCTTTCCTCTGAGCGTTGAGCGTCGGCCAGATCCCTTCGTCACTCCTCGTTGTCTCATTCTTGCCAGACCATGGTAATCCATTTACTCCTCCGAGGTGTGCACGTGCTCCCACAAGGCCGCAACCATGTCTGCTTTGTCATGTATCAATACTCCACCAAGTTCTGCAGAGCCAGCCAATCTGTTCGTCTGTTCATTTCCCAGCACACCGGCATGCCCCGGAGAAAAGATCCAGGCGATGCTTGTCACCCGTGACCTCTGAAGCGAAGCAAGCCACTCCGCACGAAGTCTGCCCGTCCTCACCCTCGTCAGCATGCTTCTGAATCAGTTACAATCACGATGTGTGCGCGTGTGTCGTATTCTCCATCCAGCGGAGAGCCGCAGTGACTGCCTCCACTTCCATTATTAAGCTGGATGTTGTGGTATCATATGCCAGGCTCTCCTGCCCCAAACATCGACCATTAGCTTTGGCTATGAACCTCCAGCCACTTCTCTCACCTCTTGACACCGAGCCATCTGTGTAGATAATCACATCACTCGAGTGAGCATTGTCCTGAATTAGTTGCTGGATTTCCACTCCCGTGGCCCCTGCTGGCCACTCCCTGCACTCCCGGCTTAATGTGATTATAACTCTGCACAAGCCTGACTGCTCCGCTGGCACTCTGACCCACTCTTGTCCACGCCTAATGTTCTCCAAGGGGCACACCTGTCTGATCGTATCCTCCGCCTGAGCCATCCATGGTTTCCCTCTTATCAGTCGCTGACCCTTAACTGCGTCCAGCGCCTCATGCAGTGGGTGGTCTGTGTCTGCAGCTACTCTGAGGTATGCCTTCGCCTGCATCACCTTGAGCCTACCAGCAACAGTCGGCAGACCAAGGATGTAACGCATACACACTACTGGGGTGTCTCTAGTGCATCCCAGAATGACCCGCATAGCTTCGTTCTGTATGCGCTCTAACTTCACCAGCTGATTCTCTGAGACAGTGAGCAGATCTAATCCATAATCAATTACTGAGAGAATCAAGTGCTGGTATAGTGTGAAAAGCATTCTCTGCTCTATGTCCATTGCAGCCATAGTTTTAAGTGCATTGAGTCCCTGTTGAGATCTTGCCACGACCGTCTCCACATGGTCCTTGAAGGATAGGCTCCTGTCAAATGTGATCCCCAGATACTTCAGTTTGTTCTCTCTGCTGACATTTCTACCATCTATCGCGAGGCTTGGGACATCAGCTCTTACAATCCTGTTGTCCAGAGAGCACCACAAAACAGCCGCCTTTTTCCGGGTGGATGACATCACTCATTTCTATGCACCAGTCGATCACTTTATCTACTGTCGCCTGTAACTCCTGGGCTGTTTGCTCCCTATCTCTCCTCTGCCTATATGCAAGAATATCATCTGCAAATGTTAGTATTCTTCAACCCCTGGTGCTTCTAGGTTTGCAATCTTGCTCGTATACATATTAAAGAGCACCGGTGAGACTGCAGATCCCTGTGGCAGTCCCGGGGTTAACATATGTGGCTCTGAGGCCCATGCGCCCAGACGGAGAGCAACCCGACGAGAGTGCAGGACGGCTGCTATCCAGTTCACCAACCAGGGATTGACCCCCTTCTCCATCAGTGCGGTCATCAAAATATAATATCGAACTCTATTGTACGCATCCTCGAGATCAAGCGCTACCGCCATCGTTTCCTGTCTACTCTGGAACCCCTCATAAACATCAAAGGCAAAAGTGGCTGCACTTGACCAGGTATCTTTTTCTGGCCTGTAGCTCCCCAGGCCTCTTGGAAGAAGCGTCCCCTTTTCCAAAATATCCTGCAGCTTAACAGCGACTATCTTCTCTAAAACCTTCCCAAATGTATTTTGAAGGGTGATGATCCTAAAGCCGCTAAGCTTTGACTGATCCTTGAATGGTTTTGGGAGAGGGATGAGATAGCTGCATTATCACACTCGACAGACGGTGCAGAGAGCAAAACCCTGCCGCCGTCAATGCAGAGGTCAACGCGCTCATCTATGAACACTCAGATAGCCCCGAAGTGCTCATCTATACAGATGGATCTGTTGTAAAGCAGCAGAGAAGTGCGTGGGCATTTACAGCCCGTTCAGCGGGCCGAACGGTTCAAGAATCCAGTGGTGCCCACTCTATGACCACGAGCAGCATGACGATGGGGAAAGAGCACGGGGAAGACAAAGACAGGAATAGCCGGATGATTTGGTCGCCTATCATTATCGGGACAAGAACACTGACCTGGTGAAAGACTGATGATTGTGTGAGATCACGAACCATGATCTTCCACGCTTATCGGTGTCACAGTCCTAGATCTCTAGGGGATTGAAACTCGGGCTCATACAGGCAACAAACTCCGTTCAGATACAATCGAGCATAATTTATTTACAGTTATATTACAGTACGCTGGCGAAGTGAGTTTTCACAAGCCAGCATTTAACAAGTTGCGTATCACAGGAGTGTACAATGAACATGATTATCACAATAACTCTAGCAGCTATCTAACATATAATAATGTATGTATAAGACCCCTAAACACTTGGGTCTGAAACTATCAAGTCCCCTTAAGGTAAGCCCTGTTGCTTCATCGATGTCCAGTCCGGGTCTGTCCTTCCACACGTGTCGCAATCCGACACGGGTGGTAACTCTCTAGGAGTTTCTCGTGGACCCCGCAATCGGCGGGCCCCATCAGTGTCCACGTGGCTGTGGACCCACTGACCGTTCCTTAGAGAAGGCTCTAGATTATTCGAGCCTTCGAGTGACTCGGTTCTTTCCCTTTAGCTGGATTTATATCCCTTCGCCAGTGTCTCGTTCTTTTAGGTTGGTACCGCCCTTTAGGTGAGTCTGTGACAATCGGCATTGCACCTGATGATGATGATGATTATGATAATGATGATGATGAATGAACCAACACTGCGAAAATGCGTTACTGGTTGTTTTTTTTATTTCTTCAAGACTATTCTGCTTCTTCTTCTTCTGCGATCATCCGGAGTTTTTTTCGGATGTGATTGCGTTGTGCCTGTTTACAGCAGAGCTGCGTTCTTGCGCCGTTAGGCCGACACATCCGACTTCTGCGGGCATTTGTTGACCGGGTTAACCTTCCCGGGGAAGACTATTACTAAAGGTGATATATTAACCAACATTCTGCTGTGTTTCGTATTTTAGCATCACCCAATGAGGCCCTGTTTTACACCTAAGATTTAGTATTCACTGCGGAACTATTTGGGACCGTCAATCGGAACAGTGCCGTTTTAACTTTTAATTGTTACAATTAAAAAAAAAAAAATGTTGTATAAATCCATACATGCAAAATTTTAAAAAGATTTAATAGTAATAAAGTTTTGTTTCGTCTATTTTGTGATATATTTTGAAAGTACATGTATATAGAAGTACATAAACAATATGGCGACGTCCACGAAAATAACACACTCAAGGGATTCAAACAATAGCCCGTCTCCTGTAGCGAAGCGAAGAAAATCAAACAGCGTGAGCAATTATATCAGTTTGTACTACAGCAGTATTGATATTAATAGTACATTTGTGTGTGTGTGTGTGTTTTTTTGTTTTTTAATTGTATTTTTTTTTCAATAAGCTGCTTTTGTTGTAATTGAAAATGAAAAAGGGAGAGTTTATTTATTCGCAAACGAAGTCTCTATGAGTATTCGCAACCAAGTTGCGAATAAATGAAGTCTCTATTCGCAACCAAGAGTAGATACAAACAAGCTGTGAGAAATCCTTAAACAATATGGAATAAATACACATCTAACAAACCAATGTAGAATCTTAGTACAATTAAGCAGCCATGTGAGGGGAATGCCCAAGTCTGCCCCTGCCTGAAGTCTGAGTGGGTTTACCTGATGGTGAGGGACAATGGTACTAATAGGAAAAATAATCCACATGCAAATATCAGTCCAGTGCACTCTCCAGTAGTGGCAGCTATTAGTAGTAGTAGCACGGATATTGGCTACGCTTGCTATCATAGCGACCGAACAAACAACAACAAATTCAGATATCCTTCTTCTTCTTCTTCTTCGTTCATCCGGAGTCTTTTTTCGGATGTGATTGCGTTGTGCCTGTTTACAGCAGAGCTGCGTTCTTGCGCCGTTAGGCAGACACATCCGACTTCTGCGGGCATTTGTTGACCGGGTTAACCTTCCCGGGGATTCAGATATCCAATAAACCTCTCATGATATATTTGATATCTCCGTGTCGATCAGTATGTTTCAATGAATTAATCCTGACACTGTGATGTATGGCTTGGTTTGGCAAATCAACAGAATGTGTGTGTGTGTGTTTTTAAAAAAAAAAATTCCGGGCATGTTTACGTTTAGTAGTTTGACATTTCTTTCTGAACTACCAGTACTCATACCTCTGTATGAAAACCAATGCAAGGCGGTCTGCTTCCAAATCGCCGCAGCTAGGTTTCGAATGCGGTGTGAGGATTACGAAATGCATTCATAACCACTTCACTACAGACCCAGCGACTATTCATGTTTGTTTCAGAAGGTGCAGTTAGTTGGATGTCTTTTACAGGACATCACAATCAACCACAGAATTTATTCCGGAAGTTGGTGTTGTTTAGGCCATTAGGCGTCGTGGAGAAGGTTAATTGAAGTGCCTTTCCTCGTTTCCTACCGGTTTACCGGGTAAATAATTACTATCAGTTACCAGTAAGTTAGCTAATTTTATCAAAATGCCGAATAACTGTCTTTGTACATAGTTATCTTGTCGCTTTCACTTAATTAATTTCTGAAAAATGAAAAAAAAAAAAAAAATTTGCCGGCGGGGAATCAAACCAGGGTAACCACGGTTACAGGCGGAGATGCTTACCGCTTTGCTACTGGGACCACAATGAAAGTTTAACACAAATGTCTAATATAGTCAAACACATGTCCCCATGACGTCACGTATATCACGTGACTAGCCTTTGGTTGCAAATAGAGACTTCGTTTATTCGCAACTTGGTTGCGAATAGACACTTCGAATGAAAAATGTTCTAACGTTCTAAACAGTTATGAAAATAATTTGCTGGCTAGAGCTAACTAACACTACTGCTAGTAGTAGAGCTAGAGCTGAAAAAATGAAAGCCAGCGATATTTGATTCAAGACCTCACTTCAGTTTTAATTTTCAGCGAGTTATTTACCCTTTTAGTAGCATACAAGTATATAGTCATAGGAACTCCGACGCGGAGCAAACACGGCAGGGGGCTTCAGATCTTCAGAAGGAAACCCCCTTCCCCAAGCATTTCAGACTCTTTAATTTCTTAATACTTTCTGGCGGCCGTCCCGTCCGGGTCATGACTCTGGGCGTCTGTCCCCTGCCGTGGAGACATTTTTTCGGCCATGTTCGTTATCCCTGATTTAAGTTTGTCCCTTCGCTGTTACCTTGTCCACTCTGAAGCCCTTCCTCCCTCGGTGGGGAGAGACCGTGCAGTCTGTGCCTGCCCCTTGACACGTGTGGTCGTGGGATGCTTGCTTCATCCCTCGCCACGGCCTCTGTCGCCTCCACTTATCTCTGTTGCTGTGTGCCTTCCCCATGCCCCGTTCACGGCGTCACACCATTTTAGGAAGCCGGATTCTTCCTTACTGCTCGTACCCACCTCTTGGTCTATCTGCAACTGACTAGACCACGTAGTATGCATATCTCGTAACAATGTGAGGTGGTGGTTATTATGGCAGCTTTGTTAATTGCACTCGGGCTGGGTGCGACTTACAGTCGATTGCCGCTATATTGTGGAGGTTGGACGTCAGCCGACATTTGTGTGATTGACTGCACTGGGACTCGCCATCACGTTCGAAGGAAGGGCTGGAGAGTTGACACGAGACGTTTGTAAAGTTCGTGGTTTTGATTGTGAAATTGTTGGTATTGCAGTCACTGCTTCTAACCATACTAGTGCCGAGTACTCATTCCAATTTAGGTTGCGACAGTTCCACAGCCAGCACGAGGCCTTTTCGGCTGCCTCAGACAGTTGTTTTTGGGCCCGGGCCCTTGCTCTTCTTTTAATGCCCAGTCTTTTCAGCACATCAAACATGGAATAGGAGACAAGACCTCGCGAGCCTACCTTGACGGTGAACAGCCTGACGGTGTAACCCTCCCGTCTGAGACTCGCGATCATGTCATTGTACTTCTCTGTCTTGTACAAGTGCTGCTCCTCAATATTCGATTCGTATGGGACAGTCAGCTCAATCAGCGTTAGTTGCTTGCCTGACGAGGAGCTAAGTACAATGTCAGGTCGCAAGCCAAACCTTCAGATTACCTCATGGTAATTGCCACGGTCCTTTAGGTCTATGGTCAGTTGCCATTCCCTCGCACAGTCGAATATGGTAGCAAGCGGCAAGTCGTCAGCTTTCCTATTATTGCGCCCTGCTCGGACGAAGGAAATTTCCATCAGCCTCGGTCCGTTCCTCTCTTTGTTAGCCTTCATCCTTGCCACATCCACTATGGCGGCCAACTCGGTCAGGACTTTGTTGTGCCACCAAGTGAACCGCCCTTGGGTCAGGGCGACCTTGCACCCAGACAGCACATGTTCCACTGTCTGGACAATCTGGGCTTTCTTATGGAGGGGTCGGCGGTTAACCCCTACGTCGCCAAGTTGGCACCTGATGGCAGGACATCATAGAGGGATCGGATGAGGAAACTTAGACGCAGTGGCACCATGCGCCATATTTCGTTCCATGTAATGGTTCTCTGTACCACCGTCATCTTCCCCTTTTCTGATCTCCTTGACCACCAAGTTCCTGCATTCCTTGGCATTCGCCTTGGACCACATCGGATCATTCACAAGGAATCCAAAACCTTGCTTGCCAAGCTGGATGTGGCCCATTACCTCCTTCAGCTGGAGTGTAGACTGGACTTGTTCGACTGAGCTGACGACTTTCCACTTCCTTCCCGTCTTCAAGGCGGGAACCGACGCGCTGACCGTTATGTCTGGAGAGGCGCAGCATCATCGCGAGTCTGACTTTTCCGGATTTAAACTCTTCCATGAGGGACAGGAACGGGAGGACGAGCTTGCTCTGCTTACAATACAACGCGACAGTCGTGAGGCATTTGGGTACTCCAAGCCACTTTCTTATGTATCTGCTTGTCTTGCCATCCATTTCGCTCACTGTGGTCACGCCAATATCATATATTAGTAGTGGCCACAGGAGTTTCGGAATAAGCATAAACTGGAGCACCCAGATTTTGAACTTGCCTATCAGCCTGGTTTTATCGATGGTATTCAGGCCGTTCGTCAGTGTTGCTTTTATCTCTGCACCGCGTTCCCGTCCGTCAGGGTTGAGTCATACACACGCCCAAGACTCTTCACAGGTTCCTAATTCACCGTGGTAATCGCTTGTCCAGACACGGTGAACCTCCTTTCCACCGCCTTACCCTTCACGATCGACAGGCTTCTCGATTTCTTTGGCTTGAAGCTCATCCTGCACCAGCGAATCAGGTCGTCCAGCCTGAGGAGAGCGCTGCGAGCATCGCTCTCCTTCGGTGTCAGGATAGTCGTATCGTCCATGAAGGCCTTCAGCAGAAGGCGTGTTCACCCTTTCGCTGAGCTTCAGACCGTGTGCATAGCCGGATGCCGTATCCAGTATGACCTGCATGGCCATGACAAACAATATCAGCAAAATCGTATATCTAATGGCAATACCCACTTCCAGGTCAATCCATCTGGTCGTGAACGTTTTGGTTGAGAACCGTAGAGAGAAGCCCGAGAAGTACTGCACCAGCATTTCCGTTATGTTCTCGGGCACGTGATATGCCTTGAGACAGTATTTAAAAGTTGTGTTTTTACTTATGAAACAATGACAGATGGATACAGCTTGACAAGACGAATCCAATGGTATCTCAATGAAGACTGTACGTTAAGTCTAAGCGGAGTTATTAATTTATTTGTGTCATAATCTACAACCAGGAAGTGTAAAGACATCTTTGTAAACTGAACACACCTGATCATGGCCCAAAAAATTGGGTGCTGAGAACTTCTGCCTTCTATTACTATGGCTTGTTTATTTTTAAACGGACAACATGGTACCGTATATCATTGCTTCCGGGGTGGCGAGGCCTAACTTGACGTATTATCTATTTTTCGATAGGATGTGCTGTGACCTAATTAAAAATTAAAAATGGCAGCGAATTGTTTATTATACATTAAAAGTCTGTCACATCGCTAACAAACCTGACAAGATGCATACTTTATTTTGCATAAAAATGTACTCACATTGTCTTAATGTAACCACTGCATTGCAACATCTTTCTGTTGTTGATTAAATATGCATTAATGTAAGTAAATAAGTTTGTAACTGCTGCAAAATTAAGCAATCACTTTTGTTAATAATTGGTTTCTACTTCTGCTCTATAATTACACTATTTTTAGTTTAGAAACTAATCTAAACTGCTCTTCATCTAAAAGTGAGCAATTAATAATTAAATACTAACTTTAAAAAAAAGCATAACTTATTTTACAGTATTGTATTTAAATTTAAATAATTATGTACTGCTGCGCTGTTTAGAAAAAAAAGTACTCCTTAACAGTACTTACACTACTTGATTGATTGATTGATTTAGGAATCGACATCACAGCATTCGGGGCATTCCCATAAGTGCTCCGTCCCCACACTTACACTACTTAAGGTTTACAGACGGGTCTGAAAACTGGCTTTCAAAATTATTTCAGTCATGTCAAATGCTGACAAATTATACAAGTACACAGATAAATTACTGCTACAAATGAAACTTGTATTCCGTTTAATTTTAATAGTTAAATTGCCAGTTCTAATTATAAATAAATACATGTCCGCTATTGTTAAGTACAATTGTATGCGCGCTGCCATCTTGAATTTTGTGTTATGACTGCCATATCTCATTTTCATTGTTGTGCTAAATACTAAATATTTTTTCCTGAACACAATTAAAGGAGATTAACGTTGAAACTCTTCAAAGTTATGTAAAATTGAACAAACAATAAAAAAATGCATGAATTACTAACAAGACATAAAAAGAAAGAGGAGTTACAAACAAAATTAGCTTACGTTACACCAACAAACGTCAATAGCTTCAAGTGAATAAAGTTCTCAACCACAAACACTTGCAGACGGACCACTCTTGCAATTATTAGAGTTGTTTCCCACTAAGTTTATGACATTGTTTTCAAATATATGGAATCAGGAGCAGATGTGGTTAGAAACCGGAAGTCCCTGCACTGTCGCTTAAACTATTCAGCGAAAAAACTTTCCACCAGCCCCACCAATACTTACAAAGTTCGACAACTGACATTGCTATTATTAATTTGTGTATGCATCAAATAATTTTCAATGTAATAATATTATTAATAATAAGCAAGAGACCTGCCGACTCCATGGCGAAGGCGTTACGGACGCAGTTCATAGTCCCGCATACCCGCATTTGAAACACAGATGCAGGCGATTTGGCAGCAGACAACATTACGTTGGTTTTCATACAATGGTACAAGTACTGGTCGTTCACAAAGCAATGGCAAACTACTGAATGTAAACTTGCCAAGAAATCACAAACAGCCAAAAAAATGCTGGGGTTGACTGCGACGCCCTGTAAAGGATATGCAACTAACTTTTAACATTCCAAAAATTGACTAACATAAATCATGTTGTAAATATGTAAATTCATGATGCATGAGTTTTATGTAATGATGTTTAAGTATACGTTTTCTGTATTTCCCTTTCACCCAGCCTCTGCTACCAGTTGTGATATCAGAACCAGCATCATTACAGGATGATAATGCCATGTTTGCCTCCATAGACAATGATGTCTCAGAGTTCACTGAAGAAATTGTGGTAACAATAGACCATGTTGATGAGATTGCCCTAATAGATGATTCATTTCAAACATCTGACAGTTTTGTCGATCCCTTGTCACTGGTGCAGACTGAAACATCTGCACCCGGAGGTCAGCTGCCATCAGATGGCACCAATGAGTGTGACAAATCTAGCTCTGTTTTTGTGTTCAAAGATCCTAAATTTGTTGTAAGTGACCGTCATAAATCTTTTATTTATATTAGGTATATTTTGTTATATATGAACAAGTTAACTTATTCATTCTCTGAAAAACTAGTTCAATTGTTCACATTACTTGGATGCATCAACTTGTTAATTTACTATATAATACCATTTATGTAGTCACACATTGCCTTCTTTGTTTAAATTCAGTGTATTTTACAAATATTTATCTATTACTGTTTACACAGTAATAATTGTTTCATTTAAATTCCTGAAGGAACTTGCTTGGAGTCTATTGACAGTGAAATGCCTAAAGACATTGGAGGTGACATTACCCACATAGGCCTAATCCCAGCCAATCCTAATGTGCTGTGCTGAATTATGACCTGATAACATCCTAGTATGTCTCTCATCAGATGTGAAATTCCAGTATATGTCTTGTACACCCAACTGGTTTCAAAGCTTGGAGAGGGGAAGGAAGCTTTGCAACATAGTCCTTGTCGAGAAGGCACTTTGTTTGGTACTGGGTTGGGGAAAAAGTCTCTACATGCCATCCCTTTTCAAAACTAACATGACTCGTACACCAGTATACATATATTGGAGTTAAGAGTGAAAACTCTGTCTTCCAGAGGCTTCACAAACAACCATACAACAGTAGTATCGTGGTTGTCATAAGTTTAAGAAAACCTGCATATTTCATAAATAAGGCATAAAACAAATGTCTATGTTAGGGTATAAATATGTACACAGGCAGCCAAGAAACACTCTTGTTAACAGTGAAATATCGAAAGCTGTTGTCCGTATAACTTGCTGCTATTCATTGCCAAGTATTTCTCAAAGAACCGTTGAAGGCAAGCAATGAGCAGACAAAACACATTTTATATAGATAACATTAAAGAATGAAAACAACAATAATGATATTAACAATAAAAACAAATCCTGTAATGGCGAAGGGGTTACGGACGAATTTGTAATCCCGCATACCGCGTTCAAAACACAGCTGCGTTGTTCTTTTATTAAATGTTATGGGCCCCGGTCGTTCAGAAAGCAATGGCAAACTACTGAACGTAAACTTTCCCAGGAATCACAAACAGCCAAAAAATGCTGGGGTTGACTGCTACGTCCTGTAAAGGATATGCAACTAACATTTTTAGCAGGAGCCAGCTGTAGGTTTGTGAAGCAGGAGCCAGCTGTAGGTGTGTGAAGCAGGAGCCAGCTGTGGGTGTGAAGCAGAAGCCAACTGTGGGTGTGTGAAGCAGAAGCCAGCTGTGGGTGTGTGAAGCAGGAGCCAGCTGTGGGTGTGTGAAGCAGGAGCCAGCTGTGGGTGTGTGAAGCAGGAGCCAGCTGTGGGTGTGTGAAGCAGGAGCCAGCTGTGGGTGTGTGAAGCAGGAGCCAGCTGTGGGTGTGTGAAGCAGGAGCCAGCTGTGGGTGTGTGAAGCAGGAGCCAACTGTGGGTGTGTGAAGCAGGAGCCAGCTGTGGGTGTGAAGCAGGATCCAGCTGTGGGTGTGAAGCAGGAGCCAGCTGTGGGTGTGTGAAGCAGGAGCCAGCTGTGGGTGTGTGAAGCAGGAGCCAGCTGTGGGTGTGTGAAGCAGGAGCCAGCTGTGGGTGTGTGAAGCAGGAGCCAGCTGTGGGTGTGAAGCAGGAGCCAGCTGTGGGTGTGTGAAGCAGAAGCCAGCTGTGGGTGTGTGAAGCAGGATCCAGCTGTGGGTGTGTGAAGCAGGAGCCAGCTGTGTGTGTGTGAAGCAGGAGCCAGCTGTGGGTGTGTGAAGCAGGAGCCAGCTGTGGGTGTGTGAAGCAGGAGCCAGCTGTGGGTGTGTGAAGCAGGAGCCAGCTGTGGGTGTGTGAAGCAGAAGCCAACTGTGGGTTTGTGAAGCAGAAGCCAGCTGTGGGTGTGTGAAGCAGGAGCCAACTGTGGGTGTGTGAAGCAGAAGCCAACTGTGGGTGTGAAGCAGGAGCCAGCTGTGGGTGTGTGAAGCAGAAGCCAGCTGTGGGTGTGTGAAGCAGGAGCCAGCTGTGGGTGTGAAGCAGAAGCCAACTGTGGGTGTGTGAAGCAGAAGCCAGCTGTGGGTGTGTGAAGCAGGAGCCAGCTGTGGGTGTGAAGCAGGAGCCAGCTGTGGGTGTGTGAAGCAGGAGCCAGCTGTGGGTGTGAAGCAGAAGCCAGCTGTGGGTGTGTGAAGCAGGATCCAGCTGTGGGTGTGAAGCAGGAGCCAGCTGTGGGTGTGTGAAGCAGGAGCCAGCTGTGGGTGTGTGAAGCAGGAGCCAGCTGTGGGTGTGTGAAGCAGAAGCCAGCTGTGGGTGTGTGAAGCAGGAGCCAGCTGTGGGTGTGAAGCAGGAGCCAGCTGTGGGTGTGTGAAGCAGGAGCCAGCTGTGGGTGTGTGAAGCAGGAGCCAGCTGTGGGTGTGTGAAGCAGGAGCCAGCTGTGGGTGTGTGAAGCAGGAGCCAACTGTGGGTGTGTGAAGCAGGAGCCAACTGTGGGTGTGTGAAGCAGGAGCCAACTGTGGGTGTGTGAAGCAGGAGCCAGCTGTGGGTGTGTGAAGCAGAAGCCAGCTGTGGGTGTGTGAAGTGTTAGGACTAGCTCAGTTTGTGGGTCTGAGGGCATGGAGGATAGGTGGTCAGTCTTTCGCTCTCAGAACAAATATTGAGAGCTGGCATTGTACCCTTGTTCATCCGTGAACATGACATTAGTAGGATAACATTCTAACTGCTACACCAACTCACCAGCTTAACAGTGACATAGCCACACTTATATACATTTAACTGAAGATAAAGAGCAACTGGAAAAGAACAAGTAGTAAAGGATCCTGTGACATGCCTTAAGGCACATTGTGGATACAGTGCTAGAGCCACATTTTTATTGTTAAGTAATAAAGGACCTTGTGACACGCCTTAAGGCATATTGTGGATACAGTACTAGACCCACATTTGTATAGACCACTGGTACTAGGAGGGTGATGCTGTCTTATCAAGCTAGTTGTCTTTACTTCCTAAGACATTTCCTGGCACCCATTTTAGGCTGGGTCGACCCGGGAGCCAGGTAAATTTATGTGGAGCAGTAGATGACCTTAATTATTAATGCATCCATTGTGTCACCTCTGTAACTGAATGAAAGGGTTGTAGGACAGAAACAAACTGGATGACAAGAAAATTTACAGTAATCAGCACACCAGATTTAATACAACAGTCTCCAGTTAATGCCATTGCTGCAGCTGAAGGAACATGTCTACTGACACACTGACTTATGTCATAGTGTAGACAAGACAGGTTAAGCACATGATCGTATAGACCCAAGTCTCCGCGTTGTTTTAAACATACTTTATTTGGCCGAATAGTTATACTACAGCATACTTGATGGTAGACACCCTGCCCGGTGTTGACATGTCTTCTCGCTGGCCCCAAGTGACGTGTGTGTTCCCCTAGATACACTTCTTCATTCGTGCACACACGTTCACTATGGTTTTCCCCCTGGTCAAGGAATGCGCAGCATTCCTTAACTCTTTACTCCTAACCTAATTCCCTCACTGTTACAATGCCTCCCCTTCTTCAAAGAGAATTTTTCCTTGAAAAAATCTCAACCCCAACTTTTAATTAGTTAACTTTACATCTCTATACTACAATAACAACAATTCCATATATTTCCTAACTCAATTCTCGTATCTCCTCATAGCCAATTGCTAACCAGAGACAATAATATTGAAACTCTCTACAAAACTCGTTATAAAGTTCTCTAGAAAACTCTCTACAAAACTCTCCATAAAATTCCCCACAATACAAAAGTCTCCATAAGCGAACCGCTTTTACTTTAAAATGTCCATCCAAATTATGATTGACAAAACCGAAGATATTCCCTTATCCTTTATTTCCCCCTTATTCACATTCTCACACTCTCAGGATTCTAGGATAGACAGAAAAAAACATAGTTAGATTAGATTTGGGTTGGTGCGCACCAAAAAAAAATAAGAAAGAAAAAGTAAGGAAAAAGTAAGAAGTAATCACCTTTCTCTTCCCATACATTCTCAAAACTTTATCAAAAAATAAAGTTTCCAAATTTATCTTCAGTTTCCGTCAATAATAATTGTTATTATCAAAAAAAATATGTTAATCCAAAACTGCCAGCCTTTGTACTATTCAGGTCATCAATTTCCCGTTTACCATTCCTTCAACAAAAAAAAACTCCTAACTATTATTATACTGTTAAGTACAGTCTTCTTCTTCCAATATCCAGTTATTTAAATGCCAAAACTCAACCTGGCATTCCCCCCATATTCTCCCATTAAACGCTGTTCAACCCAGCTCCTATTATAAACCTTGTCTATACATTGCATACCCCACATGTAATAACAACATACCCCTCCATTACTACATATTGAGTCACTTCACTAACCACCACTTTAATTCATCTTCTAACTGAACTTCAAGTAATAATTATTTTAAACACACTCAATAAAACCAAAACATTGTAAAAATAACCATCTAAGTTAACTTATTTTTCACATTTCATAAAACACAATTGCAGTCCCAACAATTGAGCAAACCATATCAATCCCCTCATCATATTTATCCCCACACATTAATCAATTTACACATACATTATGAATTTCAAGACCATATTATGAGTACCCAATAATAATTTTCCGTTTTAGAAAAAACTCCACCAAGTACCTTCTTTGTAAACACAAAAATATCGTGTCTAACTTCTTCTTCTATCTGCCATCTGCAGAATATTCTACCAAGCTATTTATCTATCTCTTCTCCATTTTCTTAATAACCTCAAATTTTTTTCTATAATTGCAATATCTACATCAATGTCGCTATCCTCCCGAGGAGAGCTATCTTCTTTCATATCAGCTTCTTCATCAGTTTCTGACTTTTCATCCATTTCTTCTTCCCCGTCTGTATATCCATTACTAGCAACCGCTAATTTCTTCCTTTCTAAATCCAATCTAATTTTCCTGTCTTGCCGTCTCAACAAATTTTCAAATACTGGCATATCTTCACCACTTGAAGAACTCACTCTAAGTTTCCTTTGCCTCTTAATTTCTTTTTCTTTCTGTCTATCCAACTTTCTTTTTACTGCCTGTCTTGTATTCATAAATGGAGGTTCGATATTTTCCCTGACCGACTCTTCACTAATATAATCGTCATACATGTTATTTTCCTCTGTCATGACTGTTTTTGGTACCGTTTCTTCTTGTTCAGCTGTTGTTACTTGTTTTCCATTCTTTATAGGCATTGGATATACCGTTTGTCTGACAAACTGTCCACCTGACAATATTTCTTCGGAACAATAATTATTATTATTATTCTCTGCATTCCTTTCTTCATTATCCCGCCTTAAGTGTTCTACATGTGAACGTGCAACATGCCCTGAAATTTGATTCTTAATAGTATACGACACTGGACCTTTTTTTTTCTAGAATATAGTATCCCGGGACCCAATGAGCATCAAACTTAGAGTTTTTTCTATGTTTTTTATAATATACTCTATCACCTACGTTAAACTCTTGTAAGTGTGCATTTTTATTTGCGTATTTCTTCTGTCTTTCTCTAGCCTTAATTATATTATTTCTTAAACGTACATGTGCTTTATGCATCTCTTGCAACCTTGTTTCTTGAAAATCTTCCCCCAGATATTTTCTCCTAGGCTTTAATAAATTATCAATTGGCAATATTGGTTCTCTTCCATGTACTAAGTAAAATGGTGAGAAACCTGTTCCTTCATTTTCGTGTGTACGTATCGCCGCTAATGCTATCCCCAAATAAAGATCCCAATCCATATCGTGTTCTTCTACATTTTTCGCTAGAATATTGTATAGTGTTCTGTGTTGTCTCTCATTTTTAGCATTAGAAGTTGGTCTGTAATATGAAGTCCTAATGTGTTTTATATTCCAATCTTTTAGCAATTTCTCAAACTTTTTATTTACAAATTCTTTCCCATTATCTGTAAGTATTATTTGTGGACACCCAAACCTTGGTATAAATTCTTGTAAAAGCATATTTATAACTGAATCAGCACTCTTGTCTGGAATTGGATAAACTTCTGGCCAGAGACTATATGAATCAACTATATGTAGTAGGTATACATTTCCCGATAATGTTTTTGGATGAGGACCTGAAATATCCAAACTTACTTTCTGCATTGGAAATTGAGGAATATCGGTATCTTGTAAAGGACATTTAATTATCTTCATGTTTCTTAACCTACACTTTTCACACGCTTCAACATATTCATATACACTTTTGAATAAATTCGGCCAGTAATATTTACTGCTAATAGCCTTCACTAACTTATCTCGTCCAAAATGACCATTATTATCGTGATATGCCTTTAAGACTTCTTGTTCTAAATGTTTCGGAATATATTTTCTTACTCCTTCACCTTTTTCACTGATATAATATAATTGATTGTCTTCTTGTAACTCTACAAACTTTCTTTTAAAACTATTTTCCCCTGTTTCTTTCAGTTTTCTTTTTATCTGTACTATTTTTGGATCTAGTTCTTGTTCTGTTTTCATATCAAACTGTTCTAAATGTGGGTCTTCTGTTCTAGGTTCAGACTCTTGATCCGATGGTAAACTCTCAAATTCTTCCCTATTTATTATGGCAGAATCTAATATATTTACTTGCCAGTTTCGATCGTCTATGTCTGGTTCAACTTCATCTTCCGTGTTTCCTGATGACTGTGGGTACGGGATTCTAGACAAAAGATCGGCGCACGTATTATGTTTCCCTGAGACATATTCAACCCTAGCATTATACCCTTGTAAATTCAATGCCCAGGTTTGTATTTTCCTATTTTGTATTGGTGCTTCTAATATCGACTTTAATGGCATGTGGTCAGTTCTAATAATGAAATTGGCGTTATGTAAATAGTAATTTAATTTTTGAAGAGCGTAGTGTATAGCATATGCTTCTTTCTCAATAATCGGCCATTTCTTTTGAGTCTTGCTGAGTTTATGAGACAAGAAATAGATTGGTCTTTCATTTTTAACCCCTGGTATTCCAGATTCTTCTCCTTCATATGGTTGAACCAAACATGCTCCTATTGCGTTGTCTGAAGCATCTGTGTATAATATTAGCTGTTTATTCAAGTCTGGATGTGTCAATAATGGTACCACCGTTAAGCTATCTTTTAAAAGTTTGAACGCTTTTTGACACTCATCATCCCACTTAAACCTAGCGTATTTTCCCGTTAAATTCGTAATAGGTATTGCTATCCTTGAAAAGGCTGGTACAAACCGTCTATAATACGCACACGTTCCTATAAAAGCACGCACTTCCTTAACATTAGTGGGAGGAGGTAACTCTTTAATAACTTTTATCTTTTCCTGGTCTGGTTTAATACCTTCCCTATTTATTATATAACCTAAATATTTTGTTTCTGTCTTTAAAAACTGGCACTTACTAAGCTTTAATTTAACTTCATGCTTTCTTAATCTGTCAAATACTAGTCTAACATGTTTCAAATGATTCTCCACATCTCCTTTCGTAAAAATCAATACGTCATCAATATATGCCAGGGCAAAACTTTGCATACCGTCTAGCACTTCATTTATTAAGAACATATAGTGAGATGGTGCATTTTTGAGACCGAATGGCATACGTAAGAATTCGTAAGAACCCATATGAGTACAAAAGGCACTTTTTCTTTGCGCGTCCTTCGACATCGGAATGCACCAAAATCCTGCCCTTGCATCCAGCGTTGTGAAATATGTAGAGCCATTAAGTAACCCCAAAATATCATCAATCACCGGCAATGGGTACGCTACATTCTTAGTAATTTTATTTAACGCCCTATAGTCACAGCAGAACCTGTTCGAACCATCAGATTTGGCTACTATGACGACCGGAGATGACCATTCTGATTTTGACCTTGTTATTATGCCTGCTTTCAACATATCTTCTATTGCCTTTTCTACGACTTCTCTATTTCTTAATGGAGTTCTGTATGGTTTTAAACTAATTGGTGGATGATCTCCCGTGTCTATTTCCATCGTAACTGTTTGTGTCTTACCCAATTCTAAATCATTTATCGCAAACACATCTTGATTTTGCTTTATAAGTTTTTCTAACACTTCCTTATTTTCTGGCGAAGTTTTTAATTGTGCTAACAATTCTTTTTCTCTTGTTACTTTGTCTAGTGAATGTATTTGTGCTGTATTTCTTCTATATGGATGGATCAATTCATCCATTCTTACGTTCCCTTTTCTTCTGCATCCGCGTCTATTATTAATTCTTTCACTAGAGGTTTCTGAATAACTTATACCTGCCATATTTACTCTATCTGTTGCCAATATGTCACTAACGTTATGTTCTAGCTTGGCTATTACACATCCTCTGTATAATTTAATTTCTCTACCTGTGTTATTTATAACCATTACTGGAAATGTTAAACTTTTATCTAATTCTATTATTCCATCCGGAACTTCTAAACCTGGCTCATCAATTATTTCATTTTGCAATTCCGTGATTCTGACTATGTTTCCTGCTACATAATACGGGTTTCTCTTCAGTCTTGCTTGTATTAAATTAACTGACTGTGGTTTTAAATTCATGGTCGTTTTAACTCTAACTAGTGTCGACACATGCATATCTTCTTCTAGATCTACGTAAACATCTTGGAATTTTAATTTATGCAAATCAAATAAAAGTCTCACCCCATTTTTCAATAAAAAATCTCGTCCCAATATCATATTTCTATTTAATTCTTTAACCACATGAAACATATGCCTGACATTTATCCCTCCTAATTTCAAATTTATCATCGTTTGTCCTAACACTTCTAACTTTTGTCCCGTTACCGAATGAAGATTCTCCTGAATTCTAAATATTTTACAATTTTTTAACATTCGATATAAAAATGCTTCTTTAATCACGCTAACTTGTGCTCCCGAATCCACTAATGTCCTAACTTTATATTTTCCTATCTGTACTATACATGAGCTAGGATCTACCATATTTAATGACAATTGTTTTACCTCGTCTTGTTTTTTATTTCTAAATGTTCTATTATACTCATCCTTTGGGTTTTTAATATATTGATGCCCTTTTTGGATCTTACTATCTTCCCTCCTACTGCCGACCCTATTCAGTAAGCGGGATGCCAATTTTCCTGATTTCCTGACCTTCTAAAATTTCTCTGTATTTCTCCAGAATTCCAATTTGCTGGTCTGCCATTTGCAATTCTATTCTGTATACTCGACTGAACACCTCTACTATTTTGCGTATTCGATGGGCCACTTCTGTTACCACAAAAGCGAAAAATGTGCCCCCGTTTATGACACCCCCAACAAACCACATTCGAGTTATTAGTGTTTCCTTCCATGTTTCTTACAGTATTTCTCACTTGTCCTCTTCTATCTTGATTATATACGTTCTCGTTTCTTTGTACCATCTGTATTTCTCCTCGTCTTCCTCTCCATCCATGTCTATACTGTCCTATTTCCATAGGTTCTTCAATTCTATCTTCTGAACTACTACCTAACTCTCGTCCTACTCTTAACCTAAACCTCCTCCTCAAGCTTTCCTCTTGTATAGCGATATCTACCGCTTGTGACAATCTTGCAGGATTCTCTCTTAATAATTTAAATTTCAATCCATCTGACCTAATCCCATCAACAAAAATCCCTACTAACATCCATTCCACCTCTTCAGCTCGTACATTCTGTCCTAAAAATGACTCTTCCGCCAAATTGATTAACCTGTCACTATATAACTGGACACTTTCTGTGCTGCTTTGTCTAGTTTGTCGCAATACTGAGAATGCGTGTTGTGGATCAGTAATTTCAGCATATTTTCTTGCGAGATCATCTTTAAATTCTTCCCAGGTTTCACCTCCTGCTGCTTCTAATTTTCTTCTTATATGGTCAGAAACTGGACTTGTACTTGTTCTGTATGCCAAATTCTTTTTCTCCCCATCTGTAGCGTTTATTAAATATGCATGTTTCTCAATAGAAATGATCCATTTCTTAAACTGATTTGCTTGACCACTAAATCTTTCAACATCACTGTTTACATTTTGTTGTCTTAATACTGCATCCAACCTTGATATTGCCCCGCCAACTCCAGTCAGTACCTGTGAAAAATCTTGGGATTCCATCCTAAAATCTATAATTGTCAAGCAATATACAAATATTTCAAACAATGTTAATTTCAAATTCAGCAACAATACAAAATCTGTTAATTACTCTAATATTATCTAATTAACTTAATTAAAGCCTCCAATCGAAGATCCTGACGAAGAATATTCCTGTTTCAATCCTGAATTTTGATAAAAGAATTTAAATGAGCTACTGATTCAGAATTACCTACACCACATTAACAAATGACTCTAATCAAGCTCGTTGAAATGAGCAGAACAAAGAAGAGCCTCTGGATTTCTTTCCATAATAATTTAATCGAAGTCGAAGTCAGTTCTCTCCAATTAATTCCTGACGAAAATTATGCTCGATACCAGGCTCGCAACAAGACTGCTTGTTTACTTGCTCGATTAACTGTAGATTCCCTTCAAGTAAGGTCACCTTCACGCAAACGACAACTGCTCACACGACTTCAGCAACAAAAAACTCAGTTTCCAACAGCCATCTGGGTTTTTCATATATAAATTTCAGCGCAAACGTAATCCAGTCAACAACAATTTGATTTAAAGCTGACGCTATCCAATCTCTTATTTTCATGTGGGACTCTCGCCATGGTCAGTTTAAAGTGCTTTATCTTATAAGTTGAGACAAATTTTATCAATGCCTTCTAAATGTGAAGTGACTGTAGAAAGTATTGCAGATCTTGATTTCATAATTATGAAACTTGCAGCATAACCTTGACTTCACCCTCAACAGTCCCACGGGTTAAACTTCATAATTTGTACTGACTTTTGATGCAGAACGGCATTACTTGATCAATTTTTCAATTAGCGTTGGTGAATTCTCCAGTTAATTTATAGGATTAAATATGTAACAACATCAGTCTTTCAAAAAAAAATAAGTTTATCAATCAAACCTTTTTGAGCGCTGTTCTTGAAAATGGAACTCCTTGTTAAACAGGTATACAATAAATATCAACAGGCGGCTTTCATCTGTTACGTTTCTCAATATTTACAAACTTCCTTCTCCAGACACAACAATTTTCCATAGCGGATGACTCTCTCCGCGACCTCCCATGTTTCAGACTTTCACGGCACCAAATCAACCTGCTGTCATAGTGTAGACAAGACAGGTTAAGCACATGATCGTATAGACCCAAGTCTCCGCGTTGTTTTAAACATACTTTATTTGGCCGAATAGTTATACTACAGCATACTTGATGGTAGACACCCTGCCCGGTGTTGACATGTCTTCTCGCTGGCCCCAAGTGACGTGTGTGTTCCCCTAGATACACTTCTTCATTCGTGCACACACGTTCACTATGGTTTTCCCCCTGGTCAAGGAATGCGCAGCATTCCTTAACTCTTTACTCCTAACCTAATTCCCTCACTGTTACACTTAATACTGCCTCCTTCGCCTACTTCTGTCCACCTGACTTCAGTGAGTGCTCATTACAAGACATACTTGGAGTCAGAATGGCCTCAGTAATTGGCCATCTGCCTTTAACCTGAAAACTGGCAGACTGGAATAAAGCTGAGGACAGTATTCTCAAGACAGATTTTCAGAGGAGTCCGGTGCCATTTCATATTGAGACCTGCAGTGAGTATTAATAGTATGTCTTCAAGAAGGAAGGTAAAGGCAGTCATAAAATCATCATCATCAAGTGCCCTGCCAGCTGGTGTAGGCGTTCATGGCACTCCACAGATCTCTCCACAAGTCTGTGGTGTTCTCGACCAACTCTGCTGATGATATTCCTCCATGCCACCGTCTCAGTCCGTCCAGCATCATTTCTCTTGGTCTGCCTCTGCCTCTCTTCCCCTCGATCTTTCCGGTTGTCACGATGTTCTCCAATGCCTCTCTTCTCATCACATGGCCAAAGAAATCTTCTCTTTCTTTTAGCATTTCAGCACTCTCTTACATTCATTGACAGTGACGTATTACATAAGATACTCTTCATTTTCTGAAATATGGCTTTTGCCTGCCCTATTCTGCTCTTAATCTCTGTTGTACATCTTCCATCTGATGTTATAAGTGCCCCTAGGTATTTGAAAATATCCACTTGGTTAAGAATTTCCCCTTCTATTTCTATTTCACATTTTGGTGTCACCATTTTCTTTGATATCACCATTGTTACTGTTTTCTTGATATTCAAGAGAGTCCTTGTGCACTTTCTGTGCATTCTCTGTTACTACAATGTCAAACAGTTGTTGTAGGTCTGTTCCTAAAATAGACTGCTGAAATTGAATATATCAGTTAATAGATGCAATATTACACATTCTCTGTAAAGGGACATAATGCAATCAACCTCCTGTTCAGTGTGAATGAAGAAGAAGAGGAATATCTGTAATTTCATTTCTGACATTATAAGTGGATCACATGTGTTCTTTCACATTTTCCAGCACTCAAGCAAGGGCCCAGGGGGCAGTAAAAGAACTAGAGTTTGGAAGAACCTGAAACAAATAATAGCAGCAGAGAGAGCATTGCCCTGGGGACCAGATGATGTTACATGTACGACTGGTTTCGTTTTGTGTTGCTGAAATTACATACTTGTTTGTAACTGTTATGTTATTTAAACCCCTGAAAGTCTGACCTTTTGACATTGAGCACTGAACAATAGCTTGTGTTTTGCATGCAAATTATTGTGTTCCACTTTTTCATAAGCTTAATATGGATTGTGCTAGTTTTCTTAATTTCATCTGATACTTTGTCTTTATCGTTAAAAATTGAACACCTTTGATGAGCAAGTTGCCTATGCCCTTCTGGGCTGGAGTTTAAGAAAAGAGTTTAAGTTTAACCCTTTACAGGGCAGACACTTGTCCGTTTTGTAGCCCTGAACGGGCAAGATTTTTTCAGGTTCTGTAAAATTTCGGGTCGCGTTAGTAAAAACATCACAAATAAGGTGTTAGTCAACCGATTTTAGTTAAATAAACAACACAATGAAGGGAAAAGCATGCAGAATATGTTACTCACGTGATTGTTGCCGGTAATCCATATATGAACACAAATATTTACGAAATACGGCATGTTGTTTGTGATTTTCCGTCACCTATACGGCAATTTACAAAAACATTTTCAGAATCATAATCACTTTCTTTAAAGTCCGACTCACGACTGCTAATGCAAAGTAACGCTTTGCACTGATATCTAGCTCCGATTAATAATCAACTTCGTGCCCTTTAATGTCATTTAAATTGAACAGAGCGAAATCTCGGCTATCACTTGAAGAATCACCGAAATCCATTTTGAAAAACAGCGTAAAAATCCCGAAAACTATCAAAAAAAGTCCGTTCAAATTCATTGTAGCGCGTTTACAAATGGCGGCCACATTGTCAAGCTGTCGGCGAAAGTGAAAGTAGCCGTCGGAAGTGTCGGAAAGCCGAGAGATCACGTTTTTACAATGCATAATAGTATCGGACGCTACACTCGTTTTATGCGATCGGCCGGTAATGGCCGCTATGCCCTGTAAAGGGTTAAACCCTGGCGTTTAAGACGAGCGCTCTTATCCATTCAGTCTATGCTGACCTCATATGTTGACACTGAAATTGCTAAAACCACAGACGTCGGATGTGTCGACTGTCGGATGTATTAGTTTGGGTCAACTCCAAAGAGATAGAGGATACTCAAGTTCCTCCCTCTCAATGTGATCCTGCCCGTTATAATCAATTTAGCTGTTACTGGCCCTGTGGCTTGAGACCATAAATAGAGTTTCGGAGAACCAAGGAATACCTCCTGGTAACCAATGAAAAGTTTTTCCCTGAATACCCAAAACATCCTTTTGGTGGTTCCTTGCCTCTTCTCTACCAACTAAATAATTATTAATCTAGGGTTGTTAATTAAAACAATTTTACTATGACAAGAGAACTCTAAAAAGAGAAAATTACCCTGAATTTTCATAATTTATTACATATAAATGGTGCGATTAATCATTAATGTCATAAAATTACAACAGTCAATTCATTACAAAAACCAAGATCATGTACATTTACATCTCTAACTATATATCTATATCCTGGCCATGCCCACTATAAATCCATCACCATCAGTGCTGTATCAGGTTTCTATTATAATTATTATGCCTCTTCTTCTGGCCTATTTATAATCTGTGCAGAAAAAAACCTGTGTCACTCTGATTGGTCCCTACAGCTTCTTGGATCGCTGCGGCAATCAGTCAGTACAAAATATATGTGATAATTTCTTGACTTCTTTTGTTCCAGGATAAGGTTTTGACTCGATGATTTTTCCCACATATGCATAGAACTAAGTTATCTGGGATACCTGTCCTATATTGGTAGAGAAAATCTGCAGGAAGTTGCTTTGGAATAGTATTTGGCCTCACTATATCAGCTGTGTCACTCAGTCAAGCTGCTATATTCACAAAGTCAGGTCTGGATCTAGCCACTCCCTGAAATTTCAGCATCAGTCATAAATCTAATGATATCATCACTATGAACATCAGAAATGAAACGCTGTACGCTTTCAAGAAAACCACAAATATATAAAATACATAAAAGAATTGTGATCCTAGGAAATTAAACAGTGGAAGGAAAAGAGTCTTGGTGCTCTCAAATAGTTATCCACAACATAACTGGTTGTTCTCCATCCAATCCTTCATTATATGGCACTCAAGGTTTAGACTAGCAGATATGCAGTGTCGTCTTCTCCCATGCCTGTCCTCCATGGTCTACAGATTGAGTAATACCCTGATTGATTTGGAATTTGACAACTATGTTCTCCCTTCTCTTCTGTACATAATTAGTTTCTCTAGATCGCCTTCTCTTACAAGAAAAGGTCTCATACCTTAAGGGTTTTAAAATCATTCCCCATTGCAATGAGTATTTGGTTACAAACAATGTAAGTACATTATGGTAACATCTCTTGTATAACCTTCAGGTGAATTCTTTTCTAACCAAAAGTTTCAAGGCGAGTATATTCCCTCCTCTTCATTATCTATGTAATAAGCCTTTACCTCATTTATCATCATCATCATCATCATCATCATTATCATCATCATTATCATCATCATTCAGGACACACAAAACTATATGTTTGTAACCTGAGTTATATGTAATACAGAGTGGTGTCATTCAGGACACAAAACCATATGATTGTAATATGACTGATATGGAATACAGAGGGGTGTCATGCGTCGGAATGCACTAAATTATTAATTAGTGTATGGGTTATCATTAACATGTTCTCTTCTGATAGACAGGACATTATACATCACAGTGCCTTCCATCATGAGATTGATTGTTCATATTCCCTCTGGGCATTGTCTCTTCATATCACTCATTCTCATCATTCCCAGATTATTCACAAACAAAAACAACAACAATAGCTTCTCATGCACTTTGTCGTCACCAGAAGTACAGGCCGAGCATGATATATCGCTGTTGCTTACTGGCCTGAAAATGTGCTCATCTTCATTGTTAGTAACATATGTCAACATGGCCGAATGGATAAGAACGCATGTTACATCCGGTTGTGCTGATGCTGAGGTAAAGCATTCAACCCCTACACCGGACAGTTGAACTAAAATGTTAACCTATCGTCCTTGACTTGGAGACGTAAAATTACAAGTACTTCTGAAGTCGGAGTGGGTTTGCCTGATGGCGAGGGACACTGTTAATAGGGAAAGCTAATCCATACGCAAAATTAAGTCCAGCAATACTAAAAATAGTATGTAGGGACTATACATGAGTTCAAAGTGAGCGAGTGCAAAAACAAAAAATTATTTGTGACAATACTTACGTTAGTTGTCATTTTATATATTTTATGTTTGGTTGCTAATGCATTCTATGAATTGAGTTGTTTCTTTTTTCAGAATTCTTGATTGCATTTATTTTTATTTCTATAGATGGTTCTATTGATGCTCCTCCATCCTTCAAACCAGCCAAAAAATACTCAGACATATCAGGTCTGGAGGTATGTTAACATTTGTTCCATTTTGTTCATAACATTGAATGTTGTGTTTCATATTTATTTCATTGAACAAAGTACCATAGAGAATCCTATATATTTACAAATGTTGCTGGTCTTTTTGCATTTTCATATTTTACTTTGAAGGATCATGAACAATGTATCTATCACTGTATATATATGTATATATATATGTATATATATCTTTGTGTGTGTGTGCATGCGTTCGTGTGTGTTTTCACACATACCTCTCTTTCTTCCATCGTCTCCCTCACGCCATCAATATCGCTGTATGGAATTGTGTATTTGCCTGCTGTCTGCCAATATCTCTTCCACCTTCCCCAATTCTCTCTCCTTCCACCTCTCTCACTCCATATATAATATATTGTATATATTTTGGTTACCATATTATAAATGTATATATTTAATAATCCATTTCAGGCCCGATACACAGATCCACAAACCAAAATGCGCTATGCTAATGCGGATGAATACAGACGAGTTCGCATGTTGCCTGGTGACATCATAACAGGATGTCTTAACCTCAGAAAAGCAAATGCATTAGTTCCTTAGGCTGGTTGTTTTGTGATCTAGATTAAAGTTTATTTATTATGTATAAAGATGTCTGTTTTTTTTATTCTTATCAATGTTGCACAGGCAGTAGTTAATATTAGTTTTATTTTATGTTTAAAAGTCTCTCCTCTTGCTTCTAATCTGGACTGATGCATTGGTTTATTTTTGTATGTTTGTTTTTAAAAGGCAAGGATGCTTTGAGGTGTATTGGGTATATGGCGCTAGCCCCAATGTTGTATAGACCAATTGGCATTTGATGGGTGTTGTGCTCAGTATCACGCTGGCTGTCTTTACTTTCAAGGGAGCCTAGGTCAATTTTTAAAAATGCATCTCTATGGGGATTTGAACATATGATCACCAGGACATCAGGCAAGCGTGCTAGTCACTGTGCTACCATGTTCCGACTGGTCTGTTTTATAGTGAATTAAAACTACATAATGTGTATTTTATGTCACTAGTTTATATGTTAATCTCTGCCAGCATTCAGTAGTTTTTCTAGGTCTGAGTTGAGTTAAATTGAGTCAAGAACCGACATCACTGCACTCAGGGCATTCCCGTAAGTGCTCAGTTATCTTCAACAACCAGCGTAGAGTTCCAATACTAATTGTGCCCGTTGCAATCTGATTATATGTCTGTCTTGCTTTACCTCTGAGTGATGACTGTCGACCAGATCCTTTGACCATCCCCTGCTGCTGCATTCTCTCTAGACAATGATAGTCCATCTGTTCTTATGCATTAATCACATTCTCCCAGATGGCCTTCACCACATCTGCCTTATGCTGCATCAAATCACACCTTAATGATGTGGCACCAGCCAGTCTGTCCGCCTGTTCATTTCTAACTATATTGGAATGTCCTGGAGAAAAGATCCATCGAATGCTCACAACTTGCGACCTTTGAATCGATGCAAGCCATTCTGCACGAAGCATGCCAGTCTTCACCTTTGCCAGCATGCTTTGTGAATCAGTTATAATCACAACATGTGTATACAGTTTGCTCTCCAACCAGTGGAAAGCTGCAGTAACCGCCTCCACCTCCATTCTCAGACTTGAGGTTGTGGTGTCATACGCCAAGCTCCCCTTTACTAGACATTCGCCATTTGCTTGTGCTATGAATCCCCAGGTACTCTTTTGCCTCTTAACACAGAGCCATCGGCATAGATAATCACATCGCCAGCACGAGAGTAGTCATGAATTAGTTGCTGAATTTAATCTTCTGTAGCGTCTGCTGGCCACTCCATACACTCACGGTCCAGTGTGATTATAACCCCACACGTTTGAATTTCTATTTGGCACTCTGACCCACTCCTTGCCAATGCCAATATTCTCAAGTGTGCAAACTTCTCTTATAGTATTTGTCCTCAATGGTTGGCAATGCCAGTCTGTATCACATACACACTGTAGGGCTGTCACTGTACACCCCAGAATTGCCCTCATGGCTTCATTCTGTATGCACTCTAGTTTCACTAGCTGACTCTTTCAGACAGTTAGTATTCCCAGTCCATACTCTACCACTGAAATGATCAAGTGCTGAAAAAGTATGAATAGCATTGTCTGCTTGATGTCCCTTGCTGCCTACAATTCATTGTTTTGAGTCCCTTCTGACACTTTGTAACCACCACTTCAACATGATCCCTAAAGGACAGGCTTCTATCAAAAGTGATTCCCAGGTGCTTCAGTCTGCTTTCTCTATTCACGGTTCTAACATTTATTTAGCTTTAACAATCCTATTGTCCAGATGGCCTTTTCTTGGTTAATGATAGCATTCATCTCTTTACACCAATCCATCACTTTGTCCATTGTCACCTGGAGCTCCTGAACTCTTTGATTTCTGTCCATCCCCTGCCTGTATGCAGAACATCATCCGCAAATGCTAATTTCTAACCCCTGTGGTAGTCTGGGGACTATAATACAGCAGAGAACCACTCTATGAGAATATAAAACAACTGCAATCCAGTTCACCAACCAAGGACAGACTTCTCCATAAGAACGTAGATCAAAATATCATATCTGACACTCTGTGTGCATCCTCGAGATCGAGTGCTGCCACCGCCGCCCCCTGTCTGTTTTGGAATTCTTCATAATCATCATGGGCAAAAGTGGCTGCATTTGACCAAGCATCTTTCCGAGGCCGGTACCTTCCCAAACCTTTCTGGAGGAGCTTTTCCCTTTCCGAGTATTCCTGAAGCTACTGTGAAGATATCATACAGCCGGAAGATATAATAAAATGTATTGAGAAAATGAAAACCAACAGACACTGCACCAGGGCTTGATGGGGTTAGGTACGCCCATATGAGGGATATGAGTGATGGGGAACTTATGGAGATGACTGCTTTCTCTAACCTGAGCTCAGGACGTCATTAGTATCCCAGGATTGGGTGCAAAGCTATTAACACCACTTCCTATACCAGGTAAAGATAATTCAAAGCTTAATGGATTTATGATTATCACCCTGCATAATACTTTTGTAAGGTGCATTAAGACATTAGCGTATGTAATCTAATATGAACTATTTGAATAAGATCAATACTGAACTGCAGAAACAAAAATGATTATTAAGCATATCTAGCCCATGCACTATACGGCTCTGAAACATGGAACCTGAACAGAAGTGATAACAAGAACCTGGAAACATTCGAGATGTAGTCTTATCGCAAGGTGCAAAGAATAAGCTAGACATAAAAGAAACGAAATGAGCACCTCTTACAGACATTTGAGAAAAAAATACAAATATTGAACGTACAAAATAAAGTTACATGGACCTGCTCACATTATGAGACATTTGGTCCTAGTGATGAAAATACCGGAGGGTAAGATCCAGTGAAACGGAAAAAGAGAACGCCCTAGGAAAAAACTACACAATGCAAGAACGCTGGAAAACAGACTTAAGCTCAACTGAAGCGAATTACCGAGAACAGAATAATGTGATGAGACATGACCAGACGACTACAACACCAGTCTTCACAATAACTGACCTAATGAATGAATGCATTCAGAGGTGGATTTCTCGAGTCAAGAAGTCTTAGGTGAATCGTAGGTCCAAAATAACACTGTCATAGACAAACTGAGAGAGTGATAGTGATAGCAATATCATATGAGTTTAAGTGGATCCAGAGTTGGAGAAAGAAACAATAGCATAAAAGAAAACTGTTCCAGAACAGCAGATGTGAAATTTCCAGGGTTGTGGAAAAGGGATGAAGATGTCGGTGCTAAATAAATGTTAAGCCAATTTTAGTTTCCCCCAAAACAATATGAAATTTCCGGAAAGTGACTGACTGGCTGGCATTCTTCTTCCACTTTACCGATTGACGTAAGAGATTATGCAGTTTTATTACTGAAACAACGTGAGTACATTTTACTGGCCGCTTCTGTATAGTTTGAAACCCGGGAAGGTTAACCCGGTCAACAAATGCCCGCAGAAGTCGGATGTGTCGGCCTAACGGCGCAAGAACGCAGCCCTGCTGTACACAGGCACAACGCAATCACGTCCGGAAAAGAAGAAAAAAACCCCGGATGAACGCAGAAGAAGAAGTAGCCTATAGTTTGAAACAAACTGTTATCATTGAAGATGTATGTTAAAGACGAAATTGTAACGTACGCCAAATACCACAATGTTCTGTCTGAAAAGCAACATTCGGAAATTAGTTTCTAATTTGGTATACGAAAAGTTAAACTGTTTTTATATATACTCGTAGAAATTGACAATTTACTTTTTCTCTTCCAAACCGCAACGAAATTTGTATGCAGTATGTTTTCGTGTGCAGAACTAGCATTTGATCAATAACTGAAACAGGCCAGTCAGCTGTGTGAGCACTTCTCATGACACGAACGAATACCAATGGGGCAAATACCATGACCAACCTTGGCCTCATCACAGACAGTCTGTATGAGCTGTGCTGAATCGTCACCTGTCTGTATACTAATGTGCCTTTCAACAGATGTAAGTTCAAGAAGCGGAAAGAAAAATACGCCTTTCATAGTCGTGAGTTCCAGTCCCAGGAAGAAAATATGTCTCTCAACAGATGTGAGTTCCAGTACCGGAAAGAAAATATGCCTTTCAACAGATGTGAGTTCCAGTACCGGGAAGAAAATATGCCTTTCAACCGATATCAGTTCCAGTACCGAGGAGAAAATATGCCTTTCAACCGATGTGAGATTCCAGTACCGGCAACAATATATGCCTTTCAACCGATGTGAGATTCCAGTACCGGCAACAATATATGCCTTTCAACCGATGTGAGATTCCAGTACCGGCAACAAAATATGCCTTTCAACCGATGTGAGATTCCAGTACCGGTCTTGCACACCCCATTGGTTTATGAGCACGGAGCGGGGAAGGAAAGCTCTACAGCACATTGCCCATTGAGATGGTACTTTAGTACCGGATCGGGACGAATCGCTACAAGGGTCGCACTCAGATATGTGCAAGGCCCCTCATTCTCCCCCCTCCCCCCACCATCTTTTGCGTTCGCTCAATTTGAACTCGAGCGTAGCCCATACTTCTTATGCACTGGATTAGCTTTCCCGATTTCAAGTAGCCTTCGCCATTAGGTGACCCCACTCCGACGTCTGAGGTGCCTGTAATTTACACCCCCAAGCCAAGGACAAGAAGTGAACATTTTAGTTCAACTGACCGGTGTAATGGTTGAACCCACTTCTTCGGCATCAGCATAATGGAAGTGAGCGAGCACCTTATCCATTCGGCCACGCAGACCTCCAAAGGCTCCTAATTATGAACTGCTTCTCTGCTCTACTACTTGCATTCTTCATTGTTATTCAAAACATAACGATACGCATTTTACTGCAGACTACGTCGTCTTAAGAGAAGCTGTGTATGGCTCCACGCCATATAAACTAACGATGTAAGAGGAAATGTCTGAGTTTATATCAAAAATGCCTCTACAATAAATTAGATTGTATTCGGTTATGACATTCATTACAGTTTAGGAATATCTGAAGAACGTTATAAAGGACCGGGCATTTGCAATCTGAAGTGCACTGCGCCCCGAGCTGTGTGTATATAGCTCGTAAAAAGATCGTTAGTGATATTTGTGGGCTTAAAAGAATGAAGATCGAAATTCGATCCTATTTCGCAATCCTCAGACGTGTATTGTTTACATAAAAACAGTACTTCATTTCTTTTACTGTAGATTTAAATATTGTTTAATTGTTCACTTCTGCAAATTGTCTAACAAAATTACTTCATTATTTATTTTAAAAAAAAAAAATAGACAGTGCTTTTCTCATCAGCTCCGCTGTTTTTTTTTTGTTTTTTTTCAAGATCAAAATTATCTCATTTGGCTGTCAGGTTTCTTTTAAAGAAAAATGTATGCTGGGAAACCCATGCTAGCTCATGGCCATTTTGATCGATAGCTGGCAATACATTATGCAAGGGTTATCTTGTTTCGACCTTGATTAATGACCACCACTCTCCGAGAGTTCAAGGTTATACATCGCAAGAATTAATTAACCACAAATGAAAGCATGTACATGCAGCGATGACCAGATCCGACAGAGACTGCCGTAGGGTTGTCGGGATGTCGGCCCTCGCATGATTAGGTCACGGAATAATGATGTGGGGTCACCAGCTACTTTCCTCGTAGCCTTTCCTTTCTGGGTAATTATTAGAACACGGAACACTATTCGGTGGCTATTTTTCGAAGGTAGGTCATTTCAGATCCATACTGGTAAAGGAGATCATGAGTAGTGAACCCGGACCGTGATGTTAGTACACACGTATACATTATTTTATAATCACCAACTCTACCCACACTATAAAGCATGTGAAATGGAGACATGGCAAAAACAATCTTTATTTATAATCCGTTAGGAGCGTAGAGAATGTCTGAAAACAATTTAATCAACTACAGACATTCATAAATTGGTGTGTGTACAGAATAGGACTGAAATAGAATACTTAGTGTGGCGTTCATTAAGAGAATAAACAAATTAACGTGAATCAAAAGGTGAGGAAAAGACACTGACGCTGAGTAGAACACACATTGAGCAAACCCGATAATTGTATATCCAGAAAGCCTCATGTCTTTAATCCACTGGGCCAACAAAACACGGGGAGCCCTAAAAAAAAAAAGAAAGAAGAGAATTGAACACAGAGGTGAATAATATGGAAGAGGATACAAAGGGAGCTGAAAGAGATAGCGAAGGATACGTCGGCTTGCTGCGGATTGGTAAAGGGTAAACTAGGGTTAGAATTAAACTGTAAGAAGACATATTATGGTCGTCACTAGGGGGAAAAAATACAACAATGTAATATACGGGTAAATGAGAATAATCTTAAACAGGTGAATCGGTACAACTATCTTGGAACAGTCATAACATCTGAAGGGAAGTGCCTTAAAGAGATTAGAATTAGAAGACCTATGGCAAATGTAGACTTGTGCAAGATGAAAAACATACTGACCAATAAAAAGATGTCATTTGCAATGAGAAAAAGAGTGTTGAGGTGCTACATAGAACCTGCACTGTTCTATGGATGTGAGACGCGGACAATGAGCAGACAAGCTGAAAAACATCTAAGGGCAGTACAAATGGGGTTTCTGAAGAAAATGCAAAGGTACCATGGACAGAGAAAAACCAATGACCAAGTCCTACAAGAAACAAATGAAAACCGTAAACTGATAAGAGAAAAAGACCTTCAGTCACAAATTTTGGACACGTTATGAAAAGAAATAAACTTCAAAACTTGGTGACAACGGGCAAATTGAGGGAAAAAGTACAAGGGAAAGGCAGATAAGTAAATATCTGGAAGCCTTGGCCACGTGGTATGGTCGAGACAAGAACAAGGAGCTGATCCAAGACTCTGGTGATGGTGTAAGATGGTGAAACATGACCGCCCACGTTTATCGGCATGACACGTGATGATGATGATGGAATAGTCGATGCTCCGATAAGGGTAAAGAACAGAAGAAGAAGATAGTCCGGTAAAGCGTTTGAGTGCTCTTCATATAATGAGATGTTATGAAGCCGATAAAAAAGAGCATTCTGATGTAGAACATTCTACTGGCAGGCTTGGCCATGGGAATCCCTTGGGAAACAAAGGGGGATTTTCTGAATAGTGTAGGGATGGAATGGGACGGGATGGGACAGGCATAAATTACCATTGGATGGGACAGAAAAACATGTCCCATGGCCAAGCCTGCCAGGCTTGGCCATGGGAATGTTATACTCATGGGAAAGTCCCATGGGACGGCATGGAATAGGACATGCATAAATTACCACGCAATGTAAATTATGTCCCATGGACAACTCTGCTACTGGCTAAACACATCTTTGAAATTTGGACTTGGTGCCTTATTTTTAAATATTAGGTCACACTGCTGCGTTAACCAACGTTTCTTCTGTGGTGAAATTTAATTTGATTGTTTAAAAAAAAAAAAAACCGATCTTCTATCATTGATGAGAATCTTGAAGATGTTTAACTTTTTGCTGCGTCAATATTTCAATCAGAGTTTCTGAAACTCATCAGGGACACAAAAATTAATTATTGTCAACATTCAGCGTGTCTGTAGAGTCCACGCAAAGTAAGGGAAAAAAGCAAACAGCATGTTTGAGTGTGCGTTTTATTAACTACATAACTAGCTTTAGTGTCGGCGCATGTGGCTTAGGGATAGGGAGCACAGTTCCACAATACCGCATTCTGGGTTCGAAATCAGCCACAGGCTATTTAGAAGCAGACCGCATTGCGTTGATTTTCGTAATGGTATGAGGGTGGGTCTTTCAGGGAGAAATGACAAACTATTGAACGTAAATTTGTCTAGAAAATCTGTAGCAGAAAAATAAAAAACGAAAAAAATGCCAGAGTTGATTGCGAAGTGCTGTAAAGGACATGCAACTAACTAGCTTTGGCATAATTGATGGGGAAATGGCTAGTTTGGGCTTAGAGGTTATGACTTTTCTCCGTAATCTCGTATACTCTCGTAGGTAAACGTGATGACGGTGAGAATCAGCAGTGGTTCGAATCGCAGCAGTAACTTACGGGGTATGTGAGCCGGCCGCTCAGAAAGCAATGGCAAACTACTGAGCGTAATCTTGCCAAGAAATCAACATACAGCTGAAAGATGCTGGTGTTGACAGCGATGTCCTGTAAAGGATATGCAAAAAAAAAAATGGCTAGTTTATCAGGGGGTTTGGGGGGGGGAGGGGGGGGGGTTGTTGGACTGTTGTTGGCTTGATGCTAACTCGACAAGTTCAGAGTACTAATTCATTCTAGGAAGTCCAAAGAAACCTGATCCCGATGATGATGATGATGATGATGATGATGATGATGATGATGATGATGATGATGATGATGTGACATATGTGATATTTCTGTAGTGTGTTGATATCTAACTTTCTCTGACAGGGGTGGGATGATAGAAGGTAGCCTTATGCTCATATTGCAAATCTTTCGACAATTGGACTAGCAGGCCGAACAGAATGTTGAAATGCGAATTCTACCTACAGCATGCCACTTATAATATGAATGCATTCTGTGTGTTGTTGTTGCTGCTGCTGATGTTGATAATATTGTTCTTGTTGATAATGATGATGTTGTTTTTCTGAGTGTTGGTGATGATGTTTTTATTATTGATGATGCTGATGATGTTGTTTAAGGTTGATAGTAGTAATGTTATTGTTAATTTTGGTGATGATGTTGTTGTTGTTCGTACTGATAATGTTGTTGTTATTGTTGTTGTTATTGTTAATGTTGTTATTTTTAGTGTTGAATACAACGATGTTGTTGTTATTATTATTGTTGTTGTTAGGAAACTGCTTCGATTATGTCTGCGAGGAACTGCTTAATGTCTGCCAGGGATCATTTCGATTAATCCCATTCTCGTGGCGGAGCTGTTTTAACTAAAAAGAGAAGGGTCGGCGGCGAGTTCACTGGCGCCGAGAAATAACCAGAACGCTCTAGTTGTGTATGCACATACATGCATGCGCAGAGACGTGTTTGCGTGCCTATACACCTAAACTCAAATAAGACCACAGTTTGCTCTAGCATAGGAAAGGTGCTAAAGACGGAGGAAATCAGCCAGGAGGCGAACCTTAGAAATCAGGATGCCACACAATCACGCGTAATGAACTATGTCGACTACTGTTAAATGATATGGTGCTCGCACTGCTTTGGACCCCCAGGCAGGTGCAGTGCCGGGTCCTATGCCTCGAAAGGGTCCAACCACAGCTACTGGAGGTCCTTCTCAGATGACATGTGGAGCCAGGGGACATGAGAATAGAGCGTCTGGCCATACCAAACAAAGACTAAAAATAATGCACTGGAATGCGGAGGAAGTCGACCCCCCCCCCCCCCCCCCCCCCCCCAAAAAAAAAAAAAAAATTAAATAAAAAAAATAAATATAGGAAACATCTTGGACCAAGAAAAAGTAAGCGTATGTTGCTTGCAAGAAACTCACCTCAACGAAAATATAGCCTTCAAAATCAGAGGCTACCAGTGTTACCGATCTGACCGAAAGGACAGGCGAAAGGGTGGGATACTGATCCTTGCAAAAAAATAACATCACTGCTTCTCAAAATGAAGTTTACACGAACGGGGCTAAGTATCAGACACTTAAACTTAAGACAAGCAATACAGACCTTCATCTTATCAATTACTACTGTCCAAGTGACCATCCACAGGCACTGGATACACTACCATTAAAGAAGAAAAAAATGATTGTGTGTGGCGACTTCAACAGCCACTCGCAGAGCTGGGGCTATGATCACATGGACCAGAGAGGAGAGAGACTGGAAGACTGGCAGGATGAGAATAGATTCATCTTGATTAACAAGCCGCCGACCCACATACTTTCTACTCTAGATCATGGCACACTACAATCACACCTGACCTGGCTTTTCATTCACCAGACCTGGAGTGGAACATTAAACGAATTGTTGGGAAACAACTTGGTGGCAGTGACCATCGGCCAGTCTTTATAACTGTAGAAAATGAGCTTGTAAGTGAAAGCAGCACCCTCTCGAGGTGGAACTACAAGAAAACAGACGGGGCAATGTACAAGCATCGCACCGGCATACTGGTTAGAAACCTGAATACTGAGAAAGACATAAATAAAGTACTTGAAGAATTTGGGAAATACATACTACAGGTAACACAATAACAATAACAAGAGGAACCCTTAAACATTATAAATCCTACTGGAGTAGTGAATTGGAACTGTTGCCTAATGATGTGGAAGTGTGTGGAAAGCAAACAGAGGCCAAACCCAGCCAAAAGCACCACAATAAATACCAGCACACAAAAGCTAAATTTCAAAGGGCCAAACTGCAGGGTAGACGGAAAAGCTGGCAGGAGAAAACAGAGTCTCTGAACTTTGAAAGAGACCCAAGGAAATTGTGGAAGCTAATAAAACAACTTAACGATGAGGGCACAGGGAGAAACTCAAAAGTTGCACTACATAACGACGGAAACATCTTAACAAGAAAGCAAGCAGCTAACCATTTTGCGGACTCATTCGCACAAGATAACAATATCGACATTAGTCCAGAGAAACAACAAGAGATTCGAGAGAAATGGCAACATAAGGACAAAATGAAACAGTGCATGAGGTTCTGGAGGCTCCAATAACAATCAGTGAACAGGAGCTAGCCATATCAAACGTGAAATTGAGAAAGTCACCAGGAGCTGATGGTATCTCCATTGAAATGATCAGGAACCAAGGAACAGAGGCCAAAGCAAAGCTGTTGCAGATCTTCAATAACAGCTAGACCGTAGGCAGTGTTCCACAAGCCTGGAGAGAAGCAATCATGATACCCCTCCTAAAATCAGGAAAGTTCCATTGCCACCAGCTACAGAACAATTAGCCTCACCAGCTGTCTCTGCAAAACAATGGAGCGTATCATCAATCACAGACTGCAGTGGTACATTGAAAGTGAAAAATCCCTGTGCCACAGCAAGCTGGCAGTGCTACTCTACGGAAGATCAGACAACCTACCTCTCTCAAGAAATTGAGAACGCATTCCAAAAAAAGAATCTGGTAATTGCTGCATGGATAGATCAGAAGAAAGCCTTTGCCAAAATCTGGAAAGAAGGTCTGACTAAGAAACTGAAAAAAAACTGTAAAGTCAATGAAAGAATGAACAAATGGTTGAAAGCATACTTGCACAACAGAAGAGCCCGAGTACAGATAGACGGACTCAAGAGCAAGAAAGTACTACTGCGTCACGGTGTTCCCCAGGGCGGAGTTTTGTCCCCCCACACTTTTTTTTTAAATCTTTATCAATGATCTTGTTGCTAATCTACCACATGGAATTAAAGCGGCAATGTACGCCGATGACCTGGTTCTATGGAGCACAAATGAACATGCATCAGTGGCGACCAGATTGCTACAAAGAGCTGTAGATGTATTTGTTTAATAGGCAAATAATGGTGTGTCAGCATAAACACTGACAAGTGCAGTAAAACTCTATTTACTCTCTCTCCAAAACAAAAGGCAGGGATCATCCAGATAAATGGAATGCCCCTTAGAGAAGATAAAGAACCAACACACCTTGAAGTAACATATGATGGCAGGCTGACATGGAGAAGGCTCATCAACAAAGCAGTAGCAAAAGCCAGAAGGAAAATAGCCATCCTGAGAAAACTAAGTGGAACCACACGGGGAGCCAGTGGGAAAATAATTAGCAAAGTTTATGAACAGAGCAAACGACCACACCTGGAATACGGGTCAACTACGTGGTGTTCAGCATCATAAACCACAATACAAGAGCTGGGCAAGGTGCAAAATCAAGTACTTAGAGTCACGACAGGAGGGATGAGATCAACTTCTATTGTGGAGATGGAGAAGATGAGGAGGACACAAGCACTGAGAGAGCGCAGAGATTAGAAAAAGCTAATACAAGCAGAAAACTTCCTCAGCTTGCCAGGACACCTTATGAAGAATAGATTTGAAAACTTAGCTATGGGGCGGTTGAAAAGAAGCAGTTTTATCCACCAGGCCAAACGACTCTGCAGAGAAAAAACGATCTGCCCACAGTTGGTATCCCCCTGAAATCTATACCAGAGCGAATTCCACGGAAAGATGAACATAGACTATCACTACAAATCCAGACAACAGTGAGATGAATATTTGACAAGGAAGAACAAAACAGTGTACAACGCAGAACAGCCACTCTCAGCTTCCTTGATGAAGAATGCCCACAGGACATCTGGATCCGAGTCTATACAGATGGTTCAGCACAAAATGCTGTTCGAAATGGAGGAGCGGGAGTGTACATAGAATACCCAAATAATACTATGGACACGGCCAGGGTACCAACAGGAAAGTACTGCCATAACTATGATGCTGAAATTGAGATAATCAAGATAGCAACAGAGACATTACTAAATACCAGCTATGGTACACAACCTATGGTGCTATTGACAGATGCAAATCAGTACTCGAGGTCTTAGAAATTGCCATTACTAAGGACACTACTTTCTGAATTTAGCAGTCAGTATAAGGTCACCATACAGTGGATACCATCCCACTGTGGAATACCTGGAAACGACAGAACTTATCGATTGACTAAGGAAGGAGCCAAAGAAGAACAGCCTGATGTGCCTGTTAGGCCTACATACCACCAAAAGAAAAGAATGATCAAATCAGTCAGAAAGCCACCAAAATCTGCTCAAGACGACTACCACATTATGAACAGACCAGAACAAGTAATTATTCTGCGCATCAGAACAGGACACACTAGATTACGCAACCGCATGTATACAAAATTCAAGATAGATTGGTGAATCAGTCGCGTGCACAGGTGGATTGGCGTCGCAGACAGCAGAGCACATAGTCCAAGACTGCCCAAATTACAACATGTCTAGGCAAACATTCTGGCCTAGAGAGACGACAGTGGAAGATAAACTCTATGGACCGCTGAGCGAACTAAAAGAGACAGTTAAATTCATACAAGAGACAACATTGCAGTTATAGACATATTTCAAGCGAACGAAAGAAGAAGAAGATTTATCACATTATTTCTGCTTTTCTTGAACCACATCTTCCGTCTATGGGTGCTTCTTAATTAATTTGTTTTAGTATCACTCTTCTCCCCTTCTTTGAATATGAATCTTTACACCCGCATTACATGACGGTCAATACCACTTCAGTTGTGAACTCTATATGACACAACACCGGCGTATTTTCTAAACATTATATTATCGTCTCTTTAAAACACTTCACAAATATCGTTTGATTATTGTCAATCAACGCGACTAAAACTTGAAACAACAATACTTGCAATCGACATCTACAGTCAAGCTCTGTCGCTCAGTCTCTCAGATGACGTCGGCAGTCAACCGATGTTTCACAAACTCTACATATATATAACGTGGCCGCAAGATGAGATTCTGCCATTCGCCATCTTCAGTCCGATCCCAAACTCGGTCCAGAAGTGAATGACGCTTCCAGGAGAGATCGTCTACTGCTCAGCGACTTCCTTGCTGTCCTCGTGCAAGGCGCAATTCTCCACTTGCTCGCTCTTCATAACTGCTCTGACCTGTATGCAGTAAGTGTCTCATGACCTAACATGGACCATAACAGTTGTTGACGATGTTATTGTTATTAATATTGTTGATGATGATTTGATGGTGTTACTGTAGATAATGATATTGTTATTGCTATTCTCAATGTTGTTGATGACGTTTTTGATATTGTTATTGATGATGATGTGGTTGTTATTGTCGACACTGATTATGTTGTTGTTATGGTCGTTGATGCTTGCTTGCTTGTGTTCGCTGGCTGTGAACTCCAGCGCGAAGTCCTGTATGCCGGATGAAGATATCCTGCTGTCCAACATCAGTGTGATGTCATACAAGACCTGAGGTTTGCGTGAGTATCCGTTGTCCCATGTCTGGCGCCTATTGGTGTGCAGACTGGTGGTTCCTCGCCATACAGGCAGACACTCTCCGACTTAGGAGGAATCAACGATCCTACTGACTTAAGCCAGGACCCCAAAAGGACCTGTTGCCCAGGACGCTCGGCGCGGACGCGTCAATAGGTCTTGGTCAGTAAAGAACCCAGCCCTGGTGCCTTGGAAACAACTCTGCGTCCCTATGGTCGTTGATAATATTGTTGATGCTATTGTTGTTTTTGATGATGATGTTGTTATTGCTGTTTTTGATGATGATGTTGTTATTGCTGTTTTTGATGATGACGATGTTGTTGTTGATACTGATCTCGTTGTCGTTGTTACATTTCCCCGTCAGTTCTAATTATTATTTCTTGTCAGAGTTTGTCACTAATTGTTCTCTCTTATCAGAGTTCGTCACTAATTGTTCTCTCTTGTCAGAGTTTGCCACTAATTGTTCTCTCTTGTCAGAGTTTGCCACTAATTGTTCGCTCTTGTCAGAGTTTGTCACTAATTGTTCTCTTGTCAGAGTTTGTCACTAATTGTTCTCTCTTGTCAGAGTTTGCCACTAATTGTTCTCTCTTGGCAGAGTTTGTCACTAATTGTTCTCTCTTGTCAGAGTTTGTCACTAATTGTTCTCTCTTGGCAGAGTTTGCCACTAATTGTTCTCTCTTGTCAGAGTTTAACACTAATTGTTCTCTCTTGTCAGAGTTTGCCACTAATTGTTCTCTCTTGTCAGAGTTTGCCACTAATTGTTCTCTCTTGTCATAGACATAGTCTAGACATAGGAAATTACCAGTGCGTAGGTTTTACAAGATTTTACAAGATTACTACAGTGTTTGTTTATTATTATGTCGATCCAATTTGGTATGTTTTCTAAAAGCCTGTTATTCAACTGCCTCTCTGTTCTGCCAAAGTAGGTAGTCTGGCATGTGCCTGTAAATTAAAAGAAATTCGTTTGATTTGGTGTGCAGAGATCCTGGTTCTTTTATTGCGGGATGGGAATATGTGTGGTTGTGTATCTAATAACTGGAGCTCCAACACAGAACGTTCGGCCGACCGCTGTAGTGCGTTGGTCTCTTCCTCCCCCACCACCTCCCCGGTAGAGATAAATTATTTTTACTCTGTTAAACTGTCAGAGACTCGTTACACTGGAGTCTTTGTGTTCCTTCTTCTCTGTTGTGGGTTTCCGCAATTAGGCTAGCGATAGTGCGCCAGCATCTATCAATAATTTTGATACCAATCGTAGGGAGTCAAAACCATATTCAATGTATTTATCAAACTAACCTCTGGACGCGACGACGTAATGCAACGCCTACAGGGCCGACTCACTGCAGCGGTCGGCCGACGCTCTGTGCTGCAGCTCTAGTTATTACATGGTTTCATTATTTAATGCCACACAGCAACACGGGTTACATACAACATTTCAACACTCTATTTCTTACATTCCATGACAGTGACTTTTTGCAGGAGATACTTTGCATTTTCTGAAATGCAGCTTTTGCTTTACATTTTCTGCTCTTAATCTCTGTCGTGCATCTTTAATCTGATGTTATAATTGCCTCTGTGTGTATCCAGTTATCAATTTACTGAACATAGAAATCGAATTATTAGTTCCATATCTGATACTGTATACACTTTTAGGGACAGTTTTCATCCTCCAGGAGAAGTTTCTAAAATTGCAATATATCATATTTATTTTAGATAAAATCAGAAAATAATTCGGACGTTGAAACACACGCACGCACGCCCACATATACGCACGCACGCAAGCTCAGGCGTGCACTTACATACAGACACACACATAGGCGCCTATTGCGAAACTAGCTAATTCCAATAAACTTAAGCCCATCGAAGTTTAGTCCTGCAGATGATAGAGTTTGTCCTGTGGCTTAATGATAGTACCCTATGCACTAGAATATTGGAAATGAGAGAGGTTGTATCTCGGCGTCACAGGCATGGTGTTTTCTCTGGTGCAAAAATCTCGCCTGCTCTTGGCAGATTTACTCCCCTTTTCGCTGCTGGCCAACGGGCGCAGTGTAGGGACAGTAATACACACGGTTTTCACACAGTTCTAGTCACTTGTTCAATTTCAGTAAAAATAACTAAACTAGTTTCCTTGTGGCAAATAAAAAGAGCGATATCATATTACTAAGAAAGAAACGTATTAATTTAATGACGTAATATTCAGCGAACATGGCTCCGCAAAATAATACTGTATATTAAAACTGGTTAAGCACTCTACCTTTGTCTGGACGGAAATATTCTGTGACTACCAAAATGAACGTCAGCATACTTTAGTTTCAGACGACAAGCAGACAATCGGTGGTGCCAACAGAGTCATGTCTTAGAGATACAGAAACTGCAGACTGACATTGAACACGGCTCTTGAAAAAGTCCTATGCGCATTAAGACTAAGGACTCTTCAGCCGTAAGACTCGTTCAAGAAAACAGCAAGTAAAATCATTCATATGGACTGTTAGTAAGAAATCACACGAAACGCGCATTCTGGGAATGAAAGATAATGTTTGAGTAGGAAACCGGACCTGTGCTGAACGCAGAGACAAGAGTTATTTTCTTGGATCAAGACAAAAGAAAAGTAAGTTGATGTAATGTACTTTAGTCAGTGGATAGGGAAGCCAATTAGAGTAAGTTATTATAGCGAAGAAATAATAAGGTAGGCTTACCCTACCAGCTAAAACAATGAAATATGAAAAAAAAAAGTTTACGGTAGTGTATTCTACTTCTTTTTATCCTCCTCATTCTTTTTCTCCCTCTCCGTCTTTTAATCTCACACAGGCTCATAATCACTTTACTCCAAGGGACCAGAGGTGTTTCCAAGGCATCAGGGCCAGGTTCTATACTGGCCAAAACCTACTAACACGTCCTAGTCGTGCGTCCTGGGCAACAGGTCCCTTCGGGGTCCTGGCTAACGTAGTAGGATCGCTGATTCTTCCGAAGTCGGAGAGTATCTGCCTGCACGGCGAGGAACCACCAGTCTGCACACCAATAAGCCAGACATGGGACAACGGATACTAAATCAAACCTCAGTCCTGTATGACACCACATTGATGTTGGACAACAGAATGTCTTCATCCGACATACAGGACTTCACGCTAGAGTTCACAGCCAGCGAACGCAAGCAAGCAACTTTACGCCAAGCCCGTTGTGGTTTCGTTCATAATTGGTTGGAATGTTTTGCAGCTAGAATTTTCTGCAGGACGAAGTAGCCAGTTATACACCAACTTTCCTAAGTCGCCTTTTACGACATGCATGGTAGTTTACAGTTTTACTATTCTTTGCTTCCCTTGTGGGCCACGGCAACACACTGACGCCATATCTTCTGCTTCCGTACTATTTTTGTCGCGTGATTGTTCAGACATTTCTTTAAACCCCTAAATCACTTTCCTGCTCTGGGCGTCCCCCACAGTGCAGACCCTTTAGTGTTAGACTGAGTGCGCACTTTATCATTTCGCGCCAGAGAGGCGTGTTTCCATCTCATTTAGCATACATCGAGAGGCAGGCTGCGCTGACTTGACCTGTCCAGCGTTCCTTTTCCATACACGTTAACCTAGATAGTTGATCTCGCTCATCCTCTGAGTGACCTGTATTTTTATTATTAATGGCACGCAAATTATTCATTAACATACTCTTCGTCATCATTGTCGTCTCCTACTCCTCCTCCTCCTCCTCCTCCTCCTCTTCCTTTTCCTCCTTCTTCTTCATTTCCTCCTCCTTCCCTTCCTCCTCTCCTTCCTTCTCCTCCCATCCCCTTCCTACCCGTCCTCTTCCTCCTCCTCCTCCTCCTCCTCCTCCTCCTCCTCCTCCTCCTCCTCCTCCTCCGCCTCCTCCTCCTACTACTACTACTTCTTCTTCTTCTTCTTCTTCTTCTTCTTCTTCTTCTTCTTCTTCTTCTTCTTCTTCTTCTTCTTCTTCTTCTTCTTCTTCTTCTTTCATGTGGGGTTGGTTTATTTCCTCTAGACAGATTCCATTTAAAGTAGTCGGGCTCATCTCCCGAGTAGTAGGTTTACTTTGATAAGACTTGTGCCAAGGCAACGGCCTTGTGACCTACTCTTTGCAATTTCCAACTGCCATGGGGGGTGGGGGGGGGGGAGCGTCAGCGTGCACACGGGAACTTCTATTGTTCGTGTTATATGAAACGACTAATGCCATAATTACAACCCAGTGTTTCTTTTAAAATCTCACCCATGCTGGGATTCGAACCAAGTACCGTCTGAGCCACAGGCGGACACCGACACCTCTCAGCCGCCCACCCTTGAAGATTTGAAACACATTTTCAAATCACTGCAGCTTTTGCACGTGTACTATCCATAATGTCAAGACACTGCAGTTTTTGCAAGTGCACTGTCTAATCTTCAAAATACTGCAGCTTTTATGACTGTTCTGTCTACATCTCTAGAATACTGCGCTTTTTCAAGTGAATATCTACATAATCAAAATACTACAGCTTTTACAAATGTACTATCTACATCTTCAAAGGCATGCCGCTTTTACATCTTCAAAATACTGCACATTTAACAAGTGTACCATCCACATAATCAAATTACCGCAGCTTTAACAAGTGTACTATCCACATAATCAAAAACTTGCACCTTTAAAAAATTTATTATCCATATAATCAAAATACAGCAGCTCTGACAAGTGTATTCGCCATATCTACAAAATGTTGCAACTTTAACAAGTGTACTATCAACATAATCAAAATACTGCACCTTTAACAAGTGTACTATCCACATCCACAAAATACTGCACCTGAAGATTTGAAACACATTTTCAAAGCACAGCAGCTTTTGCAAGTGTATTACCCACAACGTAAAGATACTTCAGAAAAAGTATGGCTGGACGACCCTCTGGCCTGAGGTGTCCCCTAGTGACAATCAATAAGTGCTGCATCCATATTCCCCGGTGTTCTGTCTAATCTTCAAAATACTGCAGCTTTAACAAGTGTACTACCCACATAATCAAATTACAACAATTTTTACAAATGTGCTATCCACATCTACAACATACTGAAGTTTTAACAAATGCAATGTCCACATAATCAAAATACAAAAGTTCTAATAAGTGTACTATCCACGTCTACAAAATAATGCAGTAAGCTCGTACGAGGCCCTCACCTGCGGGACTTGGCTGAACGCCTCTAAGCCGGGTCCCTTGGGTGTCAGGGTCTGGCCATACCTCGCCACCGGCTCGTGGTGGTGAGGTCTCGGTGGATTGACGCTGAGCCGCCAGCGTCTGCAGCCTACCTTGTGCCAGACGTATTGGTTACCCATTCCTCTGGAATACACAAGACTAGGCCGAGAGAGGGGTCATGTCGTTTGGGCATCACATGATTCTCTGAAGCTCTGCCCAGACATTGTGATGGAATATTGGCCACATTCCACTCACATACTTTGGTCTGTCAAGACTGCAAGGTGTCAACAACTATCCACATAATCAAAATAAATATAAAAGCTTTAACAAGTATACCTGTAACGTGACCGTCGTCGTTACCCAGCCGACCTATCACTGTTACCATGTATAATGACCCCTGGGTATATACACTTGGCCTTCCTATCTGCACCGAGCCCTCCCAAATATCCCAAGAAGTTTCAGTCTACAGGTCCCCTACCAGATTCGGGACTCCCTCTATCCTCCCCTCTCTACCTAGGGACGGTGCATAGATTTCAATAAAGAAATGGTAACCAAAAACAAGAAGTTTCTTATGCACTAGATTTCAGAGCAAGATGTTGAAGAGCCTGATAGGAAGGATATCTATTTACAATATAGATGACAGAGGATAGTAAAGTCAGAGATGATCCCATGATCATCATAAGGCACTAGAAGATCTGTTGTGTATATCTGTCGAGTCGGTCTCTGAGACTCACCGGGCTCTCTCCCAGCACTGCTGTGTTGAAACTTGTGGACTCTCCCGGCCTTAATCAAGTCCCCGGTGAATTTGAAATGGGATTAGTCATTTGGACGCAATTTGACAGAATGGACTACCACCACAGATAATAGCATAATTGTCACTCGCTGAAATAGTCACTATTACTGATTTTCAGAAACAGTCTGGCTGGGCGATCGTCTGGCCTGAGGTGTCCCCTAGTGACAATCAATAAGTGCTACATCCATATTGACCCTGAATAGTTCTCAGAAGCTATAAGCAACTGTAGCCGATAAGTGTCATAGTACTCCTGACTGGGCTATAGAAGTTCTCATAAGCTATCATCAACGGTAGCAGATAAGTACCAGCGTAGGTTGTCGAGCATCATGACCAGCCTGACTCCACCTGAGTCTGGTCACCTAAGATCAAGTAGTATACAATTGAGTCTCAATAAACGATCAAGTCAGTTGGATCAAATCGTGATCTGGCATGGATATACTCATCGCACATCACCTAAACGGGTGACCAACAATGTACTACCTGGTGCATAAGGTAAGGTAGCATTCAACGAAGACGATGGAATTGATGTGCTCCCAGAGCCATGACTTCACCCAAGCCTGGGCAGTCTCCCTGGAGTGAGCTTGTAACCAAATCGTTTCCATCTGATTATCAGCTTCATTGTTAACACATATATCAGGCAACACCTAAGACCAGGAACCTTTAACCTGTTCAGCCGTGATTACTGTCGAGTGCAGGACTGCCCATGTCGACAATATAAGCTGTTCTTCGAGCGTCTGCTCCGGTGGACAGATTGAGTGAAACTCACCACAAAATGTCGAGTTTCTGAGTTGTGTATAATCTCGATGCACGGAGAAGTTGTGTACCTCGCAGAAAGTCACGTTCTGCTTGGATCATGAATTCAATCCACGAGGAAATCATTCCTATTCAGTTCACAGGGTATTTGAGAGCACAACGTTAACTCGAACTTTCTAATCGAGCAAGTTAGAGAAGATTCTCCACTTGTCAATCAGGCCGACTTTTCCCTAGTTAAAATTAACCTGGAAACCTCCTTATTACGCAAGTTCTTCCTACGGGAATTCCTTCCGAGAAGTCCAGCTCGTTTAGGGGAACTCGCGACAGTACCATCCAAACAATTAAAAAAAAAAACAGCTTAAACAAGTGCACTATCCACATCTACAAAATTCAGCAGCTCTAACAAGCATACTATCCACATTTTACAAAATACTGCAGCTTTTACAAGCCTAGAGACTATATCTTCAAAATATTGCGTCATTTGCGAACATACTGTCTACATCAGTGTTTCCCAACCTTTTTTGTACCATGCCCCACTTAAGCCTTTCTAAAATTCATATTGCCCCCCTCCCCCGCCCCATGCCCCCCCCCCCTCAACATATACATTATTTTTAATATTCAAAAATTGAAATGTTCACTAAAGAAACTTGAATGATAGGTTTTAGGAAGAAATCACTAGGTAATTATTGAGCAAACACAGTAAGTAAATTTTCAAAACATATAATGGAGAACTGAAATTCAAGTACAAAATAATTTTAATGAAAGATTTTTCTATATTATTTTAATTATTAGTAATTATTTATTATTTAAATTTAGTGAGATCCTTGCGCTTGATGCTTGCTGCAAAGAGATCTTATGTCAGGTTCCAATTTAGTTAACTTCAGTCTCAAGTCTCCCCGTTTTGGTTATATTCAGCCGATTTCTTCCATTTTCGAATTGCCCCCCTTAACAGTCAAATTGCCCCCCTGTGGGGCGTGGGCCCCACGTTGGGAAACACTGGTCTACATCGTCAAAAAAACTGCATCTTTTGCAAATGAACTGTCTATGTCTAAATCGTCAAAATACTGCACCTTTTTCATATATTCTGTCTACGTCTAGACAATACTGCATCTTTCACACGTCGTTTGAGTGCGGTGGTGTATATTTAGTTGTGGTTGTTGATGAGAGGTTACTAGGCTAATGAGTGGCTTGATTATTGAAATTTGTGAATGTTCATAGTTGTCTTCCTACTATCAGCTCTTCATTTATCATTATCATTTATCATCTTCCACTTTTGCCGCCAAGTGTCGCGTAATTGGCGTTCCAGCGCTCGACTATTAAAATCAAAAGTACTCACTGTGGCATTATTCTCCCAAATATCTAACCGGTTGTGTGGCTTTAAGTTCTCTCAAATATTAACTTACCATGTGTGTGGCTTTAAGTTCTCCTAAATGTTATCTAAACACTTGTGTGGCTTTAAGTTCTCCCAAATGAGTGGCTGTAAGTTTTTCCAAATTCGTTCATTCATTCATTCATTCATTCATTCATTCATTCATTCATTCATTCATTCATTCATTCATTCATTCATTCATTCATTCATTGAGTAGCATGTCCTTGGCAGAACCTCGCTCCCTTAACAACCTTCCGGGAAACCTCTCGATCATAAGCGAGATGTCCCTCGTCCGATACACCCCTCCGGAGATTCACCGCCACATCCTGCACCCATATTCTCATTGTCCTTCCTTCTCCTCTCTTCCCAGGCATATACCCCTCCATTATTGTTCGCTCCAAACTTTTGTGACGTTTCAAGTGACCAAAATATTTAAATTTTATTTGTTTTATTGTCTTTAATAGCCAACCTTCTTCAATATTCACCTCTTGAAGTATGGAGGCATTTGTTCTTTTCTTTACCCAAGATATTCTTAGAACTCGTCTAAAACATTTATATTCAAAGGCATTTATGCGCTGTTCAGCTTGTTTAGTAAGTGTCCAGGTCTCACAGGCGTATGTTGCAATGCATGCTCTTAAAAATCTAATTTAATGTAGTTCTATCTGTCTCACTCCATAATTTATTCAGTTGTTTTAGTCTTTGAAGAGCAATTGATAGTCCGTACAGCGTTGCCAGTATTGGGCTTTACTCAATATTTAAATCTCAAATACCGAAACAACCAAATAAACAAATTGATAGTCGTCGTTTAATTTCTTTCATTGTGTCACCGTTGTTGGTAATCAATCTTCTTCTTCTCTTCTTCTTCTTCAGCTTTCCGAGCCATTGAGGTTCTTTGCTGCAAATACAATCCGTCTCCATTCGTCTCTCTGGTGGACCTTCTCTTGCCAGTCGTTGATTCCAAGTGCTTGTAGGTCTGTACATGTATTATCTCTCCACCGTCTTCTTGGTCTACCTCGGGGTCTACGGTCATTTATTTCCTGAGTGTAAGCGAATTTTGTTTCCCTATTATCTTCCATTCTTTCTATATGCCCCAACCATTGTAGTCTATTAGCCTTCATGATACCAGTGATTAGCGGGGACTTAAACAGATCATAAATGTCTTTGTTACTTCTTCTTTTCCACTCTCCACTTTGTGTATCCCTAATGGGTCCAAAGATGCGTCTTAAAATTTTGTTCTCAAAGGTTTGTAACAAGGCTTCGTCTCCTTTCGTTGTACTCCAGGTTTCAGAGCCATACAGCACAACTGGTCTGATCAGTGTTTTGTATATTGTGATTTTGGTGTTACGAGATAGCGCCTTTGATTTTAGTAGATGTTGTAGTGCATAGTATATCTTATTTCCAGAGTTGATTCTAGTTTGTATTTCTTCCCTTATGATGTTGGAGCAGTTGAAGATTGTACCCAGGTATTTGTATGTTTCCGTTCTTTTAATGGTCATATTATCTATTTGTATGTGGCCAGAGTTTTTAGCCATTCCGTCTCTTGAAATTACCATATATTCTGTCTTATCTTGGTTGATAACCAGCCCCATCTGTGGGGCTTTTTCCTTTAAGTGAGTCAATATTTCCAATGTCTTTTGTTCACTTTGCCCTATAATATCTATATCATCTGCATAACCAAGCAGCTTGGATGTTCCTCCAATATCACATTCCTCCTTTATCTTCCTCACAACTTTCTCTAGAGCCAGATTGAAGAGTAGCGGCGATAGTGCATCACCCTGTTTCAAGCCAGATGTTATTTGGAAGGGGTTTGATTTCCTGCCTTTATATGTTACTATATTATAAGTATCTTCCATGCATAGTCTGGTCATGTTGATTAACTTCCTTGGTATTCCAAATTCCTGCATAGCATTCCATAGACTATTCCTATGGACACTATCATAAGCCTTTTTAAAATCCACAAACATGTTATGGAGATCTCTTTTATATTCCCAATGTTTCTCGGCTATTTGTCGTAAGATAAATATCTGATCTATTGTTGATCTGTTTTGTCTAAAACCCGCCTGGTAGTCTCCTAATATGTCTTCTGAATATGGTTTTAGTCTATTTAGTAATACTGCGGATAGTATCTTATAGCTTGTGGACAGTAGTGATATTCCTCTATAATTTCCACATTGGAACTTGTCTCCTTTCTTAAAGATAGGTATCAATAATGACTCTTTCCAGTCATGGGGTAATTCTTCTGTCCTCCAGATTTTTATTGTTAGTTCGTATAGCTTTAGATGTAATGCATGGCCACCTCCCTTTATAAATTCAGCAGCAATTCCATCAGTCCCAGTTGCCTTATTGTTTTTAAGTCGTGTGATTACATATAGGATTTCTTCAAATGTAGGTTCTTCAATTTGTGGTTCACATGTTAGAACCTCTTCCTGTGGGAAAATGTTACTTGGAGCTTCACAATTTAGTAATTCAATAAAATATTCTTTCCATGTGTGTGCACATTTCCTCATTGGTATTTATCATATTCCCATTTTTGTCTTTTAAACCATATGTGTTTTGTTGGTGGCCTCGTTTCATTGACTTCAGTTCTTTAAAAAATTTTCTGGATTCATTTTTCTGGTGATTAGTTTCCATATCTTTGATTATATTACTCATATATTCTCGCTTCTGCTGTCTGACTATTTTTGTAGCCTCTTTACATTCATTTCTATAATGCTCTTCCTTTTGGATGTTATTGATGTCATTTAACCATACATGTCTGGCATTCTTCTTCCTAATGACTGCTTCTTCACATTTTTGATTGAACCATCTGTTCTTTCTATGCGTGGTTAACACACCGAGACATTCTTCTGCGGTAGATTGAATTGTATTCTTGATGTTCAACCAAGTTTGGTCAACGCTTTCCTCCGAAGGGTTTTGCAGAGTTTCAAGTTTACATTTTATTTCATCTGTAAATTTCTCTTTGACTGTAATGTCTTGTAGTTTTTCTCTGTTATATGTTGGGTGTAATCTTTGTAATTTAGTATAGAAAGCTCTCTTAAGTTTTATTTTAAATTTTGCTCCAACGAGGAAGTGGTCACCGTGGCACTCAGCTCCTCTATAACTTCTGACTTGCTGTATGTTTGATGCATTTCTGTTGTTAATTAAAATGTGATCTATTTGATTATAGGTTCTCTTGTCACATGATTTCCAAGTTTGTTTGTGTATATCCTTTCTTTGTAGTCTGGTACTGCTAATCTGCAGTCCTTTGGCTTCTGCCAGGTTGATGACTCTCCATCCATTATCATTTGAAGTTGTATGTAGGCTTTCCATACCGGCCACTTTTTTTTATTAGTTTGCTCTCTACCTATTTTTGCATTGAAGTCTCCCAGCACAATCAGGATGTCCTGTTTGGGGGTTTCTTCTATGACATCTTCCAGATCATTATAAAAGTCTTCTTTAATATCATCTTCTTTCTCTTCAGTAGGTGCATGTACATTAATCATCGTTATAATTTTCCATTTACCTTTTATTCGTAATTTACTAATCCTGTCATTAAAAGCTTTAAAGTTTAAAACGTTCCCCCATAACTCTTTTTTGATGACAAATCCTGTTCCTAATTCATGTTTATTTTGGGTGTTTCCTCCATATATTATAATCATTCCATTTTGCTCTAAAGTACCCTCTCCTGGCCACCTTATTTCATGAATTGCTGTTATATCCATTTGATATTCAACCAGCTCCCGGGTTAGTTCTTCGGCCGCTCCAGCTCGATATAGTGTCAGTACATTCCATGTTCCGTTGGTAATCAATGACCCAAGATATTAAAAATTTTCCACCACCTCCAATATTTCCTCATTAACATATATTTCTTTCTCCATAGTAGTTTTATCTGTATGCATTATCTTTGTTTTTGCTATGTTAAGATATAAGTTGTGATTTTCACTATTCAGTTGTGTTGAAACTATTTGGTTTTCTATACCATTGTGTGTTAGGATAGCAGTACTGTATCATCAGCATACCGAATCTCTGGTATGTCATGACCACCGATGTTTAGGGCATCATATAGCTCCCTGTTTATATAATCTCTTACATTTCTCATTATATTTTCGGCGTACAGGTTAAACAAATAGGGGGACAGCACACATCCCTGACGAACTCCTTGCTTGATGTCAAACCAGTCTGATGTCTCGCCATCTATTCTAACCACTGCTTGTTGGTCTAGATAAAGCATTTTTATGAGTTGTATTACATCTGATGGAAAGCCCATATTTCTCATGATTTCCCAAAGTTTCTGATGTTGTACACAGTCAAATGCCTTTGAATAATTCACAAAACATGAGAAAAGGTTTCCATTAAATTCTCTGCACTTCTCTATTATTAAACGCATGTCGAGAATGTGATCTCTTGTTCCTCTTCCTTGTTTAAATCCAGCTTAGAATTTTACTTGCATGACTGATCAGGGCAAAAGTTCACATATGCTGGTGCACTATTTCAGATTGCTATTTTTTTTTTAAATATCGGAATGAAGATAGTTCTCTTCCAATCTTTTGGTATTCTAGATTCTGTTAAGGTATTTCCCATCTTGTCACAGATAACATTCAACTGAGGTTGAACATTTCTTGTGAATAACTTCATTTCTTTGAACATTTCGTAGTCTCTTCCAGTCTTATGGTATTGCACTATTCTGGTACAGCAATCTTGTATATATTGATTTTTATCCTTTCTTGTGCTTTTTCTTATTTCTCGAGTTAAAGATTTATACTTCATCCTGCTGTTATCGGATTCACCTCCTTTCTGTTTCAGTTGCCTTCGTTGTTTAATTAATTCTAACGTTTCTAATGTATTTCATGGCTTATGTTGCTTTTTCTTGGTCGGAATTAAATCTTTGGCTGCAGTTATCAAGATATCTCTAGCTTGTACTGCCAGTTCATCAGGTGTCATTTCCTCTTGTACAGACATCAAAACCCCAAAACGATTCCTCATTTCTACGTTGTATGCATCTGGTATTTTTGTGAAATCAAAACAAAGTGGCCTTGGTCCTCGGGTAAGCTTTTTGAGTTTTAGATTCAGAGCTGCTTCTAATAACTGATGATCTATATCATAGTCTGCACTTCGTAGTGTTTTTGCAGATGTTATGCTTGATCTCCATCTTCTTTGTATTAAAATACAACCTATCTGATTTTTGGTAATACTGTCCAGGGACTTCATGTGAAGAGTCTTCTTGGGTGTTGTTTAAAATTTGTGTTGGCTATCGTTAACTCATATTCTGTGCAAAATTCGATTAATTTGCCACCTGCATCGTTTCTATTTCATAATCCAAATTTTCCTAAAACGTGTCTCTCATTTTCAGTTCTTACTGTACCTACTTTTTCATTAAAATATCCCATTATTATTGCTATATCATTATGATCAATCTTATTTAATCTGTCTTGCAAATGTGTGGCTTTCAGTTCTCCCAAATGAGTGACCTTAAGTTCTTCCAAATGTGTGGCTTTAAGTTCTCCTAAATGAGTGACTTTAAGTTCTCACGAATGTTAACTAACAGGTTGTGTGTGTTTAAGTTTTCCCAAATGTTGTCTAAATGGTTGTTTCGCATGAAATGTCCCTTGCCAAGAAATCACAACCTTCTAACAATGAACCTAAACTTATCCTCACCTTTCATCCACATGCCCATATCATCAAGCATATTTTACTCCGACACTAGTCTATCCTGGGATCCCACCCAACCACTCGTGCGGTATTCTCTAACGTCTCTATAGTTATTTTTTGCCGAAACAAGAGTATCAGAGACCACATTGTTTATGGTCGCCTCCCCAAAGATACTTCATCTGTGGGTACATTTAAATGCCACTGTAAGAATTGTCGGACATGCCCACACGTTTTTCTGACACCGACAAGTACATTCCCCCGAGACATCTTCTCCTTGAAAGATTCTTTCACTTGCACATCCAGCAATCTGATATATGTTATCATCTGCACACGATGTGACATGAAATATATTGGTCAAATTGGCAGACGCCTTGCCGACCGCTTTAGGGAACACCTTAGGGACATTAATCAAGGCGGGGACAAACCTGTCCCCAACCATTTTAATTCTTCTAACCACAATGGTCACTGCATTGAAATCTTGCTTCACTATCATTAGGCTCAAAATTGAAAGCCAATTAATAAACTCTCTGGGATGCATTTACCCAACAGGAATCAATACTATTGTTGATGCCTTGATATAACTATTCTATCTTCCTTGCAATTGATCCATATCGGACTGTTTACACACCATTTGGCAACACACATCCTATCTGGCACTCTATCAGCTAAACTGTACTTAAACTTTTGTAGCCCAAGAGAGCCTTTCTAAACCGTTTTAAACCACCATTTCCGCTTCCCTCCGGTCAACTAGGAGCTGTGTTAATTTTATTTTGCGTGTATTTTATTTCGTTGTTTATCTGTTTGTGTTGTCCTGTCCTTTACAAAGGTTCCTAGAACCGAAACGTCGGGTAGTCCATTGTGTTCTATATCACTTATTTTTATTTTATTACTTCAATATTATATTTTTATTTAATGTTTCTGATTTTGGATGTTTTCACCTGCGTATGGAGTCCTTTGTAAGGTATGTACTTTGTGTCTGTGTTTAGTATCTCTTCTTTTCGCAGGAGCTAAATATACCTAATTATTTGCATTTCATATAAGTTCTCCCAAATGTGTGGCTGTAAGTTCTCCCATATGTGTGACTTTAAGTTCTCTCAAATTTGTGGCATTAAGTTCTCCCATATGATGACTTTAAGTTCTTCCAAATGTGTGGCTTTAAGTTCTTTCAAATATGTTGCTTTAAGTTCTCCCAAATGTGCGACTTTAAGTTCTCCCAAATGTGTGACATTAAGTTCTCCCAAATGTGTGGCTTTAAGTTCTCCCACTTGTTACCTAACCAGTTATGTTGTTTTCAGTTCTCCCAAATGTTATCTAACCGTTTGGTGTGGCTTTAAGTTCTCCCAAATGTATGACTTCAAGTTCTTCGAAATGTGTTGCTTTAAGTTCTCCCAAATCTATTGCTTTCAGTTCTCCCAAATGTGTTGCTTTAAGTTCTCCCAAATGTTATCTAAATGGCTGTGTGGCTTTATGTTCTCCAAAATGTTGTCTAAATGGTTGTATGGCTTTAAGTTCTCCCAAATGTGTGGCTTTAAGTTCTCCCAAATGTGTAGCTTTAAGTTGTCCCAAATGTATGGCTTTTAGTTCTCCCAAATGGTGTCTTAATGGTTGTGTGGTATTAGGTTCTCCCAAATGTGTGACTTTAAGTTCTCCCAAATGTGTGGCTTTAAGCTCTCCCAAATGTTGTCTAAATGTTTGTGTGGCTTTAAGTTCTCCCAAAATGTGTGACTTTAAGTTCTCCCAAATGTGTGACTTTAAGTTCTCCTAAATGTGTGGTTTTAAGTTCTCCCACTTGTTACTTAACCAGTTATGTGGTTTTCAGTTCTCCCAAATGTTATCTAACCGTGTGGTGTGGCTTTAAGTTCTCATAAATGGTGTCTTAATAGTTGTGAGGTATTAAGTTCTCCCAAATGTGTGGCTTTAAATTCTCCCAAATGTTGTCTAAATGTTTGTGTGGCTTTAAGTTCTCCCAAATGTGTGGCTTTAAGTTCTCCCAAATGTGTGAATTTAAGTTCTCACAAATGTGTGGTTTTAAGTTTTCCCACATGTTATCTAACTAGTTATGTGGTTTTCAGTTCTTCCAAATGTTATCTAACCGTGTGGTGTGGCTTTAAGTTCTCCCAAATGCGTCGCTTTAAGCTCTTCTATATGTGTGACTTTAAGTTCTCTCAAATGTTATCTAACCAGTTGTGTGGTTCTAAGTTCTCCCAAATAATGTTTATCATGTGTGGTTTTACGTTCTCCCAAATGTGCTGCTTTAAGTTCTCAGAAATGAGTGGCTCTTTCAAATGGTATCTAACCGGTGGTGTGGCTTTCAGTTCTTCCAAATGTTATCTAACCGGCTGTGGCTTTAAGTTCTCCAAAATGTTATCTAACCGGTTACGGCTTTAAGTTCCTGCCATTCCGTTGACTGCCTTCCATAAAACAGAGCACGGACGACGAAGCCCTCTTCAGTCTGCATCATTTTGTTAAGCAATATAAAACACCATTTTACGCACCTTGAGGCGTATTAGTTATAAGATTCATGATGAGTGATGTGGTGAATATCACCCTGGCCACCTTTACTTCCCGGAACATTTTTTGGTACTAATTTTGGACGAAGTCAGTTAAAAAAATTAATCCGCCTCTATGGAGTTTCGAACATATGAGCAAGCAAAATGCACGGAATATATGACACATAATGAAAGGCAGCTTCTTCTTTTGTTTGCTATCAACGGCACCAAAAATACAATTTGGTGCCACACATGGAGGGAATTGTTGACACTCATGGAGATAAGGAATACAAGTCGATAGTTATAGAGCCACCAATTACATTAAGTATACAAATACGTTGTCCCGAAGCAGCCTCCTGCTTTGAGTTTGTTATGTGATAGAGCCATCACATTTTGTAGGCCTGAGAAGGAAGAATAGATGGCTAATCTGTCCCTCACTTTGACAAGCGACAAGGTCAGCACCCTATACAAAATGTAGCCCCGAGGCGTTACAATTGTTCCTTTACATTTTTTTCTTCTTTTTTTACATTAGCTCCATACAACACAAGGAAAATGAGGATCAAACAATTTACATCACGAGGAAGAGTGAAGACACTGTTCAAGAAATCAAATACACAATGACAGTCTGGGTAGACAGATTGTTTTGGTAATGTTTGGAGAGATGGAATGAAGAAAACAATAATGCAATGTGGAAAGTGTTGCCGATAGTGCTAGAGTTCAAACTCGATGACACAGGAGTAACAGAATGAAGTAGGCACACAGGGTATCACTGAGCACTGTTTATTATTCTTTAATTGTTCATAATCTACACCATTGGTTCTCAACCTTTTTTGGCCAGTGCCCCCTTCACCATATTTTTAGAACGTCATCCCCCCCCCCCCCCCCGTCACCATATTGTTAGAACGTCATTCCCCCCTTTCGTATTTCCTCCCTAAAAATTCCCCCCTACCCCTACACAGTATACGTAATAACTGAAGCTAAATTTAATAGCACATACTAAACAAGTCTAGGCGTCCACATAAAACGTGATTTGTGGGTCTACTTACTTTATAAAATGAATTTTAGAAGGGTGAGACGTACAGAACCGTAAAGTATGAAGGTAAAAACAAGATCAAGTAATCCGTTCTTGTATTAACGCAATCTTGAAATAATCTTCACCCCCCCCCCCCCCCCCGAAAACTCCAAAATTCCTCCTTGGAGGGGGGGGGGGGAATTCCCCACCGGTTGAGAACCACTGATCTACACCAATGACGTGTTACATGAACAAGCAAAGGCGTTTACGGATGATAACCTGGCATTATGGGTGTCTGGGGGGAAAATAACAAGACAGCAAGCAAGTTTGTGGAATCCCTAAACCATCTTAAAATATTAACAATAAAATGACTTGTAAATATAAACGAGGGAAAACATAAATTAAAATTATTGCACATTAACTAAAGCGAAAACAAACATACTTAACAGATTCAGTGCCACACAAAAAATAAGTTTCAGCCAAACAAGAAGGGATGGTGGAAAATGGGAAGTTGGAGTATGTCACAGTTATGACTTACAATTGTTAATATGGTAGCAGACATGTTGTTTTCTATATCAAATTGAAGGGGGTTTCTTAGAGAAGACTATTGTATATAAGCCCATGACAGATACGGGGAGTCTCTTAAATCGATTAATCATCCCATGCCACTTAATCAGTAAAGCTCTAAAGATATGAACTATCAGAAGAAAATGTGAGTGTATGCCTAAGTTAGTATCAATCTGGGATGTAGACTAACTAGTACACGACAAAAAACATGAGTTTTCGCAAAATATGAAACAGACTTTAAAACACAATCTACTTGAAGTGTAAGCCATCACATTATATAGAGGCAATGCAATCTACATAACCAAGCGGCACGCGGGTATGCAGTAACCAAAGAGGTAAATTATCTAAAAAATGTCATCATCATCCAGTGCCTTGCCGGCTGGCGTTAGCGATCATGCCTCTCCACAAAATACGATCTTCGACGTCATGGATCAATTCGTGTGTTGACTCTCTTCCGTGCCATGACACAAGACTGTCAATAATCGTTTCACACTGTCTTCCTCTATCTCTCTTTCCGCAAATCTTTCTGGTTGTCATAACATGTTCCAGTTTTTGTTTTCTCATAAAAATTAACGGCGATAAAACAACTATGCTGAGAGAATAATTAATCGAGCGATAAAACCAATATCCGTAAATGACACGAATAAGATAGGAAAACTACAATACTAGCCAACAGAAGGGATTACAGAGTACAACAAGAATCAGAGCAATGTACACGGCTCACAACATACACCCAATCAATTACACAATTAATGAACTGAATAGAAAGCGGCTTTAGAACAAAAAAGAACTGTTGTCCCCACCATACCAGGCCGCGAGCACAAAATGACAAAACAGTTATGAAATTTCAGAGCATTTCTTTTGAGGTCAGAATGGCTGAAGGATAAAAGTGATCGTCCTTAAACTCCCCGGTATGCTGATGCCGAGGTTGCGGGTTCAACCCCTATACGGGTCAGTTGGACTAAAATGTTGACTTCCATCCTTGACTTGGGACGCAGATTACAATTACCTCAGAAATCGGAATGTTTTCATCTGACGGCGAGGAATACTGATAATCAGGAAAGCTAATCCACACGCAAAAATCACTTCAGTTCACTAGGAGTAGTAGCACGCATAGAGACTACGCTTGAGTTCAAAGCGAGCGGACGAAAAAAAAAAATAACATTCCTGTTAAGTAAAGCAAAAAACTGGCTACCGTTGTGATGATTTGTAATCATGCAAAGAGTTAGGATAGGATGCAGAACGTTTTGTGCAAGACATCACTCTCCTTGAAAGTTTGAAACATCGTTCTTGCATGTTGCATAGAACCAGATTTAACATACGGCTGCGAATCCTGGACAATTAGTAAACATTCGAAAAAAGCATTGGAAGTCTTGGAGATGTGGTTTTATAGAAGAATGCTGAAAATTAATTGGACAGCCAAAATGAGAAGACAAAAACTGGAACATGTTGTGACAACGTGAAAGATTTGCGGAAGGAGAGATAGAAAAGATTCTTGAGACTTTTGTGTCATGGCATGGAAGGGAGTCAACACGAATTGATCCATGAAAAGATTCTGGACACTTTTGTGTCATGGCATGGAAGGGAGTCAACACGAATTGATCCATGATTTTGTGTCATGGCATGGAAGGGAGTCAACACGAATTGTTCCATGACGCCGGAGATCTAATTTGTGGAGAGGCATTGGCCACAAGGCACTGGATCATAATGTTACATTGTGGGCGCTTACTGCCTGATGCCTGCGCAGAGTTGATGGACTAGGATGGTGTGAATGAGTCGCCGATGAAGAGCATAGGGAACGACTTGAACAGATTCCAGCTGGTGGAAATATCAGTGGAAGATACTGGCGCTGCGTGGGACAAACTTTGAGAAGACCTGATGGTGGTAAAGATGGGTGTCTTTCCTCTGTAAGCCGCGAGACAGACCAGATAGATGGAGATCTAGGAGCATGAGGAAAGGGGCATTTGAGAACTGATGTGGGAAGGGCATGGTGGTAGCTGCAGGAGATAGCAAAAAATAAGGTGACTTGGCATGAGTTAACAGGAGATAGCCAAAAATAAGGTGACTTGGCATGAGTTAGTTAAGGTCTTCTGCTCCAATGGCGTATAAAGGCCAGAATGGGAAGATTAATGCACTTTGAACTTCGGTCTGGTCAAAGTGTAGGATCCAAAATAAGGAAAGTGGAAAATAATTCTTCAACAAACAGGGACATACATCACGGGAAGAAAATTGTTTGCGCCCGCCTCAAATGTTTCCGCGTGAGAACTTGCACGAGAGTTTCTTCTGTCTAACGGCTGATGCTGCTTTCTGCTTGGGAAATTAGCACGGGTGGATGCGTTTCCGAGCCCAGAGCAATGCTAATAATATATGGACAATATAGCATTTGTTACAGGTTATAAAAATACAATTTGTACATAAACGGAACTATTAGAAGCAAATGAGGCCTATTGTAATATCACCGCGTGATAAACACAGACCAAAGCAAGTAAATGTTACATGTAATCAACATGTAAAGCGGCTTATTAGCCCTAACAAGAGGCTATTACAATTATTTTATTTACCCAATTACTGTATTTTTCTTTCTTGTTGTATTTGAGTAACGGTTTCAAAGTAGCATGCTAAAGATAGCATAGATCGTAAATCGACAACATGCATGCTTTGAACTAATTGCAGACTAGATTATTCTAGAATGATGTTTCTTAAGCCATGCGATATATTTTCAAATCGACATTAATATTTCATAGCAGGCACGTTAACGACGTTGTTAGCGAATTTCGCAGATAATGTCATGAGCACCGTCCAACTAGGGTTAGACGCCTAGACTCGTCACTTGCGAAAGTGAGGGAAAGATTAGCTACCTATTCCCTCATGCATTCAGACCTATAAAATGTTATGGCGCTGTAAGATCACAGATCCATATGAAGAAACTGCTTCGAGATAAATTATTAATTTAATTATTAGAATTTCAAATGACAAAGGTGAGCACACATATCTTCTTCGTTGACTCGTCTTCTCCTTACAGCCTGAAACTTTCATTTACTGCCAATATAGTACCTTGCGGTGTATGACTGGGGGGGGGGGGTATTTGAGCCTGAGGAATTAAGGCCGCCTAGCTATAGTGCATTCACATTTGTTTGCTTCCATATAACAATCCATATCTCAGTAACCAACTGAGGGAAAATTATGAGATTTAGCATATAACCTTATGATCATGTCCACCCAACAAAAACATTTTTGTTCTGGAGATTGTACAGCAGATTTCAATGTTTGTTTATATGCGGTATATAATTTACGGGTCAGAGATTAAGTCGATAAATTTAAATTATTACACCGTCAGCCAGAAAATCAGCGTTCAACGTTGAATATTCTCCGTGGTTCACGGGATTGGTCTTATGGCAAGAACCCCGCGCTGTTTATACTGGGAGTTTTCAGAGGTGTCGTCAATGTGGGTTCTTTCATGAAACCTGATTTAAAAAAAAAAAAATCTTACCACTTATCGCTAACATTGAAATGTGTGAATATTGTTCGATGGGATTGAATGTGAAATTTTGTACAATTCAAAGCATCACTATGAAGTTGTACACATATTTTTGTCAAGAAGCTGATCGCAGGAAAGTGTTTTATACTATTACAAGTTCCGAAAAAGAACAGTGCATGCATTGGGTTTGAGTAAACGGTCATTTCGTCGATGGGTCCAAGAATCTGGAATTAAGCCAACACGCAATCACCAAAACGGTAGGTAGAAAGGTTATTGTAGACAGCTTTGACAATGATGTCATAAGGCGAGCTTTTATAAAAATGCTTTTAAAGCGTCCCTTAAAAGTCGACAGGATCGACTTCATTGCACCGGGTTCTATGCCATATGGCTCGGTCTCTTTCCGCAGCGCGGAAAGCGTCGCACAAAGCACAAACTCCGCAGCTCTAGCGACGACCCACAGGGGTCTCCGAAAAATTTAACCCGTGAACCGAAGGACGCGGCCCGGAGTCGAACCCACAACCTTTGGAGCCCGAGGCAAAAGGCTCGACCACTTCGCCGCGGAAGACTACTAAAATTATAAAAATTTTGGATTTTATATCCAGGATTATCCAGCATGATAAAAATGCTGGATACCAAAGAAACAGTAACTGTAAGAAAACCTAGGTTTTGGTTGAGAAAAACAATAACATAGAGCTATCCAAAACAACTTTGTGGAAAATTATAAGGACATTAGGCTTCACTTTTAGAAAGTACACGGGATGTAGAAATATCCTTTGCGAGCAACCGCATTTAGGAGTCATGAGAAGCAGATACCTACGTGAAATAAGGGAAAAGTGAAAAAAAAATTATGGCATAGTGTATTTGGATGAAACGTAGATCAATGCGCACGACACAAGTGATAAGGAATGGCAATCAGTGGAGGGACAGATAAAGCGATTTGTGCCCAGTAGTATAGGACAGCTGTTGGCCATGGCCCATGCTGGTAATACGCACAATGGCTTACTATAGAATGCTGGGCTCGTGTTCGTATCAAAGCATACAGACAATAGGGATTATCATAATGAGATGAATGGTAATGTATTTAGAGCTTGGCTCGAGAATACAGTACTTCCATCCCTTTATAGACCGTCTTCTCTAATCATGGACAAAGCATCATATCACAATGTTGTTGCCCAAGAAGACAAAATACCCACGGCATCGAGCACAAAGGAAGCAATAAAGATATGGCTTCGAAGGGAAAATATACCATTTCCAGAAACGTATTTCTAGCTACATTTGTTGTCCCTTGTAAAACAGTCGCAAAAAAGCAAGAAATATCAAATCGACAAGTTGATAGAAGAGCATGGCCATGGGATCTTAGACTTCCGCCGTATCATTCTCATTTAAACCCTATAGAACTTGTGTGGGCTAAAATTAAAGAACAGGTGGCAGCTGCCAATTTCAAATTGTCTGACGTCAAGATACTAACTCAGTCCACGCTATTAAATATTGATAAAAGTTAGTGGAAAAAATGTGAGGACCATGTGTTGAAAGAGGAAGAGGACTATTGGAGAAAGGATGGATATAATTTTATGCAACCGAGAGCAGTCATCAACCTACTGGAATCGTCAGACACAGATTAAGGTCTGAGCAGATCGCAGACCTTAATCCACGTGCACACTTACTGGGATATTTTGCTCCAACTATTCAGACGAATTGCAGGCCCTAAACATTACAGCATCAGCACAATGTCAATGGCAACAGTTTGTATTCCATAGTGATGAATTTTTAATTCCGCAAGCCCTCAGCGGTGACAAACAACTGGTATTTAAAATAAAAAGCCAAAAAAAAAAAAAAAAAACACATGCACACTAAATGCATTGAATATCAACAGAAGAGTAATATTGCAGTGGAAACTGACATATTGTGGCATAACAAGAAACGTGAGAGCAAACACGTTGTCAAATTAGGGGAAAACACACGTGCATACGAATCAATCTATAAACTTCAATGAAAAGAGGACCAACATCTTGGTCGTTAAGAATAAAGCCCACTACAGAGACAGTGACAACTATTTTCATAGTGCAAAACAGGTAATCATGTTCCGTCTCTAAACGGTAAACAGCAGAGTAGACAATCTTTCACGAAGACTCAAAGCGGGTCTGTCACCCATGTGTACGTGTGAACAAACTACACAGACAGCTGAACAGATCCTTAAAAATGGACACATGATGACTAAATTGCGGTATCATTTCTGGTCACTCCATACGCACATAAACGCACAGCTATTTGGAAGCTTTCACGAACTCAATATAAAAAGCTAAATGCACCTTAGTAACATGAATATTTGTGTACACATTATTAACCAGCATCTGAAGAAACAAGAAGGAAATGAAAATTAAGGTAAGAAATATATTCCTTCTACTTTCCTGTCAATTTACACATTATTTACCCCATGCCTCTGTAAATTCTCTGTCTTTACTAATATTACACATTGCACCCCTCTCGGGAGTCTCCGTGGTGAAGTGGTCAAGCCGTCTGACTCCGGCTGCGAAGGTTGTATGTTCGATTCTGGGCCGCGTCCTTCATTTCACGAGTGCATTTTTTCGGAGACTCCCTAGGGTCGTCGCTGGAGCTACGGAGTTCGTGCTTTGTGCGACGCTTTCCGTGCTGCGGAAAGAGACTGAGCCATATGGGATAAAACCGGGTGCAATGCAGTCGACCCTGTCGACCTTCAAGCTACTTTTTTATTGCACCCACCCCCATACGAATCTGGCTACGCCTTGTACTTGTGCCGTTACCCGAAATGACGTGCTTTACTGTAAGACTAGTTTGTTAGCATGAATTCACTACATTTTCGTCAAAACATCAAAGAAATGTCGCCGCTTTCGATGATTTAAGTTGCTTTTGGACCTATCAAAGACATATTCCTTGGGTGGGGGTAAATATAAGACGGCATGAACAATTTCATAACGCTGCAACAGACAGTTTTCAAAATAATTGAGTGTGAATGACGGCATTCATTTCTGGACAGACTATAGTGCAGTCGCTGGGAACTGTGCAGGTTAGGATTTTCTTTTTGCCCCCGACAGAAAAAAATCCCACGCCTTACCGAGAATTCGAGCCACTCGGCCAGTCGTCCCTCACAGCCTGAATCTTCAGCCTGAAAATATTTAAACAGTGCAGCAGCCAATTACGTTATTGACAAATGCCGTATAATTTGTTCTCAAATAAACTGGATCACAATTATTTTATCTGTTTTTCATCAAACAAATGCCCCTGTAGCAAATGTTTAGCTGATATGTTGTCAGTTTCTGTTACCTTTTTGTCAAGCTGTTTAACATACAGTATCTCTGTCTGTTATACCCTGTGCCATGTTCCTTCTATAGACCAACTAAACACACAATGTGACTACGAAGCTCGAATAAAGGAAACACGTACATATCGACAAAAAGAAACACGTACATATATCGACAAAAGGAAACACTTACACATATAGACAAAATTAATCACGTACATGTATGGACAAAAGGAAGCACGCACATTTATCGACAAAAGGAAATACGTACATATATAAAAGCAATGTTTTCCCGTGGTGAATTTGAATAACGAAGACACAAACAATTGATTGCACGATTTATTGCCTGGCATATTTCGCTGCATCTCGTCAGGTACATATTGCAGAAGTCATACAACATAAAGTGAAATAACTAGATAAATCCTTCAAGCTGAAATATATTGTAAATAATGTTGTAAAATATATTTCAGCTTGAAGGAGTTATCTAGTTATTTCACTTTATATTGTGTGACTTCTGTAGTATGTACCCGACGAGATGCAGCGAAATATGCCAGGCAATAAATCGTGCAATCTATTGTTTGTGTCTTCGTTATTCAATTATTAGTTAGTTAGTTAGTTAGTTAGTCGCAGTTCCAACTTCACAGCAACGGGTCGTCCCCATTATGCTCCGTTCCTGTGCCAGTGAATTTCACACAAAATGCTTCCCACTGCCCAATGTGAAAAGTGGAAAAGACAGGAGTCTCGACAAACAACAGCCCGCACAGATACACTGTGCATAATGCCGCCGCCAGAATGTCAACACACCAGACCCCCACGAAACACCCAATTAATCTCTGATGGAATGGGCAGTCATTTTCCTATCTGGATGTTTCCTAGATGTTCACTTACACAGTCCACGAAAATACAGTTCATCACCGACGGCAGTGGCAGTCAACCAGACGCCCAGCAGCCACGCATTTCTGCATAAGGCAAAAACCGGTCAACTCTGGGACATAGCCACCTGCCATCGCTCCGAACATGCAGTCACGTTCAAAAAAAAAAAAAAAAAAAACTTGGGCAGATTCAAAAGCACTCAACATGAAACTCACAGCTCACAGTGTCGCGCCACGCACTCACTCAGTAGCAGGGCGACGGAACCATCAAGCCTCCTTAGTCGCCTCTTACGACATGCGTGGTAGGCTACAGTGTTGCTATTCTTTGCTTCCCTAATGGGCCCCGGCAACACACGGGAGGACCTATCAAAGACATCATTATTCAAATATATAAAAGTGAATGTTTAGTCTTTATTAACGCAGAGCACTTAAGGGTTACACCCTTGTGCCGTGATGTTGATCCGTTGACTAAACTAAACTAAACTAAACTTTATTAACGCACAAGAAACACACACGTTAACAGTCAAAGAAACGAGAATATTTAACAGGGGATCTAACGAACGGATTCTTCTTCAGATCCCCATTTAAGAGTTCGTGTTTAACATATGTTTTTATTGTTTTGTTTTTCTTGTTCCTTGATTAAGCATTGGCTTGTATCCGCGTGTTTTCATTTCGTCGAGCTTCTAGTCATATTTTGTGTTTAGCAGTAGTTAACACCCCTTTTCGATATTATTTATGTAACGAGGATAATATGTATAATTGTATTCTAGTGGTCTCGGTGTACTGTTGTCATTAAAGTGTCTAAAGAGCAAGAGGACAGACTTCATTGCACAGGTTTTTAAACATCTCACGTGGCTCGGTCTCTTCGGCCGAAAGTGTCGCACAAAGCACTAACTCCGTAGCTCCAGCGACAACCCTCTGGAGTCTCTGATAAAACTGCACTAGTGAACCTAATGACAGATACCGAAATCGAACCCACAACCTTATTTATTTATTTATTTATTTGTTTATTTATTTATTGAACTTTATTTAAAAAGGGTTAAAAATTGGGCGCGTAGGCCCGTCTTACATTCGGCCCTTCCAATCACTCATCTTTCGTTCATCAACAGTGCATGAGACATTCATATATGAAAAAAAAAACATTGTAAAATGAATGTTGCAAGCATAAACAATGCATATTATCATGTTATGTGACACACCTCCCACACAAACATCCCGCACTAACCCCCACACATATCCCTCACAAACTCAAACATTCCCACCCACCACACATCCCTCCACCCACTCACACATCCCCTCACCAATCCAGACATCTCGCTACCACAAATACACACATCCCTCATCCACATCCCAACCCACTCACATATACCCCAACCCACACAAACTCACCCACACACACATACTCCTCCACGCAACCCACCCACACACTCCCCAACCATACACATACCCCTCTCACACTCACACATCACCCACCCATACCCTCACATCTTCCCATCTACACACATATTTTCCCACCCACCCACACATCTCACATCCACCCACATCCACCCACACACCCCACCAACCACACATACATTCCCCACCCACACACACACACATTCCCTTCCCACACACATTACCACACCGACACACACTCACATCCACCATGCATACACACATCCCCTACTCTCCCTACACACGCCCCAACACACAATCCCCCACCTACCAACACCCACACACCCTCCATCCGCCAACACGCATACATACCACTACCCACCAACACCGACACAAACACACCAACCCAAACACACATTCCCCTCTCACACATCCCTCACCCACCCACATACTCCCCACCCACACACGCCCCATCCTTACACATATCCCTCCACCCACCTCCCCACCCACCCACTCATCTCCGCACCCACCCCCACATCACCCACAACCCACACATCCCACACTCATCCACACCTCCACACCCACCTATTCACACATCCCCCACCACACACAAACGTCCCCCACACACATATCCCCGCACACACACATCCTACACATCCCCACTCACACACTTCTCCCTACTCCCACACACATCTTCCACCCACACACACATCTTCCACCCACACACACCCCACAATCCACACACACACTCCCCACCCACACAACCCCCCACCAACACACACTTCCCGACCCACATACACATCCCCCACACACATCCCCCACCCATGCACACCTCCCCCATCCATATACACATCAGCCACATCCATACCCAACCCATAAAAACACCCCCACACCCCTTACACACGTACCCACACACCCCCTACACCATCCCCACACACCCATCCACATACTCCACCCATACATCCACACACTTCCTCAATATCTACCCACTCATACATACATCCTCCACCCACACACATCTCCAAACCCACACATATACCCCCTCCCACAAACCCATTCCCCCAACCTAAACACAATCCTCACATCTTGACACATACATGATGCATGCCTCACATAATCACTGAAGCTAATGTGAACACACTCCCACACTTTACACACACATACACTGACGATTATCGTGAACATTCTCACAAAAAAGGTAAAAAATGGAGAACAAATTATGCACATACATTGTGCAACGTAAAAAATAGTGATACGATTCAATATGTTGATTCCTAAAAATGACATAAACACGATGGAATAAGCAGTGCACAACCTTTGCAAGTACATGTTAGAAAATCAAGTGGCAGTAAACATGATAATATGAATGGTGAATATACAGAAAAACCACGGAATAGCACGTCGCATGACATACATGTGTTCAAAAGAAAACAATATGTTACACATTGTGTAACGAAGAAAAGGTTATGCAATTCAATAAAGAATATAGTTCCTGAAATTGACATAAACATGATGAAATACACAGTGCATATAGTACATGTTAAAATCAAGTGGCAGTAAAAATGATAATATGAAAGATGAGGATACAGAAGAAATATGGAATAGCATATATCTCTTTATTTTTCTTTCACGCACACTACACTATCTCTCTCATTGTCACACACACACACACTCTCTCTCTCTCTCTCTCTCTCTCTCTCTCTCTCTCTCTCTCTCTCTCTCTCTCTCTCTCTCATTGTTTCACTCTCTCTATCTCTCACACACACTCACTCACTATCACTCTCTCTTACTCTCTCACACAGTCACATACACACTATCTCTCGCTTCCTTTGTCTCATACTTACTCTTTCACTCTTTCATTCTCTTACATCCTCTCTTACTCACTCACTCCCCCCCTCCCCCACACACAAACACATAGTGAAAAATTATACCACTAGGTGACTTATAGAGGCATATAGTCGGTATGGAGTAAGTATTGAAAGAGTTTTCGGTTGAATGCGTAGGAACTCATTGGAGTTTTCAGATCTGTTGGAAGGTCATTCCATAAGTGTTCACCAAAATACGCAAAGCAAGTTTTGTATAAGTAAAATCTAGGTTTTGGGGCATATGATAAATTTAAGCGCTTGCTGTTCATTGTATGAGATTGAATCTACGGTTAAAGATACTCTGGGGTATTTTTAGATATTACTTTATTCACTAATTTGGCTTTGTTAAAAAGGAAACGCTTTCGAAGCCTTAGATGACTCTATACATTATCACTTTCAGTGTGTTGTGTGCCAGAAACTAGACGTATAGCCCGCTTTTGAAGAGAACAAAGTCGTTTCATATTGGATTTGGGGCAACCATCCCTGACTGTGGAACAATAATCGAGATGAGATTGAATATAGGATGTATAGAATAACTTTCGCGTGCTTTCGTCCAGGAAGTGCTGAATTTTAGCAAGTTTTTAAACTTTCTGTGCTGTTTACTTGGTAAGGACGTGAACATGAGAGCTCCAATTTAAATGCATATCAATTAAAAGACCTAATGACTTATGTTCATTAACATTAACTATAGGTAACATGTCTATGCGGAGTTCGAGCGCTGCCCCAGTTATAGCTAGTGTCTGAAGTTTTTGTCTGGTCGTTATTAGCATGGATTTTGTTTTGTCGTTGTTAATTTTCATGCGGTTTTCATTGCTCCATCTAGTAAGATTATCAAGTTTTTTTGTTGTAAATAACTTTCTAATTCACTACGGTTCTCCTGACTAACATACATAGTACAATCGTCCGTAAATAGATCACATGTCGTATTGAGATACAGAGGAAGGTCGTTAATATAAGTTGCGATAAGCAGCGGACCTAGTATTGAGCCATTGGGGTATACCAATATTAAGCTTTGTGGGTCTTGATATACGACTGTTAAAGGACACGACTTGTTGTCTGTCGGATAAAAATGATGTCATTAGGTTTACCACTAGTCTTCATTTGTTTCAATTTGCTAATTAAAATATTGTGATATACCATATCAAAAGCTTTGTTAAAGTCTACAAACACCGCTCCACAAATCTTGCGATTGTTGATGTTAAAATGCCAATTATCGGTCATTTTTGTTAGAACACTATGGCAAGAATATTTAGGTTGAAACCCAGATTGACTGTCAATTATTACATCGTTATTAATTAAATGATGTAATGTTATTTTATGAATGTGCTTTTCTAATGGCTTTGATAGCGACGATAGTAAGGAAATAAGTCTATAATAACCCAAGACATTGTTATCATTTGAGCCATTTTTAAAAATAGGATAAACGTTAGCAGTTTGTAATGCAGACGGAAAGTAGTTTTTGGCAAGGCATTTGAGTATATATGAACGTTAAGGATTCACTAATGATTGAGGCGGTACTGCGAAGAATTCTATTACTGATCCCATCTAGACCGTGTGAGTTTGTTGCTTTGAGGTTTGAGAGATATTTATATACTTCTGCAACAGACATCAAGGGAATCTCAGCGGGAATATTTCTAGTGCACTTCTTCTCACAGAATGATGATAATGAACTTAAATTACATGATGATTTTGGTATTGAAGACTTTAGATTCTCTATTTCCGATTGAAAAAAAAAAAAAAAAAAAAAAAAAAAAAAAAAAAAAAACAACAACAACAACTGAAATCCTCGCATGTTATAGAGTTTGGTGTTGCTGACGATGACGAGTGTTTCTTGTTGGTTAGCGAATTAATAGCCGTCCATATATTTGTGCTATTTGATTCATCTACAATCAAATTTTTTTAAATTGTCTTTCTTTATCCTACGAATTTCATATTTAACTTTATTTCTTTGTCTCCGGTAGTTGATGATGTCTTTATTTTTGTGTGCTGAATCTCGCTCTCTTATTATTTCCAGAACTTCACCAGTGACCCATAGGGATTTCTGTTGATTCTTGACACGAACTTCTTTGACTTGTGTGTGTTTATCAAACACACTGTATACTGTCTTTGTCCAGAAAGCTAATGCACCGTCCAGATCAGGAAGTTCGTAAACGTGATCAAGAGCTGCATTTTTTAAGTCTTGTAAAAACAACTTTTGGTTGAACGCTTTAAAATTTCTAATTTTGGTGCTTACGTGTTTATTTTTAGGAGCTTTGAACCCAGGTTTTGAACACCAAATGGTCACCAAATGTACTAACAGGAATAGAACATTCAATAATATTATCTGGACAAGTAAAATATATATGATCAATTATAGTTGAGGAGGTGTCTGTAACCCTTGTGGGACGGTTTATTAGTTGCTTGAAATAAGAGAAGGAGAAGGAGAAGGATATCGTCCCATGTCTGGTTGGATTTACTAATATCTATGTTGAAGTCACCTAGTATCATAATTTCTCTACCTGCTGTAAACACTCTGTCCATCATTGTAGTGAAGCAGTCATACCAGCTGTACCCGGCACAAGGATTCCTATATAGGTATCCGATGAGAAACGGTTGCTGGCTGACTGACTTCACCTCTAATCAAATACATTCTATGCCTACGGTCTCGAGATCACTTCTGCTGGAACAGTTGAGGGAATTGGAAATGTACACAGCAATACCCGTCTCCAAGTTTTGATTTGCATCTCTCCTTCGGACAGTGAGGCAGGCGGCGTAAGCATTTCGCCACTTCCACCGCCATCACTGTTGTTACTGTAGCTTAATCTACATAACACAAGTAAACCGCGGATTTGCCTGGTCGACCCCATCTTGTAAACTTTCATGTATGAAATCTTCAAGGGAATGTAACTGTTCACTCCACCCCATGACACCATGACCCAGTAAACAGAACAAGTCATTTCGCGAGTGTCATATGCATACTTTTAACTTTATACGAGGTGGCTTCAAATGACAACCTTAAAAGTGTGACAGAAATTACAATAACCATGTCATTGTCTTGTAACCTGTCAATGTTGTTGTAAAGGATTCAAGAGTGTCAAGCACATGAATCACGGTACAGATGAACCTGGTGACATCACAAGGACAGTTTAAAGATGGCTGCCCCACTTTGGATATGAACTAAAGATGAGCAGCGTTCTGTTATCCGTTTAAAAAAAAAAATCAGTGAAGGGGTGAAACCTATAGAAATTCATCGGCAAATGAAAGTCCAGTATGGTGATGCATACCTGTCAATCCAGCAAGTGTATGAGTGGAGTAGGAAGTTTCAAGACGGCGTGACTTTTGTGACAGACTGTTCACGACCGAGAAAGACGCACCGAGTAGTGACACCAGAGAGTTGCTTTCTAAAGTAATCCAACACTTTATCGGCGCTGGAGAACTTGCATTGAACGCAGAGGTGACAACATAAAAAAATGATCATTTGTTCTTTACCTTTTCAGAATATATTCACACTCCCAACAAAAATATTTAAAGTTTTCACGTGAAGCCCCCTCATTTATTAGTAGTAAAGTGAGTTGAGTTGAGCTAAGAACCGATATCACTGCACTCAGGACATTCCCATACGCTCTCCGTCCTCTCGTTCAACAACCAGCGACGAGTCATACTACTAATCGTTCCCACCGCTATCTGATTTGAACGTTCTCCTGGCCTCAATTTTGAGATTATTCCAGAACCCTTGCCATTCCCCCGAATTCTCTTTCTTTCCACATATGGGTTCTCAATCTGTTCCCCCGCCTTCTCCACCTGGTCCCACAGGAGCACGACCACATCTCCCTTGTCCATAGGTGGCAGTAAACCATTTAATTTAGCCTTTTTCTCACTGACTGACATGATAAGTATTCATTTGATGGTGTGCAAATCTAAGTTAAGATGCAGTGGTCATATTTTTCCACATCAGTTGGAAATATATTATTGAAAATATTCTATGACGACCTAGACTGGCACCTCGGTGATGAGCCGCATCATTGATCTTGAATACATGGAGGGCTTTGCTGCTGATCTTTTAGTTTGGCGTAGTAAAATGTTTCTGGCACAGTGACTTAGGCCGGTATAGAATATATGATGCGACACATCTCACAGGTTAAACTCTATGGACCGCTGTGTGAACTAAAAAAGACGGTTAAATTCATACACGGAACAACATTACAGTTATAGACATATTTCAAGCGAACGAAAGAAGAAGAAGAAAAGAAGAAGAATAATTTCACTAAGGTAACATGGATACGAAGTAATGTCCTGGGAAGTAAAGGCGGTCGGTGTAATATGGATCACATCACCTATCTAGTGCCCAGTGGTCAATAAAATATGAAGCTATCACATTGCACCCTTTATGTCCATTATATACATTATACCCCTTTACACCCTCAAGACGTTAATGAACATTTAATTGTTTTAAAAACAATATGCGAAATATGTTTCAAGGCGTGTATTATTTACAAATAAAATCAACACAAAACAAAGTGTCCGACTTGTGCATGCATTGTTGTCACGTTTGCTTCCTCTAGACCAGTGGTTCTCAATATTTTTTGGCCCATGCACCCCTTCACCATATGTTCAGAATATCACCATCCCCCCTTTTTTGTATTTCCTTACTATAACCACCCCCCCCCACACACACACACACATACACACACTGTATATGTAAAAATGGAAGCTAAATTTAATAACCAAGACGTCTACATAAAACGTGATTTGCGAGTCTACTTACGGTATAAAACGAATTTCAGAAGGGCGAGAAGTACAGAACCGTAAAATATGGAATGTAAAATAATACCAAGTAATCGGTTCTTGTATTAACGCGATCTTGAAATAATCTTAATCCTCCACCCATGTAAACTCTAACAAAATCCCCCCACCCCCGCCGGGGGGGGGTGGGGGGGGGGATTCATCACCGGTTGAAAACCACTGCTCTAGACAGATTCCATCCAAGGTAACAAGCTATATCTACCCATGGGTAGGGTTTCTCTCATTTTGTGCTTTATGGTCTACTGTTTGTGATTTCAACTGTCGTGGGATTTTGAACGTGCTCTAACTGCGCCCGGGTCCTCCTTATTTGGCCATTATTCGAGCAGGCCAGGTATACGATATCCTATATCCTAGAGATCAAGGAGGTGTGATGTCATTAGATATCAGTGATGCCTGGAGAAATTTCCAGCCTTGTCTACAGATCGGACATCATAACACTTCAGCTACTAGTCTCCGACGCACTCTACTCGAAAAACAGGAACGACGAAGAAGCAAAAGTAGAACGGAGAATGCCAAATGAAAATCAAAGTTCAGTTACCAGCGTCCTATCGACAGTGCTTTGTCCTCATTGTAGTAGACATAAAATTGGTCTAATCAGCCAAAACCCGAACCCACTATAAGACATGACCTCCTTCGGCAACGAAGGGCAAACGACAACACACCATTTAGTGGTCTGATAACTCACTGTCGATACTCTTGTGGTCTATGGAGATGTGGTAAAGCTGAAGGAGAAAATCATAAATAGATTACACAGTGCCAAATTATAGAATCAATTTACTACATTAGTTACGATAAAACATAACTAAAGTTAAGTACCTTTTACCAAGTTAAGAAATATGTACTAGATCCACACTGTTATAGCCCAATCGGCACTTAGTGGGTGATGTGGTCAGTATCTCGCTCCCAATACATTTCTTGGTACCCATTTTAGGCTGCGTTGAATTGGAAACCCATTTTAATTTTAAAAATTCGAACCCATAACTACCAGGCGAGTAGGTGAGTATCTAGCCACCCCTCCACCCGGCTCCCACGATAAAGCAGTGTTATCGAATATTGTTGATAGTCCCAACCATGACATATAAATAAAAACTGCGTATCGAGGTAGACCAGGGTGAAGAAGAAAGAAAAAAAGAAGAAGAAATGGTGAAATACATAACTGGTTTACATGGCAATCTGTAACTAAAACATCACTTGTTAAATAATGATTATTGTTAACATAAGAACATTACTAACAGAATAATTGATAGGCGTGCAAATATCCAGTTGTAACAGCGGGAATGCAAAATGTTGTTAACAGTATCAAGGGCTGCTGAAGGATAATAATGTTTTGTAGGCCAGGGAAAATAATGGCATGCAACAAAGAGCTGAAGTCAACAATTCTTGATTGTCATGGGAGATCAAAGCTGAAATTAATTGCAACCAGCAATAAAAGTATGGAATAAAGGGATATGTCTCTTGTTTTCTTTACCAACCCCTGCACGAACTGGATGTCTACGAGGTAACTCCATAGTCACACACGCTTCGTCTGCCAAATTAGACTTCAAATCTGCAGCAATATACACATCAGCTGTCTCATCCAGTGCCATTTCTTCTTGTTTGCTGTAGAATCCATCTTAAACACGAAATAGAAATGTGCCGTCATTTCTACGAGGAGTCTCCCCTGACCAACAGCCGACTAGAGTATCTGCAGGAATGCTTGAGTCGTCAAGATAGGACATTATCTGTCTCGCTACTATCTTTTCAGGTTGTTTGCCTTAGAGATTATGTAAATTAATGATGCGATAGCTGTTGAGTTGTGTGGTTCCTCTTAGATTGAATGAGACGGTTGACAAGCTTGTAAAACTCTTCTTCGTCTTCGTTTTCCTGTGTTCCTTTTCATTTTCCTCCTCCTCCTCCTCCTCCTCCTCCTCCTCCTCCCTCCCTCCCTCCCTGCCTCCCACTCCTCCGCCTACAATAACAACAATAACAACAACAACTACTACTACTACTACTACTACTACTACTACTACTACTACTACTACTACTACTACTACTACTACTACTACTACTACTACTACTACTACTACTACTACTACTACTACTACTACTACAACATTTGAATCCTCGTGTCACGGAATTCTTGCGCTATGTTGAGATTCTATGCGATATTGGGATGAATCGATTGTGCGGTGAATGTTATCCTTTACAGACATACACACCAACTGTATTAGGGATGTCTGGAATATGTTGTCACTCGAGTGTGTACAACTTCTACTTAGACAAGTGCCAAGCATGGCCTAATGGACAGAAGGAAGAAAATGCACCATTTTACAATGATCAGCGTATCTAGTGTGCATGTTAGTGCTGCTGCCGCTGCAGCTTCTTCTCCTCCTCCTTGTTGATGTTGTTTTTTGTTGTTCGTCGTCGTCGTCGGCGTCCTCCTCCTCCTCCCCCTCTTCTTCTTCTCTTCTTCTTCTTCTTCTTCTTCTCTTCTTCTTCTTCTCTTCTTCTTCTTCTTCTTCTTCTTCTCTTCTTCTTCTTCTTCTTCTTCTTCCCTTCCACTTCCTCCTCCTCCCTCCTCCTCTTCTTCTTCTTCTTCTTCTTCTTCTTCTTCTTCTTTCTTCTTCTCTTCTTCTTCTTCTTCTCTTCTTCTTCTTCTTCTTCTTCTTCTTCTTCTTCTTCTTCTTCTTCTTCTTCTTCTTCTTCTTCTTCTTCTTCTTCTTCATCCTCCCCTCCACTTCCTCCCTCCTCCTCCTCCTTCCTTCTTCTTCTTCTTCTCTTCTTCTTCTTCTTCTTCTTCTTCTTCTTCTTCTTCTTCTTCTTCTTCTTCTTCTTCTTCTTCTTTCTTCTTTCTTCTTCTTCTTCTTCTTCTTCTTCTTTCTTCTTCTTCTTCTTCTCCTCCTCCTCC